>CM076584.1:533280563-533932718 GCA_034641835.2 Pinus albicaulis
GTGAAAGAGGGAGCTTTGTTTTGGGAAAGGATTCATATGGAGAGGATGAATCATGGTCAGTGGGGGGTGATGGAGTAGTGGAGGAAGGTGGATGAGATGATGAGGGTAAAATTTGCAGAGGAAGATGCTGTGGATTTGTGAAAACATCATAGGCGATGAAAAATTCCCATGAGATACCCTATTGCTCTAATTAATGCAACACAATCATCTTGATAAGAGAATGGTGGAAAAGACTTTGCATTTGCTGTGAAGGATGTCTCTTTTGCATAATGTATGACATCTTATCAATACTTATATAAAGATAGTAGGGCAGTTGTAGCATCTTGGCCTTAGTGAAGTGCATGAGTAGTCTTATATGGTAGGAATAGAGCCTAGAAAACCTACCCTCACAGGTGAAGTACTTGATGATGACTTTAATTAAGGGCACATACCTCTCCAATAGATGTGCAAATGGAAAAATGGTTTTGCAATCAACTTGGTATCTTGGTTTGAAGAAGGGATGATAATGTCTTAGGTCCAAATTCACCTGTTTGAACCATTTTTCTCCCATGCAGGGTATTCTAGTGGCCATAGAAATTGTATGGGTGGATAGCTCAAAATTAACTCCAACTAGATGCACTTGATGGTTATGGAGGTTGAGGATGAGAAGTCTGGTCAACTCAGGGTGACTTTTGACTCTTTGTATTTTTTCACAGAAATCAAGACATCCTACCTCTTGGAAATATGCAACTCTGGTAGGGGAGGTTGTCAATTCTTTAGTGTTTACATGCTCAAAAATATTCACTTTCCCACCCTTTATCTGTTGTTATCTAGGCCTTTGGCCTCCTTTGCCATTGTCAACACTGCCTTCTCTAGGCATTTTGTTCTTCATCCTTGCCTTAAACTCAAAAACTTGAAACTGCTTGTGTAATGATATGAATAAGGCGAGTGGGATGGTGGGGAGATAATGGTGTCAAGGCTTGTCAGTGTGGATGCTAGTTGTGCAAATGGAGAGGTTATTTGGAAGAAGAGCTACTTCTTAGCATGAGAATTTGGAGGCCTCCAAATTCTCTGCTACCATGATTTTCTTTGAAGGATTTCTCACTTCTTTTTGCCTATGAAAAATGAGTTGAGGGATGAATGTGGTGCCTTTATACCCTTGGCATCAATAAATTAAAACTAAAAACCCACTTTGATAATGTCCTGAGTTTCACTTTGTCACTTTGTCACTGACATCTTCTTTTCTTTTGCAGGAGGTGACGTAAGCATAAAAATGATGCTTTGGTGGGTGATTTTGAACATATAAATTTTTATCCCTCTTACTCCTTTTCACAATCCTTTGACTGTACTTGAAAACTTAGGTCACCTCACATTGATAATCTTTATAATTTCTCCCTTTAGTGCAGTGGAAAAATGTTTCCTTGACAAACCATGTAAGTCACCTTGAACATCCTTTTTTGAAAACATCTTGCTGTCATGGTGAAAGTATATCATTTTCATTTTTAATAAACCTTCAATTTATGTTCAATGATGCTGATGTATCTCTATCCTTGTGATCCTTTACATGTAATCCTTTCTGGGCAACACCTGTTTTGCCAATTAGTTATAAAAACCCTGATACTCTTTTTTTCATAGGCATGATGTCTCCCCTTTGTTGTGAATGTCCTTGAGGAGTTTGGATTCTCACCTTGCCTCTCTTATGCTGATAACCATCATAAACCATTCCTGTAGAAATGTTTTAGGATAGGCAACTGTCCTTTTGCAGAATTTAAGCTCTGATCAAAGGAGGTTTCTCTTGGAGTTTTTTTATACCTTTTGGACAATGATAAGCTCACCCTTCTTTTTATTTGATTTCATCTTTGGGCATATGTAAAAAAATGAGTCTTGGAAAACCAAAAAAATGAATAGCCTAGGAGACCCTACATTACCTATTGGGAGGTATTTTGGACTTGACCTTTGGTTGAACACTTAACTTAGGGTTCGTAGGTGTAAAACATAGTATTGACAAAACTTTATGAATTTCAATCCCTGAAACTGATGACTTTGATTTATCTAAAGAGCCTAGAAAGGTAACTTAAAACCACCGATGCTTGAGGCATTTTGTGAATAGGGGAAAATGTTAGGCTACTTGGCAATCCAAGGTGCAAGTAGAAGGGCTAAGCAAGCAGAAACATAGTGGTAAGGTTAGAGGTGGAAAACATAGTGAAAATGAGTGGCATAAGTCCATGATTTGGTCTTCTAGGAGTGATAGGCTGGCCATGCCTTGATAGAGTAGTAGAACAGTGAGAAATTTATCCTAAGGATAATGAAGGCAGTGAGATTTCTAGAATTCACAAGATTCATGAATTTTTCTTCTAGAAATCTAGGATAAGCATTTAATCATCTATAAAGGAAAAAATTATTGATGACTGACACCGACCTGAGATTAATCTCCTATATCTCCATAAGATAAGTTGGATAGGATGTCTCTCAACTATAAACCTATTGTGCATGTCTATTTTTCGGGTTCACATTGGGTTGTGCAAGCATCTGAGGCAGCTTGGGTGGAGCAGTATGAGTAAGCTCTAGCTGAGGTTGGGGTGGAGGAATTAGAGTAGGGGGTTGATTATGTTGAGGCCTCTACCCTTGGGATGGGTTGTTCCACTAAGGATTTTGAGGAACATACTGTTGAAATGGTTGGTTCACAGGCTGAGGATGATATGGAGGGTTGTAAGGCCAAGTAGGAGGTGTAGGCTAAGATGGAGGAGTGGGGGTGTACCAAAATTGCATAGGTTAATTATGATTGTTTTGATAGTAGGAATAAGATGTACCTTACATACCCTGATGATATGACCTAGGGCATTTAGGCCTTCTTTGGTTGATGAAACAAAGTTGCTTTGGTCCTGCTTCCCCACCCTGATATACAACTTTGAGTCTAGGTAAGGAGGGACACTTGTCTGTGGCTTGATTCTCTTCACAGGCTAAGAAAACCTCTATGTATTTTAATGGAAATTCATTTCTAGGGTTTTTTCTAGTACATCTAGGGAAAAATATTTCCAAGGCTGTTTCTACTTCCTTTTTATTCCTTTTGACTTGCATTGTGTCAATTTTCAAGGAAAAGGTGTGCAACATGTCACTCTTGAAGACCTCCAGCATATTCAAATCTCATGCTTGATGGAGGTGGAAGAGGAAGGGGCATTGGTTGTACTTTGGCTAGCTCTGACTTTCTTCCTATCTGCCCTAAAATGGTTCCTAAAGAAAATTTTGATTGTCTCATAAGGAAGTTGGTAGATATCTCCTCTTGATAACATATTGAGGGTTTCTATGACCTCCTCCCTATTCACTTGGAGAAGTACTAGCTTAAATTATCCGAGATCAAGGGTACAATTAGCTCCCTTATATTTTAACTAGAACCTTTCTTCATAGTCCTTTAGGGATTCATTAGGCCCTAAAGTCATCCTGAATATCTCATCTTTATATTCCTTGGACCTACAGTAGTCTGTGTAATTTTTTTTGAAGGCTTCTTGCATCTGTTCCCAGGTAGTGATGAAGTACCTAAGTAGACCCATGAACCAACACAAGGCTGCATCTTTAAGGGTATATGGGAATAACATGTGCTTTTGATCATCTGAGGCATAGCCAGAAGTCCTACAAACAACAAAAAATTCAAACATGAATGTGTCAAGATCTTTAGAGGTAAGTCCATGGAAGTGTGGAATGGTTGAGGGGATAATGTTCTTAATTTTAGTTTCCCCATCTACCTCTCTAATGGGAAAGGCTCCCTGGGCTTCAGTTTCAGTGCTGGTTTGAATAGGTGAAGTAGGTTCCTCTTGTGAAACAAGATATTCTTCTTCTCCAATAGGTTCTTAAAATTTTTCAGAAGGCTCACCTATGGTGTGTTCTAACTCACATCCATTGAAGAAAAGTGAAGGGTGACTATGTGGTGATGTGGGGGTTTTAGGTAAAAATTTTCCTTGAGTATCCGTACTCCTATGAGGCATGAAAATTGGAATTTTCTTTTGTATTTTTCAATATTTTTGAAACAACATGTAAAAGGTAAAGCAGAAAAGAATGATAAAACAAAATCAAAGCATCTACTAGACACCTCCCTAACAACAGTTCCAAAAAGTGGAGATCCCTGGTATTGCACCAAGAATGATGGAACTCCCAGAGGCTACCCTACTTTACTTTATCAACCCGGGGTTCATATAAAATTTGAGGTGATAGTGCGATATACACAACAGATGCATTCTACTCATGGAATCCTATTCTGAGCTCTACGAAAGGGTGTTATTTCTAGGGTTTCTGGATGAAGGCTATCACACTTCTGAATTTAAGCCTAGGGATACAAATGATTCAAAGGCATTACTATATCAGCAAGAAAAACTATTCTACAGCAAGAAAGTACATCTAACTACTCTGCAATGAAATATATCCACACATCAAGCTATGAAAAGAAATGGAAGCAAACTAGGCATCTTGCATGAAGTAAATTGCTGAATTAAAATTACATAAAGGAAGCTAACCTAATCACAATTTTCTGGGAAAAATGGCTAAACACACTCTGTCTACCCTATGCTCTATGTATCATTATTTTAATCATGCAACTAATCATGACCTAATTATGCTTGTAAACACATTGTTTTGTAGCGAGGAGGAGAAAGTGCTAAGGTGGCTTGTGAAGGGCTTGAACTCATGGGTGCAAGGTTGAAGGTGCCTGGGTGGTTTTGGAAGGTGTGGATGAGGTGGATGGTGGTTTGTTGGCTTAAGGAGGGGCCCATTGGTGCTGCTGCAAGTTCTGCTATAGGTTTCCTGTAGCGATATAGGAAAGTCCTGAATTGCTACAGGAAACAGTCTGAGGGAAATTTGAGGCCAAAAATGGGTGAGAAAAGTGTACGGAAGGTGGTGTGAAGCTGTGTTTGGATTAGTGGAAGATGGCCAACCCCTTGACCAAGCTCAAAACCTCTTGAGAATCCTATCTTGCACCTTTATGTTTTTCTCATGGTATGAAGGTGAAAAATATGAAAATAGGGATGATGGAAATTTTGAGGAAAAGAAGGCTAATGAACGGTGAGAAATGAAGTTGAAGGTATTGGTGAAGTCATCATTTGTTGTGATACTTGAATCTATAAGAAAATTACCTATTCATGCAACAAATATTGACAAATTCATGATGAAGGAAATGGAAAAGATGAGTTAAATTTGGAAATAAAACCTACTTTAGCCTACAAACACACATATAACTCAACATTCTAAACATGTTCATGGAACTACAACAACCTAACTATTCATTCCAAGAAATCATAATCCAAAAAGTAATTTTGGCCTGTGGAGAAGGTCTACCCTCCTCAAGCTCCAATGAAAGATATGAGAGAGGGAGGCTTGAAACAAAAATTTATGAGTTTATAACCTATTCTATCAACATGTAAGAAATCTTAATCTACAACAAATACAAATGGAAGAAAACTAAAAACAGTGAATTGAAAAGTAAGCAAACTAGCTAAAAACTCATAAGAAAAATTAGATAAAATGACACAAAAAGTAAACAATGAATACACAAGAGTGACTAAGGCCGATGGATTGGGCCCTAACCAAAAAGCCTAGCCCTCTGAAACTATATCAGTGAAGCACAATATGAATACTCATTTTATTGCAAAATATAGTCTCATTACATCAACATGAAAGTATCAAAAACCTATTACAAGAGCTAGGAGCCTATTAGCTTCCTTCAAAGTTTGAATCCTAGTGAGCTTTTTCTCAACCCTATTTAACCTAGAGGGTAGCTACCAAAAAGTCCCTAAAAAGTAGGTGATATGTCCACTTTGACTGCAAGTGAAGTGTAGCTTTGATGCACTTGATCTTGAGTTTGCTTGGCTACCTTTGATTTCGAGTTGTTGGAGGGAATCTCGAGGATCCCTTGGCTGAATTTGGAAGTTAAGGAGGTGGATAATCCTCCTACAATCTATTCTTTATGTCTACTTCGAGAATTAATGGAAAAATCATCATAAAAAATACAATATATTCGTGATTTTCCTGCATTTAACTCATGTTAGGCATTCAAAGTATGACAAGCCTTAATCACCATCTACACTAGGAACATAAGACCATAATATAATTAAAATGTGAGAAAAATAGACTTAATAATGCAAGAAAGTGACAAATAACCCCTCCAAATTTACTTAATGATTGATCTCATCAGATATTTTTCCTACTTACACTGCTGACTCATCACATACATCCTCAACATCTCCTCCAATATCCTGTTGACCCTCTTAGTTTTTCCATATGTCTACTGATGATAAGTTTTACTGAATGCCAAATAAGTTATAAAGCCTACAAACAACTCCTTCCAAAACTTGGAAGTGAACTTTGCATTCCTGTCAGACACAATCGTCTTTGGAACACCATGCAATCTAACTATGTCTCTGATAAACACCTATGCTACTTCAATAGCTGAGTATGTAGTCTTTACTGGAATGAAATGTGAAACGTTTTTCAACCTTTCGACAACAACCATGATGGAATCATGTCGTATAAGTATCTTAGGCAAACCCGTGATGAAGTCCATGGAAATGACCTCCCGCTTCCACTATGGAAACATTGAATGAGTTGTAGCAGTCCACTTAGATGTTTACACTCTACCTTAACCATTTGAAAATCCAAACATATGGCTACAAAATTTGCCACATCCCTATTTAGATTCATCCAATAGTAGAACCTATTTACTGCAGTCAATGTTTCCTGGTATCCTGGGTGACCTGAATATGGTTTCGCATGAAACTCCCTCAATATCACCTTCTTGAGTTCACTGTTTTCTAGTACATATATCTTATCTTTAAATCTAACCAATTAAACTGTCATGAGATGATAGTACAAACCCTATACACGTGTACCTATACCTGTATCACATGTACCTATACCTGTTCTGACACCTATACCTACACCTATACCAACACTTATACTTGAACCTGTACATGTACCAACACCTGTACCTATAATTTACTACAACCTGTGCACAATATTCATATGCATGTGATCCTGCTGACCTGCCTGCAAGATCCTATCCTGTAAGTCAGTCCCATAGGAGCTCATTGATTTTAAGTGGCTTACATGTACCCACCTTCTAAGAGCATCTGTGACCTTGTTCTCCTTTCGCTTAATGAACCTGATCTCAAAGTCGAACTCATTGATTGTGCGCAACCATATAGCCTGTCTGACATTCAAATTCATCTATTCAAACAAGTACCTCAACCCAATGTGGTCAGTCATTAATATAAACCACCTACCAAGAACATAATTCCTCCACATCTTTAGTGCATGTATGATCATTTCTAGCTCAATATCATGTTTCGGGTAGTTTTTGCTTGTGCTCGTTTAGTTTTCATGACTCATAGAATACCACTTGTCCATCCTACATAAGGACCCCACCAAGTCCTCTCTTGCAAGCATTTGTGCCCACTAAAAACTCCTTATCTAGATTTTCAATCTTTAACACTGAAGCATGTGCCAACAACTACTTAATATGCTCAAAACTAGCCTCACACTCCTATGTCCAATCAAACTTCTTACCTTTCCTCTGTAATGATGTAATAGGATAAGAAATATGTGAGAAGTTCCTAATAAACCTCCTGTAGTAACTTGCCAATCCCATGAATGATCTCACCTCATCTACATTCTTAGGAGCTACCCACTCCATGATGGATCTTATCATTTTTGGATCTATTGCAAGGCTCTTCATGGAGACAACATGTCCCAAGTAGTGTACCTTAGTATAGAAGAAACTACATTTGTTGAGCTTAGCATAAAACTAATGCTCTCTCAACAACCTCAACACTATTGCCAAATGATTAGCATGCTATTCCTCATTTTTAGAATATACCAATATGTCATCAATGGACACAACACATTATTCATCAAACACATAAATGTAGCCAGAGAATTATTCAAACCAAATGGAACTACAACAAACTCATAATGCCCGTACCTCATCCTGAATGAACTCTTGTAGATGTCCTACTATTTGATGCGTACTTGATGATATCTCAATATGAAGTTGATCTTAGATAAAACTAATGCTCCCTTCAGCTGATCAAACAAATCATCGATCCTAGGTAGTGGGTACTTGTTCTTGATGGTTACTTTTTTCAGCTTCTTATAGTCAACTCATATTCTAAGAGTTCCATCTTTCTTCTTCATGAACAACACTGGTGCACCCAATGGCGATATACTTGGCATAATTTACTCCTTGTCAAGAATTTCTTTCAGTTTCAACTTTAACTCTACCAACTCAAGTGTGCTCATCCTGTAAGGTGCTTTTGATGTTGGAGCTGTCCCTGGCACCAACTCAATAAAAAATTCTACTTGCCTATGAGGTGGAAACTCTGAAATCTCTGTTGGAAACACATCCTGAAACTATTGCAAAACTGGATATATTTTCAACACATTTGCATCCTTAACTTCCCTACCTTTTTCACTATATATATGAAATCTAAATAGCACTCATCCTTTCCTACGACTGTGCTTGTCCTTCATGGGTGTCACCATCCTAGCTGATGTGGCTTTCTTCTTTCCTTCTAAAACTCTTGGTTCCCCATTGTCATCCAAGAATTCAATTGATTTTTCATAACAATATATATTGGTCATGTAAATATATAACCAATCCATACCCAATAGCATGTTGTATGAATCCAGTGGCAATATGTTCAAGTGCATTGCAGTAGGCATACCACTTAACTCAAATGCACAACCTCTCACCCAATAGTGAACTCTTTTCTTCGTACTTGTGGCTAATTGAACTAACGAAGATTCATCCATCTCAAGGATAGAAGCCTGGTGATATGCTTGCTTGTTGTCCAAGACTGCATAATTACGAGGAATCATCTACCCAACATCCCCAACAATATGTGCCTTCTATGCACTATATATCTTAGGCCTACCTCCCTGATTTTGTGGACAATCTCCTTGAGATGCTCCTCACCACTTGTCTAGCATTCCAGTTTCCTTAAGTGTATGAGGCTCATCATACTCAATCCAATCTCTAAATGCTATTGGAAAACCAATGACAAGTCGCTGAACTTTATCCCTATCATCCTCAAGATATGGTACATATCATAGTAGCTCCAATAAATTTGTCATATAGTCTTCATCTATCATTGATACCATCTTTAGATCATAAAATTCTTAAGCCTTGGTGTTGTAGTACCTCTCTGACAAGTGTTTCTTCCTGAAAGTATTTTGAACTCATGCCAACTCAAGTCATCTGTCGTGTTGTGTCTAACCCGCTTCACATATTTCCACAAGTTTTTTTCTTTACCTCTAAGGTTGAATATAGAAATCCTAGCCTTCATGTTATATGATTACTCATGCAACTGAAAGAACTTATTCATCCCATATATCCAAGCCTCTTCCTCTTCAGGTTTCTTCAAGTCCCCATTGAAATTAGGTGGCTTTTCTTTCTTAAATTCATCTGGCATGTATCCCATCGCTACAAGGAAAAGAACCTCTAGCAGAGGTTATAAGGTTTTTAGTGTTATAAATTGGCCAAAATTGTTAAAAAAACATTTTCTACAACATTTTTTT
Organism: Pinus albicaulis; assembly: GCA_034641835.2. NCBI lineage: Eukaryota > Viridiplantae > Streptophyta > Pinopsida > Pinales > Pinaceae > Pinus > Pinus albicaulis. Next base: position 533,290,101 of record CM076584.1, read on the forward strand.
ATGGTTACAGAGGTTTTGGTGGAGCTTTTAACGGAAATTCAACACAACTAAAAAAAATGGGTGGCCGGAGGTTATTATAGATTTTTTTTTCATCGGTGCGATAAACAGGCTTTAACAGACTGGTGCATACACCCAGAAGGTGGCCCGGGCCGGTCGCAGGAGCATGCACATGGCCATCAAGGTATAAAACTGCACCGAGCATAGTGTTGGTGATACAACACACGAGGCCATTCTAATTGGTCTTGGGATTTATGCGGTGACCATAGATCATCTCAACGCACCGGTGCATAGACTTATAGAAACAAAGTGGTGCGCAGTACCATGCAAATACACTGAGGTTTATAATTGGTATCATTATTTTTGCAGTTTCCATAGGTCGTACAAATGCATCGGTGCATAGCTACACATAAACGCACCGGTGCGAAGTATCACAAAAATGCACTGGTTTGAAGTATCACACAAACACACCAATATTTATAATTGATATTAGTATTTTTGCGGTGCCCAGAGGTTGTACAAATTCACTGATGTGTAATTCCACATAAACACACTGGTGCGCAGTACCACACATGGGCACTGATATTTTTAATTGGTTTTGGTATTTGTGCAGTGCCCATAGGTCATAGAATTGAATTTTTATTAGTGAATTTAAATGTGATGTTTGGATTAATTTGTTATATCATATCATCAAATTTCACATCTCTTCATTATAATATTTAATCATCCATAAATTTAATCAGTGGTGTTACATTTGATAGTGACAATATAGAACGCAATAGAATAAATTAAAACATATATATATATATATATATATATATATATATATATATATATAACAGTATTTGTCATACAAAATGGGATAGTTATTGGTATCCCTCTGTCTTTCAATTGGGACACTATGTCCATTACATTAAAAAAAATGTCTGATTTCACAAGATAATAGTTCAAAAAATAAAACACCTTGCTTTGACATCCAAACATAGTGATCATCATTCTTCACTTGAACTATTGTCACTGCTAGAGCTACTTCCATGACTTGGGTTATTTTTAGGAATGTTTTGTTCACGGTGTTGATTGTTTTCTTCTTCTTCACCTTCCATCTACAAACATAAAAATAAACTGTAATGAGTGTATATATATTGGCGAGAATAATACAAATTGCAACATTAAATAATATACATCAATGTAAATCGAAAAGAAATGATGTACCATTGCAACAATTTACTCATAAACTATACATTCTTTCAAAACCATGTAGCATGCCATATTTCAATAGTTCATTTGTTGGCACTGTTCCATACTTTGTTTCCTACAAGTTTTATACCCCATAAAAAATTATATATTTAATATAAAATATTTTTTTGTTCTATTAATTATAGACGGAGCTAAGTAAAACAAGATCGATAGATGCTTAAAAATTCCACAATTAATTTCTGATATGCCAACATATACTCACAACCCATATTTAACCCAATTTCAATCAATTCCACTGATGGTTCTTCTTTGTATGTTAGCACCTGTTTGAAGACATTCAATGATGATTTTTGTAAACCAACTTAAAAAATAAAAAAAAATGAAATCTAGTTAAGTTGTTATAAGGAAGTAACAATTACTCACAAACTTAGATATCAACCCTTTTCTTCCTTGTCGTCCTATTTTATGTGCTGAATGGGTTCCATTTTCTTTTCTTTTCTGCAAGAAAATACTTGAAAATCAATATTAATGCTAAATTGTTTATTTATTGTACCTAATGATCAAAAAATTTAATGATTACATATTACATTTGAAGCACGCTGTTGTTGAGATGGCTCATTCTACGATGCAATTTTGTCCATTTTTTTGACCATCTCCTTGTACACCTTTTTGGACATTCCTACTAGCATATTTCTGATATCAACTCGTTCATCTTTTGAGATTTTCATAATCTTCTTGAAAATGTAACATGAAAATAAACTATTTAATTTTTATACTGATATATGAAAAGTAAATATAACAAAAGTGATATTTATAAATAATTCTAGACAAATATTTAAAGGAGTATTACTTTTTCATTCCTTATTTTTTTTGTTGTACGTTTTTTCTATTAAAAGTCTGACATGTCTCATTGACCATTTATCTAGAAATGCTTCATGTAGTTTAGATAAAATTTGGTTCTTTGAATAATTGGATTGGTTTTTTTATTGTAAGTGGAAATAACATCTATACATTCGTTCCACTAGATCCCTCAAACTTTTGTAAAAGTTTTCCCCCTTTTGTTAACCTCCAGCACCACTCCAAATGAGCTAAGGAGCAATTCATTTTCATTTGCATGTTCTATTTTTTGTCTTTTCTTAGAACAACATTAATTTATGAGTTGTTGGTCACTGTATAATATTAAACATATGTGAATTAATAGATTTTTTGACACATGTTATCTAATAATTTTAAGTATATTATTAATGAAAATTAAAAAAAAAACTCATATTGGATCAATAGTATTTTTTCATTCACCTAATTCATCCTTTTGCAATTTTTCCATGAAGTTTTTACGCTCTTCTGGTCCTAGATCATAAAGAATATTATTGAGCTTCATCATTTTGTGGCTTTACATGATACATAATAAATAATACATATTATTTAAACTTACATATAGTTCAAAAATAATATTTTTTGTAAAGAATTTACAAATAAATTTCCTTTTTTACTTTTCTTTATGTGTTATCAGTACTTTTGTTACTTGATCTCCTGTCATTAATTTATTTATCAATATGAAACATGTACCATATCATTCATTAATATATTTATAAATAAATTATCACCTTTTTAGGTAAAAAAATAATCTGAAGAAACCGGTGTGCCATTCATTTGGTACGCACCGACGTCGGTGCATGGAGGTATTACAAATGCACCACACAAAAAGTATAATAGACCATACAATGCTCTATGTCAACAAGGAGCACCGGTGCATTACATGTTAACCACTGCACCGATTCACACAGAGAAGATAATAAAAATCGTCGAGTGTTAGTTTTTGTAGCATAAACCAGTGTCATATTTTACATATGGTGCACTGATTAAAAAAATTGTTTTTTAATTTTTTATCACAGTACTTTCGCGATGCACTTGTATAATAAAACGCACTAATGCACTAGGTTACACCAGGTGCATCGATGTAAAAAAATCTGTTATTTTTAAAATTCACATATGGGCCGACATGGATTGGGATGTGACTATGGAAGTCGTCCCGTGGGTCGGATGTCTTAAGCATATTTTTAGAAATACAAATCCTGTAAATCTAAAATGAAAAGCCCTAATTATGAAATCACAGAAAGAGGGAGAAGAACATGCAGAAACAAAAAGAATTTAGGGTTTGTTTCTAAAATGGTTTTTTTTTTGTGCGAAACATCACGTTCGCGGTGCGCCATAATGAAATAGTGCATCGGTGGCATATTTTACATATGGCGGATTGAGAAAAAAAATATTTTGTTTTTTAATTTTTTATCAAAGTACTTTCGCAGTGTGCTAAGATAATACATCGCATCAATGTGCTAGTTTACACTGAGTGCACCGATGAAAAAAAAATCTATTTTTTTAAATTCACGCGAGGGCCGACATGGATTGGGATCCGAATATGCAAGTCATCCCATGGGTTGGATGTCTTAGGCCTATATTTAGCAATACAAACCCTATAAATCTAAATTGAAAATCCCTACTTTAGAAATCACAGAAAGAGGGAGAAGAAAGGGCAGAAGCAAAAATAATGTAGGGTTTGTTTCTAAAATGGATTGTTTTTTTTTGTGAAACAACACGTTTGTGGTGCGCCCTAATGAAATAGCACACCGGTGCCATAGTTTACATATAGTGCATAGATAAAAAATTATTTTCTTTTTTTAATTTTTTATCACAGTAATTTCGCGGTGTGCTGGGATAATACAGCGCAACTGTGCACTAGGTTACACCGGGCGTACCAATGAAAAAAATCTATATTTTTTAAATTCATGCAAGGGACGACATGGATTGGGATCCGACTATGCAAGTCGTCCCGTGGGTTGGATGTCTTAGGCCTATATTTAGAAATATAAACCCTATAAATCTAAATTGAAAAGCCCTAATTCTGAAATCACAGAAAGAGGGAGAAGAAATGGCATAAACAAAAAGAATGTAGGGTTTTTTTCTAAAATGGATTTTTTTTTTTTGCGAAAAAACATGTTTGTGGCATGCCATACTGAAATAGTGCACTGGTGCCATATTTTACATATGGCATATTGATAATATATATATATATATATATTTAATTTTTTATCATAGTACTTTCGCGGTGCATTGAGATAATATAGTGCACCGGTGTGCTAGATTACGACGGGTGCACCGATGAAAAAAATCTGTTTTTTTTAAAATTCACACAAGGGCCGACATGGATTGAGATCTAATTATGCAATTCGTCCCATGGGTTGGATGTCTTATGCCTATATTTAGTAATACCAATCCCATAAATATAAATTGAAAAGCCATAATTCTGAAATCACAGAAAGAGGGAGAAGAAAGGGTAGAAACAAAAAGAACGTAGGGTTTGTTTCTAAAAATGGATTTTTTTCATTTTTTATTTCTTTTTTTCTGAAAACTGTAGAAAAGGTAAAAAAAACTACAGAAAAAAAGTAAAAAAAAACAATAAACATTTTTTTTTAACTGCGTAAAAAAAACTCCAGAAAAAGTAAAAAAATGATAAAATTTAATCACGAGATCATTTGAAATTATATGCTACAGGATTTGAATCACCAAGGGTTTGGAATTCTAATTGTCTGAATACTTCTGTTTGAACGTATTTCCCTGCTCCATAGTGCTCTCGTGCTCTATTTGCTCCAGTTATGTCTCCTGCAAATGTCTGGCTGAAATGTTTTGCGAAAATAGTGAAATAATGAAAAATGTTTAGTATTTAAAGAAATGTTTTATGAAATTAGATTTTCGAAAATATTTTTCTGCCCATTTTTCAATTTATCATTTTTTTTTACTTAAAGAAAATAGAGTTGCATTTTTTTTATTTACGGTTATTCGTCGCCGGTGCATCACTTAATAGGACCACACCGATGTGTCTATTTATAAAATGGCACTGGTGCGCAGTAAAAAAAATGCACTGGTGTGGTGATCTGTACATTAGCACCGATAACAAGAAGTCCATTTTTAAGGCACATAAATTACTTTTAGGTGTGTGAACCAAAATTTATTGTTGATTTTGCTCAAATGCAGGGTGAAAATATCATAATTATATGGAATGGACAATTCTTCAAAATCCAACTCGTTCCATAATATTTCTCAAATTCCATTGTGGAGTTCTCCCTATCTATCTTGAGACATAATATTTACTTCATATTTTATATATATTTTCATTATCTAATTGAATTTATGTTTTTTATCCATGTCAATCATGCACAACTTAATTAAATTTATAATGTATACAAATTTGCAGGTTCATACAGATTCAACATCGAGTTCAGAGGCACAAAATATTAAAACAACTCCAAAACATCGGAAGTTCTTATCAGGAGCTGCATACCGCAAGGTGCATTTGCTAGATGAAAATGGAAAACCGCTTCACCCTGCCAATTTTACAATATTTCATCTTCTAGCCACAATCCTGGGTCAATAATGGTAATAATTATAATTATTTGTTATATTGATTAATGAAATTATTTCAATGTAAAACCAATTTATAATCATGCAATATTGTCAACATGGTTACTAATTGATATCATATATTTTGTACTAATCATGTTCAAATATTTTTTTTCAAATTATTAGGATTCTAGTGATGATGAGTGACCTACCTGCCATCTTCCGTTGCACCCCACGATAATGTCAAATCGATAGAATATTGAATTAAGAGAAAAAATCAGAGAGGAATGATACCAATAATGGTTGAATCAACTGCTGATTCAATTCCCACTACGTCTAGATTCAATTCCCTCTATGACCATATTCACCAATTAGGAATGACTATAGCAATAGTAGTTCTTCACAAGATGGAAATGGAGGCAATCAAATAGAGGTTGGTATGGATGATTACTTAAGGGATACGACTTCCATGGAGACAATGTTGTTAGATGCATTCCAAAATGACGATCATCTAGGGGATGATGCTCATATCATTGACACCTTTTTTGAAAGCCTTAAATTTGATTTCACCACCCCTCTGATGCAGGAGCATCAAGCTCAAATTTTATTATTAATTTGTGTGAAATAAGGGGTGAGCTTTTTTAATTATTTTTTTAATTTTTTTGCTTATTTTTTAATAAATTAAGAGAGAAAAATGTAAAGGTGAGGATTATTGTATATATTCTTTTAATAATTAAGGATATAAGTGGAATGGATTAGGTAGATAATCTAGGGAGTAGGAATTCCATATAGGGGACTTTGTTGAGTCCAAAACTAGAATAAATCTAATTTAGATTAAGTTGAGATTTGTGTGGAGGAAGTTATGGAATGGAGTAAATTCATATTTATGTATAAATAGGAGAGTTGTGTAAGGAAGAATGAGGGAGAGTGAGAGGGTGAGAAGTGAGGAGAATGTGAGAAATGGTTTGAGAGATTTTGTAAAGGGCCAAGAGGCAAGAGAGGCTTTTCATTGTAATATTTGGCAGAGGATTCTTATGTTATTGTATATCAATATTTTTTGTATGTATAGCTCTCTTTCTGTTATGTATGTTTAAAGCTAATGGAATTTTAATGCGTTTTGTTAAGTATTTTTGAAATGAAGGAAGTGTTCATTATTTTATATGTAAGGATCTGATTTAACCTAGAAACCCTGCATCATTTGGTATTAGAGCAGGAAAGAAGCTTGTCCTACATTTTGTTTGAATATGCAAGTATATTGATCTAGAAATTGCAGGAAGATGAATTCATTTGGAGTCTACGTTTCTGGAGAAGACAAATTGGGCAAGGTAGGAGATAATTGCCATTAGGTATTGAAGTAATAAAGGATAACATTGAACCAAGGATGGTTTTGACTGGAAGTGATAAGGCGTAAGTAGATTGGCAGTGGTAAGTAATGCACTATGATGAAGAATATCCGGTAGTGAATTCTTCCAAGAAAAACGACGAGTAAATGGTTTTATATACAACTAATCATATATAATTATAGTCCAATTGTCTTTGCGTTGTTGGCGGTAGTCCACAACAGAGAATCCATCAAATTGCTGCGTTAACATTTCATGTGGTTTGGTAAGTGCATCTTGGCAATATGATGTAATGTGTTGTCCTTGATGGAAACCTACTTGATGAGTTGCCTATGATAAGAAAGCTATGTGTTAAAGATGTAAGAATGATGTATCTACAGATCAATTCAAATGTGACAAAGAAAAGAATTCCAGTAAGTGCCAGAGAAATGATAAATACAATATGTCACAACGTATATGCTACTTTTGTGAAGGAAACCCGCGTATGGATGCAATGTATTTGCTACTTTTGTGAAGGAAACCCGCGTATACATTCAGGGTTAGAATACACACAGCTTTTATGAAGAGAAGTTGCATATACACGCAGAAACGAACGCTCCAAGTTGCGTATGCCTTTTGCGCTCTAAAATTATGATACCAAGGGGAATTACCATGGTATTAGCCCACAGTATTGAGCACTGTATTATCTATTTGATTCCGTCCAGGATTACCATCAGTAGTTGAGTGGTTTTGACTCATGGTATTGATAAATGCTAAAACTATATAAGGAGAAGAATATCATAGTGAAAGGGGGTGCATATGTCTGGGTATTGAATGAATACTTCACTCTGAAGTATATCTACATGGAATGGGTTGTAGTTTATCGATAGATCTGAATTAATAATGCACCTATGGATAAAATTATGGATTAGGATCTCTAGACCTGAAATGACTATGTATTTTCTAGATCTATTTAAGGAAAGTTTAGATCTCTGATCTGACAAATGTTCGCTGAAGTGAAGGATAATATATGAGGTGTTTATATGTTCTGAAGATTTGCGCAGCCCTGCAATGTTTGTAGATCTATACGCAGGTTCGTCGCAGTGAAAGCGCATATATGTGCTGGTTAGTTTCAGCAAAAGCGCATATGGAATCTAAGGTCAGTCTTGAAATAGTTGCAGATATATACGCAAGTTCATCTCTGTGAAAGCGCGTATATATGCGGGTTCAATGAAGTAAAAGAGCGTATGGAATCTAGGGTTTTGATGAAGTGTGCAGAAGGAAATCTCTAATCTGTTTTGTTGTTCTACTGTTGTCTGTCAATGATGTCTTCATACAGATCTGGGTTGTTTGAATACTGATTATGCTGCTAGTTAATTATGATTAAAGATTAGTTGTTGGTTGATTGGTTGATGATTCAACGAATGAATGGAATGGGTTATAAGTTTCAATTTGATGTATGTTCTTTGAGCTTAAATATGTGGAGTGGGTCTAGTCTGAAAATATAATGAAAAGAGGCCTACAAGTTGTGTTGTGTGGAAGTTATTGGATCCAGTATGAAAATTGATGAAACATGGTCCATGGTGGTGTTGAGGGTCAAAGCCTTCAGTGAGGGGGTTGTAGCTCCCTTCCAGTTGTAGCTGGTAAATGAGAACAGGGGATAGTAGCTCCCTTCCAGGAGTGGCTGGTAAACGAGATCAGGGGGTTGAAGCTCCCTTCCAGTAGTATCTAGATAACGAGAGAAGTTTTCATCCTTCTGTAGGTGGGTGCCTACGTGCTAGTATGAGTCTGCACTAGTACATGATTGTAAGCAGTTTTCTTTATAATAAATATTGAAGAAAGAGACGACAGCAGTGATGGTTTTCTCCCGAATTTGGTTTCCATGTTAAATCTTGGTGTTCCTGTGTGTTTCTTATGTGTGATGATTTATTCTATTCTTACTGCACATGCTTACTGCTTACTAAACATTCGATGAATGAATGATGCACTTATCTAAGTGAAGAATTACATGCATAATAAGATCTCTGGTAATACGCAAGTTTTCTTAAGCATATCCATGTGTATACGTGAGTTGGGTTCATTAAAGTTGCGTATGGAATTTAGTAAGGAAAGAGAAATTTTTTTGAGTAAGCTCTAAACACTGATTCACCCCCCCCCCCCCACCCTCTCAGTATTTTTCCTAACAATTGGTATCAAAGCAGGTCCTTATGAAGAAGATTAGCCGCTAGAAGGAAGATCAGCCAAGATGAGAAATCAAGATGGGACAACATCTATCAGGCCTCCACTCTTCAATTGAAACAATTTAATCTTCTGGAAAACACGGACAATATCCTATCTTCAGTCTCTTGGAGCAGATGTATGGGCTATTGTTGAAGGAGGTTATCAATATCCAGACTTAGTTCCAACAGATGCAACGGCAAGAAAGAACTATGAAACAAATGCAAAGGCGGTCAATGCACTATTGGGGAGTCTGACTGAATCAAAATTTGTCAAGGTCATGCAGTTGAATAAAACAAAGTAAATATGGGACAAAATCATTCTAAGCTATGAAGGTGATACAAAGGTAAAAAGTGCTAGACTCCAAACTCTCAGAATTGAATATGAAAATCTAAGAATGCATAATGAGGACAAAATTGCCAGTTTATTTTTACGTCTAGATGATATTGTAAATCGTATGAGAAATTTGGGTGAAACCATATCTGACAATACTCTGGTTGAGAAAGTTTTAAGATCTCCAACTTCAAATTTTGAGTCAAAAGTGTCTGCTATTGAAGAGAAGTAGGATCTTCAAAATATTACTATTTTTCAACTTCATGGCATTCTAACTGCATGTGAAATGATAAAAGGAGGATCATCTAAAGTCAAATAAGCCGTATTTAGAGATTCTACAAAAGGAAAAGAAGTACAATAAATAAAAGGATCAGGGTATGTTTCAGAAGAAGATGAGGTAAAGTTTCTAAAGAAGCTCCAACTTGGCATTGGAAGGTTCAGAGGTAAGCTTCCTTTCAAATTTTTTGCTTGTGGAAGAGTTGGTCATTATGCTGCTAAGTGTCCTCATAAAGAATCACATGAAAAAGGAAAGGAAGTAGCAATAAGAAATAAGAATCGGTTTAGCACTAGAAAAAGTTATTATACTCATTAAGATAGTGATGGATTATCAGATAGTGAGGAAGAATTTGATCAAGATCTTAGACTTCTCATGGCATTTGAAAAAGAGTTTAGGGAAGAAAAGGATACTTTTATGGATGCTCTAGAAGACAATGATTTTCTTGAAGAAATCAATCAACTCAAAATATGTTTGGAAGAAAACAAAATATCCATAGAAACTCTAAAAAAACAGCTTGAAGAAAAGGAGAAACAAAATGAGAAATTAGAATGTGAAATAGTAAGTCTAAGAAAATAAATTGAGAAAGTAAATACTTTGAATCTTAGATTTGCTAAAGGATATAAAACCTTAGATGAAATTATCAAGGTACAATTTTCTCCTCTTATAAAGACAGGTCTTGGATATGTCAGAGAATCTTCTCAGTCTTCAGCACCAAACTATCTAAAAGCAGCTACAACCAGCCTATAACATTCTGCCACTCAGCAAGGAAACAAAGAAAATTTACAGGTAAATCATGGCCACCTCAATACAAAGAACACTAACAAGAATACCTTTCAGAGAAATACCAACCAACAAGTAAACACAAATAGAAGGTTCCATGATCGCAGAAATTTCTTCTTCAATGGACAATGTTTCTCATGTCATAGTTTTGGTCATAAAGCTATTCAATGTGTTGCATACAAAACCATCATGACTAGAGAAACAAGAAAGAAAAGAATTGATACTGGAATAAAGAAGAATACGTATTACGACTTTTCTCCTCTTCAAAATGAAATTGAATGTGCTTATTGCAATAACTTTGGTCATGAATAATCTGAATGCAGGAGAAAACTTTAGCCAAAAGAGCATATACCTTCAACTTCCAAAGTATGGAAAAAGAAGGAATTACAGGTTGAGAACTGTGGCATAGATTTATTTGCTAAAGGAGAATAAAATCAATGGTACATTGATAGTGGATGCTCAAAACACATGACAGGTGACAAAAATAAGCTTCTTGCATACAATGCTCTAGAAAGAGAAAAGAATGTTACTTTTGGAAATGATACTCCTGCTATCATTAAGGGAAAAGGTTCTATTTTTCTAAAGGAAAAGGTGAAAGCTAACAATATTATGTATGTGGATGGATTAAAGCATAACCCGTTAAGTGTAATTCAAATGTGTGATCAAGGAACTGAAGTTGTATTTAGCTCAAAATAATGTGTGGTACGTGATCTTGATACAGGAAAAGCAATTATAAAAGGAAATAGAACACCAAGCAAATTGTATGTATTGAAAATATGTAAAGAACAAAGTTACTTGAGTAAATCTTCAGAAAATTGGTTATGGCATAGAATATTGGGGCTTTTGAGCTTCTCTCACATCAACAAATTGAGCAGACTCAAATCTGTTCGTGATCTTCCCAATATTACTCTACCTGAGAGTACCATATGCAAATATTGCCATTTCGGTAAGAAAACCAGAGTGAAATTTAATGCCAAAGAAGGCTCAGAAAGTAATCCTTTTGAACTCACTCATACTGATTTATGTGGACCTATGAGAAAAAGGTCACCCCGTGGAGAACAATACTATATTCTGTTTATTGATGATTTCTCTAGAATGTGTTGGATTGGGTTGCTAAAACACAAAGATGAAGCATTTGAAAATTTTCAGATTTTCAAAGCACTGGTTGAAAATGAATTAGATCTAAAAATCAAGTGTCTTAGATCTGATCAAGGAGGTGAATATATATCAGATTAATTCTTTGATTTTTGTGAACAACATGGCATAAAAAGACAGTTTTTTGTAGCTGGTACCCCACAACAAAATGGTGTAGCAGAAATAATGAATAGAACAGTTCAACAGATGGCTCGGGCTATGCTTGATGATTCAGGAACAACTAACACATTTTGGGGAGAAGCAACACATACGGCAATAAATATTCTTAACAAAGCACATGTTCGTGTAAATAGTGATAAAACTCCATATGAGCTCTGGTATGGTAATCTTCCCACTGTAAAGCATTTTAAAGTTTTTGGAAGAAAATGTTTTATCAAGAAAAATGATGAAAAAATTGACAAGTTTGAACCTACAGTAGATGAAGGAATATTTCTTGGTTTTAAAGCATATAAATGCTACAATAAAAGAATTCAGAAGATTGTTGAATGCATTGACGTTGTAATTGATGAATCTCTCTCAGCTCCAAAAGGGGAAATTCAAACAACAAATGAAGATGATGATGATGTATATCTTCCTACATCTAATAGAGATAATATAGAAGTTGAACCCAATGAAGCAGTAGAAGAAGATCTATCTGAAAAGGCTCCATCCAGGTATGTTCAAAAGAATCATCCATAATCTCAAATTTTGGGAGAAAAGGGATCAGGTGTCCAAACAAGAAGAACTCTTGTAGGTTCTACTAGCTATCTAGCATTTTTATCCACCATTGAACCATAGAAAGTCAGTCAAGCTAGCAAAGATTAATGTTGGATTCAAGCCATGAATGAAGAACTTGATCAAATTTAAAACAATCATAATTGGGGACTAGTTCCAATACCTCATGATAAAAATGTTATTGGAACAAAATGGATATTCAAAAACAAGTTAAATGAAAGTGGAGATGCTATTAGAAACAAAGCTAGACCTGTTTGTAAAGGGTATGCTCAACAAGAAGGTATAGAATTTGAAGAAACATTTTCTCCTATAGCTAGACTTGGAGCCATCAGAATGTTTCTTGCTTTTTGAAGCTTTCAAAAAATCAAAGTTTATCAAATGGATGTTAAATCTTCTTTCCTCAATGGTGATCTAGAAGAAGAAGTTTATATAGAACAACTAGAAGGATTCGTTTTGGGCAATGATGAAAAAATTGATTGTAAACTTAAAAAGGCTTTATATGGTCTCAAACAAGCTCCAAGGGCATGGTATTATCATCTTGACAAATATCTTCATCAACAAGGTTTTTCAAAGGGATCTGCTGATAGCAACTTATACACAAAAACTGAAAATGATAAACTATTGATTATGGTTGTATATGTTGATGACATCATTTTTGGAAGTAATGAAGAGTCCATGAGTCAGAAATTTGCTTTTGTTATGTAGCAAGAATTTGAAATGTCTTTACTTGGGGAACTAAAATTATTTCTTGGCTTACAAGTGAAACAACAGATGGCATATTCTTATCACAAGCAAAATATCTTAAGCAAATTATGAAGAAGTATGGGATGGAAGATTGCAAGCCTGTAAGTACACCAATTATAATCGAGTGTAACCTTGGTTCTCATGATGATTCTTCCATGGTGAATCAACTAGAATACAGATCCATGATTGGAAGTCTACTTTATCTCACTGGGACAAGACCAGAAATTATGCATGCAGTTGGGATTGTTGGATGGTTCCAAGCTAAACCAAAAGAGTTTCACCTTCAGGCTGTAAAAATAAAATTCAAATATCTACAAGGAACTCAAGACTTTGGACTATGGTATCCAAAGAATGCTGATCTCACTCTTCATGCTTGCACAGATGCAAATTGGGTTGGAAATGTTGATGATCGGAAGAGCACTAGTGCTGGTGAATTCTATATGGGGCCCCGATTAGTATTTTGGTTCAGCAAGAATCAAAGCTCTATTTCCTTATCTACAGTAGAAGCAGAATATGTGGCTACCGCATCATGTTGCAAACAACTTCTTTGGATGATGCAGACTTTACAAGACATTCAAATCAAATTTTCACCTCCCATATCCATTATGTGTGATAATACAAGTGCCATCAGTATCTCAAAGAATATTGTTATGCATTCCAAGACCAAGAACATTCCTATCAAGTATCACTTATTATGTGAACAAGTGCTTGAACAAAAGGTGAAATTGGAGTATGTTTCCTCCAAAGAACAAGTTGTTGATATATTTACTAAACCTCTTCCTAGGGAAGCATTCAAATATCTCAAAAAAAAGCTGGGAGTTGTCTCTGCCACTCAGAAGATCAGATCTGCTTAATTCAGAAGATTAAATTGGATACGCGGATTTCATAAAGGACAATAATGTATATATGCGAGTTTATATACATAAAACCGCGTATGGGTTTTTGCTGGCACAGTTTTCTGGGTCAACATTTTCAAAATTGTTGTGGTGTTGTTGGGTATATTTGGTGATGTTCCAGTTCTCACATTTCTGTTTCATTCTCTAATATTTTTTCTGATGAAGATGCCTTAATGATTTTCTGTTGAAAGTGTTTAGAGTGCACAAGCTAAGGGGGAGCACTTGTCCTGTGGGAAATGATGCATTGTTGGCATTCTAAGTGTTGGTCGTGGTCAGATCTCATGATTGACATTCATTGGTCTTGTTTATAAAAATTCATTTGATGAAAAGGTCATGTTGAGATCTATGATGTAAATTGTTATATTCAGTCATGTAAGGACTTTTTCAAATTTGTAAACCCACTTGGTTGGGTAGTTGAGTCAAAATTTGTAAACCCACTTGGTTGGGTAGTTCAATCAAATATGTAATTCCACTTGGTTGGATCTTTGATGTAAGTATGAGTCCTTGGTGATAGGAATGGTCATACTTGGTTGAGTTATAGAGTCATGTAATTCATTGAAAAAACTGTCTAAAGATTCAACATGAACTCAGGGGGAGCATAGTAAGTTCAGTGCACTTCAGATCTACAGAGCTCACCTTTCTACAAGGGAAGAGAAACCTTGTTTTGGTTTTGATCCGCCCTTTGCCCTTGATGTCAAAGGGGGAGAGTATCATGGTGTTTTAATAATGGTTATGATTAATGTATCTATCTGTTGTGGTGATCAAACACCATTGTGGTTGCCATCAAGTCCAAAGGGGGAGATTGTTGGCAATATGATGTAATGTGTTGTCCTTGATGGAAACCTACTTGATGAGTTACCTATGATAAGCAACCTATGTGTTAAAGATGTAAGAATGATGTATCTATAGATCAGTTTAGATGTGACAGAGAAAAGAATTCCAGTAAGCGTCAGAGAAATGATAAATATAATATGTCACAACATATACGCTACTTTTGTGAAGGAAGCCCGCATATGGATGCAATGTATACACTAATTTTGTGAAGGCAACTCATGTATACATTCAGGGTTAGAATATACGTAGTTTTTATGAATAGAAGCTGCGTATACATGTGGAAACAAATGCTCCAAGTCACGTATGCCTTTTGCGCTCTAAAATTATGATACCAAGGGGCATTACCATGGTATTAGCCCACAATATTGAGCACTGTATTATCTATTTGATTCCGTTCAGGATTACCATCATCAGTTGAGTGGTTTTGACTCATGGTATTGATAAATGCTAAAAATATATAAGGAGAAGAAGATCATAGTGAAAGGGGGTGCATGTGTCTAGGTATTGAATGAATATTTCACTCTGAAGTATATATACATGGAATGGGTTGCAGTTTATTAATAGATTTGAATTAATATTGCACCTATGAATAAAATGATGGATCAGGATCTATAGACCTGAAATGACTATGTATTTTCTAGGTCTGTTTATGGAAAGTTTAGATCTGTGATTTGACGAATGTTTGTTGAAGTGAAGGGTAAGATCTGAGTTGTTTATATGTTTTGAAGAGTTACGCAGCCCTGCAATGTTTGTAGATCTATACAAAAGTTCGTCATAGCGAAAGCGTGTATATACGCGGGTTAGTTTTAGCAAAAGCGCGTATGGAATCTAAGGTCAGTCCTGAAATAGTTGCAGATATATATGCAAGTTCATCTCTGTGAAAGTGCATATATATGCAGGTTTAGTGAAGTAAAAGCACGTATGGAATCTAGGGTTTTGCTAAAGTGTGCAAAAGGAAATCTCTAATCTGTTTTGTTGTTCTACTGTTGTCTGTCAATGATGTCTTCATACAGATTTGGGTTGTTTGAATACTGATTATGCTGCTAGTTGATTATGATTAAAGGTTAGTTGTTGGTTGATTGGTTGATGATTTAATGAATGAATTGAATGGGTTATAAGTTTTAGTTTGATGTATGTTCTTTGAGCTTAAATATGTGGAGTGGGTCCAGTCTGAAAGTCTAATGAAAAGAGGCCTACAAGTTGTGTTGTGTGGAAGCTATTGGATCCAGTATGAAAATTGATGAAACGTGGTCCATGGTGGTGATGAGGGTCGAAGCCTTCAGTGAGGGGGTTGTAGTTCCCTTCTAGTGGTAGTTGGTAAACAAGATCAGGGGGGTAGTAGCTCCCTTCTAGGAGTGGCTGGTAAACGAGATCAGGTATTGAAGCTCCCTTCTAGTAGTAGCTGGAGAACAAGAGAAGGTTGCAGCCTTCTGCAGGTGGGTGCCTGCGTGATGGTATGAGTCTGCGCCAGTACATGATTGTAAGAAATTTTATTTATAATAAATATTGAAGACAGAGACGACAACAGTGGTGGATTTCTCTCGAATTGGGTTTCCACCTTAAATCCTGGTGTTCATGTGTGTTGCTTATGTGTGATGATTTATTGTGTTCTTACTGCACATGCTTACTTCTTACTAAACATCTGATGAATGAATGATGCACTGATCTAAGTAAAGAATTATATGCATAATAATATATCTGGTAATAAGCAAGTTTTCTTAAGGATATCCACATGTATACACAAGTTGGGTTCATTAAAGTCGCGTATGGAATTTAGTAAGGAAAAAGAAAAAGTTTTGAGTAAGATCTAAATATTGATTCACGCCCCCCCTCAGTATTTTTCCCAATAGTGCGTTGCTGGCTATGATTATTTGGTATCCGAGTTAATGGTGCGTTACTGAGCTATGATTATTTCATTTGCTGATGATGATATTGAGTTACAGTATCAAACGAAAACCAACTTTCTTGTTTGTTTAGACAGTTTCCATGGTGTGAGATGCAAGCTTGAATCCCTTGGTTGCATGTAAGGAAACTTGTATCAAATGCAGTAACAGTCACATACATTCATATGTATTGTCATCTGCATTGATTTAACCTCACATTTCAGCATCAACGATGTTTTAATGATGGATTGCATAAATGGTTAAAAATGGAGTTGAGATTTTTGATATATCATTGGTTATAAGCCCGATTGGCACATTTGTATGAGCGTGAGTTCAATTTTAAGGTTGTATATTTTGTTAAGTTTGTCCGAATTTAAAAAAAATTGAATCCATGTTTGCAAGAAAACGTTTTGACATTGTTGGATGTGCAACCATGTTCCTAAAGAATGTTTTCTGTAGTTGTAAATGAAGTTTGCATAAAAAAAAACTGCCATAAGTCCGATTGTCATAAGTGTTAACAGGAGCAGAAATTGAAATTTCCATTAAAGGGTGAATAAAGAAGAAGTCCATCAGTATTTTCAAGAACAATGCAGCGCTTGTTCCCTAAAGCGGTGTTCCAAAATTGTGCGACCGCAGTAATGCATCATTTTCTCCCAGATCAATGATTTGTATGAAGAGCGAAAAAATATGAATTGGAGTGACGCAACAGGATTATGAGTCAAGGGAAAAGGTATGAATGAACATGTTATGTGTTGACATTTTGGGTTTTCCTTAACCGAAACTAAAATTATAGATAAGTATTTGTGCGGAAATGATTTATATATATGTCAACATGTTGTTCAAAATTAAAGTGAAAATGTTGCAAATGCGGAGGTATAAGGTTTTATCACCACAGTAGTTTTAAATAAATTTATGTTTCGCGTAAATGAATGGAAAGGGCTAATATGAAATCATGGGTGATATAAGAGAAAAATGTCTTTTTTATGAGGTGGTTTATTATGCATAATATGGATTTTCGCTGTTTTGGTTAAGTCATTTTTGGACAAGAGCTTGTAGTTGGCAGTGGGAGAGTTTTTTTGGTTTGTGTTTTGAGATTGTAAGACACAATTGCTTGATGTTGTAGAATCTTTATTTTACCATCATGTGACGGCATTTAGGATGGAATTGATGTACGAGTTGTACATTATTTATCGAAGAAATTGAAAACATGAATAGCTTGTTATCTGTACATAGGTAAGAGATGTAAGTTGATGTACCATTTATAATGTGCAGTTGTATGGTGCATGAAAGTACAGGTGAGAGATGGAATGAGATCACACAAAGATCTTGAAGGTGAGATGATATGTTTTATTTTAACTCTAGTTTGAAGATGATGTTTGCAGAATTTAGGTTGCTGACAGTTGAAGGAAACCTCAACAAAAGAAGATCACATTTTTAAAAGTACCGATGAAAGAGACTAGTAATAGTTTCTGAATGAAAGCAAAGTGTGGAGCAGAACCTTGAAGAATTCCAATAGATATTGGATAAAAAGGATAGTTGTGTTCTTAAAAAAGTGCAGATGAGTTGAAACCTAGGAGGAGCAGAGAGGATGCTCAAGAGGTTCCAGGGAACAAAGAACCAGTGCTTACCAAAAGACCAAGTCTAGAGAGGGGATTGGTGAGGTAAGTGGAAGTAGGGAGGACTTGTTGTTGCAGAGGCTTTTAGTATAGCTCATGGTGATTGAGTGAGGAACTCATGAAGATAGAGACAAAGATGAAAACTGAAGGTCATTGCAGAGGTTTTGAAGAATACCATAGCAGAAGAAAGGAGAAGGAAGATGCTAAGGCAAATGGCATGAGAGTGAGTCAAGAGCAAATTGACAGAGAAAGAGCTGAGATGAAATTCTGTTTTGAGTTTTTGATAGAAGTGTTACAGAGAAGTAAAGTAAACCAGAGATATGGATGGAGTATGAAAAGGAAAGTTAAATGGCATGATTGCAAGTGAAGTGGGAGCATAGAGTGAATGTTCAATTGAAGGAATGGTTACTCAGTTTAAATGATTATGTAAACGGAGATTTGATATGTGAGCCAGAATATTGTCCATTGCTTTCTGAAAGAAATGGTGTGACAGAAGAAAAATATACAAAAGAACTGAATGAAATGAAGGATTTAGAGCAGCAAGGAGATAGGATGACTGAAGCATCAAGCGGGACCAAAAGGTCTATTGTTTTTAAAACTAATGGTTTGTGTGTGATTGCAGGTACATCACAGGATGTTGAACAAAATTTGAAGTTTTTAAGGAGAAGAAGTTGAATCTGAAATATATTGAGAATGATGCTGAGATAGCAAGATCTTAGAAAGAAATGAAGACAAAGGGGTCTCATGGAAATATTCAACAGAATATTGAAGCAGAGGAAGAAGGGCCATATAATGATTGCCAATAGCAAGTGAAGGTATGGAAAGCTATGTAAAGTTTCCAAGTTCTACCCAAATTGAGATTGTTTAGTTATATCGAAAGTTAGATCTTCAAAGAAGAGAGTTGGAAAAGTGGAGGATCTATACTCAGGGTGAGTTGCTGAAAGAGAAAGACAAGGAAATTGTCCTGAATAATAATCATGAAATAGAGGATAGGGATGTAGGAATGATTCAGCAAATCGAAGAAGTTCATTATTGTGAACCAGAATAGGGAGACATTCTTGAAACAGATGATATGGAGGAGGGAATAGCTGGTAGTCTCAAGGAGGATTTAAATTAGCATATTGATGTGTTGATGGAAGAAGAAATTTCATAGCAGCATACTGAAATGTTGCCAGAGGAGAAAGAGGCACTGAGGCCTTATGTTTTTTATTTTAATAATTTTTTTGTGAGTACAGGTTTTATTGCATATGCTGGAGAAGATCTATTGAACATAGAAATTGAACTGATAAAGAGGATAATGATGAAAGTATCCCAGAAGCAGACAACGACAGTAAAAAAAAGAAGAAGCAGTAAGAGGAAGACAACAGAAGACTGTGAAAGCATAGCCAGTGGGGTAGTACAACATAAAGTGTGGAGACCTGGAGAAAAACAACAAACAAAAGTAGCAACAAATGGATAATTTCAGCACAAGATACGGGATCCAGGAAGACAAAGATCCAAAACACATGATCAGGTAATCATGGTTAATTTCAACCTTGGGAGTCTGATGTAGGAGCATCAAGCTAAAATTTTATTATTTATTTGTGTGAAATAGGGGGTGAGGTTTTTTTAATTATTTTATTATTTATTTTGCTCATTTTTTAATAACTTGAGAGAGAAAAATGTAAAGGTGAGGATTATTGTATATATTCTTTTAATAATTAAGGATATGAGTGGAATGGATTAGGTAGATAATCTAGGGAGTAGGAATTCCATATACAGGACTTTATTGAGTCCAAAACTAGAATAAATCTAATTTAGATTTAGTTGAGATTTGTGTGGAGGGATTTATGGGATGGAGTAAATTCATATTTATGTATAAATAGGAGCATTGTGTAAGGAAGAATGAGAGAGAGTGAGAGGGTGAGAAGTGAGGAGAATCTGAGAAATGGTTTGAGAGCTTTTGCAAAGGGCCAAAAGCCGAGAGAGGCTTTTCATTGTAATATTTGGCCGAGGATTCTTATGTTATTGTATATCAGTATTTTTTTTTTTATGTATAGCTCTCTTTCCATTATGTATGTTTAAAGCTAATGGAATTTTAATTCGTTTTCTTAAGTATTTTCGAAATGAAGTGTTCATTTTTTTATATGCAAGGATCTAATTTAACCTAGAATCCCTACATCACCCTCTCTTTGGATCTGGAAGTCAATCAAAGACTACCCAGTTGGGGACAATGATGTTACTGTACAAATTGAAAGAAAATTTTGGCTTGTCATATGCATTTTTCTTGGAACTTTTGAGGTAAGCTACCATAAAGTATGCCCTTATATAAATTTGAAATATAATTAGTACACTACAATGAACATCACAAATGGTAAATTTTATGAACGTTAATAATTATATCGACATTAATGTAAATTTATTAATGTATTTTTCCATGATCAGCAACTACAGGTTATTGAAAGATAAGGTTCTTCCTAGTGATAATGTCTTTCCCGGTAGCTACAAAGAGGCAAAGAAATTGTTGAAAATGTTGGGTGTTGAGTACATATCATATCATGCATGTCAAAATGATTATATTCTATATAGAGGAGAATATGCAGAAAAAGAGATGTGTCCAAAATGTGGGCATGACAGGTATGATAGCTAAAAAAAGAAGGGTAAATCACGTATTGGTCCTCCTTTTAAGATATTGAGGCACATGCCTATAATCCCAAGGATTAAAAGGCTCTTTCGTTGTAAAGAATTAGCTATGTTGCAGGGATGGCATGCCTCACACAGAAGTGAGTTGGGAGTTATGCGAATCCCAACTAATTCAATAGCCATGAAGCATATAGAGGATACATGGCCCGAAAAATTCAAGGATGAAGTACGAAGTTTACGACTCAGCATAGCCATGGATGGCGTCAACCCATATTCCCTCTAGAACACCAACTATTCTGTTTGGCATGTAGTAGTGATCAATAACAATATCCCCCCATGGTTTTCCGTGAAGAATGAACATTTTTAGTTGACGTTTCGAGTCTAAATCAAGACACATCTTTAGGACAAACTTGCTAAGAAGAGAAGAGATTAGGGAAAATAAATAGAGGAAATAAGGAGGTGAGAGAACCGACCGGTTCTTAATATATATATATATATATATATATATATATATTATTTTTTATTAATTAGTTACTTATTTTAGTTTTTCAAATTTTAATTCTAATTTTAATTATGACACATTTTATATTATTGATTATTGAATTTTTTATTTGTTATTATGCCCTATTTGTTATTATGATTTTAGAATTAATTTTATCAAAAAAATTTAAATCTTTTTTACTAATACTAAATATTAGTGGTATTTATAAATACCACTAATATTTAGTATTAGTAAAAAAGATTTAAATTTTTTTGATAAAATTAATTCTAAAATAATAATAACAAATAGGGCATCATAACAAATAAAAAATTCAATAAAAAATAATATAAAATGTTTCATAATTAAAATTTGAAAAACTAAAATAAATAACTAATTAATAAAGAAATAAATAGATTAAGAACCGGTCGGCTCTCTCATCTCCTTCTTTTGTCTATTTATTTACCCTAATCTCTTCTCTTCTTAGCAGTTTTGTCCTAACGATGAGTCTTGATTTAGACTTGAAACATCGACTAAAAATGAAGACTGTGGATATTCCGAGTTTTGCATCTCAAAATATACACCACAAAAACCTTCAATTTAAGAATGAACATATTATGTGCCTATCATAGCCCCTGGTAGAAGAAAAGTGAAGAATATGGATGTCTACTTACAACCAATGGTAGATGAATTGAAGGAATTATGGGATGGGATAAATGTATACGATGTATCAAGAATCATCACAACAGAGAGGAGTTTTACGTTGTATGGCATATGTGCTTACATGACACATTATTATCCAGGCTTAGGAGGTTGCTCTGGTAAATTACATGTTTAATTTATTGATTTGTTTATATACGTAACAATATTCTTTCACATATTAGTTATTTAATTCATTGTAATATTTGTTCTGATCTTCATGATATTCTTTAATGTGCCATGCATATTAATTGTATACAATAATCTCACAGGTCTTATAAAAAAAGGGTATTTTGGATGTAAATGTTGTGGACCTTCTCTAAAATCTAGATGGTCCAAGGACCTATGAAAGCCTGTGTATGATTACTCTAGGGTATTCCTCCCAGAATAACACCCTTACATAAGAGCAGTATCCGCTTTCAATGGTAAACTAGAGAGAACCCAAAGGCCTCTAATAACGACACTAGCTGAATGGCTTAGAGCATATGAGAGAGAGAAGGAGAAGGAGTTCATAGAAATGTTCGATTCAAATGGGGAGCCTATCTTCAATGATCTAGAATTCTTTGACACCTATGTTGAGAAATTTCCCATTGGGATGAAAAGGAAATCTATCTTTTATAACCTCCCATATTGGGATAATCTTAAGATTACCCACTTATTAGATCCCATGCATATATTTAAAAATGTTTCATCTTCTTTGTGGAGGCACATATCATCGAAAAAAAGTGACACATTGGCTGTTATGAAATATATTGTTACTTCAAAACCTAAAAAGAAACATTGGCCAAGATGATTAGAAAGTACGAGATCAGAGGCAGGTGTTGGTCCCTCTAATTCATGTTTTTTCAAAGAAGGTGATGTCCCATGGATTTTAAAAAAAGGTGATATTTCTTTGGCAAAGGAAGTTATAATGGGTGTGAGGGTGCCAATTACTTCATACGAGTCTTCACTATGATGCTGCTTCACTGTGGATGACCATTTTTCGGGGTTGAAATCACATGACCATTTGAATCTTCTAAGAGTACGTGTAATGTAAAAAGCATGGTTTTATTATTTGTTATATTAATAAATTTTATCCCATGCGGGGATCATAAAACATAAATAATTTTGTATATTATTGCACGTGTTTATAAATTTGAAGTGTCATTATCCTTTTTTCATGCGTGGGTGTGTGAAACATGAATTCCCTTAAGACCTAGGACGTGCCATATCTAAATTATCTGCATTTGTACGTTGGATCGCGTCAAAGGAGATTCATGTGGCTAGAATTCCACAGTGGCATCAAGAGATAGTGGAGATTGTGTGTATGTTTGAGAAGGAACTGCCAACGAGTTTGATGGACTTATAGGTTCATCTTCTAATCCACCTAGTAGATGAGGTTGAATTAGTTGGGGTGGTTTCTTGTCATTGGATGTTCTTCTTAGAGAGGTACATGAAGAAATTGAA
This sequence comes from Pinus albicaulis, assembly GCA_034641835.2. Lineage (NCBI taxonomy): Eukaryota > Viridiplantae > Streptophyta > Pinopsida > Pinales > Pinaceae > Pinus > Pinus albicaulis. The sequence continues at coordinate 533,313,703 of CM076584.1, forward strand.
AGGTTTTGTTCGACAAAGGGAAAAACCCGAGGGGTCTATGGAAAAGGGGTACATATCATATGAGTCTTTATATTATGCTAGTGAGTACATCAAGAAGTTTGACAACACACCAGTGTGGTGATTTGGGACGATGAAAGGGATGAAGACAAAAGAGAAGGGGAGTTTCTCCAAACGAGTGGAAAAAGGCGCTTGATAAAGAGTAAGCGACTTATAATTTTTCAAATTTACACAAAGTTAATATTCATGTTGAACTTAGATATAATGTATATTTTGATATCTAAGTACTATATAATGTCGGTTTGATTTCATCAGCAAATGCAGGAATTGAAGAAATCAATAAATTTTTTCTTTCCAATTCTGAAGCGACACAACTGTGGGTCGCATTGTACGAACAAAAGAGAATGAAATGGGATAGTGACAGGAAAGAATTTAGACAGTTGAATGGTAGAAGTGTGCCTCATCCTAATAGTTTAAAAGAAAATATGCCAAAAATATGCCCCAACATTTGGGTTGCTAACCAAGTCAGAGAGAAATACGGTGCAACTGGTCGTTACCCAAGTTCTGAAGAGGATGCGCTAAATGTAGGGATTGGGTGCAGTAAATCGGTAATAATATTTTTAATTTATATGTAAATTTAAAACTTATAAGACATCTATATTTCATATTTTAACTGTTGGGTTATTATAAGACACACGAAACTATGATTTTTTTTAACTTTTTTATAACAGGTGCATTTGTTCCCATCTATGTGGGCATATGGAAACCATTTTGGCACAGAAAATGTCGATGCTGGAAACATCACACAAGACTATGGAATGGAAGTTGAGTTCAATCAATCTAGTAGATCTAGCCACTGTGATCAAAACCTAGTACGAGGGACGTTAGGTTACGTCGGAAGGATACAAGAGATCATTGAAGTGGATTTCTCTTCTTTCAAATGTGTTATTTTTAGGTGCAAGTGGTGGGACACCTTTGATCATAATAATGTAAAGGAAGATCATGATAGTAGGCTAATATGTATCAACTCTAGAAAGATGTGGGATGAAGCAAAGGAGCCCTATGTTTTCCCCAAAAACTGCAACCAGTTGTTCTTTTACCTAGATGTGTTGGATAGGGATTGGTGGTTCGTATTGACACATGAACCTAGATCAAAACATATTTTTGAGAAAAATAGTGTTATCATGCTATGCGAGCTTGAAGATAATGAGGGTGATCATGAGAACTGAGAGTGATATCATAAATGTGTTATTTCATAAATATTTATACTTTTTAAGATGGGTTTTTCGAAACATTATAATATGTATTTTGAATTAATTAGTAATTTTCATTGTGTTAATGTTAAAATCAATATTTCACTTGATAATTTGCAATTACATTGATCTAAAAAACAATGGTGTACTGTATAAATTAGTTCTTTTTTTGTATCGAAGATCATAATAAAATAATGATAATTCTAAAGTACATGAATTTATTTGCATTATTTTCTAAACTTTATTATGTTACAATAATTCATATTATTCTAGATTTATTATTTTACAATTATTTCAAATTTTACAAATTTAAAAATTTAAAAGTTTTAATAAAATCATTTCACATTAATACAATTAAAATTTTACAAATGTTTTACATATAATTACGATTAGAATTAGAATTAGAGTTAGAATTAAAATTTTACAAATATTTTACATACAATTACAATTAAAATTAGAATTAGAATTACAATTACAATTTTACAATTTCACATACAATTACAATTAAAATTACAATTACAATTTTAGAATTTTACATACAATTGCAACTACAATTAAAATTTTACAATTACAATAAATTCATATTAATGCAATTAAAATTTTACAAATATTTTACATAGAATTAGAATTAGAATTACGATTACAATTTTACAATTTCACGTACAATTACAATTACAATTACAATTTTAGAATTTTACATATATACAATTACAATTTTAGAATTTTACATATAGTTAGAATTACAAATATTACAATTTTACAATACCATGGTAATTTAATATTAAATTAATTAATAAACATCATGTTCATGATATTAAACATCGTACAAACATCATATTTGACTTAAAAACACATTCAAAATCGCTAACATCACCGTGATCATGATCATCTAAAAAAAAATAATTAACATTATATATTAACATCATCACAACACAAACATCAAATATACATCTCATGTCAAATAACTCATGCTATCACATACACATCTATCTGCAAGCTGCACATTAAATGAACATATGTTACATAACCTAACAATATAAACATCATGATGATCACCAACATGTAAATTAAGTACAACTGCAACATGAACATTAAATACATGGACCATATATATATATATATATATATATATATATATATATATATATATATATATATATATATATATATATATATATATATATATATAACTGAACAATGTAAAAAATATACAACTTTAATAAAAATGTCATGGATCAGCCGATGGTTCAACAGATATATAAGTAGTACTAGTCAAGGCCTACTCAATCAATGGTGCAGCCTCGACGGTCGATGGTCCAACCTGCTTATGATCATGATTACTACTAGATGCTATAGGCGTCTGACTAAATGTGGCCGATGGTCCAACCTGATCTCCATGATGGCTGTGACTAGATGCTAGTGGAGGCTGCTCATCTGGTGTGGTGCGAGGTGAACGATCATGAGATGATGAGTCGCTTCTCATGGACTGTCAATCATGTGTTGCATGTCGATCACACCTATAGCGTGCAATGGTCCACCTCAGCCATCTAACTAAGGTCGTAGCTACTACAACATGCTGCATCAGGCTGTACATGTCACGCATCATGCCTCTCCACATTTGTAACAGCCTACCATTGGCCTGTATATCTCTCATATGAGCGGGCCTGATGCCTGCCTCAACAATAAATGTAGTGAGTTGCTCGCCCAACTCCATCATGTATCTGCTATCAAGCCAATCGCGCCTAACAAAAGGTGGTACCGACACTCCAACATGAGAAGGTCTCTCTGCACCGGCCTCTTGATGATCCTCGGCATCTGGCATGCCTTGATTGTCATCAGGATCTAGACCTGGATCATGTGGTGGTGCTGGCATGTCCTCACCATCAAAATACCCAATGTCTTCAAAATATATACAAGTACACAACAATAATTAGAAAATTTCATTTCACAATTTAATAAAAACAAGTTAAAGAACATGTTAGAATAACTTTAAATAAAACATTAATATTACCTCTATCATCCGTCGACTCATCAGCTGTGAAGAGGATGTTGGCACACCTTCACTAATCCAAACCTATATAATTACAGGGGACCATAATGAAGGGATGCTCGTCAACACTGGCTAGAAACTCTAATGCATCATTCGATATCCTTGCTGGAAATATAGGCTCGCCCCTCTTAGGCATCATCTGCCCCCACATGTGCATCCATGTCTCGAACATCGGCCTACGAGGCTGCCAAACAAAATTAGTCCTCGTCTTTGGAAACCTCTAAAAAAATAAAAAAAAAAATCTCTTAAGAAAAAGGGAAGTTGACCCTCCCTTGTGCATGAGCACAACATCTATCTAAGGCTGTACAGAACTGTCGCAAAAAAATGGCAGACCACCTGAAAATTTGTGGATCTTGTACTAAATAATCAACATAATATAGAAACGAGCAAATAATTCTTTGACCGTCACTGGTGTTGTGTGATATGGTCGAAATGAGAAGTGAGAGGCACCTCACCTCCTCACTACCAAATGTACCAATACATAACTAATCTCCAGTGACCTGAAAATATGAAGGAGACAGTACGGATTCTCTAATGTATCTCTGGGTGTACACTAAATGAATCCCTGCTACATAGCCAGCTAGAACCTCTAGGAAGGAGGGAAAATCCACCCCTCTCCTTGATAGCCCTATAATGAAATATATATCCTCCTTAGTGGGCATGTACCACTAGTTAAGACCAACCCAAAAAGCTTGTTGGTGGGCATTCCACCTTTAGATAAGATGTCTAAAAAACAAACCATGGCCCTTTAGGGAAGTAGCTTCCTCATAGAACTTGAGGAGGCTTACTTGCCTTAGGAGCCCCTGGGTAGTTGCTGTAATAGGGTGAGGGTATGCATCTCTCTCCCTCCCTCATGCCTCCCATAGGCGAACCATGTTATACTGGTCCGCCTATTTTTGTTGTTGTTCCCCCTCTTCTCTCCTTTCACGTCTTTGAATGATTGACATATTAAATACAATTTTTTTATTAAATGAGACAAGTATTTAGAAATATACATATATAATTTTTTTTTGGAAAAACAAAAACAAAAAGAGTCGGTGCGCCAAAAATAAAAGTCATGCACCAGTCCTGGTACATATTTTTATGGAGAGCACGAGCAACGGTGCACCAAATACTCTTCAACGCACCGGCGGCGGTGCTCTCGAAAATTTGTAGCACACCGTTGACTATGTAGGGTGTCAGGAGTGTGGTTTGTTGACTAAAATCTACACCCCGGGGTGTATAGTTAAGTCAACAAACCGACCTCCTACCATCATTACATAGTATACGGAGCAATCTTTTATCGGGGTGCACTATTGACCTTGTCAAAATATGAAAAGTGGTGCGTTGACAAAAATACCCATCCTGGGGTAGATATTTTATTTAATGCACCATGTTGTAGATATTCCACTAGGTCAACGGTGTGGCCGGGTAACCGACTACACTTCACTTTAAAAAATAAAAATTAACTAACATGGTACTCCTTCAGTATTGCCCCTGAACCAGTGCGCATACCGTTAGCACTGGTTTGCCAAACCATACCGTTCACCCTGTCGAAATGCACAATGCGGTGCACTGACAACATTACCCACCCCGGGGCGTATATTTCAGTCAACGCATCACATTGCTGCTATTCCACATGGTCAATGGTGCGGCCAGGTAAATGACCGCACCGCACTTTTTAAAAAATGTTAAATAACAAAGTGTGTCTATCATCACTGCCCCATAACCGGTGTAGATACCATTAGCAACAGTTGCAGTGCAGCTTGTAAATTTACAGGCAGCAGCGCAAGCCGGTGCGAGCTGAACGGCTCGAGCGCACCGCACGACAATTTTTTTTTCTTTTAAATGGTTAATTTTAAGGTTATTTGAAATTCTAATTAGCTAAAAGGCTTAGTTATGGAAAAACAAGAAAAATACTTGTACATTTGGCCATAGAGGAGGCATATTGGTTGTAGAATTTGCAAAAGAAAATTTTCCCACCGTTTTGGTGGGAAATGCATAACATCAGTGCGTGCAATGGGTGAAATGGGAGCACCGATGTCAGGGTGGCTCAAACAAGGATAAATTTCACCAGTGCTTGAGAGCTCTAGAGCACTGAGAAAAGTGAAAAATGTGGTTTTTTGGTTGTAATTTTTTTATTTATTTAACCCCGTTTCGGTGCACGGGGTTTTTATGGGCGCACCAGTGCAGTTTCTGTTTTGGCACAGTTTTTTATGAGGCACTGGTGCAGAAAATTTGTAAAGCAATAGTGTGCTATAGTAATAAAACACACTGGGCGGGTGTGTATGGAGTGCACTGTGTCCAATGTGCCAATGTTTTGTGCACACTGGTGTTGTCTCTTGTTGAATGCACCGGTGCGATGTACGATGATAAGCATAGTGGATGAAAAACATGCGCAAAAACCTGCTCTCACCAACCTCCTTTACTAACCTCCGCTACTCATATGAATCATAAGGAGAGTCCTTGTATTCTACCATCTTTCTATCAATGTTGATCTTTCTCCATGCATGGAATAACATGTCAGCTAACCCAAATAACAATAAAAAAACATATCTTAGTATAATTTGGGGAGGATACTTCCTGCAAGATCAACCAATCGGTGTGATAAATGTATATATAAAAATAATAACATCATATAAATTCATAACACATGATATACTAGCGCAGAATAATCATGCTAGTTGGAGTCCAATTATAAATGCATAACCATACCGATTACACAACATGAACTAATGCATGACAACCACAACCGTACAAATGAAACTTTACCACACACCATCACAAGCACACATGATACACCAACATAAGTGACATGTAACTAATCATGAATTACCAATGCATGTTTAGCATATAACATCACACAAGTAAGCATACATGGACAACACACAAGCATGACCAATATGTAACCTAGAAAAAACAAGAAATGCATATACAACATGTAACAATATGTAATCCAATGTGCACATAAAATAGTATAAACAACACACAATATTTCATATACACATGACAACATGTTGACAACAACACCATCAGTCCTCCCATGGTGACACCACTGCCAGCATGGCCAAAATAACATGGATTCACGAAAACATACACCATAGGTATGAGAAACACATAAGAAATCAACAAAAGCATAACCAACACACTCCCCAACGATTCCAAGGGTTGAACCATGCACTGATACCACTCTAAAGAACCCCCTTCCCACATCTACCCAAGTAACCGACCAATCAGGGTAAACATGTGATGAGAGGATACTAATATGATATTGAACTTCCTAGATGACCTTAGGGAAGTGGAACCAGAGGAAACAAGACAAACACACCTTACAAAACATCAAAAAATTCCCTAGGAGGTAACCCATCCTCCCAAATCCTTGTCCCCTAATGGGGACTAAATTTTTGACCCTTTTGGACCATATCCACAGGAATGCCAAGGAAAGGTAGCGGCTGGAAGCCTATAGCGGTAGGAATGCTAAGGAAAGGTAGAGGCCAGGGCCCCAAATGGTCAGTTTTGTGCCTCAAAATCCAGTATTTTTGCCACCTTTACATCACCAGAGCCCCGGTCACTGCATAGAACTTCATGAAACCTTATTATATGTTAAATAACATTAAAAAAAAGGTACAGAAGAAATCACATCATTAAAAACTCATCTGGACCTCACCTAGCCATGACAGGAATTTCGTCAAACACGTCACAAACATTGCATCTAAAGGTGTAAACATCATATTTAAACATAGGATCTCATATGTATCTGAGAACCACTAAGAAGTATTTCTCCCTTACATCATAAGTTGCAATACAATATATTTGACCTTAGATACATTGTGCATTCATTTACAAGTAAAAACATGGATAGAGCCATACATCATCACTGATAACGCACATGCTTATAACCAACATAATAACAACATAAATACCATAGATATAACATCAATATAATCCACATAATAACTAATGCAATTATACATCAAATACCAAAGGAATTATCTCTTCATTAATGAGTGTAAAAACAAAACAGAGATGGAACTTCCACATTCCACCCTACCATAGATTGTCTAAGCCCAATATCTCTTCAAACAATCACCCTCATTCCATATTCCAAGCATGAATTTGGGACTCAAACTGAAAGAACCAACTAGGTCATGCCGCGGCTAAACCACCTCACCCTCATCAATCATAAGCCGGGATTTACCGTGATCTACACTCGATCGCTAGGCCAACACAAGCATGGATATCACTAGATTCTCTCTACCTAAATCGTGAGGAATTTTCATCTCTCCTAGTCTTTCAGGTTTTACTGCAACCCACAATTTGAATCAGGGGTCCCTAGGCCCTAAACGGATACATACTCTCTTCGCTTTACCGTATATACCAAACCCGAGATTCCTAGGCCTGATTGGAGAGCAAACCACCTCTCAGGCTTTACCAGAATCTAGACCCTGATTACTAGGCCTTAAACCGATACACAGTAAACAATACATATTAGTTAAACTTACATATAGTTCAAAGATAATATTTTTTGTAAAGAATTTACAAAGAACTTTCTTTTTTTGCTTTTCTTGATGTGTTATCAGTATTTTTTTTACTTGATCTCTTGCCAGTCATTTCTTTATCAATCTAAAACTTGTACCATATCATTCATTAATATATTGATAAGTAAATTGTCAACTTTTCAAGTAAAAAAAAATCTCAAGAAACCGGTGTGCCATTCATTCAGTACGCACCGACGTCGGTGAATGGAGGTATTATAAAAGCACTGCGCAAACAATATAATAGACCATACGGTGCTCTATGTCAACAAGGAGCACTGGTGCATTACATGTTAACCACTGCACTAATTAAGACTGAGAAAATAATAAAAATCGTCGAGTGTTAGTTTTTGTGGCATAAACCAGTGCCATATTTGACATATGGTGCACTCATAAAAAAAAAATTTGTTTTCTAATTTTTTATCACATTACTTTCATGGTGTGCTTGTACAATATAGCACACCAGTGCACTAGGTTATGTCAGGCGCACCAATGAAAAAAAATCTGTTATTTTTAAAATTCACGCGGGGGCCGACATGGATTGGAATCCGACTATGCAAGCCGTCCTGTGGGTCGGATGTCTTAGGCCTATATTTAGCAGTACAAACCATGTAAATTTGAAATGAAAAGCCATAATTCTAAAATCACAGAAAGAGGCAGAAGAACGGGCATAAACAAAAATAATGTATGGTTTGTTTCTAAAATGGATATTTTTTATTTTGCGAAACAACACGTTCTTGGTGTGCCATAATGAAGTAGCGCACCAGTGGCATATTTTACATATGGCGCATTGAGAAAAAAAAAAAAATTTTTAATTTTTTATCACAGCACTTTCGTGGTGTGCTAGGATAATACAGCGCACCGGTGCGCTAGTTTACGCCGAGTGCACCGATGAAAAAAATATTTGTTTTTTTAAAATTGACGCAAGGGGCAACATGGATTGGGATTCGACTATGCAAGTCATCATATGGGTTGGATGTCTTAGGCCTATATTTAGCAATACAAATCCTATAAATCTAAATTGGAAAGCCCTAATTCTTAAATCACAGAAAGAGGGAGAAGAAATGGCAGAAGCAAAAAGAATGTAGGGTTTGTTTCTAAAATGGATTTTTTTTTTTCGAAACAACACGTTCGTGGTGCTCCATAATGAAATAGTGCACCGGTGCCATAGTTTACATCTGGAAAACTGATAATTTTTTTTTTTTTTTTTTTTAAATTTTTATCACAGTACTTTTGTGGTGCATTGGGATAATACAACGTTGCGGTGCGTTAGGTTACACTGGGCGCGCTGATGAAAAAAAATCCTTTTTTTTTTTAATTCATGCAAGGGTCAACATGTATTGGGATCCGACTATGAAAGTCATCCCATGGGTTGGATGTCGTAGGCCTATATTTAGCAATACAAACCTTATAAATCTAAATTGAAAAGCCCTAATTCTGAAATCACAGGAAGAGGGAGAAGAAAGGGCAAAAACAAAAAGAATGTAGGGTTTGTTGCTAAAATGGATTTTTTTTTTTGCGAGAAAGCACGTTCGCAGTGCCCCATAGTGAAATAGTGCACTGGTGCCACAGTTTACATATGCTGCACTTATAAAAAAAATGTATTTTTTTAATTTTTTTAACACAGTACTTTCGCGGTGCATTGGGATAATACAACGCACTGGTGCGCTAGGGCCGACATGTATTGTGTTGTGAAACCAACTCCAAAAATAGAAGAAAAGAGATATCAATTCCCTAGAAATAAGCCACTTCGAGGGGGCAACCTCCAATACATTACATGAATGAACAATTCTTTGATGATACAAATGAAAAAACCTCCTCTCTATATACAGGAGTCCATGGGGCCACAATGTAATCCTAGTGGGGCCACAATGTAATCCTATCTGACCTAACAATAATAATGTAAGGGCACAATAATAACAATATGGTGGTTATAGGGGTACAACAATAACAATAAGGGGGTTACACTAACAAAAATAAGGGACTATACTAGTAATATAAGGACCTAACATGATCCTCTCCTTCAAAAAAATGTTGTCCTCAATGCTTGAGTAGCTTCAGGTGCTTCTGCATAAAATTCTCATCCTCCCATGTAGAATCTTCAGTGGGTAAGTTCTTCCATTTGATGATATACTCTAAAATTGATCGATTTCATAGCTGTCGAGTTCTTGTTTTCGTGACTGCTTCAGGTTCCAATATGGTTTTTCCTTCCTCATCAAGTTCTGGCAATATTGTTTGAACTAGAAGTTTGTCCCCTATAACCTTTTTTAAGCATGAAACATGGAAAACTGGATGCACTCGCGAAGAAGTAGGAAACTCCAATTTGTATGCCATAGTACCAATCTTTTGCAACACCTTGTAAGGACAATAGTAATTTGGCGATAATTTATTATCCTTCCTAGCTTGCTTGAGGGAAATTTTTTTGTAAGGCTGTAGCCGTAAAAATACCCAATCTCCCAGATCAAAACTTCTCTCACTACAATGTTGATTTGCCTATTTTTTCATTCAATTTTGTGCCAAATTTAGGTTATCCTTTAAGAGTTGGAGAACTTCATGTTGATGCTCGATGTGATCCTCCACTGCTTGAACCCTAGAATTTTCCCTTAAAGAAGATGTGATGGATGGCTGATGATATCCATAAAGTGCCATAAATGGGGTCATTTTTGCTGCAGTATGGAAGGAAGTGTTATACCACCATTTAGCGAGAGGTAACCACTTGACCCATTTTTCTTGCTTATCAGATACAAAACAACGAAGATACCCTTCCAAAAATTTATTCACTATCTCTGTTTGACTATCAGATTGAGGATGATAAGATGAGCTATGAGCTAGTTGAGTACCCAAAAAATATAATAATTCCGTCAAAAATTTCCTATAAAAATGGGATCTCTGTCGCTTACAATAATCTTCAGGTTTTCATGTAGCTTTTGAATTGTTTCCATAAATGCAATAGCAACTATACTTGCTTTAAATGGATGAGATATTTCACAAAAGTGTGGATACTTGGTAAGTCTATCAATTACCACCATGATGACACTCCTTCCTTCAGAATTAGGTAAACCTGTGATAAAATCCATTGAAATCTCCTCCCAACGTTGACTTGGAATGGATAAAGGTTGTAGAATACCCAGGGTCTTAATTGTCTCAACTTTATTTTGCTGGCAAACCAAACATTCTGCCACAAAATTTTGAATGTCAGATTTAAGGCCATCCCAAAAAAATTCTTTCTTCACCCTGTGGTAAGTTTTTAAAAATCCCGAGTGTCATCCTAGAGGAGAAGTGTGCAATTCCAAAATAATATTTTGTCTTAGTGGGGAATTCTTGCAAATATATAAGCGATCTTCCCATGATCACATCTTTGAGATGAAATTCAGGAGCCTAAAAAAGCACTACCTTCCACAGATCGTATCTCCGAAAATATTGTGAAACAAGCTCTGCAATTTTGCAAATAGTTTCCTCGATATTTCAGCTTTGCACCCTAAAAATTTCAGATTCTGAACCTTTGTAGAAAAAAAATTATAGTGAAAATTCCACGATGACCTGTTTAGATTAAATTAAGGAGCTTGCAAAAATACCTAACTTCCACAGATCATATCTCCGAAAATATTGTGAACCAAGCTCTGAAATTTTGTGACGATGTTCCTCAGAATTTCGGTTTTGCACCCTAAAAATTTCAGCTTCTAAGACTTCGTAGAATTTTTTTTATAGAGAAAATGCCACGATGACCTGTTTGGAGTAGCGAAACCCTAGAATCCAAAGCTCTAATACCAAATGTTGTGAAGCCAGCTCCAAAAATAGAAGAAAAGAGATATCAATGCCTTAGAAATAAGCCACTTCAAGGGGGAAACCTCCAATACATTACATGAATGAACAATTCTTGTGTGATACAAATTACAAAACCTCCTGTCTATATATAGGAGTCCATGGGGCCATAATGTAATCCTAGTGGGGCCACAATGTAATCCTAGTTGACCTAAAACTAATAATTTAAGGGGACAATAATAACAATATGGAGCTTATAGGGGTACAATAATAACAATAAGGGGGTTACACTAACAAAAATAAGGGACTTTACTAGTAATATAGGGACCTAACAGTTTATGACTCAGCATAGCCATGGATGGCATGAACCCATATTCCCTCCAGAACACCAAATATTTTGTTTCTCCTGTAGTAGTGATCAATAACAATACCCCCCCATGGTTGTCCATGAAGAATGAACATTTTTAGTCGACGTTTCGAGTCTAAATCAAGACTCATCTTCAGGAAAAACTTGCTAAGAAGAGAAGAGATTAGGGTAAATAAATAGAGGAAAAAAGGAGATGAGAGAGCCAACAGGTTCATAATTTTTTTATTTATTGATTAGTTATTTATTTTAGTTTTTCAAATTTTAATTCTAATTTTGATTATGACACATTTGATATTATTTATTGAATTTTTTGTTTGTTATTATGCCCTATTTGTTATTATTTTAGAATTAATTTTATTAAACATAATTTTATTTTTATTAATAAAAATAATTCTAAAAATAATAAAAAATAGGGCATAATAACAAATAAAAAATTCAATAAACAATAATATAAAATGTGTCATAATTAAAACTATAATTAAAATTTGAAAAACTAAAATAAATAACTAATTAATAAATAAATAAAAAATTTAAGAACCGATCGGCTCTCTCATATCTTTCTTTCCTCTATTTATTTACCCTAATATCTTCTCTTCTTAGCAGATTTTTCCTGAAGATGAGTCTTGATTTAGACTCTAAACGTCGACTAAAAAATGAGACTGTGGATATTCCGAGTTTTGCATCTCAAAATCTACACCACAAAAACCTCCAATTTAAGAATGAACATCTTATGTTGGCTCTCATAGTCCCTGGTAGAAGACAAGTGAAGAATATGGATGTCTACTTACAACCATTGGTAGATGAATTGAAGGAATTATGGGTGGGATAAATGTATACGATGTATCAAGACCCATCACAGCAGCGAGGATTTTTACGTTGTATGGAATATGTGCTTACACGACACATGATTATCGAGGGTTAGAAGTTTTCTATGGTAAATTAAATGTTTAATTTATTGATTTGTTTATATACGTAACAATATTATTTCACATATTAGCTATTTAATTCGTTGTAATATTTGTTCTAATCTTCATGATATTCTTTAACATGCCATGCATATTAATTGTATACAAATCTCGCAAGTCTTGTAACAAAAGGGTATTTTGGATGTAAATGTTGTGGACCTTCTCTGAAGGCTAGATGGTCCAAGGACCTACGAAAGCCAGTTTATGATTTCTTTAGGGTATTCCTCCCAAAAGAACACCCTTACAGAAGAGTAGCATCCACTTTCAATGGTAAACGAGAGAGAACCCAAAGGCCTTCAATAACGACACCAGCTGAATGGCTTAGAGCATATGAGAGAGAGAAGGAGAAGGAGTTAATAGAAATGTTCGATTAAAATGGGGAGCCTATGTTCAATGATTCAAAATTATTCGACACCTATGTTGAGAAATTTCCCATTGGGATGAAAAGGAAATATATATTTTATAACCTCCCATATTGGGAGCATCTGAAGATTACCCACTTATTAGATACCATGCATATATTTAAAAATGTTTCATCTTCTTTATGGAGGCACATATCATTAAAACAAAGTGACACATTGGTTGTTAGGAAAGACATTATTATTTCAAAAACTGAAAAGAAACATTGGCCAAGATGATTAGAAAGTATGGGATGAGAGCCAGACGTTGTTCCCTCTAATTCATGGTTTTTCAAAGAAGGTGATGTCCCATGTATTTTTAAAAAATATGATATTTATTTGGAAAAGGAAGTTATAATGGATGTGAGGATGCCAAATTCATACGGGTCTTCACTACGGCGCTGCTTCACCGTGGGTGACCATTTGTCAGGGTTGAAATCGCATGACCATTTGAATCTTCTAAGAGTACATATAATTTCAAAAGCATGATTTTATTATTTGTTATATTAATAAATTTTATCCCATGCGGGGATCATAAAACGTAACTAATTTTGTATATGATTGCACGTGTTTATAACTTTTTAATGTCATTATCCTTTGTTTGTGCGTGGGTATGTGAAACAGGAACTCCCTCAATACCTAAGATGTGCCATATCTAAATTATCTGCATTTGTACATTGGATCACGTCAAAGGAGATTCATGTGGCTAGCATTCCACGGTGGTGTCAAGAGATAGTTGAGTTTGTTTGCATGTTTGAGAAGGAATTGCCGACGAGTTTCATGGACAATAGGTTCATCTTTTAATCCTCTTATTAGATGAGGTTGAATTAGTTGGGGTGGTTTCTTGTCATTGGATGTTCTTCTTAGGGAGGCACATGAAGAAATTGAAAGGTTTTGTTCGACAAAGGGCAAAACCTGAGGGGTCTATGGTAGAGAGATAAATATTGTATGAGTCTTTCTATTATGCCAGTGAGTACATCAAGCATATAGAAAACAGACCAGGTGCAGTGATTTGGGATGATGAAAGGGATGAAGACAAAAGAGAAGAGTGTGTTGACTGAAATCTATCCCCCAATTGGAAACATCCTCATATATATCCTAGTAAAATTTATGACCTTCCAATGTTTAAATTTTTTGCATCCAATCTTATTATATACACCTCTGGAAATATAACTATTAATATCACCCAACCAATGTATCAAATCCCTTTCATAGAAGCCACGAATTTTTAATAGGGACTAAATCAAGTGTATAAGTATGTCCATCTTAGATTAATACAGTTCAGAATTAATCCTCTAGTTATACTTTCTTTGAATGTGTCCCACCTAGCTTGTGTAAATGACTCATGCCACATTCAATTTATTGATGCTTTCTTAGGAGGATGTGAAGCCCCTCTTCACATGGAACGATTTGGACATTCAGTATCCCATGGTATCAAGTTTCATTGACTCACCCTCATATCAATGAATTACTCCAAGCTTACATCCTTTTTTTTGTTCTTGATATAATTGGAAAATCTAATATTTGTGAGTTACATTCCACTATTTGTTTACAATTTGTTTCTACAACTCTATTTACATTGTTGGACTAGCTTGGAATTTTTACAATTCATCCTTGTATGTTGAGACAAATGTGGTCTTTTTTCTATAACCAGGGGAATATGTCTTCTCACAAAATATTGACCTAAAAGAATATGACTATCTGTATCAAAACTGTACAATTTTACAGAAATAGGTATTCCATTAAAGAGAATTAGAAAGTGAAGAGCCATAACTTTGATGGTAATTAATGTATTATTTATAACTTTAAATTGCAGAGTTGTAGGCTATCAATAATATTCTAGAATGAATATATATATATATATATATATATAATATTTTTTTATATACTATAATGATACCTCAGATACCACAGATGGCCCTACTACGTAGCCATTGGGGTTAGGGGTCCCAAGACTAAATATGTCATCTCTCCCATCCATTGGATACATGAACATGGCAAGGGACCCACCCATCTGCCTTATCAGGGGTCGAGGGTCCTAGAACATAATGCTTGATGCCTTAATTAGTGTCGACGAAAGATATTTGGTCTCATCCCCACCAAATTTGCATAATCATTTTTATATGGTAAACCACGATGCCTTGCACATTATGTCTGTGGCCTTTCAAAAAAAATTTCCTACGGGAAAAAAAGGATTCCACCAATCATAAAATCCACTGGACAGTAATATTGAATAACTAAATCTTCTAAAATAACCCAACTTATAAGTATTCCATGTTTTCATAAGAACATTAAATCGCCAAACTCAAAATATGGTACATAATGTTATGCCTTGATAAAATAAACAAATTTAATAAAAGCATGCTAAATAAAAAGTGATTGAACACCATATGTTCAGGATTGGGGTCCAACCCAAAAATTAATAGCTTGAATCCTATTGGTGTTGAAGATGTGTCACATTCCATGGGACAACCTTAGTTATGTATCAAGCAAAAGTAACATATTTACAAATATGGTCCATATTACAATATGTAATTTAAAGGTCAGGAGAAATTTTTGTATACATTTCGGTTTAATCTATATATATATATATATACACACACACACACACACACACACACAACAAGTAGGACAGATGCACCAAATCGACATATATATACAAAAACTAGGACGGATGCACCAAATCACCTGTTGAGGGTCCAAACCCTTACATTGTAGTTTGAACCCCTTTAGGTTTCCACTTGTTAGATGTGTGCGCAATGTAACATCAAGAGAAAGGGGGTTAACACTAAGGACATACTAGAAATATAAACCATTATTCATGTGTTGCATCTATTGCCAATGCTCCTATTTATTTCGATTTTTCCATTCTACCAAAGTGGGAAAACTCGATTTGAATTCTCTATGGATTTATCATTTTCAATCCATTATTTTCATATTCCAATTTACCAATCAATAGAAAAAAATAGGCTTTTAGTTGTGAACTTTGTACTATTGTAACTTGTAATTGTCTAGGGGCATAAGCAATAATCATTTTTATTTATTGGACTAATTTTAACCCAAAATCTAGAATAGGCCGCCAAAATAACAAAAGGATGCAACCCAACCAATTTTCAATACATATTGATGTCTCTCGAGTATCTACAAGACTAAATCGACAAGAGAAAACTAGTAAAACAATAAAAGCATATTAATGGAAGATTGAGGCTCACATGATATTTTTCCAATACACCACAAAATTGTGTAGAAATTAAATTTTTACATATATACATCTACGCAATCCACATGTGGTTATGCTCAATACAACTTGGTTTTTTCTCAATAGGTATTTATAGCTACATGCAGGGAGTGAAGTGGTTGAATTCAAGCAATAATGCTTAAAGTAGTGAAATTTTTCACATCAATTTCAAGTAACATAGCCAAAATAACGACACGACTTGCATTATTCATAATAGTCAAATATGTTTAATTTCATAAATAAGTGAACAACATTACTAAAACATACTCTATAATCAGAAGCCATTTTATGTTCTCGTAAACAATTGTAGTGATTGAGACCTTCTGAGTTTCATTACTACCATATAATTCAAGTCTACCAGGAACTCAGGGCACACAACACAATTCTGATATTGTTCAATATATGAAAAGTAATTGTGAACTTCCAAATTCTTAGCAGAATTAACAAGACTAGAAAAATTAATACTCAAATTGATATCTTACAAACTTATATAATTAAATATCATTCACCAAGTAGATAAATTGAGGCAGTAAGTGCTTAGGCATAATTTACACATATGCACATGTACACAATGTTCATAAAAACAATGGGAGTGTGTCATGTTACTTATTTGAATGATTTAGTGGGAAAATAAGGGAATAACTTCCACTCTCCTCCCAACCATGAACTAGTTGTACTGTTAACTTTATTGTAATTGACCATCCCCTAGATGAATCCAAGGTTTGAGGAGTTGCAAGTAGTTTATCAATAAATTTTAATCACATGAATTTGGTATTTTATCTGCATTTGCAGGATTAAATTCAACCTCTCCCTTCCATGCTAGTGATACCAATGTAAATAAGGGACAACTATTTCCAAAGAGAAAAATAATGGAGTGGGCATATCTAAATGGAAATAGGTGTACGAGTGAGTAACAGATGGTGTGAGTGTACCAGATTTCTAATAAGGCTTTGATAATTAAACCAATGAGAAAAAAATGGAAGTGTGATAGTTAAGGTGAATAAATGGTGTGAATGTTGTTCTAGCTCAAGCGTTGAATGGTATGTAGGAAATTTGACCAAAGTGAGGGGATGTCACAAGTGATTCTTTGCCCAAGGTGATACGAGTGAACCACCAAATTTATAGAGAAAAGGAATGGTGTGTGTGATTGGTTCCAGGTATTTATCAATCACCCCCAACTTTCTTGTGAGGTATGCAAATTTATACCACCTTACTCCAGCACCTTCATGCCCAACTAACTTTTCCTTTTCCCACTTGCCAACTCTTTGTTGTAGTGGCAAGATTTGTGATGTCCAACACCCAATGATATTGCCTCTTTAAGGCATGAAGAATCGAATAATTTATCGACTCTAAATTGGCCCAATAGTATTTAATGTGGGTTTAATCAAAATAGGGGATGAATTTTCCCAGATGCAGAGGGTTCATCATTTAATTCATCAAGGTGTGGTATGGTTATTCAAGGAAACAAATAGAACAAAACAAATCCTCACACTAGGGATTTTAAGGCATTTGATCATTCAATTAATCAAATTATTTTTTAATTAATTAATTAATATCAAATATTTATGGTTTTGGCTAGTTGTGTCTCTTTCTACGCTAGGGGTGGCCATCACTGCTACATTTAAAATAGCAAGGGTAGAACAAGAAGACGTTACACACACCAAAAGGGCTTGAAAAATATAATATTGAAGAGTAACCAAACATTTATTTCATTTTATTCTCTTAAACTACTTGCTCTCTTTTTGTAAAATATGAAAAAAACTAAACATTTTAAACCAAATCTTTAAATAATTTCAACTCAAAATAAAAAGGCTGAGTGAGAAGAAGAAAATAAAATATTTAAAAATGTTTTGTGAACAATGCAATTAGTAATAAATACAGAAGAAAGATAAGATAACCTTCCTTGAATCTATTTCAATAAAGGTTGTAGATTGAATGTGAAGATGATGATTATGGTTAACGTCTGCTGAGACCAAACATTGGTCAATCAGACCTAAAGAAATGAATTATTTAGTTTTATTTAAAATTTTACTCCTATGCTCAAAGATCTTGGAGAGAAGCTTCCCGAGCTCACTATAATTTTGACATGTTAAAAGGCTAGGAATTTTGGTATTGCAACAAAGATTATGAAACACAGATTTAATGTGGGTGTACATAGGGCACTATAAGACGAAGTGATTTTCATCTTTAATGTTCATATTCTGACAGAGATGGCAGATTCTTTCCACCCATGTTGTTTTAGGAACTTCCCAACGACTTGTTTCACTATGGAGCTCATGAGAGTTCGTCCTTATCTTAGCTAGACTAATTTTTTTCTTTGAGCTAGTTAAAACAAAGAGATAATTTTGATCTTCTAGAGTAGGGTTGATGACGTCCTTATAATATCTTAATTTACTTTTAGCCTCTAAATATTTCTCACACCACATTTTCTCTTTAAACTTAGAAGTAACAATATTTTTAATGTTATTAATATTTTGCAATGCAACATTTTCGTCGATCTCCCAATGGTTTAACCAGGCCCTGGTATCTTTATACCAACCTCATTTGAGCCTTAGGTGGTTTTGGCTAGAATTTAAAGGTATATTAGGAAGTATATGGTCTCCCATGCTATTTATTTTGTGCTTGTAAAACAGGAGCCTAGTCATAGCTAGGCTCTCGATAGGGGAAGACCCACTTCTATAAGGATAATATGATAGGTTGTATTTATTTTAAGTTTGAGGTTATACGTTATAAAACGCTTCTGGATTTTCTCAATATTTCTCCAAGATTCTCTAGAGATGCTGAAACCCCAAACCTCACATCCATACATGATAACATGAGTGAATAAAGTTTCAAAGAGGAGCTTCTTTTTATCCCACATCACAAGGTTTTCTTCTTTAAAATTATTTTCAAGACCAAAATAAGCTTTCCACCCTCCATTAATCCTTCTCTCAATGCTATAGTTCTATTTGATCTTTTGATGAATATGAATTCCTAGGTACTTGACACTTCCTCCAAGTTGCTATTGTCATACACAAAATTAGCATAAGTGTCCTTCTTGGATTTGATAATCAAACTTTTGTTTTGTCAGTGTTAACAGTCATACCCATGGTAGAGCATAAATCCTTACTAATTCTTAGTTTCTTATCAAGATCAGATGGGAACCTTGCTAGAATAAAAATATCGTCAGCATAAATAAGAAGGATGATGACTATTCTAGCTAAGATCGTGCCAGCACAACCTGCTTCCTCTAAAAAATCTTCTAGCTTGTCAATGTAAATGCCAAATAGGGTAGGGGAGAGGGGGAAACCTTGTCTAACTCCGATATTACACTTAATATCTTTCGACCACCCATCATTGCTCTTAAAATTGGAAATTACATTCTCGTATAACCTTATAGCGGAAAATATTAACTCGAAAGGAACCTTTAGCTCTTCTAATCTATTCCATAGGTTATTTCTAGGTATCGTATCGAAAGCATTTCTAAAGTCCACAAAGCAAAAAAATATATTGGATTTATCATTACAACATTCCTCTATAATGATCCTAAGTGTAATGAGGTGGTCCATTGTTGAGTGCTGCCATCTAAAACCCGCTTGGAATTTAGCCCATTTACCTTCACTTTCAAGCCATATGCTCATCTTATTTTCCAAAATAATACCGTATAACTTGGCTAAGAGAGGGCTAATCATAATTGTTCGATAATTATAGGGGTTATTTGTATCCCCACTTTTAAAAATAGGAATAATGAGGCTCTGAGTCTATGTTTTAGGTAACCCTTACTTGACTACTGTTAGAAAATTAAATATTACAGAGCAATGCAACACATAAAATATGCGGAAAATAAAATCACACAAAAAACATAAAAATAGAGAGACACAGATATATGTGGTTCACCCAGTTTGGGCTACGTCCACCCCGAACAGCCAGTCCTTCCTTTCTATTATCCAACAAAATGAAAAGACAAAACCTACGCGCATCCAACATAATATCCCTCTCGTTCTTTCTTTCGAAGGGGCCCTCCCCTCTCTCTCGCTTTCACTCGAGAATACACATACAATCCACAGCCACAATACAATACCCTCATACAAGCGAGGGGTTGCCTTCTAGGGGAAAAAACCCTAAACTAAACATAAATTCTACAGTCAGATCATCCGCCTAATGAACGACCCAGATTGACTTGAAATTACTATATTTTTACAAGGCAATTTTACATATGTTTACGGGAGTCGCTCTAAAACCCCCAAGAGGGGGGGGGGGGCAGCGACATCACGGCAACCGTTGCCACCCCTTTGCTGCCAAGTATCCAAAGTTGTACTGTCAGTAAACAAGATAATCAGGCTCCACACCCAACAATCTCCCACTTGGAGACCGATTGTAGCAACTCCACCGCTGCTTCATTTGCTAGACAATGACTCCTCTTTGGACCTAGCTGTTCCTCATATTCATCATCATCCTTGAAGACCAATTGAAACTGAGCATGTTCTCAGTTTCTCCCTGGTTACAACTTTTGTTAGCATATCTGCAGGATTCTGGCTAGTGTGTATCTTTTCCAGCTTCAACTCTCCATCTTCCAATACTGACCGTATGAAATGGTATTTGAGATGTATGTGTTTAGTCCTGGAATGAAATGCTGAGTTCTTTGCAAGATGAATAGCACTTTGGCTATCACTGTATAGTGTGCCCATATCATGCTTCTTACCCAATTCATCCATAAACCTTTGTAACCAAATCATTTCTTTACTAGCCTCTGTAGCAGCAACATACTCGGCTTCTGTTGTTGAAAGTGCAACAACACTTTGGATTTTTAAAACCCAACTGACAGCTGTTCCACCTACAGTAAATACATATCCTGTAGTGCTCCTCCTGTTATCTTTGTCACCTGGCATATCTGCATCAACATATCCCTGTAGAGCAATGTTTGAACCACCAAAGCATAATGCTTGATTTGTGGTACCTCTCAAATATCTGAGAATCCATTTTACTGCCATCCAATGTTCTTTCCCTGGATTGTTCATATACCTGCTTACAACTCCCACTGCATGTGCAATATCAGGCCTTGTGCAGACCATTGCATACATTAAACTTCCAACTGCTGATGCATATGGAACTTTAGACATATAATCCATGTCTTCTTGGGTCTTTTGGCACATCTCCTTACTAAGTTTGAAATGGCTAGCAAAAGGTGTACTAACTGGTTTTGCATTCTGCATATTAAATCTTTTCAACACCTTCTCTATGTACTCATTCTGAGACAGTGTTAATTTGCGATTTTTCCTGTCTCTAGTTATCCTCATACCAAGGATTTGTTTTGCAGCTCCCAAATCCTTCATTGCAAAGGAATTTTCCAATTTTCTTTTGAGCACATTTATTTCCTGCATGTTAGACCCTGCAACAAGCATGTCATCTACATACAATAACAATATAATATAGCTGCCATCATTTTTCTTTTTTAGATAAACACAATGATCAGAGTGACATCTAGTATAACCTTGTTCAGACATAAACTTGTCAAATTTTAGATACCACTGCCTTGGAGCCTGTTTTAAGCCATACAAGCTCTTATTTAACCTACAAACCAATTTTTCTTTCCCTTTTACCTCATATCCTTATGGTTGCTACATGTATATCTCTTCCTCCAAATCTCCATGGAGAAATGTTGTCTTTACATCTAACTGTTCAAGATGTAAATATTCCGCTGCTACAAGACTTAAAATAGTTCTGATTGAATTCATTTTAACAACAGGAGAAAATATTTCATCAAAATCAATACCTTTCTTCTGTGCAAATCCCTTCACCACAAGTCTAGCTTTGTACCTCTGTTTTCCTCCATCTTCTTCCTTCAGCCCGTAAACCCATTTATTCTGCAATGTAGTTTTACCTGCAGGCAACCTGACTAAGTCCCAAGTCTGGTTATGCATTAAAGAGTCCATCTCTTCTTCCATGGCTAGCTCCCACTTCTTCCTGCTTTCAACCTGCATTGCTTCTTCATAACATTCAGGTTCACCAGAATCAATCAACAATAAATAATATAATGAAGGAGAGTATCGTTCAGGGGGTCTACTTATCCTGGTAGATATTCTAACACCACTTTCAGGTGTTTGAGGTGCCTGTTGCTGTTGTGGTGGTTGCTGCTGCTGTGGTTGTTGATTATTATTATTTTCAGGCACCTTTACTTTTTCAGTTATCTCATCAAGAACCGTGTATTCCTTGCTTTCTTTTTCCTGTTTCTTTTCCTGCAACTGATTCTTATACAAGACCTTTCATTGAATATTACATATCTGCTCCTAATGATTTTGTGATTTTCATAATCATATAAGTGATAACCAAAATCATTAACACCATATCCAATAAAGTTACATTTCTTTGATTTTGCCTCAAGCTTTGTTCTATTTTCTTTATTAATATGGACAAAGGCCTCACAACCAAAAAGCTTTAAAAAAGAGTAGTTTACCTTTTTACCTGTCCATGCTTCCTCTGGAATACCACCATCCAAGGAACTTGAAGGCCCTCTGTTTATTAGATAAACATCAGTATCTACAACATCTGCCCAAAATTGTAAAGGCAATCCTGCATGCAATCTCATGCACCTTGCATGCTCCATGATTGTTCTGTTCATCCTTTCTGACACACCATTTTCTTGTGGTGTTCTTGGAACTGTCTTCTCTCTACGAATTCCATGCTCTGAACAGTACCTATCAAACTTTTTGCTGCAATATTCACATCCATTGTCTGATCTGAGACACTTGTTCCTTCGCTCTACGACCCCAACCGCTACCAAAGCGTTCCCCATTTCTTAGCATCATCAGGTGACCATATTTATTCTCGAATACAATTAATCCAAGTTTTTCTAGTTTCATCATCAATAAAAGTAACATAATAATGAGAGCCACCAAGAGATGATACTTGACCAGGTCCACATACATCTGTATGCACAAGCTCTAATTTATCGCTTTTGTTTTCTTTCCCAACTCTGAGAAATTTGACTCTCTTATGTTTTCCATAAATGCAATTCTCACAAAAATCCAAATCAACGTTCTTCAAACCTGGAAACAAGTTTCTTGAGTGAAGAATCTCCATCCCTTTCTCACTCATGTGTCCGAGCCTATGATGCCATAATGCTGCATCTGCTCCTTTGGAATTTAAAGCTTTAACAGAGTTAGAAATACCATTGCATAAATACAACGTACCAACCTTTTCACCTTTACAATGTATCAAAGGCACTCTTTGGTGACCTTCAAGTTTTGAACATTCATGAAGTTGCTTTGCACAACCTTCTAACGTCAACTCATTTCCGTTGAAATCAAATTTTTCTTCGTATCCGGAACATGCCTTACCTCCTTTAGTAGCCATTAGTTTCCCATTCTCGTTGTTTTACAAGAACCTTACCCATTCCAACAATTTACAGGGTTTATCATCACCCAAACAAACTTGTCCAAAATCTCCTTGAACATAGTCATGAAAATATTTCTTATCAGGTGTGACATGGAATGAATCCCGTGAGTCTACAACCCAAGAATCGGTAACATTTTCGAAAGAAAGAATCAAAGAATCTTGTAACACATCACCTATCACATTTGCTTCATGATTGCTTTCTTGCTGTGTGTCTCCTTCTTTTTCCTTCCGAGATCTAATCTTTCTTTAGGTGTCCTCTCTTTCCGCATTTCCAGCACACTATCCCCGATCTGGAATTGGATCTGCCTTTCCTTGATTTATTGCGATATCCCGAGCTCTTTCCTCTTTCCATTCTCTTTCCCCTAGAATCTGCACTCAAAGCATTACCCGATGTCTCACGAGAGCTTTTCCGTTGCATTTCCTCGCTAAGGATAGCACTGACAACATCATCAAACTTTAAAGTACTAGATCCAAAGACAGAGTTACTCATGGCCATTACTAAACCATTCCAACTCTCTGGAAATGAGCACAAGAATAACAGAGCTCTAACTTCATCATCAAAGTTTACCCCTATAGAACTTAACTGACTGGTAACTGTATTAAAATCATTTAAATGGTCTACAACAGATCCACCTTCCGACATCTTTATATTAAATAGTCGTTTCATAAGAAATACCTTGTTTGAGGCCGAGGGTTTTTCATATAGTTTCGCCAACGTCTGCATCAAACCCTCTGTTATTGTTTTCTTCGAAATATGGAAGGCTACCAACGCTGCGAGGCACAACCGTACTGTTCCGAGCGCCTTTCTATCGAGAATATCCCATTCCGCGTCTGTCATAGTCGTCGGATTCTTTGTTTTTCCGCTCAATCGTAGGTACAGATATTTCTGATACAGATAATCTTCCATCTGCATCTTCCACAGCGAGAAGTTTTGGCCATTAAATTTCTCAACCCTAAATTTACCATCTTCCACCATTACTCCCACTCGAACCAGGAACCCTTCTTTCATGTGAGTTTATCGGCCAAATAGACCTTCGGCTCTGATACCAGTTGTTAGAAAATTAAATATTACAGAGCAATGCAACACATAAAATATGCGGAAAATAAAAGCACACAAAACACATAAAAATGGAGAGACACAGATATACGTGGTTCACCTAGTTTGGGCTACGTCCACCCCGAACAGCCAGTCCTCCCTTTCTATTATCCAGCAAAATGAAAAGACAAAACCTACAGCAGATCCACTGTAATATCCTCTGTTCTTTCTCATAGTCTCCCTCTCTGTTTCTCGCTCCGAGAATACACATACAATGCACAGCCGCAATACAATGCCCTCATAAAAGCGAGGGGTTGCCTTCTAGGGAAAAAAAACCTAATCTAAACATAACTTCTACTGTCAGATCATTTGCCTAATGAACGGCCCAGATTGACTAGAAATTACTATACTTAACTTTTACATATGTTTTTAGCTTCGGGGGCGCTGCCCCCGAAAACCCCCGACAGGGGGGGGGGGTGGGCGCGGCAGCGATTAATTACAGGTGGCGTTGCCACCCCTTGTAAGGTACAAGGATCCAAAGCTGTGATACAAAGTAAACAAGATAATCAGGCTCCACACCCAACAACTATTTGATTGAAAATCTTGTGGATGTGAGGGATGAGGACATGACCTCCAATTTTTAAGATTTCTACCTGGTAACCTTCAATGTCCTTAGCTTTACCGTTTGCCAAGCCCTTTACCCCAAAATCTATGTCTTCTAATGAGAAAAATTATTTCGTTGTGAGCAGGGTTTCAAAGTTATCTATAATATTAGGATATTTATAATTTTTTTTAAGATAGGAATTCCAGATGTGTAAAGAAATTCTATTATGTATTACTCTATTATGCCTTATTTGTAATTTTATAAATAAGGTCTTATTTAAAATTTTTCATTTTTTAGAAAATTACAACAATTAAGGCTTACACATATACAAATCGGTATACATTTTAAAATAATATATCTAAAATATTATATTCAAGTCAATAATATTCGATTTGAGAAAAGCATCTTTTTTTACAAAGTTCTTACTTTCATTAAAAAATTTTCCTTTTTCACTATTTTGTTTTTCATTGATTGTTTTTTCCTCTTGAAACATTTTCCTTTTGGTTTTTGACATTTATGAACTCATTTGAAGTGACAAGAGCTTGTTAAAATTTGAATTATACTCACCCTTTGGATGAAATCTTTTTCAATTCCTAGCATACTTTCATGAAATTTTTTAATTGTTAAATATTTTTATTTTCAATTTTTTAAATAAACAATTTAAATGAAGAAAAAAATTGTATTTCAATGATAGCGATTGTTATTTTTCATAGTTTCATTTTCAAATTTTATTTGTTCGATAAATTTTTAGGACACAATCTAACTAATATACGAAATGACTTTTTCGGTTAGAATTTAACAGTACAA
This sequence comes from Pinus albicaulis, assembly GCA_034641835.2. Lineage (NCBI taxonomy): Eukaryota > Viridiplantae > Streptophyta > Pinopsida > Pinales > Pinaceae > Pinus > Pinus albicaulis. Next base: position 533,340,068 of record CM076584.1, read on the forward strand.
TGTTGAATAAGAAAATCATTTCTTGTCATTTAAAACACACTTTAGAATACACAAATAGATTCAACACCCTAAAAACTCCCAAAGCATTGAAAATTTGGTGATTAAATAAGTTAAACTTATGATTCTTAACATTATTTATTGGATTTGAGCAAAATTGACCAAAAAATGTGTCTCAAAGGGTCATTTCATCTACTAGTTAGAAAATGCAAATTTTTAATATTTTATTATCCTTTTATTAATTATTTGATTTATAATGTACATATAATAATAAATATTATTCCATATATTAGGATTTTTACAACCTTTGAAAAAAATAAAGAAACAAAAGCTTTTGCAAATATTCAAAATATATTTTGGACCTTTATGATTATTATACATTTTGGAGTTTTAGGTCGGAATCTAGTGAAACAATTTTTCTGTCAAGTCATGATCGTTGTAGGTTTAAAATATTTGTTTGGTTGCATATATTGATTCAACACCTTGAAAATTACCTGAGGCACTTGAATTGTAGAGAGTTCACAACTCAAACTTGTGATTCTTACAAATCATTATCAAATTTTGAGAAAAAATGATTGGAAAATATGCTCAAAAAAGCCTCAAAATGTATAATAGGTATACTATGACATATTTTGGATATTATTATAGATGTGATTCTAATTAATTTTAGAAAAAAAATAAAATTCAAATATTTATATATTTATCCATTATTTTCTTCTTTTAAATTTTATTTTAAATTAAGCAGTGAATATTTAACTATAGTTGTTACACAGTCATTTTTCACTTTGCTCACTTCCTGTCCATGATCCCGAAGTTCCATGTGATGAATCATGTGCAGTATTTACACCAAGAAAAAATACATAAATACATCCTCTAAAGAATCAAAGAAAGCTGCCTTGAAAGATCATTGAAGAAACTTAGCTAAATCTCTAAATTTCTAGGTCAACGCTTTTCTCCAGTTACCTTCCCATGCTAATGGTAGGTTGAACAGTTCTACCCTAGCCCTGTCAGTGCCCTTTTAATTGAGAAAACCACGATGAACCCTTTCTGGTAGTGTTTCCTCAAATGGAGGAGAAGATTTGACCTATAGAAGTTTCCAAGACAACAAGCTCGATGTCATTTGGTGGAGATATGGTCAAGCTCTCTCATTTAGAGCTTTTGTTATTATAAATGGGGTATTAGGCCTTAAAAAGTGGAACTTCCTCCTTCTTTCATAGGCTCCTAAATCCCTCTAAATTCCTATAATTTGATCCCTATACTTCCATTATTTATTGGTCAATGTTGGGCTGGTATCATCATTCATTTTTATTTGCATCCCTGTATTGTGATAGCGCCTAATCAATCTGGGAGAAGTAGTGCTTTAAGAGCTTTGGTGAAGGATTCAGACATCACCAAAGGGAGGCCTTCAACATCAAGGTCATGGTTGTAAGCTCTCTCATTAATATTGATTAATAAAAAATATAGTGTTTTATTTCTATAGTTTTCTAATCATTTGCGCAAATAGCCTAATGTTCCTTGATTTGTTAGATAGTTGACATTCAATGTATGCTTTGTATTGGATTATGTTTGTTGTTGTATATTTATCTCTTGCAGGTAATCGTATGCCACTAATAGTGAGGAGAAAACCCTAGGGACTGTGGATCAAGGCCATCATCAAAGGATTCAAGCATAACATCAGGAAGAGGTAGGCCTATTCCCTTTCTCATCTCGTTTTGGATATTAGCTAAGAAATATTGCATTAGATGGTCTATTAAGTTGCTATAACCACTCTAGGGCTATAGAGATCACCTCTGTCCACAGAGGGTATTTATATTCACAATAGAATTGGAAACTCCACTTGGGAGATTTAGCCTCCTTTCCCTCCCTTCCCTAGGTTGATTTTTGATCAGTTTGACCGACCATTGAGAGCTAAGTCTGCTTAGGTCTTTATAGGTCTTCATAGGATTTTGATAGTTATTTTAGTGTGTCAGGCCTTTTTTTAGTGTGAAATTATTTTTTAGTTTTCCTCCTTTTTAGCACTTAGCACATTTTTTCCCTTATAGTAGTGTTGAAAACGTTGTTTTATACAAAGCAGCCACACTAATTTTCCTTTAACATTGTTCTGTTCATCACATACGCATTGATCCCAGTGTTAGGAAAATGATAGGGTTTCCCCTTATATTCTTAGTGTGTCTTGACCACTGAGAAATTTTTTTGACTTTAAGTGACCTCTTTCCATTGTATTTGGTTTGTTTGTGTTGTTTGAATGTTTGGCTTTGTCTCTTTGAATTGCTTGTGGTTAAAGTGAAGTTAAAACATTTTCTATGTTTACTGATCAATTTTTCTTCGCTTGTCACTTATGTTTATCATGAGAGAGTTGATAGAATATGCTTTAGAGTTCTCTTCCAGTCAGCTCAAACAGTGTCGCACATTGCTTTTGGCTTGTTTTGAAGTTGTTTTCGTTTGCATTAGTCATCGCCGAACTTAGAGATCACCTTCAATTAAGTGCCCAAAATAAGATAGAGATTTTTTGATTTCCAAGTTTGGAAGAGGGTGCCTTATATAGTTCTTGAAATAAAAAGAGTAAATTGAAAGTGATTTTCATGTTGAAATTTTGATTTGGTTTTTTTTTCATCGTTTTGAAAATGAGTGAAAGTGATTTTCATTCGTGCATTTTTTATGAAGCAATCATTCGATAGAAATAAAAGTGAAAATGTTTATTTTGCATTTGTTTGTTTGTTTGGTTGATTTTAATTTGGTTCACTAATTTAATTTGCATTTTTATCTTTCAAAGAAAAACGAAAACAAAATAACAAAATGTTATGCATCTTTGTGAAAAGAGAAGCAATTTAACTTTTTAGTAAGTTTTCATATTGGGGATACTGAAAGTGAATTTGATCTTTAAAATTTGCATTTTAATAGTTTTCAACTAGTTGGGGGGCATCATTGTTTGTTGCACTACTTGCACTCTTGTTTTCACTTCTTCCCTAGTTAGTTTAGAATTCATCGAAATGAAAAGAATATCTTTTATAATTTAGCCACATTATAGGGTTCATGTGACATCTATATTGAGCCTAAAAATGAGACTTAACTAAAGATCAACTTTAAAATTTATCCGATTAACCTTAAGTAGAATTTGAAATTAATGAAAACATTAAGAGGTATAGGCTAGAGACACATTATTGCATCATTAATCATAGGAGATGTCACTAATAGTATGTGTTACTTTCTGAAGGTGAAACCCCATCCTACCTATGGAAGTATATATGACTAAGCTCCACGTATGAAAAGTATAAGGGGATGCTCTCATCATACGATTACACATTAGACATCACTACTACAGACTCAACTCCCACTGATCATCAAGTTTATATGGGGAGACACCACTAGATTGAAAGCCTAGCATAGGTAACTAACTCGGTCACCTTGTAGACATGATACACCGAACACATCATTCGGGGAGATTGGTTGTAGTGCGTTAAGTCCTCTAGTAATTTTTTTCTATCATTTATCACCAAGGTGTATATTGCAGTTCACGGATACTTAGTAATCCTTTATGCCTGGTTCACCCTTTTTGATTTATTGTTTGTTTAGTTTCTAAAATCAACTGCCCATGATAAAATCTCACCTCTGCATTTCTTCAGCCTCATCTTTTCCTGGTTAATTGTAAATTTTAAATTACTCAGAATTGATTCACCTTTTCTCTCTTTGATATTTCCTTAAATGTCATCATGGTTGAATCCTTAGATTCACTTCCTTCCTCTTATGAAGGATCTCCTCATATTTTCCTGGTTAATTGTAAATTTTAAATTACTCAGAATTGATTCACCTTTTCTCTCTTTGATATTTCCTTAAATGTCATCATGGTTGAATCCTTAGATTCACCTCCTTCCTCTTATGAAGGATCTCAAGACCCTCCTCCTGAGGTCCCCCATTTTCCAGTTGGACCCCTTGATGCTCAAAGTGTTGAAGTTGGAATTTTCATAAGTGTACAACCTATTTCGTCGTGACCAGTGCCTTACGATTTTTCTTCATTGTCATCTAAGGATCCTGAGTTAGAAAGTCCTGAACCATCTGCATAGTTTATGGTCCTTCCTCCAAATCCACTCTTTGATCCATTAGTGGTCTCGCCTCAACATTATTATAGTCCTTTTGACAAACCCAAAATCCCCCTTGCTGCTTCTCCAGTAACATCTCGCACTAATTCCCGTCACTTCTTTCCTCCTGAAATGACATCTAACGCTAATTATATTCCATTCGTGAGTGCCCCTCAGAGAAATTTATAGGAAAACACTGCAAATCAAATTCCATAAGACATCTCAACTATGCTTCCTCCTAAATTCTACCCTTACATCACTACTCCTAAATATATAGGAAGTGGGATGGGAATACCCTCTAATTAAGTCATATCTCCACTCATGCATGGGTATACCTCTCTTGAAAGCCTTGTTTTAGGAGCTTGTGGATCTACATATTTATTTCTAGATCTCGTTTGGTAAACAGTCACTCCCCCATCTTCTGGCCCATTAGTTTCATTATGGTTTCCATATCTTAACTTGTTGTTCGACCTACAGTGAAAATAGGTCAAATGACCATTTCAATAGGATCCACTACCCCCTGTCACTCTATACGATTACTGTGGTTCCACCATTTAGTGGAAAATCTATGGTTTCATCTGTGATTGAGGGTAGTTCAATCCTCTTTACGTACCTCACCTTTCAAGTGGGGGACATCTGAACTACGAACCTGTTTTGGGGGGGCGGGACAACCTAACGCTCTAGGTGTAACATTACTTTCACAACCAAAAAATAATGTCGTAGGAACTACTCCACTTAGTGGTAAACCTACTTCAGCTTCATTTATCTATCAACAACCCCACGTTCAATATTCTCAGGTCCAACAACCCCATCTTCAACAACTAAAACTATAATATCAGTATGTTCAAAAACCCAACATGTCTCATCAATTTGTTCAACAACCAAATATGAAGTATTAGTATTTTCCTCGACCAAACATCTCGAAGCAATATGTCCAACAACCCCAACATCCAGTGGGTACTTTTGTGACTAACCCTTAGTTTGGTCCTTACACCCAAACTTGTTTGAATATCCCTTTGGTTCAACCTAGGGTCCAATAGCAGCAAATTCCTTAAAGTCAATACCAAAAACCCCAGTCAAGGCCTCAACCTAGTACTCAATATCAATAGATCCCTCACTACTAGCTAACCGAACTAGGACCCCAAGCTATACCTCATGTTCAACAAGGACCTTAGGCTGGACCCTATGTCCAACAAGGACCACAATTTCTCACCCAAAAGGGGACTCGTCAAAAAACCCATCAGGGTCCTACGTTCAGCAGCAACTATAAAAATTTCCTTACCAACAATGGGGGAAGTATGAATATCCAGGTCGAAATCCGCCTATTTGGGGGAAAATATATATCAAACAGGTTAGAACCCTATTATGGGCAACTTCCAAACATTTTTTTTTCCTCACCATGCTCCCATGCCATTTTTGCCTACGTTGGAATTTCCAGATGTGTCTAAGCTTACAAATTACCCCGTCCAACATATGTTTCATTGGCTGCTCAATCTAACCAATATTTTGGGACATTTACCAAAGTTTGAAGGTAAATGTAGGGAAGACCCCCAAGCCCATGTCATGACGTACCACTTATGGTGCTCCTCCAATTCCTTGGTTGATGATTCAATTCATCCATGTATTTTCCAACGCACTCTCACAGGTGCCACGACTAAATGGTATATTGAACTCCCTCAAGTTGTTTTGTTCAATTTTAACACCTTGGCCATGGCCTTCCTCGCTCACTTCCAGCTACCTGTCTAGTATGAGACCGACACCTACCTCCTCACATCTTTGTAGCCATCAAAAAATACCCATATATCAGTCCATATTCACGTATTGAGGTGAAGGCATCGCATCATCAAGTTCGAGATACCCGATCAGTTGTTCACTAAATATTTTGTTCCAAAAATTTCCAAATATTTTGCTATGGGTGGTTGCGTGACCAAAGAGGAAATCATTGCTCGAGCTCAGTATCTTGATTTGGTTTATTCCCAATCTGGAACTCTGTATGAGCTCCTACTTGACATGCTATGACCTTCAACCGATTTGACATCATCTCAACGTCCGACCAGCCTCCTATTGACTAAGTTATTGGGTCAGTGGCCCATGCTAAAAGTAGTGCACCCAAGGCTTATTCAAAGTTTAAGTTTGTTGCTGCCACCGCACCCTCTAAACCTTCTAATAACCTAAATAATACTAGCAAAGCCTCTGAGGTAAATGTTGTTCAATTGACTGCAGTGGAAAAACCCTCGAAAGGTAAGAAAAATGGTAAAGAAAAATCCAAATATGATAACCCTAAACAAGATTCCAATAATTTATCTGCTGATGAGACTTCGAAACACAAGCCTAAATATCGTTATTTGATATGTGATGATGACAATTACTCCAAGGATTTTCCTCAACGTGCTGAATTTTCCCCTCTCTTGAAGGGCACACTCAAGACTCAGGCTTCCTTGAAACAGTCGTTTCCCTCTCAACAGACACAAATGGTCAATCAACTCTCTACGTCCAGAAACAACCAAGTTTTGATGGCTAACACATAACATATTTTTTTGCCATGCAATCTAAAGATTACTCGAATCCATAAAAAGATCCTATGGAACATGATGCAACATATAAAACTTCCTCTTTTGTACCTCATAGTTCTGGTCCTCTCCAAATTGAGATACCTAGTAGTGATTCCATCATCAGACCACCTTTGAAGCAGAAATCATCTTAGAATCTGAACACACAAGCTGCTCAACACTATAACATTGTCGAGGATTTAGATCAGGCACCTTCGATGATGTCGGTGTTGGAAGTCCTTCAGTCGTGTCCATCACAATGGAAGGCACTATTATCTACCATTAGAGGTATTTATCCAGTGGATTCCAACCTCATTACTTTTGTCGCGAGAACTTTGTTCCTCATCTCCCATCACAGGTGACTTTTATGATTCAAGTCACTGTTATGGGGAAAACCATTCATAGGATTGTCATTGATGAATTCACTTCACCCTGAATCATGTCTATTGCTTGTCGGAAAGCCGTTGTCTCTCCTCCATTGAGTCAGTCCCCAAACACTTTGGAAGCTTTCGACTACAGAGGTTCTCGATCGTATGATATTCTCAAATATTTACCCATCATGTTGGAGGGAAAGACAATGAACCTGGAAGTGGAGGTGGTGGATGCCAATCTGAATTATAACCTCCTTCTTGGACGCAGTTGAACCCATGCGATGGTTTGTGTGGTATCCACCCTCTTTAATGTTCTCTTCTTTTGTCATCAAGGGAGTATTGTGATTATTGATCAACTCGCTTTCTTCTCCTCTGATTCTTCAACATGAAACATTCCATATGTCAGGAATACCTCTACCCCCTATTAGAACAATGGGTCAAGCCTTTTCAAGGACTTGTCCCTTATGGGAATTTTTCCACTCCTGCCTCCTAATGTTGACACTATCAACATGATATCATCTAGTCTTGATCCATGGATTGTTCCTAATCTTGACAAACTCAAAATTTTTGGTGACATCTTGCCTCTCAGTCCTGCAGAAAAAATGTGTCAAAGAATTCTTCTAGCTTCTGAGGTTGTTTCTGAAACCAACGAAAAATTGGTCTCCCTATTTTGGTTCTTGGGATTTAGATGATCCCTTGAAAGAGACATTCTACACAAACGAGAGTGTCTTGGAGGTTATATCTCTCGAAGAAACTTTGTGGGACGATGGTCATCATCATTCCTTGTTTCTCCCAAGCCTTGGTGAGATATCCACCTGTCTTGAATCCTGTGTTTCATCTGAATTGACTGGCCCACTTTAGAATCCCATTTTGATTCATTCCTCATTTATCATAATCCTTAGTGATGTCTCCACTATCTTGAATCCTATGTTCTGTCTAAATCGACTAGCCCGCTTCATAATCCCATTTTTTTCATGAAGTGTTGTCTAAAGGAAACATGGGGAATATTTCCACTACCATTCCCATTGATATCTCTATCAAACCTGGGATTTTTTATAATGTTCATATTATTGCATCTTGTTCTCCTGATGAGGTCAAGGTTTACACCGAAATTTTTAAGGAATTTTGTGATGTCTTCGCTTGGTCTTATGAAGAAATTCTTGGGATAGACCCTAGTGTTGTAGTGCACAAAATCCCTAATTATCTGGACTTGAATCCCATTCATAAACAGATTCATCCCATGCACCCAAGAAAGGCCGCTACCATAAAAGGAGTAGTTGAAAAACTTTTGAAGGCTTGTTTCATCTATCCCATACCATTGATGGATTGGTTCTCTAATATTGTTCATGTTACTAAGAAACAAGGACCATACGAGTTTGTGTTGGTTACCATGATATCAATCGATCATGTCCTAAAGATAATTACCCCACTCCATTTATATATCAAATCATTGACGAATGTGGTGGGAGTGAGATATTTTCTTTTATCGATGGTTTTTTTGGTTATAACCAGATCAAAATCACTCGAGATGATCAACATAAAACTTCTTTTATCTATCCATGGGGAACCTTTTCCTACAAGAAGCTCCCTTTTGGTTTGAAAAATGTGGGGGCTACTTTCCAACGAGCTATTTCATATGCCTTTCATGATATCAAGTGCATAATTCAACCATATATTGATGAAATTCTAGCCCATTTTGCGAAATGTCGAGATCACGCTGAACATCTCAGAGCAATCTTTCTTTGTTGTTGCCACTATAATATTCGGTTAAATCCTCATAAATGTGTCTTCTACATAGAATAATTTTTCCTCTTAGGTTTCATGGTGTCTAAATAAGGCATTTAGATAGATCCTATTAAAGTTGATGCAATCATCAATTTTCCTCATGCCTCTTATGTGCATAAACTGCAAATCTTGCAGGGGAAGGAAAATTTTCTTTGTCGGTTCATCTCGAACTATGTTGAGATTGAAAAATGATTCAATCGATTATTGAAAAATGGAATCCCATTCATTTGGGATGAAATTTCCCAAAACTCTTTCGATTCTCTAAATAAAGGCCGTATCAGTGCTCCTTAATTGCATCCTCCCAACTATCATCGCTATTATTTCTTGTATTTGGTCGTCGCAGAGAGCACTATTGATATGGTGTTGGTTCAGGACAGTGATGATGGGGAAGAACATGTAGTTTACTACTTGAGCCACAACGTCTTTGATGTTGAGACCCGCTATGCTCATGTCGAGAAACTCGCATTGGTCATTGTTCATGTTGTTCATAATTTTTGTCATTACATTCTCCTACGTAAAACTATAGTGATTTCTGACTGCAACCCCATGAAATACATTCTTACACATCATTTGCTTGAGGGAAAATAATCGAAATGGATTGCTACTCTCCAAGAGTTTGACTTAGATATTTCTACAACCAAATCGAAGAAATCACTTGTTTTTGTTGATTTGATCTGCGATCTTCCCACTACGATTGATCCCACTCCCTTTGAAGACTTTATTCCAGATGAATCACTCTTTCTCATCAGTACACTTGACCCTTTGTATGGATATCTTATCATTTATCTCCAAACCCAAACCTCCTGACCAGAGCTATCTCACTCTGAGAGATGATATATTTTTCACCAGTCCCAACCCTATCACGTTATTAGAGATACTTTGTATTGAACTGGTGTTAATTCTATCCTCTGTCGATGCCTAATGCTAGAGGAAGCTGAGAAAGTTGTTAACGACTACCACTACAAGGCTTGTGGTGGTCACATATCCGATTATGCTACTGCTCAGAAAATTCTTCAAACAAGATACTTTTGGTCGTCTATTTTTAAAGATTGCATTCTTGTCATTCAAAAATTTCATGATCTACGAATCTATTCTCGGAAAGACCATGCTCCACCCTCACCCTTGCACCCAGTTGTGACCATTGGGCCATTAGAAAAATGGGGCATTGTTTTCATGACCTGTAGCCCTCGCTCGACCGGGGGCGGGGGGGGGGGGGCATGGTTATATTATAGTCGCTATCAATTATTTTACAAAGTGGGTCGAGGTGATTCCTACATATTATAATGAAGGTCAAACTGCAGCGAAATTTCTGTTTAAAAACATCATAGGTTGGTTTAGTGTCCTAATAGCCATTATCACTGAGCATGGCTCTCATTTTCAAAATCATATAATGACAAAGCTTACTTCTCAGCTGAGGCTACATCACGATAGCTCCACTCCTTACTATCCACATGCCAATGGCGAAGTTAAATATGTTAACAAGGTTTTGGAAACAATGGTTCAATGAACCATTGGGAGACACAAACAGGATTGAAATCTCATGCTTTTCTCAGCTCTATTGGCTTACCAGACTTCCACTAAGACTACTACCATATTTACACCATTTCAACTGGTATATGGTCTAGAAGAAACACTTCTGATCGAGTGTGAAATCCCTTCTCTTAAGCTAGCCATTGAGCTAATTCCTGGTACTTCGTCAGAAGAGGAACATCTTATTTACCTCGAGCATCTTGATGATACTCGAAGAATTGCTGCTTTAGTCATTGAAGCATAGAAGAAATAAGTTAAGGCTTAGTATGAAAAATATATCAACCCTTCTATTTTCTCTGAAGGTGACTTGGTCCTACTCTATGATCAAGCCCACGATAAATTGGGAGTCGGGAAGCTCAAGCCAATGTGACATGGGCCCTATATTTTTCAACATTTATTGGAAAGAGGTGATGATAAGGTAGTAGATTATGAATGAAATCAGTTGGCTAAGCCTCGAAATGGGTTCTATCTGAAGATGTATTATGCTTGATCACAAGTATGGTACCTTAATTTTATACTAACACAAAGATTTTAATTTTTGGGTGTGATATATATATATATATATATATATATATATATATATATATATATATATATATATATATATATATATATATATATATATATATATATATATATATATCACACCAAAAAATTCCAAAAATCACACTAATGAATAACACACTAATATATATATATGCATGTTTCTACGACTACTAAGTGTTCTTATATCATGATGATGTATTGGTTTTTTACATGTTATGCATATGTCTATCTAAAACATAGTTTTCCAATGAATATTTTAATGTATTTAAGTTTCTTGGAATGTGTTTATATGAAATGTAATCAAAATGCCTTTCCAATATTTGAAGACGTCAATACATGTGCAAAATATTGGGGTTTCTGACTGAATAATGACAATTTAATTACAACACAACGAGTTGTGAGTCTAATTTGACAACCAAATCTCTAATACCAAGATCAATTGGATCTAATAATAGCTTGATGGCGGCACTATATTCGACAATGTTATTAGTTGTTCGACCGAAAAAATTACCTTGTAGATTAATCAACTCGACATTAGTGGAAAAAAGTGCCCATGCTGCAGAACATAAGCTATGTGTGTTATGACAAGCACCATCAGTGAAACCAATATAATGGTTCAACGACATCTGAAAACCATGTGGAACACTAGGTAAGCAAAGGAAATGTTTTTACAAAGCAAACAATCAATATTAAACATTTTATATAATTACAGAAAAATCCCCTCTAAATATTTTTTCACACCATCCAAAAGGTTATCCTTTTAGATGTGGAATTCTTGATTAACTTATAGTTTTACAACCACTACCGTATGATCTTGCACAACATCCATTGGAGCGTTGAACCATTATCAAAGTAAAGCTATTGTAATATTACCTTTTGAATCCCTATTGAAAGCAATAAAAAATGTTACAACTCCATTCAATGGGAAGGACACCAATGCAAACAATAAAGACCTTACTCAAAACTGCTATCGTCAAATACCCATGGCTCATGTTTAAAAAGCTCATATTTTTTATTTGTATTTGACCTACTTCTATTTCCTCTGCACTTTTCCTAGCAGCTTCTACTAATTTGGTAGTTGCCAGTGCATCCTTCCATTTCTTCCAAAGGAGAAATTATGCTTGGGAGATCGGGGTGGAACTTTGGTCGTGAGTTCCATTCCCTTCCGCACCATTTAGTTCCTCCTACTATGGTGCACCCATATTTCTTGTTATATACTTCGCTTTTTTTGTTTCTATGGTCCTCCTGCTTATCCTAAAAAGTATAGGTATGATGGTTACATATATATGTGGAACTATATTCTACGCCCATCCAAGATTTTAATTTGTAAATCACAAGCTATATGAACTAATGAATATATATTGATTTTCCTTGTCTGGACCATAGTGGAGTTAACCATGCTGGTTATAAATGAAATTTTCCTTTATTATATGCAATTCCATTTTCATATGCTGCAAGGTTTATTACTTGGGTCAATACTGTGTATCATTCGAGGGACTTGTTGATTTTCAACTCATTAGTTCACATGCATTTAAGAAAGCATGGCATCCATGTTATCACCCTTGTTCCGGATGATACAGTTGTCATCCTCAACGCTAGAGATTTAACCGTGGATTTTGAAACGTGGAGATTGGGCTAGTGGAAATTAGCATAAAAACCCTTTCACACCCTGAAAAACCCCTCATTCTCACGAAGCCTCTCGAGGTAAACTCTAATTTCCTGCAAACCCTAGGGGCTTATGCTTAAATCGTGCAGTTGTTTCTTATGTTTTTTTCTTGTTGAGAACCTCGATAGGATTCTCAAGGTTCTTATGAACAACAAACATATTGTATTCTCTATTTTTTTTAATATTTTTTTATTCTTTGCTTGTAGGTTTCCTTTGTCTGTTTCTTGGTCTCTACAGTATTTGTTTCTTGGTTTCAATTGTATGTCTCGTTTCTGTCAGTTTGGAAGTGGGTTTCTAATTCTTGTATCATTTATTGGTTTGTTAGGAAGCAGTTTGTGAAGCACAACACTTCATGAAGCATCATCGAAGCAGAGAAGTCTATGAAGTGTCATCGAATTGAAACACATTCGTAAGAGCCCTCGTGAAAATTTCATGTATTAAAAGTTAATAAAGGAAAAATAATAACCACGGATTATGGGACACATATTCCAAGCTAAATGTTGGGCAAAGCATTCTAGTGTGGGTGCTCATCTCAATTATTATGGTTAAGGAAATTGACAAAGGAAATGGAAAATGATTTGGAAAGACAAGAGACATTGGAATTGTTTTATGAAAATAATGAAAAATAGGAGAAAATGAAGGTGAAAGGTCACTCATTTCATGTGACGAGGAAAATGAAGGAAAATAATGGAAAATGACGAAAATAGAGGCCTAATTGATAAAAAGGCTTCTTAGGATCAGTTGGTACCTTTTGTGAGTGTAACTTTTTTGTTAGTTCAGTTTTGGATCACTCACTCTATTCTCACTCCCTCACACTCTTGGACACTTATATTTTTCTTGGAACATTTTAGCATTGGATCAAGAAAGGAAAAGAAGGCAAATAGGAAGCAAATATCAAGCAAGGAATAGCAGGATCAAGCAATTACAATGGATTTATTTGCAGGTATCAATTTGCATGTGTGATTTCCTTTTCTAGATTTGACATGCATGGCTATGCTTGTGTGTTCTTGGTTCTCTTGTTCTCATTGGCATGGGTTTTTCTAGGTGTGACAGTGTTATTAAACCTCGCCTTTCCATTTATGGATAGCCATGGTGTGATGGGATTGTCATGTTTTGATTGAGCTGGATTGTCAGATGGATTCAAAATTGAGTGAGGTGGATCTTTGAATGACAGAACACATGGCCTAGTGATCCTTGAACCAAAATATGGATTGCAGTAAAGCCATTGGACTAGTGACCCTTGAACCGGATTGTGGGTTGTGGTAAAGTTAGGTATTGTGTGCCTCGATAAGCCTAGGAATCCTTGACCAGTGAATGGCAAGTTATATGGTAGATCCTAGAGGTGGTTGCCTTTGATCATGCCTAGGGATCCTTCTTGACAAATGGTGGGATATACGGTAAATCCTATAGGGTGGTGTCTTGATTATGGCCTAGTGATACCTAGATCAGACTGTGGATTGTGGTAAAGCCTAAAGACTAGGAGACAGAAAATTTCCTCATAGTGTAGGTGGATAAATCCGGTGGAATCCATGCTTGTTTATGGCCTAGTGATCTGGTGAGGATTGTGGTAAATCATGTTTCTATTGATGAGGGTGAGGTGGTTTAGCCTCAGGAAATCATAGTTGGTTCTTTTGGTTTGAGTTCCACATTCATGCTTGGAATATGACACGAGAGTGATTGGCTGAAGAGAGATTTGGCTCAACCAATATATGGTTGGGTGGAATGTGGTAGTCCCATATCGGGTTGGTTTTTGCATTCATTAATAAGAGTTCCTTTAATTGGTATTTTATGTGTAAATTTATAGGATTCTATGTATAATTTATGGTTGTTGTGTCCTCATTATTTCTGTTGTTTATATGTTGGTTATTAATTTGTTTTATGACAATGAATATGTATAGTTATCCTTATGTTTTTATTTGTAAATGAATGAGCAATGAATATATGACCTAATAGATGATAATGCAGCTAATGATATAAGGCACCAGTGCTTCTTAACAATTCTGAGATAAATATGATACTGCTATCCTCATATCTATTGTTTAAACATGTAGAATGAATATTTGTGACATGTTTGAGGAAATTCATATCGTGGCTAGTAGGGTTCAAACGATTTTTTTGTTTAATAATATCCACTACTATCATCGCCTCTATGTTTCATTCCATTTTTGTTAATTCCATGAAGTTTTGGGTAGTGACTAGGTCTTAGCCCTGAAATTTAGCCTTAAATCCCGTAGTCACTTGAATAACATTGGTAGGAAAAGGTTGCAGTCACACTCATACAGGCTCATGGGAGGGCTTGGAATGGGAGAAAATGGGACTCCAAATCCTTGATTTGCTGAGTTTCCTCAGGGGTTGGTCACCTAAAAATGTGGGGTATCTCTTGAAGGTTATGTTGGTTGTGTGGATGATCATTTTGGTTTTGTTTTTTCGGTTTAAATTCCTTAAGGTGACCTAGGAGGTTGAATCAGATCTAGTAGCCTCTTGTCACATGTTTACACCAGTGGATCGATTAACTTAGGTAAATGTGGGAGGAGGGAATTAAAAAGTGTTATTAGAGCATGTTTCACCACATGGACAATATGGGTGGTGTGTTGGTCATTCATTCATTTCGATTGCATATGTGTTCTTATTTTTTTGGACTATCAGCTTATGGTGTTGGTCATGGTTGCAGTAATGTCGCCATGAGAAATTTTATGGTGTCATGATTGGATGTGGTCGTCATGGGTGTATGTCGGTGATGAATTTTTTATGCATGTCAATTTTTATATTTAATGTGTATCCATGCACGTGACACATATGTTATTATGCATGAATTTGTGTCTAGTTGGTGTTATGGTTGTAGTTTTTATGAATGAGGTAATGATGCATGGTGGGTATGGTCATGCATCGGCAACTAAATAATGGTTGAGATAATGAATAAATGCTGATATGATTATGTTTATATATGTATTGTGATAATCTGTTCAGTCTTGCAGATGAGGTATCCTCCCCAAGTTACACTAGGGTGTGTTGGTTTTTTTATGATTTGGTTTAGCTGGCATAGTATGCCTTGCAAGAAGAGATCAAGTTGACTAGAAAGATAGTAGCCTACAAATATTCTCCCCATGAATCAGATGAGAAATGTTGTGTTGGACACTCTTATGACTTAGTAGATACATTTAGGAGTTTCAAGGAATAAATAAGGAGTTGCAAAGAATAGCATGACAGAATCATGCAGGCACAGGAAAAACAAGCAGAAGTCAATGTACTAATTCTTGAGAGTTTTTCAGAATTATAGAGAAAATGACCACTCCAGATCAGATATGGATATGAGGATGGGACTAATGGGGCATATGGAAGTAGTTCTCATGGTCTTCACAAGTAAAATAGAGATGATACGATTAGAGATGGTAGTTTTTTGGATTCTTCGGATAAGAGAGTTAATGGACACAAGTACTATTCTAGTTCTAATTTGGACATGCACTATGATCGTCATCGCTATCACCCTTACATGAGGAGTGATAGGGGGTGATAGTTTAATAAAGAGAATTCACCTAATTTTTATTGAGAGTTGAAGAAGCTTGAGGATGTAGAGGCTTGGTTACTTGGCATGAATAATTTTTTTGACTAGCATAATTACACAAAGAATATGAATGTTGGGATAGATATCTTCAACCTCAAAGGGAAAGCGGATATTTGGTGGGAAGATGTAAAACATGTTAGAGACATTAGGAAAAAATATTTAAGTTACATTGAATTCAAGAGACTCCTAAGAAATAATTACTTTTCAGAAAGGTACTACGACAACAAAGCCAAGGAATTTTATGAGCTTAAAATGGGATTGACGATAGACGAAGAGTGTCAGACCAAGCCCTTGGAGAAATTGAGTTATGCGTAGTATCTGAAATATGAAAATGATAAAGTTAAAATATTTTTCAATGGATTACCATTAGCATTTAGAGATAGGATTTAGTATGATGAGCCTTGGTCACTTGAAGAATTTATTGGGAAAATGAAGCACTATTATGAGCAGTCAAAGTGTAAGAATGCCAATATTATCAAGGGTGGAAAGAAAAAGATAAAGATAAAGTTAAAGGTAAATTGTAGCATAAAAGAAAAAGGTCTCATAATTCAGAAGAGAAAGAGAATGTCGCACCACCTAAGAAGTTTAATTCAACTAGATAGTGATGGGTCATAGTAGCAAAATATAGGTGCTCGTACAAGACGGTTGGAGTGTTGGAGATATGTTAAGGAGCATATTAAAAGGAAATGGTTCACAAAATGAGGGTTGTAGGCCTTAGATCTATAGTGCACAGGAGGCGCAAATTGTTGGGGATTTTGGGTAGAGCATTTCTCTTATCTATGTAGCGCTAGATAATAGGAAGGGAGATCACCAGGAATTTATGATTGAGATGGATGGTAAGCTTTGTGATCAAGTTGTTTCTATTTTGATTGACCATGGATCTAATTATAGTTATGTTAACCCGGACTTGGTGGATAATTTTCATTTGAATAAAGAAGTGCATCCAAAGTCCTGGTTAGTGTAGTTGGCCATAGGTACCAAGAAGCTAGGTCATCATAAGAAGCGAGGTCATCAACACATTTGAATGTATTGTAGTTGTGTTCGTATAAATTGATTTTGGGTATGGATTGGTTCTATTTTCTTAGGACCAAAGTTGGTTGTTATGAAAAAATCATTGAGTGCTTTGATGACAATGGTGAGTAAATAATCTTACAAGGTAAGAAGAAAGAAACATTAGTTATGATGGTGATAGATATGGACGAAAATCACAGTCACAAAAAAGGGTGTATGTTATTTACAATGCAGATTTCCAGTGATAAAGTTAAGGAGGATGAGGATGTGGAGATATTGTATAGGTACCTGATCTTATAGTAGTTTCAAGATGTGTTTCCAGCAGATATCTCAAAGTTTTCACCTCAAAGAGAAGTGGACTTCTCCATTGAGTTGGTACCAAGGGAAACACCAACATCAAAGGCAACATACAGGATGAACACTACAGAGATAGTAGAGTTGAATTTGTAGCTGAAGGAAATGTTTAACAAGGGATACATTAGGCCAAGTGTATCACCATGGGCTGCACTGGTATTATTTGTGAAGGAGAAGGATGGCACTCTTAGGTTTTGCATTGATTATAGGCAATTGAACAAGGTGACAATGAAGAACAAGTATCTCTTGCCAAGAATTGATGACTTATTTGATTAGTTGAAGGGAGAAGCAATGTCCTTGAATATATTTTTTACATCTAGATTTCATCAGGTACATATGAAGGAAGAGGACATTTACAAGACAAATTTTCGGACCAGGTATGGGAATTATGAGTTTGTTGTAGTTTCATTTAGCTTGATTAATGATTCAACTACCTTTATGTGCTTGATGAATAGTGTGTTTGGTCCTTATCTGGAAAAGTTTGCTATTTTATTCATTGATGACATCCTAATATATTATAGAATGAGGAAGAACATGTTGAACATTTAGCAGTAGTATTGAGATTGTTGAGAGAGAATTAGTTGTATGGAAAGCTCAGTAAATGCAATTTATTTCAAACGGAGGTACATTACTTGGGTCATGTGGTCTCCAAGGAAGGCATAACAATGGATCCAGATAAGATAAGGGTTATCATGGAGTGGGTAGCTCATAGAAATGTGGATGAGGTAAGATCATTCATGGGGCTAGCAAGCTACTATATGATGTTCATCAGGAACTTCTCTTGCATTCCATATCCTATTACGTCACTAGGAAAGGTAAGAAATTTGAATGGATAGGGGAATGTGCAACAAGTTTTCAATAGTTAAATAAGTTGTTGACAAATTATCCAGTGTTAAATATTGAAAACCCAGAAAAATATTTTGTGGCATATATAGATACTTGTTAGAGAGGGCTTGATGGAGTCCTTTTATAGGAAGGACAGGTAGTGTGCTAAGAGTCACAAAAATTAAATGAGTACGAGAAAAAATATCCAACACACGATCTTGAGTTGGTAATGATCATCCATGCATTTAATACTTGGAGGAACTATCTTCTTGGCAGGAGGTTTGTACTGATGAGTAATCGCAGTGGGTTGAGATATTTGTTTTACTGGGTGAATATGAATGCCACAAAAGTTATATGGTTGGCCATGATGAGTGAGTTCGATTTTGATATCAGGTACATTAAGGGAAAAGAGAACAAGGTTGCACATGCTCTTAGCAGTAAAATACAACTAAATCACATTACAGCTATGAGTTCCTGTGGGCTCATGCAAAGGTTACAATAGAGTACAGGTACAACTAGTGGTCCAAGTACATGCAGTGGTACATGTACTATAGGTAGAGGTATATATACTCAAGATGCAGAATATCATCTCTTATCCAATGGATTGATCAAATTTAGGGACATGATATATGTTCGAGATAGTAATGAGGTCAAGAAGGTTATCTTGAGGGAGTTTCATATGAAACCTTATTCTGGTCACCCAAGCTACTGAAGACACTAACAACAGTAAATAAGTTTTATTATTGGTCAAATATGAAGAAGGATGTGCAGCGTTTGTGGCTAGATGTTTGGATTCTCAGCAGGTAAAGAAAAAGTGTAGGAATATAGGTGGATATGTATAGTCGATTGCAATTCCAGAGTGGAAATGGGAGTCATTTTCATGGATTTCATTAAAATATTTCCGAGGACATCTATACAACATTATTCCATAATGATTGTGATGGACATGTTGACTAAGGTAGCACACTTCATTCTAGTGAAGACTACGTATTTAGCTAGTGATGTGGAAAAAATGTTCATCAGAGATGTGGTCAGATTGCATGGTGTTCCAAAAAATATTGTGTCATACAGGGATGAAAAGTTCACTTACAAGTTTTGGAAGGAGTTGTTTGAAGGCTTAGGTACAAATTTGGTCTTCAGTACAAATTATCATCTGCAACCAGATGGAAAGACTGAGAGAGTCAACATGATATCGGAGGACATGTTAAGTATGTATGTGATGCATTAATAGAGGATATGGGAGGAGTAATTTCCGCTGGTCAAGTTTTCTTACAACAATGGTTACCAGGAGTCACTGAGGATGAGATCGTTTGAGGAACTATATGGGAAGAGCTGTAATAATCCCATCATTTGGGGTGATCTGGTGAACAAGGTATTGATTGGACTAGACATGTTAGTAGAAATGGAACAAGAGATGTAGGTGATCAAGAAGAATCTAAAGGCAACACAAGACAAGAAGAAAAATTATGCATATAGGAACATGTTGTTTAAGGAGTTATAGGTTGGGGAACAAGTGTACTTGCACATCAAGCCGAAAAATATCTCCTTGTGGATTGGATCATTTGCCAAACTGGCACCACAATATTATGGACCTTTTAGGATTATTGAAAGTATTGGGCCAGTAGCCTATCGACTTGCACTATCTCCGAAAATGAAAGTCCATGATGTTTTCCATGTGTCATTGCTTAAGAAGTATGTTAACGATGTTTATCATGTGATTGACTAGTTTGTTTTGTGGGTGGAGCCAGATGGATAATTCCAACAGGAACCTCGGTGTATATTATAGAGAAAGGTGCTCATGCTCTGGAACCGAGCAATCGAGCAGGTTAAAGTGCAGTGGAAGCACTTTGGCCCCGATGAAGCTACATGAGAGATGGAAGATTAGATGTGGGTTATATATCCTTCTCTATTTGTTGGTTGAGATAATTTCCTTGATATATTTTTTGGTATATGTGTTGATGTGATGTTTGGTATGTTTACATGTGTATATGGATGTAAATTCTGCAATGATATTTGTTATAAATCTCCAATAAGAGGTAGGGTTTCATGTCATTTTGGTTGTCATGTTTTTATGGTTTCATGTTTGTTTCTTCTCAATAGGTTTATCATTGAAAATAACACAACGAGATAAGTTATAAAGCTCCATGGGAAGTATGTTTTTCTTTCAATAATCTTGT
Source organism: Pinus albicaulis (assembly GCA_034641835.2). Lineage (NCBI taxonomy): Eukaryota > Viridiplantae > Streptophyta > Pinopsida > Pinales > Pinaceae > Pinus > Pinus albicaulis. The sequence goes on from CM076584.1 coordinate 533,360,517, forward strand.
TGGTTATAGATGTCATTAAACACCGAGGACGACATTCCACCAAGGGGGAGGGTTCTGTAACATCGCTGGTGAAAATTCCTTGTAATAAAAGTTAATAAAGGAAAAATAATAAGCACGGATTATGGGACACTTATTCCAAGCTAAATATTGGGAAAAACATCCTAGTGTGGGTGTTCAGTTTAGTTATTATGGCTAAAGAAATTAGAAAAGGAAATGGAAAAGAATTTGGAAAGGAAAGAGGCATTTATTGGCATTTATTTATGAAAATAATGTAAAACAGGAGAAAAGGAATGTGAAAGGTCATAGGTTTCATGTGAGGAGGAAAATGAAAGAAAATAATGGAATATGAAGAAAATAGAGGCCTAATTGCTAAAAGGGCTTCTAAGGATTAGTTGGTACCTTTTGCCAGTGAAACCTTTCTGTTAGTTTAGTTTTGGGGCTCTGTTTATTCTCTCCTTCTCATACTCTTCGAAACTTAGAGTTTTCTTGGAGCACATCAGCATTGGATCAATAAAGGAAAAGAAGGCAAAGAGGAAGAAAATATCAAGAAAGGAAGAGCAGGATCAGGAAACTACAATAGGTTTAATTGCAGGTACCAATTTTCATGTGTGATTTCCTTGCTAGATTTTGCATGCATGTTTATGCATGTGTGTTCTTGGTTCTCTTGCTATCATTGGCATGGATTTTTCCAAGTGTCACAGTGTTATTCGACCTTGCCTTGCCATTTCTGGATAGCCATGCTATGATGGAGTTCTCATGTTTTGGGTGAGATGGATTTCCATATTGATTCAAAACTGAGTGAGGTATATCTCTCAATGAAATAACACATGACCTAGTGATCCTTGAGGCACACTATGGATTGTGGTAAATACATTGTAATAGTGAAACTTGAACCGTACTGTTAGTTTCAGTAAAGAAAATTTTTGTGTGCCTCGGTGGGACTAGTAATCCTCCACCATTGAATGACGGGATATATGGTAAATCCTTGATCAGGCCTAGGAATCCTTGCCGGTGAATGGTGGGATATACGGTAAGGCCTATAGGGTGGTGTTTTTGTTATGGATTATTCATTTCTAGATCAAACTGTGGATTGTGGTAAAGCCTAGAGACTAGGAGAGAGGAAAATTCATCATGGTGTAGGGGGAGAAATCTGGTGGCATCTGTTAAACACACACATGGTGTATGAAGAAAGATAAACACACACATAGAAAGATAAGCATGAGATACCCATATTATTCACCATAGATGTACATTTGTAATACAATGGTGTGACTCTTGGATTCATCTTCCAAGGTCACTTGGACTCCTTTGTGACTCTCCACCTTCCACACCTACCCATATAGGATTATGTGTTCAACATTCCCCCCCTTAATTCGAAGGGGTATGTGTGAGTCTAAGAAGAGAGTTGTAATACAAATCTGCAAAGTATGCATGGCAGCACTTAGGCTAAATCAGCTCTCTGAAATGTTGGAATAAAGAGGTAGTTTAAGGATGACCACCAACACTGGAACACAACGCTTATTGCAGTTCTCAGAACTCTTCCAAAACTGGCAAGAAGCTGAGTGCTTCTGCTAGAGGAATTTTCCCTCATATTTGAAGAGGGATAACTTCAACCTAAAAGAAGGGAAGTCTACAACCTGTGATGGTGTAAGGATCACCACCAACACTGGAATGCTTGATGCATTTCCTAGAACTCTACCAAGGCTGGTAAGAATTTGAAGTCTTCTGCTAGAGGAAGTGCTCTGAATTCTTTGAAGAGGAAGAATATGAACCTCACATGGATGGTTTAAGGTTGTCCATCAACCAAAGGCTTTCTTATGGGCATCTGTGTCTCTGACTACAACTCTGAATCTGGAATGACGAATTGTGGCTCAGGCTCGCTTGAACTGTCGTGTCTCTGGCTACAACTCTAAATATGGAATGAGAGATTGTGGCTCAGGCTTGCTTGATGTGGCATCGAAGCTTGTAGATGACCACCATTTTCCACCCTGTCAGGTACAAGGTGAGATGATGGTGAAAAATCAACTGCAAGTTTGTTCAATATTCTAGAACAAGTTCTGACATGCGACTTAAACATCTTCTTACCTGTCGATGCCCATTGCCAAGAAGCGATCCATCAAAGATGAATCTTTGTTCTTGCAGGAGGCTTGTTTCTAAAGCATTTGTGTGAATAATGGGTGTGCTGACCACAGTGCTTACATGGGTGAAGATCGAAATAATGATCTTTCATATGGCCAACTCAATCATAGTGTTAGAATTTCACAATTTGTTGTTGTTGTTGCTGTGGAAGAGGAGCAGGATCTGGAACAGCTGAAGGTGAACTGTCATGAAAAAATTTGGCACTCTAAAATTTGATGGGCTTGGAGTGGTCTAGAATATGAAAGGACAACTCCTTTTCATATCCAAGACCAGTTCTGTGCTTGTTATGGACAAACTCTTCTCAAGGTCTGATGATGGGCTTGGGAAGTGCAGACTGAGTTGCTGCATCTGCATGTAAATTTACTCTTGTACAAGGAACTGAATGTGAATCGACTACAAATTTATATTCTTGCTACTGATGAGAGTCCTTCTCAATTTTCTAAACAGAAACAGGTTCAGAATGATGACTCTTTTATTGAAGTTCATCTTGCTAAAGCTGAGACTCCAACTGCAAAAACTCAATATTGTCTTGTGCATCTTGCAAGCAAGTTTGAATATTAAAAAGAGTGTTCTTGCTCATTTTTATCATATCATGAACACTAGAATGAATGAGGTTATTCAACAAATCTAATGCATCATTGATTTTAGCCATTTTTCTCAAAAACTCAAAGTTACACTTCAAACACTGATTGAAACTATGAATTAAGAAGCAATATCCACCCACAATTTCAGTACAATACAATGTCACTGCAAATATTTTGTAAATGTGCAACAAAAACCACTATGCAATAGCCCTTTAAGGCAGATGATTTCTCTCTTGTTCAAATAATTATTTTACACCAACAACTCTAATTCAACAAGAAGATATTCACAAGCTTGGATGCTTCACTATCAATGAGAAGATGGTCATGAACTTGATATACTACCTCACAATAAAGACGAAGGAAAAACTATGAGTAAGTTTTATGATGCCACCAATTTCGAAAATGACGACCAATTTTCAACATTTTCCTTCACATCTTTTAGAGAGTCACCCTTCTAGACATACCACAATTCTTGGTCATGTTTTCATAATAGAGAAAACATACAAAACAGACTTCACTTTTTACTATATAGAAAATCCATATATCCATCTACTCATATACCATCTCCTCTCTCTCTCTTCTTTGTCTTTTTTTTTTTTTCAATCTGCACCGCAAAACTCAATTCTGCAAATAAAAAACTGTAAAAAAAAAAAAAAAAGGAAAAAAAAAAATGGGAAAAAAAAATCAGAGGTGTTATTTGAGGGAGGGTTTATTGGGGGAGGGAATTACTGGAAAATGTATTTTCCGGGGGAGGTGAAACTGGGGAAGGTGATTTCTGGGGGGGGGGGGGGGCTGGGGGAGTTGAAATCTAGGGGGGGAGGAATTATGTAAAAATAGAAAAATAAAAAAATCAGAGCAGAAAAAAACACAAAGGAGAGAGTGATAGGAGGGGCAGGTTGGGGAGGAGCATGAAGGGGCAAGTTGGGGAGGAGTGGGTGGGTGGGAATATTGAGATGGGAGGGGGCAAGAAGGATAAGAGTGAGGGTGGGTGACTATGGGAGGGGAGGGCAGATGAGAGGGTAGGTAGTAAGTGGGGAGGGGAGCGGAGCAGAGTGGGGGGAGTGGGGACTGTATAGCGGTGAGAAGAGAGGGAGGGTGTGGCTATGGAGTAAGGGGGCGGGGGTGAGGTCCGAGAGGGGAGAGGGGAGTGCAATGATGGGTGAGGGGTTGGGTGAGGGGGAAGGGTGTGGTGAGACGACCGTGAGGAAGGTCGTGAGGGTGAGGGCTAGTGTGAGTGGAGTGTCGAGGGGAGAATCGAGGGGAGAGGGGAGTGTCGAGGGAGAGTCGAGGGGATGGTTGTGCATGATTGTGAGTGGGAAGGGAGTGGCAGTATGCCAAGAGGGGTGAGGGAGCCTGCGGGAAGGTGCAGGTGGGAGGTGTAAGGGTGAGTGCGGGTGGGTTGGGGAGCGTGAGAGGTGAGTGTAGGTGAGGGAGCCATGAGGGGGTGGGGAGAGCGGTGATGAGGTGCGAGGGTGCAGAAAGGTTATGGGAGAGGTGGAGATAGGCGAGGGCTAAGTAGTGAGCATGTAGACGGAGTGGGGAGGCGGGTGGGGGTGGGTGGGGGGTCGTGAGCGGCCGAGAGGACCATGAGGACTGAGTGTTAAGGGGGCGGGTTGAGCGTGTGAGGGGAGGCTAAGAGGAACTGTAATTTGGCTTTGCTAACTTCTGCAAATGATTTCTCTCTCCAAAATTTAACTATTTTAAAAAAAAATTGTAAACTGTGCTCATAATTTGAGCAGAAATTACACAATAGCAGAATTTGCAGGAAAATAATTGCAGAATTTGTAGTGAACAAAACTCAGAATTTTCTAGAATGCTGAATGGCAGGAGTAGTAAAAAAAGTGCTAGGAGAAGTAAAAACTGAATGCAGCAAGGAACAATGAGAAAACCTGCAGACTTTAAGATGCACAATGCTGCTCTTCACAAAAAATAATTTCTGAACACTGCAAAAATGATCTTTGAATGCTACAAAAATGCACAAGATTTTTGCTGGTTTACACAGGCCACAAAAACAAGTGGCTCACCTAATATTGAGCTGGTTATGAATGTATCAACTCTGATACCATGTTAAACACACACATGGTGTATGAAGAAAGATAAACACACATAGAAAGATAAGCATGAGATACCCATATTATTCACCATAGATGTACATTTATAATACAATGGTGTGACTCTTGGATTCATCTTCCAAGGTCACTTGGACTCCTTTGTGACTCTTCGCCTTCCACACCTACCCATAGAGGATTAGGTGTTCAACAGAATCCATGCGTGTTTATGGATTAGTGATCTAGTGAGGATTGCAGAAAAGCCTATTTCTATTGATGAGGTTGTGGTGGTTTAGCCTCGAAGGTGATTGGATGAAGAAGATATTTTTCTCATCCATTCTATGATCAAGTAGGATGTTGTAGTCCCATACCGGGTTGGTTTTTGTATTCATTAATAAGAGTTACTTTCCTTGGTATTTTATGTGTAAATTTATTGGATTTTATGTAGAATTTATGGTTGTTGTATCCTCAGTATTTATGTTTTTTATATGTTGGTTATGAATGTGTTTTATGATAGTGAAAATGTATGGTTCTCCTCATGTTTTGATTTGTAAATGAATGAGAAAGAATACATGACCTAATAGATTATAATACATTTAATGATATAAGGCATCAATGTTTCTTAGTGATGGTAATATAAGTATGAGACACCTATGCTCAAATATGTTGTTTAAACCTGTAGAATGCATATTGTGTCATGTTTGATAGAGTTCCTATCATGGCTAGTAGGGGTCCAGAAAATTTTTTGTTCAATAATATGCATTGGTATCATTTTCTCTATGATTCATTCAATTTATGTCAATTCCATGAAGTTTTGGCCAGTGACTCGTTCCTAGCCCCGAAATTTAGCCTTAAATCCTGCAGTTGTTTGCATAACATTGGAGGAAAAAGGCTACATTCCCACTCATGCAAGTTCATGGGAACAACCATGACCCATAGTTGCTTGGAGGGCTTATAAAGGGAGCGACTGGGACTCTAGGTCCTTTATTTGTTGAGTTTCCTCAAGGGTTGGTCACCTGGAAAGGTGGGGTAGATCGTGGAGGTTTTGTTGGTTGTATGGATGATCAATTTGGTTGTGTTTTGTTGGTTCCCCTTCCTTAAGGTGACCTAGGAGTTTGAAATAGATCATAGTAGTTGACGGTCATCTGTTTACCCTGGTGGGACGATTAAATTGGGTAAATGTGGGAGGAGGGTGTTACAATGTTGATCTTCCAATTCAAACACATGGTCGTTCCACTTCAATTTCTTAAATATCTGTCATTGGATAAAAATTAAACGTGGATTCATCCACTTGGGGTTGAAATAAGATGCCTTCCACGAATTAATAATATAATTTTATTTATATATACACATACACTATATAATACATATTATTAATGAGGATTTGTGATATGAGTTAGTTAGGTTTATATATTATTGGCAAGAAATAGCAAATTATACTATACAAAAATAAATTATAATTACATTATATTATACTATAATTATAATTTATATAAAAATGTGACATAATTATATAGTATATGTATATAATTTATATTATTTAAGTAATATATAATTTTCTTTTACACAATAAATAAGTTAAAATATATGAAAAAATGTATTTATTTTATAATATACAATTTTCATTACTTTTAATATATACATGTTTACTTGTTCTAAATATATATATATATATATACAATATAAAATGTAGAATTTATTAGAATGTACTAATGGCCCACCTTTTTTAATGTAGTTAATGTACCAAGAAATGTGGGAAAAAAACAAACAACATGTGAAGCCCAATGTGTAATGCGAGAGGATGTGGTAACCAAAGGTGCCACATCGCCTTCTCGTGTCCATTGACATGACGAATACAAAAGGTAAAAATCAAGAAATAAATGTAATAATGACAACAAAAATGATGAAAGATATTCCAAAATCATGATCAAATCATGAAAAAGTTCCAAACTCAAGCAATAAAGATCAGAGGAAACATGAGTGACTGACATGCCAATAGAAAGGGGAGTTTTCCAAAAATGGAGAGTCCCCATATTTTGTGTTCGAAAATTATGTCAGGGTTGTGGCCACAACATATCTACATTGAATTTATTTAAAATAGAGACCGTGAATGAGTGATGACATTAGAACTCGGTTTCTCTTTCTCTAGCTTATTTTCTAGGTATTCATTTTCTTTTGATTTCTCATATGATCTAACTTTTAAGTTAGAACCACCAACCTTCCTAGAATATCCAAAATTTTCACTAGATCCATCATGAGGAGGCTCATGTTGTGAGAGATATCCATTTTAGAGAGTGGAAATCTCCAATAATTCTTATTCCCAAAAAACAAGGTAAATAGAGTAGAGTCTACGTGGACTATAAATAACTCAACAAAGATACTAAGAAATACCACTTAATTTCTTTTCCCCATTTACTGAAAAGTGTTTATATCCCTTATTTGGAAACAAATATGTATCCTTTCTTAATGGATTTAGTAGATACAACCAAATTCAAAAGAATATAGAAGACTAAGATAAAACAACATTCACATGCTCCTAAGGTGAAATTGATTTTAAGTTTGTTATATTTGGATTATGTAATTCCCTTTCTATTTTTCAATTATTTTTTTGGAAGATAGTTTGATATTTTTTCCATGATAGTATATATACATGTATGGATAATTTTACCATCCATTGAAATACACTCCAAAAGGATTTAACCAATTTAAAAAGTTTCACACAATGCTACTAATGTATGAGTCTATCCTTGTGGAATGAAAATTGGTTGATGATAATGAGTGAAATGGAAATTATTGGGAACTTCATATCCATCTATGGAATTGAGGTGGATCCTACTCAAGTCATTATCATTCATGATTTTCCAATACCTAAAGAAGAAAAGGATGTTAGGATATTTATTGACTATGCAGGGTACTATAAGAGGTTAATTAAAGATTTCAATAAGATTACAACACCATTGTTACACTTATTTCCAAAAATATTTAATTCTGTCAAATATTATAATTCCAAAAGGAATTTGAAGTCTTTAAAGATATGTTGGCTGCAAGTCTTGTGTTGCAATGACTAAACTAGGATCTTCCATTTCACATACACATTGATACTTCTAATAGAGCTTTACGAACAATTATTAGAAAAATAGAGTTTAGGGAGTCCTATGCAATCTACTACATTAGAGAAAAACATTTCAAGTGCAAAACTATACTATACTATTACTGAAAAATAAATTCTTACAATTATAGTATATATAATTACAATTTTTGATATTATATAAATGGTTGTCCAATTTTTATGTAAGTTTATCATTTTGTAATTAGATATTTGATCAATAAATCTTAAATGGTTAAATCATTTAAGGTTTTGGTACTAAAATATTTTAGTTATAAATTGTTGAAAATCTTGGTATGTAGTTTGTTGTTGTTACTTTTTTATTTAATCTAGTTCAGATCAAGAAGCCGTGGATGAATTTTTTCTATATAAACACTTCTTTTCTATCTCAATGTACACAACATGGTTTGTTGGTATACTATCTACCTTCTTAAATAAAAGTTTCCACAACATTTCTCAGAAAAATAAACACTTCTTTTCTATATAAACACTTCTTTCTATCTCAATGTAGACAACATGGTTTGTTGGTATACTATCTACCTTCTTAAATAAAAGTTTCCACAACATTTCCTTGTAAATATAAACACTTCTTTTCTATATAAACACTTCTTTTCTATCTCAATGTACACAACATGGTTTGTTGGTATACTATCTACCTTCTTAAATAAAAGTTTCCACAACATTTCCCTTGAAAATAATAATGCAACATTGTTAGATAAAGTTCTTCTTTCACTTCGATTAAATCTTACTTATTCAAGGATAGACTACACCATGTGCTATGTTGTTATAATGAGAATATGAAGTTGTAATATTCCTAATTAGCCCAAGCTAATATGAATATTTCATTTTTTTTTTAATTTTCTTAATTGATGAATAAAATGTAAAGGAGGACATGTAATCTCCTAAAAACATCAAAATAAATCAATGCCCAATGTGAACAGAGGAAAATCAGGGTTGTCTCAATAAAATATACTTGTATGTGAACAAGGATTGAGGATATTGACTGGGTCAACAAGACCAAATCACAGCACTGTCGAGATGCATTGAACTTCCTTGTTGATCAGCGCAGTTCTAGATGGAGGGTCTTCATGTGAAAGGAGCTAAAGTTTTGAAGGTGGTTTAGGGTTTCTCAAGCTCTCATATTATAAAAAGAAGGGTAAGGCTCAAGAGAAGGTTGTTCATGATATTATATTTTGAGAGTATATTGTCTTCTTAGACATATCTCATTCTCTTGGCTATTTAGCAGAGAATTGTGAGGATTTCCTATTTAGGGACTCTCTCTCCTTCCATTGAGTAGCTCTTGGAGGGCATTGTACTACTCTTCCACTATCAGGAATTTTTCCAAGCTCCATCTCCCTTAGATAGCATAAATCCTATTGGGGTTTACTTGTTTCAGTGAGCTGCAGCAAGTGGAGACTAGATCTTCTCAGATCTAGATTATACTAGTACCTCTTCTCAGTGAGTGAGTCTTTTATCCTCTTGGAAGAGTGTATTAGCTGTTGGGCATCATGTTTTTATCTTGGCATCAGAAAAATTGTTCCTCAAATCCTACAGCGTAGTTTGATCCCTAAAACTGCATTGTTTTCAGTTGTATAATTGCAGGGTGTTTTGGCAATAGTTTGGAGGAGAGAACTCTGGTGTATGGATTCTTTCTTCACCATGGTGATCCATGGATTAGCCATCTAGTCCATGTCTATTTCAGATCTTATATATTAAATGTTATGTTCACTTTATATTTTCTAAATCATTTTGCAGATCTGCTGTAGTAAAACTCAAATCTACTCATGTTCTTTCATGTAATGTTGAAAACCCCAAGGGGTATGTGTAATAAAGACATTTTTACATATGGATCTGTTGTAGATCTAATTTCTCATGTACTATCTTGATATAGATCTAATCTATAAGCTAATGCTGCATTATACTGCGTTTTTTAGATCTAGATCTGCAGATCTGCTATTTTGTGTATTGTGCTTCTAAGAAACCCTTGCCGGGTCACCTTTCTGATATGTAAAAGGAGCTTGATCACCATTTTCTTCCATATTCTAATGTAATAAACTCCAGATATGATGTTATACCATATTGTGCCCACAAATTCAGAAAATCATGCAGTATGTGCTTCAGTAAATTTCTGTTGAGTTAAGTCATGGGATTTCAGTGATTTTAAGCCATATCAGGAGTGGGAGATTTGTTTAACATAGCTAGAGTCATTTTTTTAATCTCAAATTTGGTATGTGAGTCCCACGTGAACTAAGCTATGGAATCCCACCATCACTTGCCCTTATTTTTATGAAAAGCTCTGAAATTAACCTTTTTAGGGCTTAAATTGCTACTTTTCCCCACTTTTTGGGTCCTAAAATGAAGAAGAAGTTGCTGCTGTAACATAAACTGATGATAATTTGTTTATTTAAACATTAAATGGATGAATAGCTTTTTTTAGCTCCAGAATTATGTTTACATATTGCTGCATTCCCATTACTGGGCATTTTCCGGCCATTCTAGGTGTGAGAGGCTTGTTTTTCTCACCTAGTTTGCTTGGTTTCTTATTTCCTCTTGGATTTGGATCTTACATTATCAGATATAATAGATCCAAGGGATAATATTGTTTTTTGTAGCATCCATTCCTAAAAAATGCATTTTTTAGGAATACCTTGCTAGCAATCCCAATTTGGGGATATTACCATGGTATCCGGGCATGATCTCTAGCTCAGACTGTGAGATCCAGCTATCAAAAGAATAAAAAGAAGAATAAGAGAAAAAAATTATGGAGAAGATGAGATTACTCTCATCAGTTTTCAGATCCAAAGAGGACCTCCCGAAGGAGGTTAAGAAGACAGAAGAAGGAGAAGAGGAAGGACCATGCACTTCCTACTCTCACAAAGCATAAGGAAAGAAGCATGGAGGACACTTGGATTATCAGATACTGAGTGAGTACCTTGTTGAGTATAAGTCTCAACCTAGAGCCATCAAGGAGACTCTAGCCTTCCCACAGTTCATTCAACTAAAGGAAGGGAGGAGACACTGCAGCAAGGGAGAAATCAAGGGCAATAGGTTTCTATTGTTCACTTTTGATGGGACATTTGCAACCCAAGCTTGGGAAAGAAGACTCAATGCCTTTTTCCTACTACATTCAGTGGTAGAGAGAGAATCAGTGGAGATTGCAGCAATGCACCTTGAGGGGGTAGCAAGCAAATGGTAGTTCAGCGATGTGAAACATGAAAAAGTTTCTTCTTTTGTAGATTTCACTCAAAGGGTGATTAAGATATTTGATGAAGAGATATCAGAGGAAGAGAATTCCTCACCATCTCTTCAGAAGACTTGTATCAACACTAGCACAAATTTGGAGGGGCAGCCTTCAACATCATTAGTTGAGGAAGCCAACAGATTGGAAGAAAGAACTCTTGCAGCCATGCAAGGTGTTCCCAAAGGCCAGAAAGGTATGATTGTATTTCCACTTCCTCTTATTGCAACAAATATTTTAGAGGGTTGTGAAAAATTGTTGTTGCATGACCTAGAACCATCACTTACTGCTAATCTAGAGAAGCAGAGTTGCACTGCATTGTCCAAAAGTAGCAATGAAGAGAGGAGGACCCATTCCTCATGGGAGCAATCATATGGCAGCTTCATTTAGGAAGCAATGAAGACAAGGAGTAGACATCTTGAGATGAGAAACATTTTCTCCTCTTTAGATGACACTTTGTCAATGAGCATGCCACAACTCAAAGAGAGACTTCTACTTGCAGCAGATCCAAGACCCCACTAGTTTTGGAAGACCATGGATGAGGAGGAGGTCTCATCAAGAGATCCCATGGAAGGTGCACTCCAACATTTCAGGAGTGCAAAGTTCTTCAACAGTTTGAGGAGGTTCCTCCCTTCTCACACTTGGATCTTTATGGATTCAAGGAGGAATATATAGATGACGGAGGACATATTTGGATGGATAACATCTCTCATGGTTGTGACAGACACTTCTTGAGCCATACACATCATGATGGGAGGTTTTTTCCTACCACCTATTTTGGTCCTTATGGGGTAAAATTTATCCTTGAGACGATTTCATTTCAACATCCCATGAAATGCAAGAAAAAAAATCTGATTTGGGAGAATGATAGTCTTCCTTGGGAGAGTGCTAAGGAAGAACAAGATAGAAGGCAACCACATGTGGATGGATGGGTGTGGATGATGATCAAGGAGCTGTAAAGCTACTTGAAAATCTATGATACTGGGCAGCAGGAGGCTTGGCTGTGTTGGTTACTCTTGAAAGAGTTTGGTCATCATCCTCTTTCCAAGGGTATGTGGTAGGATACTTGCATCATGGGGTAGCAAGGAATATGGACACATTGTGTTGACATGACATTCTTCATGTCAATCACCATGTTTTCACTACATGATTTGGATGATGGGAGTATGAGGAGGCAACAAAAGATTTTGTTTCTTGGGATGTTCTTGGGAGAGCAAGGGCAAATTTGCTCTCACAATTTTCATGATGTTGCAGGAGTAGAAGATGGCACTATCACAGTGCAAAGGGGCTACTCCTTGGCCTTAGATGTTCAAGAGGTACTTTTCCCATGGGAGAGACTTCTTATGTGTAGCAACATTATGGGAGATGCCTTTGACATTCTGCATGTCAAATATTGGAGCCATGAGTTAGAGAGAGCCTATTTGCATAGGCCAACAACGTTGCCACTTTGGAGCTGGGGTTTATTGATGGAGTATCCCCAGGATCACTTCACACTTGATGCACTTGATGGGAAAAGAGGAGGTAAGGAAGATGTGGTAGTAGATGGGGACATCTATTACTATGATGTACTCTTATTGTCTTGGGTTTCCAAGCATGAGGGAGATGATTCGCATGAAACACTTGGTTCATTTCTCTTCATGGAATTGTGCCAAAATACTATGGAGGATCCATTCATGGATCCATGTGTCTTATTACTTCCAACATATGGTGAGAGCTTTGTTTGTGCAACACAATATTTGCATGCTCTTACCATCTCTTGGTAGTGCATTTCTCCATAAGTAAGCAAGCTCTTGATTTTGCTCCATGACCAGTGTTGGGCCAAACCATATGATGGAGACAACCATATCTTATGTGGCCTTGGATAGATGTTTTGTCATTACATGTAGGGCTGATTCATATGATTAACCATGTATCAAGAAACAATTTTCCATGTATTTCTCTGAAGCATCAGTCTGAAAAAATATGCTGTCACCACTTGGGAAACTATTGGTACCTTCTAACACCTTATGAAACCATTAGTAATTCCCCTGTTTTTATGCCAATCATGATCCCACTTGCTAGTGTTTTTTTCTTCTTGATGGGAGACATGATGTTGAGGGAGGCACATGGGCTGAATGTGTCCTTTTGGGAAGGAGAGTCCCGTAATTTCTGCAGTACATGTTCTAATGGGAACATGGGAAAATTTGCAGCAATCACCTTATTAGTTGCTTGAGGGCAAGCAATGTTTTTTGAGGGGGGGACTGTAATATTCCTAATTAGCCCAAGCTAATATGAATATTTCATTTTTATTTTTCTTAATTGATTAATAAAATGTAAAGGAGGACATGTAAACTCCTAAAAACATCAAAATAAATCAATTCCCAATGTGAACAAAGGAAAATCAGGGTTGTCTCGATAAAATACACTTGTATGTGAACAAGGATTGAGGAGATTGACTAGGTCAACAAGACAAAATCACAGCACTATCCAGATGCATTGAACCTCCTTGTTGATCAACACAGTTCTAGATGGAGGGTCTTCATGTGAAAGGAGCTAAAGTTTTGAAGGTGGTTTAGGGTTTCTCAAGCTCTCATCTTATAAAAGGAAGGGGAAGGCTCAAGAGAAGGTTTTTCATGATATTATATTTTCAGAGTATATTGTCTGCTTAGACATATCTCATTCTCTTGCCTGCTTAGCAGAGAATTGTGAGGATTTATTTTTTAGGGATTCTCTCTCCTTCCATTGAGTAGCTCTTGGAGGGAATTGTACTACTCTTCCACTATCAAGAATTTGGCCAAGCTCCATCTCCCTTAGATAGCATAAATCCTGTTGGGGTTTACTTGTTTCAGCGAGCTGCAGCAAGTGGAGACTAGATCTACTCAGATCTAGATTATATTAGTACCTCTTCTCAGTGAGTGAGTCTTTTATCCTCCTGGAAGAGTGTATTAGCTGTTGGGCATCATGTTTTGATCTTGGAATCCGGCCAACTATTCCTCAAATCCTACAACGTAGTTTGATCCTTGAAACTGCGTTATTTTCAATTGTATAATTGTAGGGTGTTTTGGCAATAGTTTGGAGGAGAGATCTTTGGTGTATGGATTGTTCATTCACCATGGTGATCCATGGATTAGCCATCTAATCCATGTCTATTTCAGATCAGATCTATTTACTGTTATGTTCACTTCAGATTTTCTGAATCATTTTGCAGATCTGCTGTAGTAAAACTCAGGTCTACTCTTGTTCTTTCATGTAATGCTGAAAACCCCAAGGGGTATGTGTAATAAAGACATTTTTACATATGGATCTGTTGTAGATATAATTGTTTATTTAATATCTTGCTCTAGATATGAGTTATAAGCTACTGCATTTTTCAGATCTAGATCTGTGGATTTGCATTTTGTACATTGTATCTCATGAAACCCTTGCCAGGTTATCCTCTTTGATGTATAAAGGACCCGAATCTCCATTTTTCTTCATGATTTCATGTAAAAAAATACATATATGATATTCAAGCTATTTTTTATTCAAACGCTTCATAAAATCATGCTACACAAGCTTCAGTTAATTCCTGTTGAGCCAAGTCATGGGGATTGGGCATTTTTAAGCCATTTCAGGAGTGGGAGATCTGTTTAACATAGCTAGAGTCATTTGTGTCAGCTAAAATTTGGTATTTATTTCCCTCATGACCTAAGATAAGGTATCCCACCGTCATTTGCCCTTATTTTTATGCACATCTATGAAATTAACGTTTTTAGGGCTAAAATAGTTGTTTTTCCCCACTTCGAGTTGGAGAAATGGATCATATTGCTTGTTTTTTATTATGTTATTGAAGGAAACATGATTTAATATCTATTATGAACTATATTTCCACATCTCAAACTTTGGAACATCTTAAGATGTTCTTATTGTTGTAGAAAATCCCTCATTTGGGATATTACAGAAGTCTATGATATGTTGAATCGATCTGATCACGGGTCGAGTACTACTCTAAAAATCATGTATGTTATTCATATCTTTTAAATAACTTTTGCTTATACAGGTTTAAATGAGCATGTTAGCCCATCGATTATAGTGCATAAATGCATAATCATAAATAAATGAACTTAACATATCAAGAAGCAAAAACATGTAAGTAAGAGAGAGACAACCAGTTGGTAATAGAGTTCACCCATTCATCTCTCTGGGGCTACATCTCTGGATCTCCTTCAATTGGAATTCATATCCTCTATATTTATCCTTCAATGTAAGCTTTCTTACATTCAAGCTCTATGGTCGAGCATTAGCCAAGCATTATGGTTCTCAATGGCTAAGTATTATCTCATTTATTCTTCCCCCTCATGGCTTATATAAGGAATATATATATTTTTCCTCACCCACTCTCAAACAAAGAGCATTAATTACAAGACCCACAATTGTAGGGCCTAACTGCAAGGAAGTAAAAAGAAAGTCCATGAAAGTAGGACCTCCAACTATCTTAGGCTCATAATTGGGAAAAGTCTCAAGACCACCTAAATACTCTTCAACCATGCCCTTGATTCTCTCAACCTATAATTGACAAAAATAGAGAAATGGTGTGTGGTCATTTCTCACATAAAAACCAATTTCCCTAATTAAATTAAATGAATAATATGTGAGACAATTTTTCTCTCACACTTATTAATCATTTATATCAATAATACATCGGATTTAATAAAAATGCATAATTAAATGCATGTGCATAATTTCACCCACTTAAGAATTTTGTCACCAACTTCAAATCAAACTAGCGTAAAGCTCTTTCACATGCGAAGATCCTTTCGGATCACACCTCCCCACAAAGAAAATTTTGGTCTCCAAAAGTATTAGCTTCAATATATCATTAATTGTATGAAAATGTCTCTGAAAGGCACATTCCATCATGACTCCTTCACTTGGCGTACTTCGGAATCGAAACACAATGCCAAAACCTGTAATTGTTGCAACGCAAGTGCCTGAAAAGGCACATCCCTTCAATATTCCTTCACCCAATGTACTTCAGAATTAGGATGCAAAGCCAACACCTACCTAAAGTTGCAGCATAAATGTCTAAAAGGCACATTCCTTCAAGATTTCTTCACCTTGGTCCTTTAGAATCATAATGCAAAAGCCCAAAGATGCCTAAAGCTGAAACTTGTAGCTGATCATACTTGTTTACATATTTTGGAACACTTGCCAAGAGTTCATTGGGAAAGTTTACATGCCAAAATGACTTAGGAAAATTTCCTCATTCAACCAGATTACAAAGAAGCCAACAAGGCTTAGCGCATAAAAATCTGCCTCTCACTCTCCCTCACATAAGAGTGGCTAACACAAGCCTTTACAATGCTTGATAATATTCTTTACATTATGAATTTCATGGTGACGACTATGGCCTTTTACATGGCATTCAACAATTTACATGCCAAATTTTTGATGCCCAAAATATGATGGCAATTAGGCCCTTTTATATGGGAATTACAAGAAAATTAATGTGCCAAATATGTGCACAAAGGGAAAATTACAACGTTTTAGAACTCTCCCTTTACAGAATGTGTACATAACAAAGAGCACTAATGGTGGGAAAATAAAAACTCCACCCTTTGACATATTATGTGCCAAATAACAAGTGCACCTGGAAGGTGAAAATAAGTTAAATCCCCCATTAGAAAAAAGTCCATCAAAGGACTATGGGTTAAAAAATAAAAGAAAATAAAAACCACTTAAAACCTTCATAAATTGGATAAATGGAACAAGAAAAAGGGCTACCATATTTGGAATATTCAACACCTATCATTTATGGTTGAACAGGCCCGAGCATTATAAAATCTGAGAAGAATCCGTGTCATGACTGCTTGAAATATAAAAACTTTGGCAGTGGCCAACAACACACTACTCATGACATTGTTGAGAAATTTTGAACATCAGCTTTGCATTGTATTCAAAATGGGCAACATATCCAACGAATTCCCAAAGGCCCCATAGCATCATTATGATGTGGCCTTGTTTGCGATGTCGTTAGAAAGAAAAACTTTCATAATTTCCTTCACCAGAAGTAGCATAGGTACTCTAGATATACCAATGGCACTGACGCAAAGAATGAAGGCCAATCTTATCAGTTATCTCAGTAGAATTAATTGCATGTGGAAGATCTTTCTTGTTTGCAAATACGAGGAGAATAACATCTCGCAACTCATCCTCATTCAACATCCGATGCAATTCATTTCTTGCTACAAAAATACAGTACCTGTCATTACTATCAACCAAAAATATGTGACCATGGGTATTCTGAAATTAATGTCTGCATAGTGGTTGGATCTTGTCTTGACCTCTGAAAAAGAGAAGGCATAATTGCAGAAGGATGCAAAATTATTATCCAAACTCCACACAATCAGGTTTACATCGCCAAGTGCATGGAGAGAAGATACAACAAATCAAGCAACAACATAAGCCATGGAGAGAGTTACAAATCCTGCTAGTAGATCATGTCAGTGAGGCCCAAAATGTCCTAAACATCTAGGGTAGCATCCACGTATGCAACCCTCCTGGGAGGAATATAAGTGCTATTATAATCATTCCTCCAGATTCGAAAGAGTGCATTTTCTATCCAACACGAAATCATTTAAACCTGGGACATCGGCAAGAGTGCCTCTCCACCTATCAATAGTATTAGTGTCGAATCGTTGTTTCTTTAGGTGGTAGAACAATGCTTCCACGTACTTCCCATTCATATTGAAAGGATAATTGTAAGGTGCCATGGAAGCGAAGATGGCTCAACAGTGACATAATTTTTCTAAATGGTTACACTTCCTCCACCATTATTGGCTTTCCATAGCATGTAGCTGGGTGCATCTGCATCCTTGCACATTCTTCAAGGAAAAATAGTATTCATATTCATTGACATGTTAACTGCCCATACAGAGACTCTTCCCTTAGATACAAGTTGACCAACATGTGTCAGGATAATTTATCCAAGAATAAAATTGTGTGGAATTTTTCCATATTGTCCACCGATTGATGTTGTTGAAGAAGAAGGATAGAGTGCCGAAACTAAATGAGAATTGACAGCAGTGTAACTTTGGCGGAAATGATCCCACGAAATCTTCGTCGGTGGTGGAATTAATAAAAATGCATCAGTGGGATGGCTAATTCCAACAATTCTTATCTTCCACAAATAATTTGTTGTCATCAAGTAGTTAAAAGACTCAACTTAACTGAATCTCTTTTCATTAATAGCGATCACCACATCTGGGCCACATTCAAACTCTACCAACATACCGCTTTCGTTGGGTATGGAAATGCCAACAACTACGAGGATCGGGTCATGTCAAGATTGCGTGCACCATCCAGGAACACGGTGAGAACGCCATGAGTTTTTGCCATCATTATGGGATATGATTTACCATTTGTTTGGTATGTCATTTTTTCCAGTAAGAATGCGCATGAATAACCCTATCCAACAAATCTAATGGGACAGGTTCTCCCCTACGCTGGTGTGGAGAAATTGTTGCAGTGTGGACAAGCCTTTTCCATTTATTCCTCAAATCAACATAGGTTTGGTGCTTGACATGATCAAATGCATGCAACTTAATTTCTCTCCACCTTACAGTTCCAAGAATTTCAACTTCTTTTACAATAAATTCAACCTCGACAACTGTATATGGCGTCCTTAAACGAATTTTACCAATATTTTCTCTCCTGGACCTGTGTCTCATTGGCACAAGTAGAATTGAGAAATAGAGGAGACCGAGAGGGAGAAAATCGCAAAAGAGATATTGTCAGCCACATTTTCTATTCATTTGAAGCTCTCAATTGTTTCTCAGCTTAAAAAGGTAGCTTTAAAGCTCTTCGGAGTATGTCTAGGTCATTTTCTGTCAAAGCATGCCTGTGAAAGAATATTCCCTTGACTTTGTTATCTCCTTCTTTACAACTGCTAGCTAGAATGTCCATAATCATAGTTGCCAATTGTGACATCAAAGCCATGGGTTCAATGCTAGCACCTATCAACTCTCTAACCCTTCTTATAGTACTAGCCACGTTAGCTGACAAGGCCAAATTTAATAGATCAAGCAACTTTCATCTGATACAACTCCAACAAGGTCATGCACCAAGGATAAAGTGATCCTTTTCCCCAGCAAACTCAGCTGATCAAGCATCATCTATGCATCTCGAAGAGAACCATCAGACTTAATGGATTTTAAATCTAGTGCATCAGTGTCATCATCAAAATATTCTTCGATTTTGTTTCTGCAACCTACTTACTATTTCGGAATCCTTGATCTTCAGAAAAATATGTTTTTGACACCTTGAGATAGCAGAGTGCGGCAGTTTTATCTGGGTCACTGGCGATAAATATGAAGAAAGTATGTGCAGATAGTTCTTCTACACACTTGAGGAGGGCAACCCACGTTTCAAGTTACTAACAAAACTAGGGTGCACAACGACACTACTGATTACTGATTACTATCATGAATAACACTAGGAAGAACATGCACATCAAGGTGTAGTGATCCTTTAGTTTGCAATAACATTTCCATCCGGAGGCCGTTTTACATGATTCAAGCACTCGTGGATTCCACTTGTCGAGCCCTTCGCAGTGGCACCATTATTTTTTAATTTCCAGTCATTAAAATTTTGAGCATTTTCCATCAAAAGAGGAATACTTGCCCCCATAAAACTCGAAATTTTGCAAAAGAGAAGAAATATAACTTGCAGAAACATCATGAACCACTTACCAAACT
Organism: Pinus albicaulis; assembly: GCA_034641835.2. Lineage (NCBI taxonomy): Eukaryota > Viridiplantae > Streptophyta > Pinopsida > Pinales > Pinaceae > Pinus > Pinus albicaulis. The sequence goes on from CM076584.1 coordinate 533,380,346, forward strand.
GGCACTTAGCATTTTATTCTTGTAAGTGTGTGGTTCAAATGGTGGATGGAGCCTCCTTCTTCACAAGCTCTTTCACCATATGTTTTCTTGATATGTGGTGAATTTCGGGGTGCAACTTCCAACACTTCTTCTCCCAATGGCCATTGATTTTACAGAAACTACATAAATTATGTCATTTCCCATTCAACTGTGTATTCATGATAGGAGGATTCAAAAGGTTCTCATTATTTTTGGTCTCCCTTCTTGTGGGCACATCTATCTTCTTAACCCCCTATTTATTTGTATGATGCTTAACTACATCACGATTAGAAGATCTATGGAAGCGATCATTTATCTTATATGTAAAAGAAGAATTTGAATGGCTGTTATACCTTTCTGACTTGTCCTTAAACTGATGGGGAATAGGTGGCTTGAATCCCTTCTTGACATTGGGTGATGAAGAGATAGCTTTTCCTTCAGCTTCCTTCGAGCATTCTCCTTTCTCTTCTTGTCCATAAACCAAGCCCGTAAATGGTTTTCTTGGTACAATCTCCAATGGCTGGGTGACTCCTTGGCCATTTATGCCAAGTCCATCTCCACTGTACCCCATCTTCGTGAGGATTTTCATGCCAACATTAGTTTCATATTGAGAGAGAACAAAACATGAAGTAACATCATATACCTCAGTTTGAGATGCAACCTCCGTCATCTCAACCTTTTGCAACTTAGACAATAAATCCTCTTTGGTTCATAGCATCTCTTGAAGCTCTTGCTTATCAAGAAATAGTCTTCGCAATTTTGCATTTTTGGCTTGAATTTTTTCAATTATCTCTTGCAAATCTTGCATTCTTTTAGCATGCTTCGCTCCTCTTCCTATACTGCAAAGAAGTCACCGGCTCTGATATCACTTGATTCGACCACAGGTCGAGTACTACTCTAACCATCGTGTATGAAATGAAGATATTTTAATTGAATATGGCTTATACAGGTTTAAATGAGCATGCTATTCCATCGATTATAGTGCATAAATGCATAAACATAAATAAATGAACTTAACTTATCAAGAAGCACAAACATATAAGAGAGAGACAACCAGCGGGTAACGGAGTTCACCCCTTCATCTCTCTGGGGCTACATCTTCAGATCTACTTCAATTGTAATTCAGATCCTCTATATTCCTCCTTAAAAGTAAGTTTTCTTACATTCAAGCTCTATGGCCAAGCATTATCCAAACACTATGGTTCTCAATGGCAAAGTGTTGGGCGTTGAAATTGTTATTCATTTCTATTAAATTTTCACTTATATTTCCATATTATCACCTTGACTCCATCTCCATTTAATTACATTTAATTTTCCATTACCACTATTGGGTTAAATTTATGTTTTTCCAAACTTTATTAATTATTAGAAATTTTAAGTGAATTTGTGGTTAAAAATTAGAAAATAATGTGCATATTCTTATACCCAACAAGTGGGATGAGATTGTTGTCATGTGTAGGTAAAAAGGAAGCTTCTAAAAGACCTTTATGTGGCCTCCCAAACCAAATTCGAATTTGAGTGGAGAAGATCATGGGATTATGAGGATATGTGTCTTATCATTTCCTATTTGTATTGTAACTCTAAAAGGATATGTGCCTTATCACTTCCTATTTGGATTGTAACTCTAAAGATATAGGGAGAGATTCATGGAATCTCATTAATGAGATAAATTCTCATATTTTTGTATAAATAGGGGAAGCTTTCTCTTATCAAAGCATGTGAAAAGTTGGAGAAATTCTCATGTTCTGAATAAATAAGAGGGTTTGCATTTGGAGCTTCTCAACTTTCCATCCTAATGCTTTTGGATTGGCCGTCTAAAATGTGCGAGATTTACTTGTTTTTTTAGATTAAAGTTTATTTTCTTTCTTAGTATTAGTTTTAGAAATATTGTGTAATATTTTATTTTCTAAAAACATTTCATTAGGATAAATTTATCTATTTTCCAATTAGATTAAGTTTGAGGCAATAGAGCTCACAATTATCTAGTTTCCCTTACTGTTCTGTCATTTATTTTATTAGAATAGAATTATCAATCAATTGTGTCAACGGAGGTTCTCAAAGGTCATTTCAAGAATATGTTTCTAAACTAAATGATTGAATTTCTAATTCGCACAGTTATTGAGTTTATTCTGAACATTTTTACTTGCTTTCTAGGAACTTAGAAACTAAGGTATAATTGAACTTTTACATAGCATCTCAAGTGGGTAATACTTCACATTAAATGTTGGGGAAAATCAATTATACATTACTTGTTTAGAGTTAGTTTTACATGCTTTCATATTTTTCTTTCAGATCCTCACTTAGTTGTATCACTGCTATTCCTAAAGGTCATTCCAAGGAGATTGATTTAATCATATTTCAAGACTGAATGATTGAATTTTTAATGAATGCAATTACTGAGTTACCTTCTGCATATTTTACTTTCTTTTTTAGATCATTAGGTATAATTGGTTACTTAACACCATCTTAAGAAGGTAACACTTCATAATTGAATTTTGGAGTAGCTAAATATAAATTAGATGTTTTTCTTTGCACACTTTGCTTACTTTTCTGGGACATTAGAAATTAAAGTATAGATAGTTGCTTACACATCATCTCAAGAAGGTCACACTTCATAATTGAATGTTGGAGTAACTAGAACTACATTAGTTGTTCACATTTTCTACTTCTACTTAAGACAAGAACTGCAATTTGAATCTCAGTTTTAAGAAAAAGATCCATGGAATAGGACTAATGATAAGATAGATAGATGCTCTGTTTTCTAGATTAGATTCTAACTAGCCAATAATATTTAATTTATTTTTATGTAAATTAGATAAACTAAGAACACTTCCTTTTCTTCCTTCTTAAAATTCATTAGATTCATTTAAATATTTTCATAATTTTAGATTAAACATTCTTAGACATCAAAGAACAAAAACCCCCCAAAAAAACATAAAATACAAACAATGAAGTAAAAAGAAGGTTAAATAAGCACATACAGTGCATCACACTTCATCAGTTTACAAACCCCGAACGATAATTTATGTTAGCAATTTAAGACATTAAATTCAATGACTAAACATTTTGGTGCCTTTGCCGAGGAAGTGTAATTAGGAGACCTTATTTATTACATCTAAAAATAATAATTCAATTAGTAATTTCTCGAGTATGCTCTCCTCCCGCGCTTTATGTGATCTCGAGGATCAAAAAAAGAGAATTTTTATGTTAAAAATAAAAACTTATGTTTTCATCATTTCATTTGATTTAATTTTACAATAAAATTTGAAATTAAAAAAAAAAATATGAGAAATTTTAATTTCAATAAAATGTTTTGTTTAATGAAATATATATGTATATTTTTTATTTTTTAAAATATAATATATGTATTTTTATTAACAAATCAATTAATAATTAAAAAAAAGAACAAAACTTAACACATAATTAATAAAAAATAAAAATAAAAAAAATGTATTTAAAAAAAAAACCGAACAAGTAGAAAAAGGCTGAATGGATGAATTCACAATTGCCCACATTTGTGTGGAGGAAAAGAGGAAAATCCACGGGGATTTCAAGCCTCTCGGACGTGTCATCGAACTCAGGACTGATCATCACTGTGATAATCATGATGGGCGTCTCTATGGCTTCCATTAAGCGAATGTTTGACAACCTTCTGCAAATTGTGGGTACCAACAGCTCTAAGCCAGAAGCCATGGAGACCAGTCTTGGCCTGGGCTCTCACCTTGCTCATCTCAAACTGATTGCAGAACTTGATAGTAAAAATAGCAGATGCCCTGCCACATTTGGCAATGGTACAGAGTGCCATGTTTTCTTGTGTAGAATTGATGGAGAAGCGAATCAAGTTATCTGGTGTGGTTGTTGGGATCTTTATCCTCTTTCAAGAGAATGATTTCGAATTGAAATCCAATGCATTGGTGGCAAGAAAAAACAAACTTGACATGTTGGATTGTTTTGATTCCGTAATCCCTTAATATCCAACCATAACAAATAATTTTATTTGCCAAAAAATGTAATTCACAGAAAATGCAATAGTTTAAACACGTCAATTTTAAAACATTGTTTCTGTGAAAACCAGGGCGAATCTAAAAAAATTGAGACATGGATTTTTCTCAGAACATGGCCAATTGGATAACCCATAAACGGTTTTGAGGATTTCGCAACATATTGGGATAATTTATGGGTTCTTCGGAGCCTTAATTTGTAGTGTACGAGAAAAGACATTTTTTTTAATGCAGACAATGACGGTTTGATGAGATCTGATTTTGAGAAACGTCCACCAAGAATATGACTTACTAATCCAATTCCGCTAGAAATCAGTTGAGAGAAATACGACATCCTCCAGAAAGAAAATTCGAATTGAAATCAAAGTCTATTTCCACATGGCACGTGATCTAAGAGTTCTATTTACTAATCAGAAGAACATATGTTTTGATGATGGGGCTCGAACTTCTTTTGCACTTGTGACATTACGAAGTGATGGTGAACGTGAATTTATGTTTTTTAGAAATATAATTGCAAATATGTTACTCCACAAATCAGAGCTTGAAGTGGATCTCATGAGAGAAAAAAATATCAGTATGGTTCAATAAAGCCTTATTTCAGAGCCTTGGTTAAAATTGTAGCTTGAAATTTTTTTAACCATGTTCATTAATATGGTTACCTGAAACTAAAGTTTTGTAATTCTAAAGAGATATGCAACTCTAAGGTGATTTTTTTTGTATTTTGAGAATTCCATTTAAACAATTTTTATTAATTATTTTGCAATTATGATTCAAAAAAAAAAAAAATAATAAAAATTATTTATTAATAATTTCTTTTTAATAAAGAAAGATAAATAAAAATATAAATAAAAATTCATTTTCTTTATTAATAATTTCTTTTTAATAATGGCTTGCAGGATAATTGGAAAATTATTAGATGATTTCTGAACATTTGGCATTAATATTGTTGCTGTGTATTTTTCTATAAAGTTTTAACTTACAGGACACAACAAAATCTTTGTGATGCCAATCGTTTTACTGAGCACAGTGTATGAATTCATTCGACAACAGGGAATTGATTTATTTTTCATGGTCATCTCTTAAAAATAGACTTGTTATCAAAATCATGAATTATACTGAATATAATGCTTTCAATTTTCCTTAAAAATCTGTTTCATTTGGCGCTAACACTTTTACGTATGTATCGAAAAGGAATTGATCACTTCTTTTTTAACATACTTACGTTTTATGTTTTGGTGCCAAGTTTTTTTGAAAGTTTGGGATTATCAAATAATCATAGAATAAAAATAATTGAGCACATAATTGGTCTTAAAAGGACCAATTTCATGAGAAACATAAGAACAAGTCCATGTCCATATCCATCAATACCATTACCTTTCGTCTTTTTTTGAATCCCACCAAGAAATTTAAAGCAAGCCACAATTATTTTCCCAGCAAGAGTCAGTTATTCATTTTCCTTCATTCCAATACCCTTTCCATTACTTTTTGTCTACTCCACTAATAAAATCAAGAAGCTCACTTACATGCTTATTACCCATTGTCATTTTCCATTTTCATTTTTCATTTCCATTGTCCTTCTCCTATCCTTTTCATTTCGCAAATAAACCTTGCTTCAATGCAAATTACTAGGTCCATAGTCCTTTGAGTCTAAATTCCTTGCAAAAACACCTTGAGACTTACATGCCTTAATGGAAAGTCTTCTTGCCGACGAACAATGGGAATAATTTAATGTCCCTTGTTCATTAGATCTTCTAGATACTCGACAATAGAAAAATTATTCCTACCTAGCAAGATGTGTTTGGGCACCTTCACTCTCATTGTCATCAATGGTGGGAGTTCTCATGTTGACTAGTGGCATCCATTAATGGCCACTAAGTCAAAAATTTCTTGCTATGTTCGACATCAGAACATCTATTCACATAGCAGGAATTGTGCCAATGAGTTTTGAAGACATGAAGACTATCCATTTTTCATTATTTTGAAGCAAATGAAGAAGATATGTAGTTGCAGAATCAGATAGAAATTGGGGAATCAGATGGCAGCTGCAGAATCAAATGACAACTGCAGAATCATATGACAGTTGCAGAATCAAATAGTAGCTACAGAATCATATGACAGTTGCAGAATAAAATGACAGCTGCAGAATCAGATGACAGTAGCATAATCAACACCATTCCACAACAAATTCAGTAGTTTTAGTAGAAGCAATAAAAAGACATATTTACTCTTTTATCCATGTAAAAAATTTGATAACACAACCCCGGTTTTCAGTTTCTCCTTATTTCTTCCATAAAGTCAAATTCCCATTCCCATAGCCTACATTCAACAAGCCAGAAAAAATAAACATTTTATGTAAACATAAATTCTAGAAATTTCACAGTGCTGAAATGTAGAAATAAAAACTCAGAAAAATAAATCAGCCACACACAGAATTTTGACACGTTGATTTTTGGTCAATATGACCCTGGAAAAACCCCCTACCACTCTTGGTGAAAATGAGCTCGAAAGATTTTCTTTATTTTCTGAATATTGCTTTTACACTGAAATAGAAAAACACACTAAAAATTCCAACAACCAAATTTACAGACTTATCTCGATTTTCGTGCTTGCACACCGCCTCAAAAATTGTGCCAAATCAACAACTTTGCAAAACATAAAATATTACAGTATTAATGACAACAATAAATGTTGTACAACCACCTCAGGAAGCGTGCTAGAATAGGCTATACGGTGTTATATGGACTGTACGGATTTTTACAGTAGCCCTCCTCGAAATTCGAGACCAGAAACTGCCTGGAAAATCGTGCTATTGCTGCTATACTTTTTCTCATTTTTTGTGCCGAAAAATCAGCATCTTCTCTCCTTGAAATTCGTGCCCAATTTTCTACCTCGGACTGCGTGCTTAATGTTGCTGCCCTCTTCCTCGATTTATGTGCCTCCTTTCTTGGAAACCATGCCTCTCTCTCCTGTTGTACGAATTTCTACCTTGGTATTTGTGCCTATAAATGTTGTTATACCTTTTGCCGAATCTCCTCACTGTTGCCCTCTTTCTTCTCACTGCTTATAAAATCTCACTACTTATAAAATCTCCTTAGCTTTCTCTTCTCCTCTCTCAATCTGCTTATGAAAGAATTAATGACCTTTTCCCTCATTTTCCTCCTTTAACCTAACCCTAAGTGACTTTTGGGGAATCCCTAAATCTAATGGCTAAGATAGCTTTAGATCTAGGGCTGAGATTAAATGCTCATTTAAATATCACTTTCTATTTTTTAATTCACCCCACTTTTATAAAGACCCACTTAGTCATTTATTTCCAAAGTCACTTTTCATTTTCTAATTTCACATTGACTTTATTAAAGTCACTTTAAAATTATACACAGTAACTTTATCACTTAAAGTCACTTTTAAATTAGATTTGACTTTATAACTTTATAAAGTCACTTTAGGAGAAAAATTAAATTCTTTTTGACACTTTTCCATAGGCCAAAGATCAAAGCCTTAGGGAACCACCTGTCCTCCGGTAACCAAATTTCAACACTCCAAAACTTGCACAAAGAATTTTATGATCAGAATTTAGTAGCGACCACACATGCAACTCGTCCATTCTCGAAGGGTAAGTTAAGGTACGCCATTTTCTAACTTTTTACCATAGAATTCCTTGAAAAGCTAGAATGATAATTTTTGGAAAAAAACATTTCTCTTCCTCATTTCATAAAATTGCCAATACCATCAGTTTGGGGGGGGGGGAATACATTCATATTCATATTTTCCATGTTCATATCACATCTAGAAACCCGCATACTTCCAAAAGATATTAGCTATTACATCATTATTATGAGCATACAATGACTTTTCAAAAGTACTTAAAAGATAATTGGATACAAACACAATCATGGTTGTCACACAAGAACCAACCATGATGAAATCCAATAAAGATATACATTGCAACAATAATCAAATTATCATTATGCAAAGATCAAAGATCAAAATTGAATGCAACAACAAAATATGGTTGTAACAAAAGAACCAACCATATTGCAATTCAAGTAAAACACTTTGAAAAAGTATGAAGTTATCAAACGATATCATGCAAATTTAAATCAAAGCTCAAGGATAAAAAAGAATTAGTGTAATAGATTGCATGAGGACATGCAATAGAATCAGTTGGGGGCTATGTTGGGCCTTGAAATTGTTATTCACTTCCATTACATTTTCACTTATATTTCCATATTATCACCTTCACTCCACCTCCATTTCATTAGATTTACCTTACCATTACCACTATTGGGTTACATTTATGTTTTTCCAAACTCTATTAATTCTTAGCATTTTTAAGTGAATTTGTGGTTAAAAATTAGAAAATAATGTGCATATGCTTATTCCTAACAAGTGGAATGAGATTGTTGCCATCTGTAGGTCAAAAGGAAGCTTCTAAAATACCTTTATGTGGCCTCCCAAAACCAAATTCGAATTTGAGTGGAGAAGATCATGGGATCATGAGGATATGCGTCTTATCATTTCCTATTTGTATTGTAACTCTAAGAGGACATGTGCTCTATCACTTCCTATTTGGATTGTAACTCTAGAAATATAGGGAGAGATTCATGAACTCCCATTAATGAGATAACTTCTCATATTTTTATATAAATAGGGGAAGATTTCTCCTATCAAAGCATGTGAAAAGTTGGAGAAATGCTTATGTTCTAAATAAATAAGAGGGTTTGCATTTGGAGCTTCTCAACTTTCCATCCTCATGCTTTTGGATTGGCCATCTAAAATGTGTGAGATTTACTTTCTTTTCTAAATTAAAGTTTATTTGCTTTCTTAGTATTAGATTTAGAATTATTTTGTAATATTTTATTTTCTAAAAACATTTCAATAGGATAAATTTATCTATTTTTCAATTGGATTAAGTTTGAGGCAATAGAGATCATAATTATCTAGTGTCCCTTACTATTCTGTCATTTATTTTCTTAGATTAGAATTATTAATAAATTGTGTCAATGGATGTTCTCAAGGGTCATTTCAAGAAGATTGTGCTAAACTAAATGATTGAATGTATAATTCACATAGTTATTGAGTTTATTTTGCACATTTTTACTTGCTTTCTAGGAACTTAGAAACTAAGGTATAATTGACTTCTTACATAGCATCTCAAGAGGATAATACTTCACATTAAATATTGGGGAAAATAAATTATACATTAGTTGTTTACAGTCAGTTTTACATGCTTTCATATTTTTCTTTCAGATCCTCACTTATTTGTATCACTACTATTCCTAAATTTCATTCCAAGGAGATTGATTTAATCATATTTCAAGACTGAAAGATTGAATGTTTAGTGAATGAAATTACTGAGTTACCTTCTGCATACTTTACTTTATTTTCTAGATAATTAGGTATAATTGGTTACTTAACACCATCTGAAGAAGGTAACACTTCATAATTTAATGTTGGAGTAGCTAAATATACATTAGATATTTTCCTTTGCACACTTTGCTTACATTTCTAGGACATTAGAAGTTAAAGTATAGATAGTTGCTTACACATCATCTCAAAAAGGTCACACTTCATAATTGAATGCTGGAGTAACTAGAAGTACATTAGTTGTTCACATTTTCTGCTTTTACTTAAGACAAGAATTGCAATTTCAATCTTAGTTTTAAGAATTAGATCCATGGAATAGGACTAATGATAAGATAGATAGATGCTCTGTTTTCCAGATTAGATTCTAACTAGCCAACAAACTTTGATTTATTTTTATGTAAATTAGATTAAATTAACAACACTTCCTTTTCTTCCTTATTAAAATTCATTAGATTCATTTAAATCTTTTCATAATTTTAGATTAAAAATTCTTAGACATTAAAGAACAAAAACCCCCCAAAACAACATAAAATACAAACAACGAAGTAAGAAGAAGGTTAAATAAGCACATATAGTGCACCACACTTCATCAATTTACAAACCCTAGTCGATAATTTGTGTTAGCATATTAAGACATTAAATTGAATAAACACTAAGTATTCTCTCATTTCTTCTTCCCCCTCATGGCTTACATAAGGAATATATATATTTTCCCTCACCCACTCTCCAATAAAGAGCATTAAATACAAGACCCACAATTGTAGGGCCTAACTAGAAGGAAGGAAAAACAAAGTCCATGAAAGTAGGACCTCCAACTATCTCAGGCTCATAATTGGGAAAAGTCTCAAAAGCACCTAAAGACTCTTCAACCACGCCCTTGATTCTCTCAACCTATAATTGAGAAAAATAGAGAATTGGTGTGAGGTGGTTTCTCACATAAAAACCAATTTCCCTAATTACATTAAATTAATAATATGTGAGACAAATTTTCTCTCACACTTATTTATCATTTATATGAATAATACATGGGCTTTAATAAAAATGCATAATTAAATGCATATGCATAATTTCACCCAGTTAAGCATTTTGTCACCAACTTCAAATCAACCTAGCGTAAATCTCTTTCACGTGTGAAGATCCTTTCAGATCATGAATGCTTGGCATGGTGAACCATGTGGAGGATAACTTTATATAAATTTGAAATTCTAGAATCTTCTTCTTTCATGATACTATTGGCCGACATTACATAAGGATGCTACATAGTATGTTGCTTTATGTGATGAATTCCAATGTATGAGACTACTCAAGAAAAGGTGATGTCATTATAGCCATACCTATCATTGGTGTAAAATATCTATAACCATCTATACAACATTAAGATTATGGGATACTTTGTAAATATCAATTTCCACTTTTTTGTACTTCGACACTAAATTTTTCCTCCATAAATTGTCCCTATAGGCAGATTTCACTCTTGGGTTGTTGAATACCATTAGTCGTAAGTAGTATACATGGGTTGACTACCTATTAACCAAATACCCAAATCAATTTCACGTTGACTACCCATCAACCAGCTGCACAGACTTACTATTTTTCAATTATCCAATGACCACATATTCAACCTTGATTATTAGTCGATTATATAATCAGGTCAACTACTCATTAATTTTATAGATAGATTTATTATCTATTATCTATATCTAGATAAGCACCATCTATAGAATATATGATAATTATGTCCATTTGGTTCTATACGACAATGAAGAACATGATTCTTCTAAAACCAAATATGTTCAACATGTTGGTCACCTAAACAAAGCTAATTCAACCACCTTGATACATTTGGTATCATAATAACTATCTTCCTTGGTGTCTAATGCAAAATACATGATATGAATAATTATGGACATAACATCAATATAACCATGAAAAAGACATAAATACATGAAATGTATTTACACATTAGAGTAACACAACATTCAATGCATATAAAGAATAATTTTCACAGTTTTAGTCAAGATGGCCATAATTTTGAAGAATATCCTCTCTCTCTTTCTCATGATGATATCAAGGTAGTACTATGATCAATTCTACAACAACATTTTTTGGCTAATTTAAGCATTGTACATCGTGCAGTTATGATTTCAGTCCCCTAGGCAGGTTGGATCCTAGAAGTTAGCATGTGAAAATGATACTTTATTGCGAAATATCACAATAATGCTACTGAGAAATGTACACTTGTAGGTGAGAATACATCATAGGGATGCTTTAGAGTGAAATTTGTTTGAAAATTTTACTCTTTTCTATTTACTCCTTTGTAAGAGAGATTAATTTATGTGAAAGGTGAATAATGATACTTGATAGGAAATTTGTGCTATTGAATTATTATGTGTATAGGAGACTGGATGAGCGATCAAACTATCTCATTTGGTTGGTCTCTCTAGTTTTGGAGTTCACACAATAAATTTTACAACTTTGAATTGGTGAAGTATGATGGGTGAAATTTCATCAATATTCTTTCATCTTTTGATACTTGCTAGCTACTTTTATCTTATGTGAATCTATCTATTAGGGGTAGTGGTAGTTTACTTTTAATGGCTCTTCCTTGGAATCTGAGTGTACAATATCATTATTAAAATTGAATCACTTTATAAATTATGAAAAAAAAAAAATTATATGAATTTTTGTGTTTGATACATAACAATTTCCTTGCTCTCGTGTAAACGTATTTGTTTGTAGCAGAGATACTGTCTACTTAATGGTTTTAGCTCATATTCAGGTAAACATGATCAACTTGTAAATAGATCTTGGACTAAGGAATATGGCCATCTATTTCCTAATTCGACAGAGTAATTTAATAGTTTCTTGTTTAGCTCTACTTTGTTAGTTTTAGTTGTTCCACTTCACTACATGTAATGAATATTATAACTATATAACTTGACGAAGTTTAATATGAGGAATTCACTCCTATGTTTTTTTTCATTTGATATAGAAAGATGTCCCACAACTTATTTTTTGTTTCATCTATATTTTATTTCATGCTAATCATTGTGATTTATAGTTTGACATTAGCTTAATTTACATCTTTTGTGAATTTGACATTGGGTGTGATTTTGTTTTTTGGTAAATTAGGCTACTCTAGATTAATTCAAAAAGAGAAACATTACATATGCTATAGGCAAGGTTGGTAAGCTACGCTTAACCAATCCTAGCCTTTTTTTCTTGGTTTCAGGGTTGCTTATGTGGAGGAAACCAGCCCGAAAAATACTTGAGATAGGAAATTACAAAATGTGTAGCAACGCTGATGTATCCAGATATTACAAAATGTTCAGAAGCATAAGTATAGCTTGATTTTCCATGGTAGTAGCATGCATGAAAAAAACCAAGGACTAAATGAGCAGCTTCACAATCCTTAGTCTTCAGCTTCATCATTACTGTCGGTTACTTCCTCCTCTATGGGACAAGCGTACACTTGTGCAGCCACTTCCTCTGAATCTGCTAATGGACGCTTAGGTTTGGGTACCGATGCAGAGAGGATGGGAGACACCAGATACTCAGCGTCAGGGAGGTGCATCGAAGTGCCTTCAGAATCCATAATCCATACATCTGATTCATCGTCATGATCCTCCTGAGCCGGCAGAGGATCAATCTTGCGAGGTGGGGGTTGCACCTGGTGCGCGATGGTAGACTTCCAAGGACCGCATCTACCTCTCTACACAACTTGCATAGGGTTTTCTTCATCCTGATTAGGATTAGGGCTCTGTCTAGTGTAATTTCCTCAGGAGGAGCCTTCAAAAAACTCCAAATGGTTGTCCATTCCATGGTGGTAACGTCCGAGGAGTGCCCCTCTCTATCTGCCATGGATGGTTCTTTGGCACAATCTGGGAGCCATTGCCTGCTAAAGTAGAGGAATGACTTCAATGGAAGGATGTGCAGTAGGAGGACAGACAATCTCGGAGACGAGAGGAGCAGAAGCGGCAGGGTTAAGATGCATAGGCTAGATAGTCGCAGCCCAGAGGGGTTTGCACAACGCAGCCCTAGGAAGAGGGTTGTGCGGTGGACTGGTGACGCAGAAGGAAAAAACATAATCCAAAGGAAAGACTGAAGGAAATGAATGTGAGACTCTTTGTGTTGAGGTTCCATCCTTATATAGTTTATGGGAAACATGCGAGGGGGAAGGTCATGAGTGAGCCTCACATGCAATTGCGTGCCATATCCAATTTCTTGAGCAGGCTTGAGAGAAGAGTTATGGTTGATTTTCATATCAATCCTGTTAATCATTTATGATGATTTCTGTAGAGGGGTACCCTAGAGGGGGTAACAATATGAAAACATCTCTTCATCACACCTTATCCCATTCATCTCGTGCACATGGTGAATAGTTTGAGGATCTGCATCGAGTGAGGCCCTACGCAATAGATCTCCATACTCATGGGTGTGGGAGAGATGATTGTCATTCGTGCTACTTTTGTCACCGGCATCCGGGGGGAGAATATCCTTTTGAATGAGAGTATGGAATTCTTATCTTAAGGAATCATCCTCTACCTGGGTAAGGTTGGAATGATACAACTCTCTGTGACCTTCCACCCCCTTATTGGCAAGGATGTCCACAACTGAATTTGCTTTCCTTTGCACATGACAAAAAGTGATATCTTTGTGATTGTGTATCAGTTGTTCTAGAAGCTTGATCCTATAGGCAATACTACATTTTTTGGAAACATTTAAGGACGTAGTGACATGGAGAATTATTGTGGCCTCCATAGTGATGATTTGTGAGTCTCCCTCCATTTCCAAGGGGAAATAGTGAAACTCAATTGTGATGTGAATACATGGGATAAGCCCCTCCAGCTCCGCATAATTGTTGCTATCCCATCCCATATTACCATAGTAAATTCAGAGTGGCTCACCTTGAGATTTCCTGAGAATGCCTCTGAATTTTGCATTTCCGGAGTTGCCTTTGGACGAACCATTGAAGTTGCATTTGAAGAAGCCATTTGGGGGGGATTCCATTTTTCAAGGGAAAGGATTCTACTGACACTTGTAGGATTAATATACAGGGGGGTATTTATACTCATATGCTAGTTATTCCATATGTGCTGCTTCGTAATAGAGGTTTGGAGGTCCTCCTGGCTCCATGCATATAGGGCCATTGTTTCAGAGAGGTTGTCGTGTATTCGTGCCTAGCGCTGCTCTGATGTGGATGCTTCCACTGTTACTTTCCTTCCATATGTTCTAGGTAATAATACCAAAAATTATTTGGCAGAGTCTATTCAGGAGAGTGCTGGTGTAAGCATTGTCCATCCAACTGCTAATGGTGTTCATGATGTTTCGGCTTACTCAGTTGCTACATCGACATAAAAAAAAAAATTGTCCCACAATTCATTAGCGGTAGGACATTAGTCCATCAGTTGGTCAATGTTTTCCAAGTTTTCCTGGCATAGGGGGCATTTGGAGGGTCCTAAAAACCCTCTCTCCAAAATATTCTCCCATGTGACGATACATCGTTTACTGAGCAGCCATAGAAAGGTGGCTACTTTAGGCCAGATATTGGCCAACCATATATTTTTCCAGATGAGATTTGGACTTGGATTCTACTGATGAAGGAGGTTGTAAGCTTCCTTGGTGGAGTAGTTTCCACTTGGCATGTGACCCCAATGAAGGACATCAAGTCCTGGCTGTACTCTGATTTTTATTTTAGTGCTTAGTTCGTCCCAAATGTCTGTGTGACTCTCGTTGTTCCAACCCTCTTTCCATCTATCCGTGTGTAGCCATTTCCTATATCCTTGGGTTGTATCATCAGTCCAAAAGTCTTTTACACTCTGCCTTTTCCTATCTTTTACACTCTTTCTTTTATAGGTCTAGGGAAGATGGAATATAGTCTTGGCAGTTGCTGCCAGGAGTCCTCCTAGAATATTTCTTGAGTGCCACTGTGCACCTCCCAGAAGTTGTGGCTCTGTATCATTTGCTTTTGGTTGCTTGCAGCTTTCCAGATTTGGGATCCCCCAAGCTCTATGTTGAGTTAGATAAGGTTGTCCTTGGGCCATGAATGGGCATACTTGTCTGCCAATAGATTAGCCCATGGAGTGTAGGGGTTGGAGACCCATTTCCACCAAATATTAGCTCCCTCGATGTTGTTTCTATGCTCAGGTTCACACAGCCCTAGCCCCCCATGAATTTTTGGAGTACACACTTCCTTCCATTTGACTAAGAAACATTTTTTTTCTCTTTCGTGCCACCCCATATGAAAGATATTTTCAATTTGCGCATGGACTTGGGGACCCATTTAGAGGTTTCGAGAACTAAGAAGAGGTAAATGGGGAGGGACTGCAGAACAGATTTGATGAGAACCAAGCAGCTTTCTATATTGAGAGTATAATGGGTCTAGTTGGATAGTCTAGTTTCCATTTTGTCCAGCAGAGCTCACCAGGAGGAGTGATTTATGGTGGTGTTAGTGAGAGGGGCTTCGAGGTATTTGGAAGGCAAGGACGCGATGGAGAAGCCTAGGATGTGGGCAATGTTGCCCTGAGAGAGAGGGGGGGCATGGAAGAAAAATATTTTTGATTTGTCAGGGTTGACCTCAGTACTGGAGGCTTCAGAGAAGGAATCTAGAAGAGATTTAGGGGTATGGGCTTCCTGGACCAAGGGGTAATCGATGATCATGTTGTCATCCATAAGTTGTTGATGGGAGGAGGGAGGCAAGTTGTGGAGGGGTAAACCATGTAGAGCACCTAACTAGATGGAGCTTTTGAGAAGGTGACCCAATCCTTCAGCCATAATGATGAAAATGAAGGGTGAGACAGGGTCCCCTTGTCTGATTCCTCTTGACAGGTTGAAGGTTGCACAGGGAATACCATTGAAAAAAATGGAAATAAATGGAGAGGTAATGAGACTTATGATCCAACATACCCAGGTGTGGCCGAAGCCGAAGGCTATGAGGACATTTTTGATATATTCCCACCTAAGTTTGTTAAAAGCATTGGATAGATCGATTTTGAGAAGCATGTCAGGTTTTTTGGAGGTTTTGAGAGAGTGAATGACCTCGTGGGTTAGGATTATGCCATCAATAATTTTCCTACCTTCAACATAGCCTGTTTGTTCCGGGGAGATGATCATGGGGAGGAGCTGCTTCACCCTGTTGGCAATAAATTTGGAGATTATTTTGTAAATGACATTGTAGAGAGATATAGGCCTGTACTTACTTGGCGAGGTTGCGTTGTCTTCTTTTGGAACCAGAGTTATGAAGGTGGCATTAAGCACAGGAAGAAGCTAGTGAGTTGTGCGCAATTCCTCCACTACATCCCAGACTTCGTCTCTGATGGTGTCCCAGAAGAAGTGGAAGAAGATGGTGGTAAATCCATCAAGGCCAGAAGATTTCTCAGATTTCAGCTGGAAGACTACTTGTTCCACCTTAGCCAGAGTGCAAGCTTTGAGCAACATCCAGTTGTGTTCATCCGTTATCAACTTAGGAATGTGCTGAGTGATTTTCCCAATGGCCTCATGTCTATGATGATTAGGTTATTAAATAATGTTCCTAAAGTGATTGCGTAGCTCCTCTGTAATATCCCCTTGATTTTCCAGCGACTCTCAAGTTTTGTTTTTTAGGAAAGTGATTATGTTATGCATCCTATGCTGAATAATGGATCGATGAAAGAATTTTGTGTTTCGTTCGTCGTATTTAAGCCAACAGATTCTTGATTTTTTTCTCCATGGGATTTCTTCTTGGCTCCTTCTTTCTTACATCTGTGTAGATAGTATCTTCTCTTGGCTCTCTGACTCGGCTGAGCGCCCTTCCTTGATGATATTTTGTTGCAACTTCTTCATTTTTTCCTCCAACTCTTTTTGGTCTTTGAAGATATTGCCAAAGGTTGATTTATTCCAAACCTTCATTTTTCCTTTGAGAATTTTTAACTTTCTCTAGAACTAGAGCATTTTAGTATCTTTTAGAGGTACTAGGGAGGACCATCAAGTAGAGACCACTTCTTTGAATCCTGGGTGTCGGAGCCAGCAATGTTCAAAATTAAATGGTTTGGGAGCATGCGTACCTGGCCTTAACCATTGAAGTTGTATTGGCAAATGGTCAGAGCCTGCAACGGGGATGATGGTAGCAACTATATCACCCCCTAGACAGATTAAATATTATATGATGAGGAATCTGTCTAGTCTAGAAGCTATCTGGTGGGTGCCTCCTCTTCTATTATTCCAGGTGAAGATTCCATTGGAGGTCTGAACATCAATGAGGTGGTTTTCTTGGCTGAATTTCTTGAATCCATTACTGTCCAAGTCCAGATGCATCCTTCCTCCTTTATTTTCCTATAGAATTTTTATCATATTGAAGTCTCCTCCTAGGAGCCAAAGAGGAAGGGCTCTCGGTTTATTAAGTTCAACTATGCTGTCCAACAACTCCATTTTCTGATGGAGATTCTGGGGAAAGTATACATTCATGGGCAGAATATGGATGTCTGTGCTAATCAGGTGAAATTTGGCCTGGATAAAGTGCCTATTGGCATGATATTTCTCTAGGGAGATGATTTAGGGGTTCTAGATGATAACTAGGCCTCCAGAATCTATAACTATTGTATTGCATCCTTTACATATATTTTTGAAGATTGTTTCCAGAGTGGAGATGGAACATTTGGTTTGTTGCATGTATAATATTGCAGGGTGTTTGTCAGTACTTATTTTCTTTATTATCCTGTGCTTAGTGGGGCTATTGAGCCCTCTTGTATTCCATGAGATGATCTTCATTGGGGGGTATTAGTAGTGTAGGCATAGAACTTTGTTAACTTGGGGAATTGACCAGAATCCACCATTTATTTTCCTATTTCTATTGTTCTTTGCAACCTTGTTTTCCTACCCATTTTACGGGACTCTTTCATGGAGTATTTTGTGTTTATGAGCATACCCTCCTGAATACCTAGAGAGGGGAGCTACTACGCTCGGGTAAGGATTTCTTCCATCTTTTGGACCTGCTGCTCAGGTATTGATATGAAATCCTTCTTATTGCATGCATCCTCTAACCCTATGAGATCCAGGCCCTCAAGATCAATGCTCTCTGGCTCTTCCTCCATAGCTTCTGGGATCGTTTCCATCACCTATTCTTTGCCCTTAAACATAGGGTTTTCCCTTGTGAAGCTAGTGGTTTGAAGTTTTAGGATGGTATCAAGTGGGACTTTGTTATGTTGTACTTTGGAGGACTCGGGTTGCTCTATAGAGGTGTGTTTGGCTTCATTGTCTAGTTCATTTTCATTCTCATTCAACTGATTTAAAGCGGTGAAGCTATTTCTAGTCATGGTTCCTTTTTTTATTCTAGTGAGAGTTAGTTCTCTTGTTGTGCCTTTTCTTACTTGCTACCTTCATGAATCCTTCCGATGCCTGATCATTGGATTCATTTTCAGCCATATCCTTTTTGTTTAGAGGACAATATCTAAAGAGATTCCCATGTTGGTGACACCTCCTGCATCTGAAAGGAATATGCTAATAATCTACAGTTTTTATCCATTCAAAATCTTCATGCAACATATGTACCTATGCTCGTAGATACTCCACCACATTCATGTAGACGCAAATTCGGGCATATGCTTTTTAGTGGTTGATATTTTTCTCCTATAGTATCTTGACGAATTCCCTTATGGCATTGCCTGTATATCTGAGGGTCAACTCATCCCAGTAGTCCTGGGGGAGGGAGTAGAGTCGAATCGAAACTGGAGCCCATATAAGATCTTGTTTGTTGGGGTTGAACCACTCCATCCAAGGTCAGAGGTATAGACCCGGAGAATTGAAAAAATAGGGTCATCCATCCATGATCCTATTTTTGTCTTCAATGCATGTAAAGAGAACATTGAAGAAGCCCTTATCACACAACTATAGGTCAATGTGGCCTTTTGGTTTTCACTTCGAAACTATCCATCCTCGAAGGGCTTTTTCAGTGGGCCATGTTTGTGCTCAACCTAGTCTCCTAAATTGAGTTCATTAATTGTTAACCAGGGTTGGTAAACTGCTGAAGTATGGTGCACTATATGTGCCTAGGTATTTGTTTCTCACTACGTTGTGTCTAGTGTTTTATGATGTTTTTGGTTTTTATGGTTTTATGTTCACAAGGGAAAGAACTAAATGCTGATAAGAAGAAGCTACTGGTTAAAAACAGAGTGAAGCCTAAATTATGGATGGAAAATGACAAATGAAAATACTGAAACAGAACAAAGCCTAAAATATGGCTAGCAAACAACAAATGCAAAGCTTGATAATGACTTCAAGGAAATAAATCACAACATGAGCTTAAACTTTATCCAATTCATTCATTAAAGATGTGTTGGAAGAGCTTGGGAAATGGACAAGTTAAGTGTAAATGAAGTTCTCCTAACTAAACAATCAACAATCAACTTACAATGTTACAACATCTCATCCATGATTAAAGGTTTATTGGAATATATTTGGAAAAGAACATTTGTAGCATAATAATATTTCTACTCTAAACTAGCTTCTAATTTTGTTCTGCAACTCAATTTAACACCACTAGGCCTCACTCAGAAGTTATAGATTTCCTTTTTAAAATGGTCTTTGAGAAAAGGCTTGTTTGTGAAATGGTAAATAAGGTTGCAAAATACTCTAGGTCTTAGACTGATACTAATTTCTGTCCAAATGATTATGTATTAATATGAGGTTGGAACAAAATAAGTTTTGTAAATAATGAATACCGTGGTATTTAAATTTAACAACTAATATAATTTAGAAATGCAATGGATGACAACTAAACTGGAGTGCTAATACAGTAAGCTCAAACTAAACTAGAGTGCCACTAGTCTATTTGAAGTACAATGAACAAAGTTAAACTGAAAAGCCATTATCAAACTGGAAATGAAATGACAGAGCTGAACCACATGCATTCTACCTCCGGAGTGCTATAACTAAATTAACATGCAACTAACCTAAGGAATTCTACAGCCCATCTCGTTCAGTATGAATGATATTTTGGAAGAGTTTGTGAGAACAAGTATGGCTATATTATTCAATGCAATTGAACATAAACACAAGACTGAAAGAAAATACAACTAAAATCTAAGACACCACAGCTACTTCTTACTCATTGTTATGATATTTTGGAAGAGCTTTGTAAGAGTAAGACTGGCTATGCCACTTAATGTAAACAGAAATTCAAAAGGAAATGAAACTAAAATCTAAGACACCACAGTTGTTTCTTAGTCATTGTTATGATATTTTGGAAGAGCTTGTAAGAGTAAGACCGACTGTGACACTTAGTGTAAACAAGCAACTAAAACCTACAATACCACAGTTATGCCTTATTCATCATAATAATATTTTGGAAGAGCTTATTAGAGTAAGTCCAACTGTGATAATTAACGAAAGAAAATGCAATTAAAACCTACAATACCACAGCTATGCCTTATTCATCATAATGATATTTTGGAAGAGCTTATTAGAGTAAGTCTAGCTGTGATAATTAATGTAAACAAGTATGAACATAAACTTCAGAAACTTGCCTAAACTAGAAATAAAAATGAGACTAAAATACTTATCTACTGTATAAACAAGGCCGCTCAGGAGGCAGGGGCCCTCTGCCACAAGAGTAGCACGAAATCTAGTTCAAGATCGACTCAACGCGTTCAAGGAAATGCTGCTTCTTCCATAAAGAGGAATCACTTCAAAACAAAGTATTCTCGGACTTAAAAAATCTAGCAGCCAGCCACAAAATCTAACCAAAATCTAACCTTGTCTCTCAGTTTCCCGAGCTACATTTATAGCAAATTTACATAACAGAACTTGAGATAATACAGGGATTACTGTCTTTCCATATTAAAACCAAACTAGAACTCTAAAGGTGACATCGTAATATGACAAAGGACATCTGGACTGTCCTTGTCCTATTAGGAGTCTATCTCCTAGTTTGAGTTCCCACGTGCATAACCACGTACAGAATTTCGTTCAATCTTCATGGAGAGAAACAAATGCTGAGGGCATGATCTGGAATATGACCATATGTGGTTTTCTCTGAGAGGACATCTGGAACCTGCTTAAACATGAAGACGGCTGCAGAATTGGCAACTAGCTACAGAATGTCTGCATTCTGTAGCTAGTTTCAGTTCAAAAAGTACTACAATGACAAAATCATAAAAACATAGCAAGTTAGCCATGATATTCATTCTTAAAGAAATTTTAACTAATTTCATTGATCATTTGAGCTTGGGATTAATAATGGACAAAATAAATGGAGTGGAATGTGGTAGAAGAAAGAACATTTTTGGAGCTCAACATACCCCCACTGCTAGATTCTTGCATGTCCTCATGCAACTATTCCATGAAATCAGAGACCTCTGCAAGAACATCTAACTCTCTTCTCTTGCTTTTCCTGCTAGTTAAAGGCCTTCTGGGCTTCCTGATGACTAACTTGAACCTTAAATTGATAAGTGCCCTAATTAAATTTTTGTTTCTCTTTTTCAACTTTTCATTGGCCTTTTCTACTTTGTCCATTTGTAGAGACAGGGTTGAGTTCATACTAGTTTTTAGTTTAACTTGCTCCCTCAGAATATCATTCTCAGTTCTGATATGTCTATTAAGTACTTCTAGCTTGTACTTATCTCTTCTTAGCACATCTATTTCGGACTGTGGAGGACTAGGAGTTCTGTCTCTACTCTCTGAAGCTTTTCTCTCCAATGTTTCAACATAGTTGTAAATTTCTTGCTGTGCAGGATCAATTTCTGGTACTTCTTCATCAAAATCCTCCTCAGTAGGTGTTTCTTCGTCTTCTATGTTTATGACTCCAGTTTGTTTAACTTTTGTTTTCTTTAGTATCCCCCTCAGTCTATGGCTCCTCCTCGGTTGAGATGGCCCTTCTCCTTTTTCTCTGGCAAATTTTCTTATGATCCTCTCTTTCTTAAGCTGCTTCTTAATCTGAACTAATTTTTTAGAGATCATTTCTTCACTGCTTTCTTGTATTGTTTTACCATTTTCAGTTTTGGAGGATTTCCATCTTCTGCTTCTTTTTGTAGGTTGATGTTCAGGTGAAGGTTCTTTTGGTTCCTCAAAGTGATTTCTCACCAAGAATTCTTTCCAATTATCCCCTATTTTGCTCAAATGATGTTCAATCAAAATCTTGACTAAACCATGGTGATATAAGGTTGTCTCCAGAAATTGAATTCTCTTTTGAACACTTGAAACCATTTTCTTTAAAATTTGAAGCAAGAAATAGGGAAAATTAAGTTCTTCTTCTAGGAAATGCATTATCAACCTAATATGGTAAACATAGAAAGTACCATATCTACCTTCACAAGTGATGAATTTTTGTAGGATAAGCAACATGTTTCTCCATTTGTTCTTTAATGCAGAACTAGGGATACCCTTTTTAAAAATAGTGACATCCATACCTGGTGACTTGAGTATCTGTTTCCATGCTTCGTTATGGAATTCTCTGTTCTTAAACCACCTTTCTCTTTGTCTAGGAAGTCCTATTTCTTCTGCAATAAAAGCCTCTGTGACAGTGAATTTAATATCTCCAACTTCAACCTCGGCCCCATTAAAAGATCTTGCAAAAGTTTTAGTAACCTCTTTGTGGAAGCCACTAAATTTTTCAAGGAATTGCAACCATCTTGCTTGTTGTAAGATTTCTCGGATTTGGGGATAGCCTTCCAAGTATTTAGTGCCAACTGGTTCTGTTCTCACGATGAGGCCCATAACTCTTCTTCAATCTTCAATTCACCAGCCTTCTGCTCACGGTGAGAATGGTCATTAACAAGTTGTTTTTGCTCCCCAAATGTTTCCTCTGTTTCACGGTGACAATGGTTGTTACAGAGATACCTCTATTTTACAGAATGAAATGGTTAAGAGTTGGCTGCGGAAAAGAGTGATATGGAGTGGTTACGGAATGAATTAATGAGGTGAGGTGAAGAAAACGAATCAATGAGTGAAAATACCGCGGAGATATTTTGTAACGAATTCAAAAATCATCATTAAATGCTTAGTGACGTGACTAATCCAATCACTTCAGCACTTTAACCGTTTAGATTTTGAAATGATAATCGGATATGGGTTTTGAAATGGTGGAATAGGAGTTTTATTCAAAGTTTTTGCGGGAGGTTTGTTAGGCAAGATCAACAAAATTAATTAAAACACTTTTTGAATAATATACAACTAAACTACGCTAAAATTTTTCATGATATGTCATTATAATCACTTCATACCTTTTCCTTTGGTTTGATTTTCTTGTGATATTCATATGCTTTGCTTTCCCCTGAAAATCATTACTTTTTGAGTCTTCATAACCTACTTGATTTTGCTTGTTCATAGATATGCAGGATCATTTTGTTGCAAATCAAATGATTACTAGCGAGTGCTTTCAGGCTCTCTGGCTGCAGAATGTCTGCCTGGCTGCAGAATGTCCAACTGATTGCATAATGTACCTGTAGAAGACTTGAAATATGGTTTGAAGCTGGAATGATGAAAGGTTGTATGAAATGAATAATGAAATATGGTAGGATGGAGTATGAATGAAATGAATAATGGAGTGGAATGGATCACAACTTATGAAATGGAGTGAAAAAGTTCCCTGCAATTTCTGTTGTGTATTATTCAATTGCAGAAAGGAGATCAAACTTAAAGATCTGAAATGGAAATGAAGTGGACCATGAAGTGAAATGGATGAAGTGTGGATGAATGAATGGAATAAGATATGATATGAATGAATGGAATTAAATGAATGAAGTATGGAATGAAATGAAGTGAAATGAGATGGATCATAAGTGAAATGGATCTGCACTTATGATTTTGTAACAACTGCTTGTAAAAAAATAAAAATGGAAAATAGAGTGTCAGAAAGATTCTGATTTTCACTCTATCTTTTCTGTATAAACATGCCAATCAGTGATTGGTTTTCATATCTATACTTTATTTTTTTATTTTTATTTTTTTTTATTTTTTTTCATTTTTTTTTTCAATATGTCTGACTTCAGAAAATTCAATTAAGTTGATGAAGAAGAAAGATTCTTCTTCATTAACTTCACATCACTGTTTTCCTGGAACTTCTTGACAAATTCTTCTCTTGAGAGTGGTTTGTGATACAGCTTCAATCTATGACCATTCACAAGAAAAGTAACCTCTTCTTCATCTATTGTCCCGATTTTTATTGCTCCATTGTCAAAAATTATCACAATTTCATATGGCCCAAGCCAATGTGTTTGAAATTTACCTTGAAGATCCTTGAACTTTGAATCAAACAAGAGAGCCCAGTCACCTTATTTGAACTTCTTTTCCTTGATGTACTTGTCATGCCATCTAGCCCTTTGCTTTTGGACTATAATGGTTTTCTGAACTGCATCTTGTCTGATCTCATCCAATTCATTAATCTGCTCCAATCTATGTTTTTGTGCCTCTGATAGATCAAGTCCTAGCTGAACTGCCATTTTGAAAGTTTGAATCTGGAACTCTATGGGAAACAAAACTTGCTTTCCATAAACAAGTTCATAAGGAGTATGTCCTGTTGTCCTTCTCCATGTAGTTCTATAGGCCCACAAGGCTTCAGGAAGCCTATCTACCCAATCTTTTCTATGTAAATGGATAGTCTTTGTTAGGATCCCTTCAATAACCTTATTAGTAGATTCCACTTGACCATTTTCTTGTGGATGATAGGGAGTAGATTTTCTGTGTCTGATTTTGTACCTCTCCATCATTTGTTCCACTAGCCTTGATGTGAATTGAGCTCCTTGATCTATAACAATTTCCCTTGGGACACCAAAACGAGTAAAAATATCCTCAAAAATAAAATTAACTACAGATGCTTCAGTAGCAAAAAGTAATGGCTTGGCCTCTACCCATTTGGTAACATAATCAGTGCAAACTAATATATATCTCTTTTGTCTTGATGGAGGACTAATAGGTCCTACAAAAACCAAAGCCCATTTTTCAAAAGGTTCAATATGTACCTGAGGTTGTAATGGCATCTCACCTGAAGGAGAAGGTTTCCCTACCCTTTGGCAACTGTCACACCTTTTGACATACTCTTTAGCATCTTTAAACAAGGATGGCCAATAATATCCTAAATTAAGGATCTTATAGGCTGTCTTCTTATTAGAAAAGTGTCTGCCACAAGTGTCATCATGACATGCTTTGAGAATCTCAGGCATCTCATCTTCCCGAACACATCTCCTAATGATCAAATCTGGACCTGTCTTGTACAACTCATTAGAAACCCATGAATATTTTGCACTATCATAAATGATTTTTTTTTTATCCCTTGCATTCATTATTGAAGGAAATTTTCCTGAAACTAAATAATTAGCAATGTCAGCAAACCAAGGAGTTTGAGTGGAAATTGCAAAAAGATATTCATCAGGAAATTGATCTTCAACTGGAGTGTCATCTTTGATGTTTTGGAGTCTAGATAGGAAATCAACTACTGTGTTTTGTTTTCTAGGCCTATCTAGAATGGTAATGTTGAATTCTTGTAAAAGAAATAACCATCTTATAACTCTGCCATTAGTAATTGATTTGTTCATTAAGTATCTAATTGCAGAATGATCTATGTGAACAAAAGTTTCATAGCCTGTTATATAGTGTCTGAATTTGTTTATGGCATGAACAACAGCTAAAAACTCTTTTTCAGTTACAGTATAGTTTAACTCTGCAGGAGTCAAATTTTTACTAGTATAGTAGATGGCATAAGGAATCAGGTCTTTTTGTCCCAATACTGCTCCTAGAGCTGTATCTGAGGCATCTGTTGAAATATGAAAAGGTAACTTCCAGTTAGGTCCCCTTAAAATAGGTGCTTCAGAAATTTTTGTTTTTAGGGTCTCAAAGGCTAACTGGCAATCAAAATTCCATTTGAATTCACAGTCTTTGGTAAGAAATTTAAAGAGTGGAGATGCTATCTTGGTGAAGTTTTCTATAAACCTCCGATAATATCCTGTAAATCCTAGAAAAATCCTAACATATTTTTGACAACTTGGAATAGATAAGTTAGAGATGACTTCAACTTTTGACTCATCAACTCTAATCCCATCCCCTGAAATGTGATGCCCTAAAACAATACCTTCAGTAAACATCATGAAACATTTCTCATGAATAAGTGAAAGATTTTCTTCTTGACATCTCTTTAAAACTTTTTCCAAGTTTGCTAAGGCTTCTTCAAATGTGTTTCCATAAACTGTGAAATCATCCATATATACCTCTACACAATCATGTATTAGATCTGAAAAAATTCCTAATACTGCCCTTTGGAATGTTGCATGTGCATTGCATAATCCAAATGGCAATACTCGGTAAGCATAGGTACCCCAAGGACAGGTAAATATGGTTTTGTCTTGATCTTCAAGTGCTACTTGGATTTGGTTGTAACCACTAAACCCATCTAGGAATGAGAAGTACTTTTTGCCAGCTAAGGTATCTAACACCTGATCTATGAAAGGTAGGGGAAAATGATCTTTAAGAGTAGCTTTGTTTAATTCTCGGTAGTAAATACATACCCTCCATTTACCATTTTTCTTTGGCACAATTACCAAAGGAGAAACCCACTGACTATCTGAAATAGGATAGATAAAGTTGACATTCAACAATTTCTGCAATTCTTCTTTAACAATCTCCCTAAGATTTGGATTCATCCGTCTTTGAGGTTGTCTGATTGGTTTACAATTTTCCTTTATGTAGATGTGATGAGTGCAAGTCTTGGGGCTTATCCCTTTCATATCAGTGTACTCCCATGCATATGCAAAAGAATGTCTCTGTAAGATCTTGACTAGCTCTTCTTGTTGAGATTTTTCTAGGTTCTTGTTTATGTTTAAAGTTTTGCCTGGAAATATCTCACTTGTAGAGCTGCCAAATTTATCCATAGAATGAAGAGACATTTGTCTTGATGACAAAAACTCAATGTTGGATCCTTCTTGAAATGGTTCATGTTTGCATTCTGAAGAGGATTCAAAGTTTTCTAAAGTATTCAGAATTTGACTATCTTCACTAATTTCTGAAATTGTGAAGAGAGGTTGTAAGTCTTCTTCATCCTCTATCCATTGAGTATCATCTAAATATGTAATTGTCCTTGTTGGAGGATACAAAGTGAATTTATTAGTTGAACTACCATCAGAGATGTACATATCACCGGATCTACAAATAATGAAAGCATCAGCTGTAGCTAACCAAGGTCTCCCTAATATAATAGGATGTCCTCCTAGATTATTCTTAGGAGTTAGGATCATAAAATCCATAGGGTACTCCCAAGAATCTAGGGACACTGGAATGTCTTCTATTACCCCATCAAGTTTGATCACAGATCTGTCTACTAATTGTAATAATGTGGGTGTAAAGAGAAGATTAGGAAGTTTCAGTTTATCCATGATTTGTCTACTCATGATATTGATTGTTGCTCCTAAATCAATGAGTGTATTTTGGATCTCAATTCCATTGATGTGAATTTTAACAACTGGATTTCCTAGTTCTAGATACTATGGAATAGCAATCTTACCCATCATAATGTCTACTATTTTTCCTGCCATTTGAATTTTCTTTGTCTCTCTTATTCTTTTTCTTGTTTTCTTCATGCTCAACTCCTTTATTGTCTTTGCTAAAATTGGGATTTCCTTGATGGCTTGTAATAATGGAATCTTAATGCAAACATTTCTTAGCTCATCTAGGAAATCATAATTAGGCACCATAATTTGTTTTTCTACACCTCTATCAATTTATAATCTTTCTGGAAAGGGAGGTGTAGGAGTGGATGTTGATGGCTGCTCTAATACAGGAGTTGAAATTATTGGTTCTTTTTGTTTTGATTTTTCAATGTTTGGGTCCTGAAAAGATGTGTCTTCTTCAAGACTTTTATTTTCTCGTAGAGAATCTTCCTCAGAGTTGTCTTGTTCTTGTATAATCAAAGAAGGTTTCCTCTTTTCAAGTATTCTTCCAGACCTAAGTTGAACATCACTAAGGTCTAGAGGAGTAATTAAATAAGTTGGAAACTATTGGCCTTCTATCATATATGTATTCTGAGGATTTTTATTGTTGGGGTTTGGTATGGGTTGAGAAGGAAACTGATTTGATTTTTGAGGAAATGGTAATGGAAGTGGTTGATTTTGATGTTGTGGATTTTGAGGATTTTGTTGAGGATTTTGTTGTTGAGGAAAATGTGGATATGGTGGATAGGATGGTGGATACTGATAGTACTAAGAGTATCTTCCATAGGGATTTTGTGCCCCTTGTGCCCAAGCTTGAGATTGATTTTGAAATTGGGGCCAAGGTTGCTGCCAAGAATTCCAATTTGGTGGAGGTTGATTATACATTTGATCATGAAATCCTTGTGTTTGAGGTCCTTGCCAAGGCCTTCTAGAGACAAAATTGAGAGATTATGTGGAACTTGTAGGAGTTTCCTCTTGAAAGACAGCTTTAAGACCAGGAAGTGAAGGACAACTCTTGGTCTCATGTTTTTCTGAACAAATGACATAGGTCTCTACAACTTTTGCATCCAAAGGACACTCTCTCAAGGCATGCTTCTTTCTACATCTGGGACAAAAGATTGCTAAAGCATCAGATTCAGCTTTTTTCTTGTTTTGTAACTTAAGGGTGTCTATTTGTTCACTAAGACTCCCTAAGATGTCAGATTTGAATTCATCAAGCATATGCCCTATCTCTGCCCTACTTACTGTCCCAGAAGTAGACTTACTTACCCTTGCAAGAGCAGGGTCTCTTGGTCCTTTCACAGTTTTAGATTTCCCTCTTGAAAGGTTGATACATAACTCAGATATTTCAGGTAATGTGAGCTGAGATATATCCCCTTTTCCCATCATGTTAAGTATATCCAACCATTCATCCCTAATTGTTTTCAACAAGAGAGCTTTTAAGGTGTCTTGATCTAAGTTTTCCATTTTTGCTCTTTTGATGTTGTAATGAAATCTCTCCAACAAATCTTCCAAGTTTTCATCTTCTTTTTGTAGCATCTTAAACACTTCATCCTTATGATTGACTGGCATACAATAATCCAAATACCTCTGTAGAAATGCTTGTTTCATGTCTTCCCATGTCCTAATAGAACTGTTGATCAAACTCATAAACCACTTCAATGCTGCTCCTTTCAATGTTGAAGGAAATAGTTTAAGTTTTTGAGCATCTTGTAAGTAGTCATAAGTTCTACACAAGATTTCAAATTCAAATAGGAAGGTTTCAGGATCTTCAGTTTTAAGTCCATAGAAGTTTGGAAGGACAGAGGGTGAAATGTTTTTCATGGTTGTATTGGTTTCTTCATCTACTATAGGAAACCCAAAAGAGCTTCCCATCTCTCTTCTACCTCTTCCTCTACCTCCTTCACCTTCTACACCTCTACCTCCTTCTCCTCTACCTCTACCTCTACCCCCTCAAAATAATGGGTGTTATCTATTAAAGACTCCTTCTCCCCTTCTTCTGCCATAGTTGATTCTTTTGTGGAAGTGGAAAAATTTGTGTCTCTAGCAGGGGTCCTTGAATCTTCTTCTAAGGCAGGTTCAGTGGATGAAATGGAAGGTCTTTCTAATGGAATATCTGATCTTAAGTCCTCTGGGAGTCTAGGATTAGTAAGGGATGGAATGTGGGTCTGAGTTGGAGATGTGCTAGCTCTAGATCTTGATGAAACAAGTGGTGTTCTAGGAATCAAACTTCTGCTTCTACTTCTTATGAATCTACCCCTTGAGTCTCTCTCTCTACGCATATCATTGTTTTCGGGAGTTAAGAAACAAGGCTACCTAGTTACACTTCCCCGGAAATGGTACCAAAATGTTTGTGCTCAACCTAGTCTCCTAAATTGAGTTCATTAATTGTCAACCAGGGTTGGTAAACTACTGAAGTGTGGTGCACTATATGTGCCTAGGTATTTGTTTCTCACTACATTGTGTCTAGTGTTTTATGATGTTTTTGGTTTTTATGGTTTTATGTTCACAAGGGAAAGAACTAAATGCTAATAAGAAGAAGCTACTGGTTAAAAATAGAGTGAAGCCTAAATTATGGATGGAAAATGACAAATGCAAATACTGAAACAGAACAAAGCCTAAACTATGGCTAGCAAACAACAAATGCAAAGCTTGATAATGACTTCAAGGAAATAAATCACAACATGAGCTTAAACTTTATCCAATTCATTCATTAAAGATGTGTTGGAAGAGCTTGGGAAATGGACAAGTTAAGAGTAAATGAAGTTCTCCTAACTAAAAAATCAACAATCATCTTACAATGTTACAACATCTCATCCATGATTAAAGGTTTATTGGAATATATTTGGAAAAGAACATTTGTAGCATAATAAGATTTCTACTCTAAACTAGCTTCTAATTCTATTCTGCAACTCAATTTAACACCACTAGGCCTCACTCAGAAGTCACAGATTTCCTTTTTAGAATGGTCTTTGAGAAAAGGCTTGTTTGTGAAATGGTAAAAAAAAGGTTGCAAAATACTCTAGGTCTTAGACTGATACTAACTTCTGTCCAAATGATTATGTATTAATATGAGGTTGGAACAAAAGAAGTTTTGTAAATAATGAACACCGTGGTATTTAAATTTAACAACTAATATAATTTAAAAATGCAATGGATGACAACTAAACTGGAGTGCTAATATAGTGAGCTAAAACTAAACTAGAGTGCCACTAGTCTATTTGAAGTACAATGAACAATGTTAAACTGAAAAGCCATTATCAAACTGGAAATGAAATGACATAGCTGAACCACATGCATTCTACCTCCGGAGTGCTATAACTAAATTAACATGCAACTAACCTAAGGAATTCTACAGCCCATCTTGTTCAGTATGAATGATATTTTGGAAGAGTTTGTGAGAACAAGTATGGCTATATTATTCAATGCAATTGAACATAAACATAAGACTGAAAGAAAATACAACTAAAATCTAAGACACCACAGCTACTTCTTACTCATTGTTATGATATTTTGGAAGAGCTTTGTAAGAGTAAGACTGGCTATGCCACTTAGTGTAAACAGAAATTCAAAAGGAAATGCAACTAAAATCTAAGACACCATAGCTGTTTCTTAGTCATTGTTATGATATTTTGGAAGAGCTTTGTAAGAGTAAGACTGGCTGTGACACTTAGTGGAAACAAGCAACTAAAACCTACAATACCACAGTTATGCCTTATTCATCATAATGATATTTTGGAAGAGCTTATTAGAGTAAGTCCAACTGTGATAATTAACGAAAGAAAATGCAATTAAAACCTACAATACCATAGCTATGCCTTATTCATCATAATGATATTTTGGAAGAGCTTATTAGAGTAAGTCTAGCTGTGATAATTAATGTAAACAAGTATGAACATAAACTTCAAAAACTTGCCTAAACTAGAAATAAAAACGAGACTAAAATACTTATCTACTGTATAAACAAGGCCGCTCAGGAGGCAGGGGCCCTCTGCCACCAGAGTAGCACGAAATCTAGTTCAAGATCGACTCAACGCATTCAAGGAAATGTTGCTTCTTTCATTAAAGAGCAATCACTTCAAAACAGAATATTCTCGGACTTCAAAAATCTAGCAGTCAACCACAAAATCTAACCAAAATCTAACCTTGTCTCTCGGTTTCCCGAGCTACATTTATAGCAAATTTACATAACAGAACTTGAGATAATACAGGGATTACTGTATTTCCATATTAAAATCGAACTAGAACTCTAAAGGTGACATCGTAATATGACAAAGGACATCTGGACTGTCCTTGTCCTATTAGGAGTCTATCTCCTAGTTTTAGTTCCCATGTGCATAACCACGTACAGAATTCCGTTCAATCTTCATGGAGAGAAAAAAATGCTAAAGGCATGATGTGGAATACGACCATGTGTGGTTTTTTCTGAGAGGACATCTGGAACCTGCTTAAACATGAAGACGGCTGCAGAATTGGCAACTATCTACAGAATGTCTGCATTTTGTAGCTAGTTTCAGTTAAAAAAGTACTACAATGACAAAATCATAAAAACATAGCAAGTTAGCCATGATATTCATTCTTAAAGCAATTTTAACTAATTTCATTGATCATTTGAGCCTGGGATTAATAATGGACAAAAGAAATGGAGTGGAGTGTGGTAGAAGAAAGAACATTTTTGGAGCTCAACAGGCCAGAAACCAATGAACTTTCCTATCAGTGCATGATCCTTCATGAACTAGATTCTTCCATTAATGCGATGCGCTGGGAGCTCGATCATTGTTTGTTTGGGGTTCTTGAGAATGCATGTTTCTGACTTGATGTTCTCTTCTTCTGTTGTTGTTGTATTTGTATACTTTTTTGTGCGAGTCGCCCTCTTCAGAATGCATGTTGCTGACTTGATGTTCTCTTCTATTGTTGTTGTATTTGTCTACTCTATTGTGGGAGTCACCCCTGAGATGTAATGAGACAGGCCAGAGTTTTGCTGATTGATGGTATCAGCCTCTGTCGCGGCCCTTATGGGAGGCTGGCCTGTAATAGGGGGAGCAGTAGCCCCCCCACTGGTTTCAGTCATCGGTGAGACTCAAGTCTGCCCAGGAGAATGATCGCAGCCTAATGGTCTGGGGAGGGAGGTCTGCCTGGGGCAGCCTGCGCAGAATCCTCCAAAGCCTAGGTCATGGTGGTTGGCCTAGTGCAGAGCTCCGCTAGTGGATAGGAAACCAAAAAAGGTAATTACCATTAGGTGTGATTGATCTTGGAGAATAATTGAATATTTTCACATATGATCGAACAATTTCTCTACTTGTTACAGAAATTGGATTTGGAATGTTTTAACATGAAATGCTAACGAATTCAAATGTTGGGAATAAAAAATAATTTAATATTTTTAGCTAACAAGAATTTTTAATCCACATTTAGGATTAGAATATAAGGTTGTTGATGGTCTTTCCTATTTTAAAAGGTAACTTCTCTTTCTTTCCTTTTTAAGGCATGTAATCTGCAATCAAGATATAGGGTTTTTGATGTCCTTTAGGCTAAGTGACCTTCTTCTCTTTACAAAACTCATTATTCACTCTATTGAAACCATATATGATAGTAAGGGGAATTAAGATACTCATTATTCACTTTGTTGAAATCATTGATCATATTAAGGGGAATTCTTACATTGTAAACATAAAATCATACCATGGAGATCAAACTAAACTCTTGTAAACAATTTATCGCCACATTATGGGAATTGGATATCTCACAATGTTTGGTAACTTTTTTGGTAAATATCCGAGCCAAATTATTGGAAAATGTGGTTTCAAACCAAAATAGTTTTGTAAATGTTCTTAAGATTTTATTAGCTATTAGGTTCTCATTGCAAGCTAGGTCATCTATTTAGGATATGATTAGTGAGAAAAAAATTATGACAGCCTTTAGAGGAGGTGTATTGAAATGTAGAGAGGAAATAAGACATATTTGACATGTTTGAGGAATGTATTGTTCGGGATATTTGACCATAGGAGAATTTTTTTCTTCTATGATGCAATTTTCTAGCTAGTTGTCATACTATTTATTATATGTTTCCTTTCTATTTCCATTTTTTTCACAAGTTATCTATATCCTGAGCTTTTTAGCATGTAAATTAGTTGGCATGATTGTGCATAATCTTTTCCTAAAGGTTTAATCTTAATTTCCTAAGGTTTTATTTTCTGTGGTGATGTTTTATTTTCTATGTTTATACAGGTCATCTAGCCACATAGTGTCCACTATGACCTAATTGAAGAAAACCTATTCGAGTTTCTTTCCTTTTTGGGGAGAAATGGAATTAAAATTTATGATGTTGAGGTATATGTCTTATAAATCCTTTATAGTCTACTTTAGTTTATATTCCAGTTTTTATCAACTTTCATGTCTTATACTCCTCATTGTATCTTCTTTCATTTTCAGAAGAAGAACTAAGTATTGATGGTAAGAAGAAGGAATGGAAGAAAGAGGAGAATAATAACACTGGAATGAAAAATGCAGAAAGAGAGAGAGAAGAGAACCGGTCTAGTGGTATCCTTAAAGCCAACATCCTGCATAAGACACATACATGCAAACTAATGGTAAAGTTCTTAGAACTGCTGGTGATAATTCACTTGCAATGCCTTGGAAACATAATGATAATGTTTTGAAGTGATGAAACAATATTTCATGTAGAAATTATATAAATTATGTATTATATTTCCAAGATTATCCTGATCTCACACTATTTTAACTTCATGCAAAATACAGAATCTATTCCACCATTGATCATTTGTGGAAATTAAATCAAGATTGCAATGCACACATGAAACAATAAAAATTCAGACACATTAACACAGTTGTTTGACGGGAAAGCCTAAAGATGAAAACCCCAACTATCTGTATATAATATATGTCATAGAGATCATGTAACAATCCTCATACAAAGCTTATCATATCAAGCTATCAATACAATACAATCTCTACACACTAATCAAGAACAATCATAAAAAATCTGCACTGATTTTTTCCCACCTGATAGCCTGCCTCTACTACACAATCCCTGTTGAAGAATGGATTTGGATGAGTTTGAATTTCTTCAGCCTTTCTCATGCAATCCTCATTGGCATATCCAATGAATGTGTGGTGCATACAATGCAACACTATAGTCACAACTGATAGTCACACTTGCTCTTTCACCAATCTCTCCACTGAGTCTCCATTGATCTGTTTTGCACTGTAGTTAACTATTGTCTCTGTCCAGTTAAATAATGAGTTATTATTTAGTGAATTAATTTAACTAATTAATTCACTCAACTCCACTAAAAGTATCAATCAGTTAGAAATAGACACAATCAGTTCAACTGAGTTTAACTCCACAAGTGTAGTTAAACTAGAAACCAACTCCACCAACTACTTCTCCAACTCCACCAAACTCTACCATTTGATTTCTAACTGAAGTCCTCCATACATGAACCACCAGTAGCTCTAATAATTGTGTAATTCCTTCAGATAGCTGATATGAACAATATGTTAACTTAATGTCAGTGCTCCAAGAGAATAAGATAATGTTTAGAGTCCAAAAATTATTAAGAGCTAATAATACCTGACATATCTATTTTTAGACTAGCAGTCTAAAAATTGACTTCACCCAAAATGTCTAAAAATAGAAGTCCATCTATTTTTCCAACTTGACCAACCATCCACAAATAGCATCCTGCAACTCATAGAATATGATTGACATGTCTAAAAATCGACATAGTCTAAAAATAGACTTTGCGCCAAAAATAGCATGCGGGGCCCACTTAGTGAAGGTGACTCTTTTCACTAAGCTCATCATATTTTTGAATCTGAACACTCCCTCTCAACAAGATAGGTATTATCTTCCACCCCGATCCTATCTCTATGGTATTCAAATTTTCTCTTGGTGAGCACCTTCATCAAAATATTTGCATCATGATCTTCCGTAGGAATGTAAGAAAGAAACATGATCCTCTGCTGCACACAATCTCTAATATGATGGTATCGGATGTCAATATGTTTAGATCTATCATGAAATACTGGATTAATAGAGAGTTTAATGTAACTCTGACTATCACAATATATCATAGTGGGATCTAAATGAGAATTGAACAAACTGACCAGGATCATCCTCATCCATATAGCCTCACATGCAGCAAAACTTGCTACCATGTACTCGGCCTCCGCTCAACTGAGTGCCATAGATATTTGTTTCCTGCTGTACCAAGAAACTATTGTAGATTCGATACTAAAAATCCCTCCAGATGTGCTCTTTCTGTCCATTGGGCTTCCTGCCCAATCTGCATTCGTGAAGCCATGTAGCTTCACTTCATCCGACTGTCTGTACCACATTCCATACTCAGATGTGCCCCTGAGATACCTCAGGACATGCTTGCATGCCTTCCAAAAGAGCTTGGTAGGCTTCACCATCGCTTGTGAAAGCTGGTTCATAGCATAGCATATGTCTGGTCGTGTATTGACTAAATACATGAGCGAACCAACCAACTGTCGATAAATAGTGGCATCCACTACCTCTGTCGATGTAGCTTCCTCCTTCCTCCAACCACCAAGAAGAGGAGTGTCGATAGGCTTGCAACCTTGCATGTGAAAATTCTCCAGTATCTCCCAGGCGTACTTTCCTTGAGACACAAAGAGTTCACCTTTCCGCTGCCAAATTTCCAATCCCAAGAAATAATGAAGGAGGCCCATGTCCATCATCTCGAACTCCTTTGCAAGATCTACCTTGCATGAGTGTATCAACATTTCATCACCCGTTAGTATTAAATCATCTACATAAAGCACAATGATCAAAATCTTACCCTCCACCACAATTTGGTATAGGTTTGGATCCGCCTCACTCTTGGCGAAACCAAGTTTGGTGAAATAACTGTCTATCCGTGTGTACCAAGCATGAGGTGCTTGTTTCAGTCCATACAACACTCTTTTGAGCCTGCACACATGTGACTCGCTGCTGAAGATTTCGAATCCTTCAGGCTGCTCAATGTACACCTCCTCCTCAATGATCCCATTAAGGAACGCAGTCTTCACATCCATCTAATGAATGTGCCAACCCATCTGCACTGAGAGAGCAAGGATGGTCTGTATGGAAGAATACCTTGTGACAGGTGCAAAGGTTTCTTCATAGTCAATCCCCTTGATTTTTGAGAAGCCCCGGGAAACCAATATTGCCTTATACTTCTCAACGCTCCAATCAGTAGCTTGCTTCACTTTGTAGATCCATCTCAAACCTACCACTGATTTCCCTTCTAGCCTTGGGATAATCTCCCATGCACTGTTTCTGACAATCGAATCATACTCTTCCACCATGGCATCTACCCATGCGGATCATCCACAGCTTCCTCGAAAGAGGATGGCTCCATCATGATACACTTTCTCATCAGAGCCATGTATCCAATAAATCGGTCAGGTGATTGTCTTTGTCTGCACTGTGATGTAGGAACTCCTACATTCTGCACTGCATCAAGATTCAATCACTCAGCTTCTGTAATGCGCTTCTTCCCTCTGATGTTTGGCACTGCATGAGTGGTTTCTTCCACTCCATGAACCTCCTCTTATGGCTGATCCACATCTTGAGGCTCATATTTAGGAACAAGTAGCTCCTCCTCTGCATGCAAGTGTAGCTCCCTCTCAAGTGACAACTTCATGGCTTTCTCCTCTTGAAATTTGATATCTCGTCGCATGAAATTCATCCGACTGTCTGGAAAATACACACGATAATTGTGGGGTGTTTCTGTGTACCCCAAAAATATCCCAACCTCTACGGTTGGGTCCAGCTTCTTCCTAGCATCCTTCGTCACATGAATGTAAACAGGTGAGCCAAAAGTCTTCAAATGAGAAATATCAAGCTTCTTACCAGAAAACGCCTCTTCGGGTGTACTCATGCCAAGTACTCTATGAGGACAACGATTTTTCACATAAATCACAGTGTTTCATGCCTCAGCCCACAAGTGTATGGGAAGGCCCTGATCATGCAACATCGCCCATGCAACACCCACGATCATTCTGTTCTTCCTCTTAGCGACCCCATTTTGCTGTGGGTTATGAGGCGCTATGAGTTCTCTTCGAAATCCTTCTTTGCTATAGAAGTATTTGAATTCGCCAGAGATGTATTCACCACCATTATCGCTCCGGAGAGCTTTCACTTGCTTACCCGACTCTTTCTCAACCAACACCTTGAACTCACATAACTTTGAGTATGTCTCGCTCTTCTTCTACATGAAGAAGATCCAGCACTTATGAGAAAATTCATCAAAAAATATCACGTAATACCTGTGGTTTGTTGTTGAAGGAACCAAGAAAGGTCCACACACGTCTGTGTGAATTCTCTCAAGGATCGTCAAAGCATGACTATCCTTCTCATGAAAAGTGGTCTTCACAAATTTTCCCAAAGTACATCCCTTGCACTGATTTGACTGCGTAAGTGTACCTTTGGGAAGCCCGGTAGAAATCTGTTACAAAATTTTCAAAGCACATGGTGAAGATGGCCCAATATCCTGTGCCACAATTTGCCCTCATCTTGGCGCACCACTCCTTCTACTTTTCCTGCCATTACAGCGCAGCCATATACCTGCAATTGATAAATATTCTTAACTCAAATCTCTATCCTCCGAGTTTGACCAGCTGTTTTATCGCGCAGGAAAGCTTTTCCCTCTCTAAAAACAACATCATAACCCTTGTCTACTAGCATCGCCACAGAGATCAGATTCTTCTTCAATCCTAGAACATGCATGACATCCTTCAAGATGAAAGGTTTACCAGACTCCCTCTCAAAGGAAATGGTCCTGATACTAGTCACATTGTATCTACCATCATCGCCCATCTCGATGTGCACTCCAAGATCCTTTTCTTCCAGATCACTAAACAAATATTTGTCTCCGGTCATATGGAAAGATGCACCACTGTCAAGAAACCACACCGATCCTATCACACTTGAAACCAAGCATGCAATCAAAGAAAATTCGAGCTCAAACTGTGAAGCTAAGGCCTCTGCTACTGCATAACCAACAACGCTCTTATTATTCTTCTTATGTGGGCAATTTGTTGTGAAATTCCCGTGCTGGTGACAGTGAAAACACTTCACCTTGGAGAAATCATGCTTCTTGCCTTTAGCTTCGGAGTTTGAAGATTTCTTCCCTTCTCCTTTCCAAGCTTTGGTAGCCAAAGCGAAATTTTCTTCATCTTCATTCTTCGATGAAGATCCATCCCTGGTACCCCACCTTATCTCCTCCTGCATAAGATCCGACCAAAGTCGCTCCCATCCTAGCAGTTTCTCCCGTCCATTGACAGAGTCTTCATATCTATTCCAACTCTTCAGAATCCCAAGGAGAGCCAAGATCACCAGGTCTTCTTCATCAACAGTAACCCCCACACTTCCTAGCTCATCCTTCCAGTGGAAAAGATTTGTGAGGTATTTTGGAATACTATCACCTTTATCCATTTTTATTTTTCTGAGCTTGTCTTTAAGCACCAACTTCCTCTAGTCACTTCTGCTTTGGAACAAGTCTGTCAAAGCCTTCCACATCAAGAATGGAGTGGATTTCCCATGAAGGCTGGACACAATGTGGTCCTTCACACCTTCCAATAGAATCCTTCAACACTTTTATACCTTTTTTTTCCACGCGTCAAGTGCGGCTGCATTGCTAGAAGCAGGCTTTGGAATATCAACATCTACGAACTCCTTCAACCCATTATCATCCAACACCGCCTCCATCATGTCCTTCCATGCTATGTAATTAGAGCTTCCCTAAAGGGCATAATCCAATCGCAATCTGTTGAAATACATTTCAATGAATGCTCAACTTCGACACCAAGAAAACACTACAGCAAATTCGAATTCCACCAGCACAAAATTCAACCGCTTCAGTAATTGCAATCTCCTCCAATGATCAACACAGCGCTGATACCATGTAGAAATTATATAACTGATGTGTTATATGTACAATATTCTCCTCATCTTACACTATTTTAACTTCATGCAATATACAGAATCTATTCCACCATTGATCATTTGCGGAAATTAAATCAAGATTGCAATGCGCACATGAAATAATAAAAATTCACACACATTAACACAGTTGTTTAACGGGAAAGACTGAAGCTGAAAACCCCAACTATCTGTATATAATATATGTCATAGAGATCATGTAACAATCCTCATACAAAGCTGATCATATCAAGCGCTTAGTACAATACAATCGCTACACACTAATCAAGAAAAATCAGCAAAAATCAGCACTGATTTTTGCCCTCCTGATAGCCTGCCTCTACTGCGAAATCCATGCTAAATAATGGGTCTAAATGAGTTTGAATTGCTCCAGCCTTGCTCACGCAATCCTCATTGGCATCTCCAATGAATGTGTGGTGCATACAATGCAACACTATAGTCACAACTGATAGTCACACTTGCTCTTTCACCAATCTCTCCACTGAGTATCCACTGATCTGTTTTTCACTTTAGTTAACTGTTGTCTCTGTCTAGTTAAATAATGAGTTATTATTTAGTGAATTAATTTAACTAATTAATTCACTCAACTCCACTGAAAGTATCAGTTAGTTAGAAATAGACACAATCAGTTCAACTGAGTTTAACTCCACAAGTGTAGTTAAATTAGAAACCAACTCCACCAACTACTTCTCCAACTCCACCAAACTCTGCCACTTGAGTTCTAACTGAATTCCTCCA
Source organism: Pinus albicaulis (assembly GCA_034641835.2). NCBI lineage: Eukaryota > Viridiplantae > Streptophyta > Pinopsida > Pinales > Pinaceae > Pinus > Pinus albicaulis. Next base: position 533,420,830 of record CM076584.1, read on the forward strand.
TGCATGAACCACCAGTAGCTCTAGGAATTGCGTAATTCCTTCAGCTAGCTGATCTGAAAAATCTGTTAACTGAATGTCAGTGCTCCAAGAGAATAAGATAATGTTTGGAGTCCAAATATTATTAAGAGCTAATAATATCTGACATGTCTATTGTTAGACTTACAGTCTAAAAATAGACTTCGCCCAAAATGTCTAAAAATAGAAGTCCATCTATTTTTCCAACTTGATCAACCATCCACAAATAGCATCCTGCAACTCATAGAACATGATCGACATGCATAAAAATAGACATAGTCTAAAAATAAACTTTGTGCCAAAAATAGCTTGTGGGGCCCACATAGTGAAGGTGACTCTTTTCACTAAGTTCATCATCTTGTTGAATCTCAACTTTCATGTGTAAATTGTAGTCCAACCAATATTAAGTTGGAGACTCATATTGTAATACTTTACATTTCATATAATATAATTTATGTGGTTGAAATTATTTCTAATTATACTTGATATTATTTAGTATTGTAATTAAGATATGTAACTTTGTCTTTTCATATTATATGGACATGCACAGTGTATGAACAATTTTTAATTTAGTAGCAAAATCATACTAATTAACTTATTTTGAATAATATTGAACACATAGAATCAATCTAAAACTACTAAATTAGTAGTTTATATTGATATAATGATGAAAAAAGTAAAATGAATATACGATGACTAAATTAGTCATTTATAATGATTACTAATGAAAGTAAATGAAATGAATATAAACTATTAAATTATGCATTTATATAGTGAATATGAAGCTACAAAAAAAAAAGTTAAATTATTATTGTAAATGATAAATTTGTGATTACAAATGACAATTAAATTTTGCATATATCTCACTATTAATAATAAATTTACAGTATCTTATAACACAACCGAAATTTACTCATATTTCTTCGGTTATTAATTGTTTTCAAACGATGACTAACATATATATATATATATATATATATATATATATTAGTAGCTAATTTATAATATCTTAAAACGTGACCAATATTTTGGTCATTAATTGGTTTTCTCGAGTGATCATGTGATAGTATATTTTGTTATGTATTTGGTTATTAATTGTGGAAATTATTGACTAAATTAATGACCAACTTTATGACTAAATATACTACTAGACAATAAAATTGAGACAACCAATTAATACGTAAGCTAAATACGACTAAAATTTGGTCACGTTATAAGATATTGTAAATTAGCCACTATTGATCATCGACTGAAAAATTGTCATTTATATACAAATTTTAGTTTTCTTTTTAGTAACTAATTAGTCATTTTGTACAAGTGAAAATGTTATTTCATCTATAAGTTAGAATGTTTCACACACACACACACACATATACTTACTACACTTTAAATTCTAGATAAACAATAGTTATAACTGTTAAAATTGGAAAGCTAACACGTCTAGTAAAGATTTAAGATAATATAGAATTTTTATTTATCTTAAATATTTGAAAGTGGAGATTTGTTTCTAAATTTCCTAAATGTGCAAAGTTTATTTCTCAAAATTCTTCAATTACAAAATACAAATTATAAACCAAATACATTGGAATAAGTCTCCACCATGGTGGAATTTTATGGATATCCAAAGGTATGTTCTGGGGGAATGGTGAAAAAGAAATCTTGTGAAGGAATTATTTGGTCATTGTGGCTACTGGCTCACCACTCACTAACGATGATTGATTACATTGTGTATAGTAATGCTTAATGATTATATTCTTTGAAATAGTCAATGCACTATGAAATACATAATTTCTCCATTAAATTCTAGGTGTCTAACAATTAACAGATCCCTATTGAATTCTACATTTTTTCTATTATATTATAGGTTCACTAAAGATGTACTAATATTCTTTTCAAATGTCATGACAGGACTTGTGTTGAGAAACTAAGTGCATTGTAGTTTCACACTTAAATCCTTTTCTTGATAATTACTTGTGAATATTATTGTCTTCTTATTTCTTCTTATGTATTTTTCATCAAGCAATTATAAAAATGTTCAAAATATAAAGATATCAATGAGACAAGAGACACCGGAAATTAGGCCATAGGCCAGGAAAAACCAACAAGGGGAAAACCCAACAATCCTTCTCTTATATAATCATATTAAAATGAGAAATATCCAAGACCAAGACCAAACTCCCTCAAAGATGCCAAGTCAAACTCTCCTCCAAAATTTAAATTCAATGTTGGTCAAACTCCTTCAAAATGTGGTCAAACTTAGAATTTTGATCCTATAGTAAATGCCAAATTTTGGCCTGCAATTACCTCTAAAAATTTGGCCCTATTCCATAGAAATTAACCCACATGTGTGAGCTGCAGTAGGGTATAAAAATTTCAATTTATTTTAGTGCCTTGGATTCCTTCTCTCTCCTTTGACTTTGGCTTTCTTTCTTCTTTGTTAAGTGCATAAGATACTAAATGATGTGATTATTGAATTAGCTCTCCAAGAGGTCGAATTATCTCTTATATATAGCTATGAAGGAGAGTTGAATATGTGTCACTAGGTCGACTTGACCAAGGACGGACTAATAAAAATAAAAATTGTTTTGACTCTTTTGACTCTAAGCATGAAGATCATGCTTTGGAAAAAATATAAATGTCATAAATACGTCAATGATAAATTTATATTATGAAGACTGAACCTAGTTCAAACAACAACGACAAAAACAAAGAATACTATTCAAGGATAAAAAATGGAGTGTGCATCTAAAATATATTATTCAAATGACATGAATAAACGAATGTTGAATGTCACATGAAGGGAAATTTTAGAAAGAAACCCATTATAAAAAGTTACTTGACGTTCCATAATGTCCATGAAATTTATACCTTGTCTCCCTTATACTTTTTTTTTTAGATTTAATTTTAAAAATATTATAAAATTATAAAATTATATACCTATAAAATATTATGGTTTTGAAATGAGTTATGATTTTTGGGCATGTGGGATTGATAAGCCATGGTATTGGTCCATGGTTAAAAAATATTTATATCTAATGTCTAACATCTAACGCCTAAACATCTTCCCTATACTGGGTTGTAGAGCACCTCGACGCAATGATAACAAAATTTCAAATTCGTAGAAATTTGGAATTCATATATATATTTTAAATCATGATAAATATATAACTTGTTGGAGATTATTGTAGAAAAGGTTTAGGATCAAAGAATTTGGCTACAACCATAACACCAAGAGTATATCCAACAACGTGCAAACTTAATATGCAAATCACTTAGTAAGTGTCAAAAAGTCTAGCCCTATAAGAGTGGGTTAGAATTGTAGTATTAAAAGACATAAAAATAATTTCAAAAATCAAATTATATTTTATAATTATGTCAATACATCTATTTACTTTTCCTTTTCTTAAATTAATTAATTAAAAAAATATCAAATAAACAAGTATCATATAAAGTAAACTATAATTATAAAGTAAACTATAATTTTTTAAATATATGATATAGTGTTGATCATTCATGATATTAACTCATAACAAAAATAAAGTGAACTATAATTTTTTAAACATATGATATAGTGTTGATCATTCATGATATTGACTCATAATAACAAAGTTTTTTTTTTCACATTGAAAATTAGATAAATCTTATTTCATGTTTTTCAATCCTATTATATTTGTTATTAATAATAAAAAATTATAACTTTAGCTTTTTGATTTATTAATGCTCATGTATATTTATCAACTACTTGATTTCAATACGACCAAGCCAACCCATGTCATTGTTGATGGTTGAGTCGTAGACAAATGTGTTTATCTCCCATCCGGCACTGTCACTGGATATACCAGTGATTTGTCAGCACTTCGTTTCATGGTTACATAGAGGCCGAGATTCCCACGAGTTGAACACATTCATAGTTACACCTGTCATGAAACATGAACGCTTGAGGCCACGTACAGCCAATTGTAACAACACGTAATCATTCTCTGATCGGCCATTAAAAGGCGTTGAAAGAGAAGCAAACCACAGCCAGTCTGATCCATTGAAGGGCGAGCACAACCGAGATGAATCAGCGAAGAACAAATTTGGTGGCGCGAGTTGTGCTAGGCACCATGCCGAGTATCGATTTTTTTGTTCCCTTGTCAGGACAAATGCACACTGTTCGTCGACTCAGCAACGTAAAGAGCAGCAACACAGACGAGGAAAAGGAAAAGGAAAAGGAAGGGGGAGATGCAGGTCCGGCAACTTCAACAAAAACTGGGTATGGGAAAGTACAGGAAAACCCTCGCGGTGTGGCAGAGGAACAACAAAAGGTTTGGAAATCCCAACAGGAAAATGATGATTTGCTGACATTCAAGGACGGTGGTCTTGACATGTCCAAGAGAGCTCACCCTTCTGGTGATGGCTGAAAGTATATCAAACTCATCTCAGCTTTGCTAAAATACCATGCATTCTTCCTTCATTTACCTGTATGTGTGTGTCTATAGGGTTTTTTGTGGCAAGCGGTATATACAGTTTTTGATACTTAATAAAAAATGATATGTATATGTACTGTTCATACCTAACGACAGTTGAGCTCTACGGTATCAAAGGTAATCCTAGAAGCCATGTTAGCAAAAAGCTGGTTCGATTTTGGTTGGTTATGGCCATGTTTGGAAATCAGTCGATTTTATTCTGGTTGTTAAGCGAGTTATCAAATTCCAATTGGAATTAGAAAAAATTGGATTGTTTAAAATTTAACTAGCAGTATACATCTTTCTTTCCAAATTCCTTTAAAATTTTCACCACCAATGATATATGTGATATGTTCTATAAATAGAAATATATCTTGGAACATAGTTTTAATTTTTTCACCACAAATGATATATGTGATATGTTCTATAAATAGAAATATATCTTGGAACATAGTTTAAATAGCACGTTATTGGATTTCATTCATATATCTAAACTATACCATGATGTCCAATTGAACTTGTACAAATTCTATATCATAATGAACAATTTACCAACCCAAGGTTATGTTTGTGGTTAATATAACGAACAATATAGATTATATTAACCAATATTATGTTTGTGGTTATTTATTAACCAATTTTATGTTCGTTAATCTTATTAACCAATATTATGTTAACATTATGTAAAATAATGAACAATATAGATTATTAACCAATTTTATGTTATGTTAATCTTATGCTTGTGGGTTAATAAAGATGGTTACCAATTTTATGTTATGTTAATCTTATGCTTGTGGGTTAATAAAGATGGTTGTGGTTATGCATGTGGGTTAATAAAGATGAAGATGCTTGTGGTTATGCATGTGGGTTAATAAAGATGGTTGTGGTTAACATAATGCATAATATAGATTATTAACCAATCTTAAGATTGTGGTTATTTATAGATTATTAACCAATAGTAGCACATTATTAGATTTCATTCATATACCATGATGTATTAGATTTCATTAATATATCTAAACTATACCATGATGTATTAGATTTCATTCATATATCGAAACTATACCATGATGTCCAATTGAACTTGTACAAATTCTATATCATAATGAACAATTTACCAACCCAAGGTTATGTTTGTTCATTAACATAATGAACACTATAGATTATATTAACCAATCTTATGTTTGTGGTTATTTATTAACCAATTGCGGTTATTTATTAACCAATTTTATGTTAATCTTATGTTTGTTAATCTTATGTAACTTAATGAACAATATAGATTATTAACCAATTTTATGTTATGTTAATTTTATGCTTGTGGGTTAATAAAGATGCTTGTGGTTAACATAATGCATAATATAGATTATTAACCACCAATCTTAAGATTGTGGGTATTTATTAACCAATTTTATGTTTGTGGTTATTTATTAACATAGATTATGAACCATGTTAATTTTATGTTTGTGATTATTTACTAACATAGATTATTAACCAATTAATTTTATTAACCAAATTTATGTTTGTGGTTAATAAAAATATTTTTGGTTAACATAATGTTATTATAAATTACCAACCAATCTTAAGATTGTGGTTATTTATTAATTAATAAGATTATGGTTATTTATTAACCAATCTTATAGATTACCAACCAAAGAACCAAAGTTATGTGTTTGTGGTTATTTATTGATCAATTTGTTTGGTTTGTGGTTATTTACCACAATCTTATGTTTGTGGTTATTTATTAACTAATCTCATAGATTACCAACCAAAGAACCAAAGTTAAGTGTTTTTGGTTATTTGTTAACCAATTTGTTTGGTTTGTGGTTGTTTATTAACAAATCTTACCAACCAATCTTATGTTTGTGATTATTTATTAACATAATAAACAATATAGATTATTAACCAATCTTATGTTAATATTATATTTTTTAATCTTAATCTTCTGCTTATGTTAATTTAAGATTGTGGTTATTTATTAACCAATCTTATGTTTGTGGTTATTTATTAACATAATGAACAATATAGATTATTAACCAATCTTAAGATTGTGGTTATTTATTAACTAATAAGATTGTGGTTATTTATTAACCAATCTTATGTTTATGGTGATTTATTAACCAATCTTATAGATTTCCAACCAAAGAACCAAAGTTATGTGTTTGTAGTTATTTATTAACCATTATAGATTACCAACCAAAGAACCAAAGTTATGTGTTTGTGATTATTTATTAACCAATCTTATAGATTAATTTTATGTTTTTGTAGTTATTTATTAACCAATATAGATTACCAACCAAAGAACCAAAGTTATGTGTTTGTGGTTATTTATTAACCAATCTTATAGATTAATTTTATGTTTGTGGTTATTTATTAATCAATATTATAGATTACTAACCAAACCAAAGTTATGTTTATGGTTGTTTATTAACCAATCTTATAGATTACTAACTAATCCAAAGTTATGTTTGTGGTTATTTATTAACCAATGTTGAATTATGTCTTTAAGATTAGGATTAATATGAAATACATTCATCTACATTATGGATCACAAAAGTAGACTTTCGGATTAATCCTATAGCTGATCTTATGTTTGTGGTTATTTATTAATCAATTTTATAAATTACTAACTGTGAATGTCTTTTCGATTAGATTAATCTGAAATACATTAATCTACATTATGGATCACAAAAGTCTTTCGGATTAATCCTATAACTAATCTTATGTTTGTGGTTATTTATTAATCAATTTTGTAGATTACTAACTATGAATGTACTTCCCATTAGGATTAATCTGAAATACATTCATCTACATTATGGATCACAAAGGTCTTTCAGATTAATCCTATAACTAATCTTATGTTTGTGGTTATTTATTAATGAATTTTATAGATTACTAACTAAACCAAAGTTATGTTTGTGGTTATTTATTAACCAATGTTGATGAATGTCTTTAGGATTAGGATTAGGATTAATCTGAAAGACATTCATCTACATTATGGATCACAAAAGTCTTTCGGATTAAGTTAAACCAAAGTTATGTTTGTGGTTATTTATTAACCAATGTTGATGAATGTCTTTAGGATTAGGATTAATATGAAAGACATTCATCTACATTATGGATCACAAAAGTCTTTCACATTAAATTAAACGAAATTTATGTTTGTGGTTATTTATTAACCAATGTTGATGAATGTCTTTAGGATTAGGATTAATTTGAAAGACATTCATCTACATTCTGGATCACAAAAGCCTTTCGGATTAAATTAAACGAAAGTTGTGTTTGTGGTTATTTATTAACCAATGTTGATGAATGTATTTAGGATTAGGATTAATTTGGAAGACATTCATCTACATTATGGATCAGAAAAACCTTTGGGATTAAATTAAACCAAAGTTATGTTTGTGATTATTTATTAACTAATGTTGATGAATGTCTTTAGGATTAGGATTAAGGATTAATCTGAAAGACATTCATCTACATTATTGATCACAAAAGCCTTTGGGATTAAATTAAACCAAAATTATGTTTTTGGTTATTTATTAACCAATGTTGATAAATGTCTTTAGGATTAGGATTAATCTGAAAGATATTCATCTACAATGTGGATCACAAAAGTCTTAGATCTAACCAATGTTATATTTGTCGTTATATATTGGTTATGTTTGTGGTTATATCAAAATCCTTTGATCTAACCAATGCTATGTTTGTGGTTATATGTTGGTTATGTTTGTGGTTATATATTGGTTATGTTTGTGGTTATATATTAAGTGTAATGTAGATGAACATTCTCTCAAAATTAGTCCCACTTATTATTATTCATTTATTAAACCAAATTAAATTAAATTATATCCTCAATTATCCATTTATTAAACTAAATTAAATTAAATTATATCCTTAATTTTTATTATTACTCAATTATTAAATTAATTAGTATTATTCATTTATTAAAATTAAATTAAATTAAATTATATCTTGTAACAACTAACAATAACATTTAATAATTTAGATAAATGTCTTTCGGGCTAATCCAAAAGACATTTATCTACATCATGGATCACAAATGTCCTAGATCTAACATTTAATAATTTATTAAATTAATTATTATTATTCACTTATTAAAACTAAATTACTAGTAACAATAACATCTAATTATTTGTTAATATGATCCAACTACTGTTTTTATTTTTCATTTTGTTATACTGAATTAAATTATAATATGATAAAACTACCATTTTTATTATTCATTTTATTAAACTAAATTAAATTAAATTAAATTATATCCTCCATTTTTATTAATCGCAATTATTATTACTCATTTATTAAATTAATTATTATTATTCATTTATTAAAACTAAATTAAATTAAATTATATCATGTAACAATTAATAATTATTATTTGTTAATATATCAAACTACCATTTAATATTTTGTAATACAAAATATTAATATTATAATTTAACAATTATTTAAATTTCTCATAAAATTTTAATATGATCAAACTTCCATTTATTTTATAATACAAAATATTAATATTACAATTTAACAATTATTTAGATTTCTGATAAATGAATCCAATAATGCTATAACCCATAAAATTTAACACTCTTAATATCAAAAAAATTAACATTACCATTCGTTAATGGTTAACCTATCTCCTGCATCCGAAACCCGCGATGAATTAATAATTTTATTCGGAAGCCATAAATCCGTACCGAATTTTGCCCATCCCGAATTTAGGTTTTCTTTCTAATTGACATTGATATTTTCTGGCCTCTACAAAATTGTAATAGAATACCCGAATTTAGGTTTTCTTTCTAATTTACTTTGATCTTTTCTCGCGTTTACAAAATTGTTTTGGCATTCATGTCGTTTCGGCAATTTTAGTATTTTCTTATGACTTGAATATTTTTTTTTAAATAAACAAAAAGAAAAACTAATTACAATATCATGTTGTGGAAGAGCATTTTGCGAGAAGACTCAAAGGTTCGTGTACAGGTTCGTGTATCACGGCAAAAGAATCAAAAAGCTTAAAGTAGCACAACAAGCTTCATTTCTCCGTTAGGAAGCCTTTGCAAAAAAATTGGTATCACCGCTGGTAACTTCTAGTTCAGCCAGGTATTTTCTAAAATTTCTAATACAGAGATGGAACTAGGAAGAAGATCTGTATCTTTCAGAGAATTGCATCAAGAAGAACACACATAAGAAAACTCTAATCTGACAAATTTATTTTAGTCATCTTCTGCTTCTGAAATAATTTATGTAGATCTAGAAATAGTTGAAAGTCAGCCCATAGCCTGTTGGGCTCTACCTTCCATATGTCTGACTAGTGTATATTATGATTTATCTGTTTTTCATTTAAAAGCCACAACCAGAGTCATAGTAAATGAATGTGTTAGCCAAATCCAAGAAAATGCCGAGTCTGTTCAGGCCATATCTCTTTTAAATCGCAAAAAGCTACAAGAAGAAGCCAAAATACATGGCACATCTTATTTGCATAAGGGTGGGGATTAATGCTTTGACCTACAAAGTGTTGAACACATATTGTTTAGCAACCATCAGAGACATTTTCCACAATAAATACACGGATTCAGATTTTGGTGGAATAGTTGCTCCATTATCCAATGGTCTTGTTTGGTTTGATTTTCATCCAAAATTTTTAGTATATGTGTATGTTGAACATATCAAAGACATCCTTCAGTTACAAATCAAAACATCTAGTTTTGATATGAAGAAAAAAAAAAAAAAAAAAAAACTAATATTTCTGTTGATACCAGAGGATGTTTTAGACAGACCAACACCCTCTATCATGTTGTTCTTCATACACCAAGCAAAGAATCCAAATCCAGCACATTAGTCATAACATATGCTCATAATAAAGAAATTGAGCATCAAACTATAAAATGGGAAGATGTTACTTTTCCTGAAAATTGGGTGGTAGATCTTCCTAACACACCCAAAATCTAGAGTATAACCACAGCTCAGAGACAAGAAAATCTCTCATCAGGCATGTTACCTTTTCCAAGAAGGTCTACCATTGATCATAGAAGGCTCCATGATGTTGATTCTTTAAGACAATCCTTGGGCCAAAAGTCTTCAGAATTTTGTGTCGACCCTGCTGATTGTCGACCCTCATCTTCCTCATCATTTATTCATGCATATTTCTTTGAGTTGGCTTAGTTACTTCATTTTCCTTCTTTAGAAGTCAAATGTCCATCTTGTAAACACCTGGTCTATTTAGAAGCTCTTGCAAATCTAGTCACCCACCAAAATCACAATGTCCAAACAAGAGAAGCTCCCCCATCCACTGTAGTAAATACTTCCCCAAATCCAAAATGTGGAGATATACCATTTCCTCATGACAAAATGATGGTTATCCATGAGCTACCCTCTTTGGAAAATGAAGATCCTCATCTTACTGAAATGTTCAGTAAAATGCGTCCACCTGGTATGCCTAGATATGGGTTGGGATATCTAAAGCAGCTTGATAGTCTGATTCCAAATTCCAGATTTGAGAATCCTACCCCCCCAGGTTGTAAAAATCCTTCAAAACCAGAGATGTATAAATTTTTTGATATAATGGAAGGGTGTCCTAAAAAAAAAATTGACACTCAATGGATGAAAAAAAAGCTGAATTGGGATCTGTATACTCATCCTGATGCTAGAGAATTAAATTCTAGCACTCCTACAGAACAAAAAACTACACCCTCCTTAGAATGGAAAGACTACATGGAGGAAACAAATAACTGGATCTCATTTTATGGTTGGAGAAAGCTAAAAGATCCACTTACTGTATATATGGCAGATGTAGAAAGCTCATCTGCATAGAGACATTCATGGACAAACTGTGATGGTAGCAAGCTTGAAACCACTTCCACATTTCCTCCTTATAAAGGTATCTTGCAAGGGGAAGAAAGAAGCTCAACAAAAGCTATTCCTCTTGTTCTTAAGGATGATTCTGCTCTTGGCATTGATGGTAGAATACAAAAAGTCAGTGAGAAAATAAATTGGACAAACATTGCTTTAAAATGGTTAGTAATGAACACTGCAAAAACAAGTGTGATCAAAGTCTGAATGATGTTGATTTTTCTGTCTTTGTATTAAAAGGCTTTGTGAGAGAGTCTGCTGAAGGAATAACAAACAGGTGTGAGGTTTGAATCATTAACCTCATAGAATCTCATACACGAATTTTAAGAAAAATTTGACAAATTATCGATTACTCCCAAAGAAAAATAAATTCCAAAATCAATGTTGTTTACCCAATATATACCCATCCAACACCCAAAGGTACCGATAGAAAAAATTTCGTTCTTATTCCCAAAATAACATAAGAATATCAAAAAGCCTTAGCCTACTAAAGAAATTTCTCTACTTTTCCTAGAAGAAACATCTGAAGAAATCCCTAAAACTTCAAGACATCATCTGTTTCCTATTTATGAACCCTTTTCTAGCCAGTTCACTAGATACCTAGCACTAGATCTTAGTGGCAAAGGCAAGATCCTTGAAACTCATACTTTCCAATTAGGAGCATATAAGGAATGGAATATTGACGGTTTGAGTGCAGGGAAAATCAGACAGATGATAGACCAAATGTACACAAAGTACGAACTCATGTGTATGAGGGGAAATTCAGAAGTTGAATCCTGCAAAACACTCATTCAATGTTTTACAAGAAAATTGCAAAGATGGTGGGAGGTAGAATCCTCTCCAACTCTTATACAAAAAACTGGAAGAGAATGCTGTTAAATATGAAGCGGGAGATGTATTCCATAATGAAGATGACACACCCCAAAACAATATGATTGGAGCACTAAAATATTTCATTCTTGAAAACTAGTGTGGGAAAACAATAGAAATGGCAATAAGCATGAAATGGTTCTTATGAACCTTAAATGTAAGAAGATGTCTCAGTATGAAGATTTCCACAAAGACTGGAAACAGAGAATATATGAAGTCAAAGAAAGCCAAAATTATTTGTAGAAACAAGTATATTTGGTAGCACTCCCTTCCAAGTTTGTGGAATATATCTAGCACCAGGAGATATTCTCCCAATCTTTTGAAAATTATACATGGGGATAAATTTATTGTAATATAAAAAAATGATTGATTGGTTTGTGTACAAGATTGAAGGTAAACAAGTCATTACAAAAACTGTCAAGACTTTCTTACAATAAATCAATCTACAATAAATATGGGTTGTCCATTGATGATCCTGTTGTACAGAAGAGAAAGACCAGAAAACATCAGAAGAAAACCAAAAAATGAGCTCACAGAGAATGCCCCAATAAAACTAAGAAGTATTCTTAGAGGAGATACTATAGAACTATGCCAAGATCACACTATTATGAGCCTTGGGATATACATTTAAAATCCTGGAAAAATATCACAATTACTTGTTGGCTTTGTGGACAAAAAGGACATGTTGCAAATAAATGTCCGCAGGCAAATGAATCAAGGGCCAACAAAGGAAAAAGGTATCAAGAGTTTTAGAAAATGGTCACATTCCAATGCATAAGGTGTGGTTCAAGTTACCCTAAGACAGAAAATTGTCCCAATATCACTTTCAAAGAGGAAGTACCCAATCAAACAAAATGGTTGCAGTTCATCTTCAACAATGAGTAGTATCCAAAAAGAAATAGACAATGAATACTCTGATGAACAAATCAATGCATACATTAGAGAATGTGATTGCATAGATTGAGAAGACTGTCATTGTAGTCTTTCTGAAAACATCTCTGACTCAGGCTTATAAAGTGAAGAAGCAAACTCAAGAAAGTTTCCTCAAAAATAAAAAGTGTGAATGGAGCATACAATTGACGACGAAGAAGAAAAAGTATTGAATAGCATAAAAATGCTTGAAGAAGGAGAAATGAAAGAAAAGCTCCTCGAAGTCTTTCTGGAGACTATGCACAAAAATCAGGGAAATACCTCTAAATCTACTTCATCTAAAGCTATATTTGTAGATGCTTCCAATGAGAAAAATAAAAAATCATTCCAAAGAGATCAATGATCTGCAAAACCTAGGTCTATGACTCTAGGAGAAGTTAGTCAAGAAATTCACAATATAAAGAAAGAAGTGGCAAAGCTAAAGAAAAAGGTCTCGACATTAGAGAAAACTAAAACAATAAAGGATTCAAAACCTCTCAAGAATCCAAATGTTGAGATCTATGAAAAGGAACATATAGATTTTCTAAACTTTGGAAGTATGAAAATAATGACCATTCAATACCAACAACACCATGTGTTATTAGATATCAACATTGAAGGCTAAGTATTTTCCCTCAGAACATTGATAGATTCAGGAGTAGATATTAATGTTCTGAACAAAAATTTAATTCCAGCAAAATATTCAACAACAACACATACAGAAGTTATAGGATTAGGCACCCAAAATTTCAAATATGAGGTTCCTAAGGCCACAATTTGTTTTGAAAAACACTGTATCAACTTGAAATTTTTAGTTGGAAGTATTCTTATTGACATTATATTGGGGAATGTCTTTCTTGCTAGTGTAGAGACACATGGTTCAGCAAGATTTTGTGATGGGTCAACTGGTTACTTTATTTATGTTCTTGATGAGAGAGGATAATTTCAAACCATTACTTTGCCTTATATCTGCACACCTAGGTAGTCCACTATGGTTCATTCCATGCAAGAAGTAAATTTGAAACAGAGAAATATTGTAGAACTGAAACACTTTAAATCTTCTTTGAGGATTGAAGAGCAAATTTAATCTCCCAAGATTATGCAGCAAGTTGCAGAATTAAAAAAGAAACTAGAAGAAAAATGTTGTGCAAAATATCCTAATTCGTTTTGGAATTGGAAGCAATACAAAATATAATGTCCCTACAAAGAATATTAAGAAGGAAAGCCATGGAAGAGTAGAGAAATTCCTATGAACAATGAGTACAAAAGCTTTGCTAGAAAGATATTTCTAGCCTTCTATAGTGAAAGCTCATCAGAGAGTCCAACATGCCATGGAACTCTTATGGATTTTATGTCAATAAAAATTCTGAATAAATTAGGGGAATTCCTAGAATGGTCATCAACTGCAGACCCCTAAATACAATTTTAGCAGATGACACCTACCCAATTCCACACAAGGGTAGTTTAGTAAGCAGAATAACAGGCGCTAAAATATTTTCCAAGTTTCACAAAAAATCTATATTTTGGAATGTTATTATTAAAGAAGAAGACAGGTTCAAAAGAACATTTAGTGTCCCTTTAGGACATTATGGGTGGAGTGTCATGCTATTTGGGTTGAAGCACGCTCCTTCAAAATTTTAGAAGGTAATGGATGAAGTCTTCAAACCATATTTTGATTGGATGGTCGTATACATTGATGATGTCCTAATTTTTTCTAAAAGTTTTGAAGAAAACTTTAAAAATGTTCAGATATTTCTACAGGTTGTGAAAAATATTGGCTTGGTTTTGAGAAAAAAGAAGCTAGAATTGTTCAAAACAAAAATAAAATTTTTAGGCCACACCATTGAAAATGGACATATCACTTTACAAAAACATGCATTGGAATTTGCTGATAAATTCCCTGATAAAACTATTGACAAAACCCAATTACAAAGATTCTTGGGATGCCTAAATTACGTTAGTAATTTCTATAAAGGTTGCGCAAATGACATAATTCTTTTGAATCAAAAGCTACAAAAAGAGCCAAAGCTATGGAAAGAGGCACAAACTACAACAGTCAGAAGAATAAAAGCCAAGGTAAAGACATTACCTATCCTTTACTTAGAAGATGAAGAATTATTCAAAATTGTTGAAACTAATGCCAATAATCTAGGATGGGGTGGAATACTAAAACGAAAAAAATATGGAAAGGAAAAAGTAGTCCAGTTTGTCTCAGGGACATGGAATCCTTCTGAAAGGAATTATTCTACAATAGAAAAAGAAGTAAAGGTTGCCTAGAAATGAATAGATAAATTTGATATACATCTTGTACATAAAAAAATCTTACTAAGAAAAAAATTTTTTGCACTCAAGAAGGTCTTGACAAAAGATATCAAGAAGCCAGGGGAATCTAAGTTTTCCAGATGACAAGCACTCTTTTGAAATTTTGACTTCTAGATAGAACACATTAAAGGATCAAAGAACTACCTACCTGATTTTCTAAGAAAAGAAAATATAGTGCAAACAGAAAACATGATGGTCATTTTTACAGAATGGGATCCTAATGTAGAAATTGAAGCCTACAAAAATATCCCTAATAATACTTGTTGGTTTAATTGCATCAGACAGTGGAACCCAACTTGGAAATTAAAGAACACTAAAGTCCTTGAAGCAAATCTACAACCACATACTAATATCCAACATTTAGAAACAAAAAAAAGAGTGTATCCTAAGTCCAACAGATGGATACATGACATGATATACAATCATTCCATGCTCTCTTCTAACCTCGCTGATGAAGCATCGACATAAATTTTCCATGATTTTCAAATAATTTGGAATGAAGGAAGCTCAAGAACTAATACTTTTAATAATTATTACATAATCAACAGAACAAGGGATTTTCATTTCTTCAAAATATTAATGTGTCCAAATCATAATCCTAACCTTATTTTTCCTAACACTAAATATGATTTTGCAAGATACAAAATATTGTGGTGGGATCTACTATGTAGAGAGAAATTAAATGAAACCCATTACACATTAATCAAATTTAGACCCACTTTCATCACACACTCCTCCATCAACCCCAATGGCTCCAAGAACGGTGGTCATGGTTTGGATTAAGTAAAACTGCTATGGATCCAAGACAGTTCACACTTGACTTTGAGGGAGAATGTATAGAGTATATTGACTGCCATCAAACTCCTAGTTCAGTTCTCAGAGATCTTTGTCAATATTATGACAATAAGATCCTTCGCTATTTCATGAAGCATCATCATCAATGGGCCATCATGACAAAAGTTAAACACCAGATTTTGTTAGGGAAACCCATGATAGTAAGACGCATCTATACTAAAGCATGGGACACATCAGGCCTATTCGCTCGTAAATTCCCAGGCATAATTTTTTTAGGAATATGCCAAAATGATCTTGCAACAAGAATGAGAGAACATAATCGAGAAATAAGAACAAGAGATCATAATCAAGTCTAGTCACTTGACAGTGAGCGTGACCGTTTTCCATGGGATTTTTGATAAGATCTCCATTGTGTAAACATGTTATAGCAGAGGATTCTAAATATCCTTTTATCGTTATCGTAGTATTACGAAAAAATCTCCACTGTGTAAATATGGATTCTAAATGATCCTTTTGTAAAATCATTTTCTGTGGGATTTCTGACAAAATCTCCACTGTGTAGCTCTTCAGTAAGTTTTACTTTTTGGATGAATCTTAAGACTTGGAGCACTTCTCCAACTTTTGGTGTGATTTTATCCACATCTCAAGATCATGCCAAATCTTGGTACGATAAAGTTTGTCGGCTAGATTGTTTAGGGATGGTCTCCTTTAATTCCTATATAAGGAGAGGAGTAGAGCTCATTTGGGACATTGACATTTGAAGAGATTCCAGAGTTTTGAGTCTAATATTATCTTCCTTCTCTGCACCTGCGAATATATGTTCGATCTGATTGCATCACCAAGAATTTCTCAAAGTTTAAGTCAGAAGTTTGGAAGCCTGCGCATCAAGGCCTAAAAACCTTGGGGAGAACCTAAAGTTTTTGAACTTCAATAGGATTTGACTCTTTTTGTTGAGTTTTAACTTCTTCAAGTTCAAAAGACAGAGTCTGTAAAGGGCTAGGTAGCCTCAGTATCTCATCTTTTCTCAAGGGTGACATATCTAGTAAATTCCCCTACAGTCAATCTCTGGAACAAATATAAACAAAATTTCTTCTTTGTAATATCTATTTGAGAAAGTAATAAATGAGACAAATTTTCCACATTTTTTCCACATGAGTGATAAATCTTGAATGTATTCTATGATATTTTTAAATATTCTGTGAGAGGATAGGTTCACCGAGAGCCGAGGGACGTCAGCTTGTTAAGGTATGAGGCTATGGAAGAGCGTTTTGTGAGAAGACTTAGAGGTTCATGTACGGGTTCCTGTATCACGACAAAAGAATCAAAAAGCTTCATTTATCCATCAAAGTAAGCCCCTGCAAAAAAAATTGGAAAAATAAGGTTAGGATTATGATTTGGCAACATTAATCTGTCGGAGAAATTAAGATCCCTTGTTCTGATGATTATGTAATACTTATGAAAAGTGTTAGTTCTTGAGCTTCCTTTGTTCCAAATTATTTTCAAATCATGGAAGCTTTCTGTTAATGATTATTCAGCCAGGTTAGAAGAGAGTATGGAATGCTTTTAGATCATTCCATGTATCCATCTATTGGACTTATGATACACTCTTCGTTCTAGTACTAAATGTTGGATATCAGTATGTGGCTGTAGATTTGCATGAATGACTTTAATGTTCCTTAATTTCCAAGTTGGCTTCCACTATATGATGTAATAAAGCCAACAAGTATTATTAGGGATAGTTCTTTAGGCTTCAATTTCTGCATTAGGATCCCATTCTGTAACAATGACCATCAGGTTTTATGTTTGCACTAGATTTTCTCTGCTTAAGAAATCAGGTAGGCAGCTCTTTGATCCTTTGATGTGTTCTACTTAGAAGTCAAAATTTGAAAAGAGTGCTTGCCATCTGGAAAACTTAGATTCCCTGACCTTCTTGATATCTTTTTTCAAGACCTTCTTGAGTGCAAAAGCGTCTATTCTTAGTAATATTTTTTCATGTAAAAGATGTATATCAAATTTATCTATACATTTATAGAAAACCTTTACTTCTTTTTCTATTGTAGAATAATTCATTTCAGAAGGATTCCATGTCCCTGAGGCAAACTGGACTACTTGTTCCTATTCATATTTCGGTTGTTTTAGTATTCCCCCCATCCTAGATCACTGGCGTCAGTTTCAAAATTTTTGAATAATTCTTCATCTGCTAAGTAAAGGATAGGGTCTTTACCTTGGCTTTTATTCTTCTGACTGTTGTAGTTTGTGCCTCTGTCGGGGGCTTTGGCTCTTTTTGCAGTCGTTGATTCAACAGACTTCTATCATTTGCACAACCTTTATAGAAATTATTGACATAATTTAGGCATCCTAATAATATTTGTAATTCGGTTTTGTCAATAATTTTTCAGGGAATTTATCAGAAAAATCAAAGGCATGTTTTTGTAAAGTGATCTATCCATTTTCAATGGTGTGCCCTAGAAATTTATTTTTGTTTTGAACAGTTCTAACTTATTTTTTCTCAAAACCAAGCCATTATTTTTCACAAATTTTAGAAATGTGTAAACATGTTTAAAGTGTTCTTCAACTTTTTTAGAAAAAAGTAGGACATCATCAATGTATACGATCAACCAATCAAAATACGGTTTGGAGACTTCATCGATTACCTTCTGAAATTTTGAAGGAGCATGCTTCAACCCAAATGGCATGACATTCAACTCATAATGTCTTGAAGGGACACTAAATGTTGTTTTGAACATGTCTTCTTCTTTAATAACAGCCTACCAAAATCCAGATTTCATGTCAAACTTGGAAAATATTTTTGCACCTACTATTCTGCTTATTAGACTACCCTTCTGTGGAATTGGGTAGGTGTCATATTCTAAAATTGTATTTAGGGGTTTGTAGTTGATGACCAGCCTAGGAATTCCCCTAATTTGTTCAGAATGTTTATTGACATAGAATCCATAACAGTTCCATGGGCTACTAGACTCTCTGATGAGCTTTCACTGCAAAAGGCTAGAAATCTCTTTCTTGCAAGGTTTTTTGTACTCATTGTTCATAGGAATTGCTCTACTCATTCATGGATGGCCTTCATAATCTTCTTTGTAGGGAAATTCTACTTTGTATTGCTTCCTATGCCAAAAGGCATTAGGATCTTCTGCACAACATTGTTTTTCTAGTTGCATTTTTAATTCTGCAACATTCTGCATAATCTTGGGAGATTGAAGTTGCTCTTCACTCCTCAAAGAAGATTTAAAGAGTTTCATTATATATTTCTCTGTTTCAAATTTACTTCTTGCATAGCCTGGACAATAGTGGAATACCTGGATGTGGATATATAAAGCAAAGTAATGGTTTGAAATTATCGTCTCCGATAAGGAACAAAATAAAGTAACCATCTAACCCATCAGACAATCTTGCTGAACCATGTGGCTCTACAACAACAAGAAAGAAATTCCCCAATACACAGTCAATGTGAATACTGCCAACTGCAAATTTCAGGCTGATACAATGTTTTTCAAAACAAACTATAGACTTAGGAACCTCATATTTGAAACTTTGGGTCCCTAATCCTATAACTTCTCTATTAACTGTTATCCAATATTTCGCTGGAATTAATTTTTTGTTCAGAACATTAATATCTGCTCCTGAATCTATCAATGCTCTGAGGGAAAATACTTGACCTTCAATGTTGATATCTAACAACACATGGTGTTGTTGGTATTGAATGATCATTATTTTCATACTTCCAAAGTTTA
This sequence comes from Pinus albicaulis, assembly GCA_034641835.2. NCBI lineage: Eukaryota > Viridiplantae > Streptophyta > Pinopsida > Pinales > Pinaceae > Pinus > Pinus albicaulis. The sequence continues at coordinate 533,440,802 of CM076584.1, forward strand.
GAAAATCTGTATGTTCCTTTTCATAGGTCTCAACATTAGGATTATTGAGAGGTTCTGAATCCTGTATTGTTTTAGATTTCTCTAAAGTTGAGACCTTTTTCTTTAGTTCTGCCACTTCTTTCTTTAGATTGTGAATTTCTTGACTAATTTCTCCTAGAGTCATAGACCTACGTTTTGTAGATCATTAATTTCTTTTGAATGATTTTGTATTTTTCTCATAGGAAGCATCTACAAATAAATCTTTAGATGAAGTAGATTTAGAGTTACTTCCCTGATTTTTGTGCATAGTCTATAGAAACACTTCGAGGACCTTTTCTTTCATTTATCCTTCTTCGAGAAATTTGATTCTAGTCAAGAATTTTGCTTCTTCATCATCGATTTTAAGCAACATTCACACTTTTTCTTTTTGAGGCAGATTTCTTGAGTTTAGTTCTTCAGTTTTTGAGCCCGAGTAAGAGATGTCTTTAGAAAGACTACAATCACAGTCTTCTGAATCTGTGCAATCACATTCTTTGATGTATGCATTGATTTTTTCATCATATTATTCAGTGTTTGTGTATTTTTGGCTGCTACTTGTTGTTGAAGATGAAGTGCAACAGTTTTGTTTCATCAGATGTACTTACTCTTTGAAAGTGATATTGGGACAATTTTATGTCTTATGATAACTTGAACTACACCTTGTGCATTGGAATGTGACCATTTTCTTTCCCTTTCTTTTGGAAAACTCTTTAGAATTTTTGCCTCTGTTGGCCCTTAGTTCATTTTCATGTGGATATTTATTTGCAGCATGTCCTTTTTGTCCACAAAGCCAACAAGTAATTGTGATTTTTTTCTATGATTTTAAATGTATATCCCTGGGCTCATAACAGTGTGATCTTGGCATAGTTCTATAGTATCTCCTTTGAGAATAATTCTTAGTTTTATTGGGGAGTTCTTTGTGAGCTATTTTTTGGGTTTTCTTCTGATGTTTTGTGGCCTTTCTCTTCTATACAACATGATCATAAATGGACAACCCATGTTTACTGCAAATTGATTTAATGTCAGGAAGACTTGACATTTTTTTGTAGTGAATTGTTTACCTTCAATCCTCTACATAGACAAATCAATGATTTTTTTACATTACAATAAATTTCTCCCCATGTATAAGTTTCAAAAGATTGGCAGAATATCTCCTGGTGCCAGATATATTCCACAAACTTGTAAGGGAGTGCTGCCAAATATACTTGTTTTCACAAAGAATTTTGGATTTCTTTGACATCATAAATTATCTGTGTCCAGTCTTTGTGGAAATATTCATACTGATACATATTCTTACATTTAAGGTTCATAATAACCATTTCATGCTTCTTTTCCATTTCTATTTTTTTCCCACACCAGTGTTTAAGACTAAAAGATGTTAGTGCTCCAATCATATTGTTTTGGGGTGTGCCATCCTCGTTATGGAATACATCACCTACTTCATCTTTAACCACCTGATCTTCCATTTTTTGTATAAGAGTTGGAGAGGATTATACCTCCCACCATCTTTGCATTATTCCCGTAAAACACTGAATGAGTGTTTTGCGGGATTCAAATTCTTACTTTCCCCTCATACACATGAGTTTATACTTTGTGTACATTTGGTCTAGCATCTATCTAATTTGTCCTGCACTCAGCCCATAAATATTCCATTCCTTATATGCTCCTGGTTGGAAAGTATGAGTTTCAGGCATCTTGCCTTTTCCACTAAGATCTGGTGTTGGGTATCTAGTGAATTGGCTAGAGAAGGGTTCATAAATAGGAAAAAGATGATGTCCTGAGGTTTCATGGATTTCTTTAGAATTTTCTTCTGGGAAAAGCAGAGAAAGTTCTCCATCAGGCTGAGGCTTTTTGATAGTCTTATGTTCTTTTGGGAATAAGAACTCAAATTTTTCTATTGGTACCTTTGGATTTTGGATGGGTATATGGGTGGGTAAACAACATTTATTTTGGAATTTATTTTTCTTTGGGAGAAATATATAATTTTTCAATTTCTTTTGAAAGTTCTTGTATGAGATTATGTGAGGTTAATGATTCAAACCTCACCCTATTTATTATTCCTTCAGTAGACTCTCTCACAAAGCCTTTTAAGACAAAGACAGAAAAATTGACATCATTCAGACTTTGATTCACACTTTTTAAACCTACTTCCAAAGAGTTGAAACATCCCTTTTGTTCTTTGGTTTTTGCAGCATTCATTTCTAACCCTTTTAAAGTAGTGTTTTTCTAATTTATTTGCTCACTAACTTTTGGTATTCTGCCATCAATGGCAAGAGCATTATCATCCTTAAGAACAAGGGGGATATATTTTTTTGAGCTTCCCAAAATCTAGAGTATAACCACAACTTAGATACAAGAAATTCCCTCATCAGTTGTGTTATATTTTCCAAGAAGGTCTACCATTGATCATATAAGGCTCCATGATGTTGATTCTTTAAGAAAATACTTGGACCACAGGTCTTCAGAATTATGTGTCGACCTTCTTGATTGTCGACCCTCATCTTCCTCATCATCTGTAAATAATTTCTCATTATGTATTCATGAATATTTATTTGAGTTAGCTTAGTTACTTCATTTTCCTTATTTATAAGTCAATTGTACAACTTGAAAACACTTGGTCTATTTAGAATCTCTTGCAAATCTGGTCACCCACCAAAATCACAATGTCCAAATAGGAGAAGCTCCCCCATCCACTATAGTAAATACTTGTCAAAATCCCAAATGTGCAGATATACCATTTCCTCATGACACAGTGATGGTTATCCATGAGCTACCCTCTTTGGAAAAATAAGATCCCCGTCTTACTGAAATGTTCAGTAAAATGCATCCACCTAGTATGCCTAGATATGGGTTGGGATATCTAGAGTAGCTTGACAGTCTAATTCCATATTTTAAAATCCTACTTCCCTAGATTGTAAAAAGCCTTCAAAACTAGATATGTATAAATTTTTTGATATAATGGAAGGGTGTCCTAAACACAAAATTGACACTCAATGGATGAAAAATATGCTGAATTGTGATATGTCTACTCATCTTGAGGCTAGAGAAGTTAATTATAGCACTACTACAGAACAAAAAACTACACTCTCCTTAAAATGGAAAGACTACATGGAGGTAAATTTTTCCTGGATCTCATATTATGCTTGGAGAAACCTGAAAGATCCACCTATTATATATATGGAAGATGCAGAAATCCCATATGTACAAAGACATTCGTGGACGAATTGTGATGGTAGCAAGCTTGAAACAACTTCTAATTTTCCTCCTTATAAAGGGATCCTTCTAGGGGAAGCAAGAAGCTTAGAAAAATTTATTCCTCTTATTCTTAAGGATGATTCTGGTCAAGTATTTTCCCTTATAACATTGATAGATTCAGGAGCATATATTAATGTTCTGAACACAAATTTATTTGCAGAAAAATATTGGACAACAACACATACAGAAGTTATGGGATTATGGACCCAAAATTTCAAATATGAGGTTCCTAAGGTCATAGTTTTTTTTTTTTAAAAACATTATGTCAGTCTCAAATTTGTAGTTGGTAGTATTCCTATTGATTGTATATTGGAGAATGCCTTTCTTGTTGTTGTAGAGCCACATGGTTTAGCAAGATTGTCTGATGGCTCAGCTGGTTTCTTTATTTATGTTCCTGATGAGAGAGGATACTTTCATACCATTACTTTGACTTATATCTCCACACCTAGGTATTCCATTATGTTTGAGGCCATGCAAGAAGTAAATTTGAAACAAATTAATAATAAGAACTAAAACACTTTAAATCTTCTTTGAGGATTTAAGAGGAAATTCAATCTCCCAAGATTATGCAGAAAGTTGCAGAATTAAAAAAGCAACTAGAAGAATAATGTTGTACAAAAGATTCTAATGCCTTTTGGCATAGGACACAATGCAAAGTATAATTTCCCTACAAAGAAGATTATGAAGGCAAGCCATGCAAGAGTAGAGCAATTCCTATGAGAAATGAGTACAAAAAAATTTTCCACAAATATATTTCTAGCCTTCTGCAGCAAAAGCTCATCAGAGAGTCCAACAACCCATGGAATTGTTATGGATTCTATGTCAATAAAAATTCTGAATAAATCAGGGGAATTCCTAGACTGGTCATCAACTACAGACCCCTAAATATAGTTTTATCAATTGACAAATACTTAATTCCATACAAGGGTAGTCTAATAAGAAGAATGACCGGCGCCAAATATTTTCCAAGTTTGACATGAAATCTTGATTTTGGAAGGTTGCTATTAAAGAATAAGAAAGGTTTCAAACAAAATTTAGTGTCCCTTCAGGACATTATGAGTCTAATGTCATGTCATTTGGGTTAAAGCATGCTCCATCAAAATTTTAGAAGGTAATGGATGAATTCTTCAAACCATATTTTGATTGGTTGATCATATACATTGATGATGCCATAATTTTTTCTAAAAGTGTTGAAGAACACTTTAAAAATGTTCAGATATTTCTACATGTTGTGAAAAATAATCTCTTGGTTTTGAGAAAAAGGAAGCTAGAATTGTTCAAAACAAAAATAAAATTTCTAGGCCACACCATTGAAAATGAACATATCACTTTACAAAAACTTGCCTTGGAATTTGCTGATAAATTCCAATATAAAATTATTGAAAAAACCCAATTACAAAGATCATTGGGATGCATAAATTACAGAAGTCTAGTAAATTATAGAAGTCTGCTAAATCAATGAATGAAAAAAGAGCCAACTACAAAGATTCTTGGGATGCCTAAATTACAGAAGCCTGCTAAATTACAGAAGTCTTTTAAATCAACAAATGAAAAAAGATCCAAAGCCATGGACAGAGACACATACTACAACATTCAGAAGAAGCCAAGGTAAATACATTTACCTATCGTTTACTTAACAGATGAAGAATTATTCAAAATTGTTGAAACTGATGCCAGTGATCTAGGATGGGGTGGAATACTAAAATAACAAAAATATGGAAAGAAACAAGTAGTCCAGCTTTCCTCAGGGACATGGAATCCTTCTGAAAGGAATTATTCTACAATTTAAAAAGAAGTAAAGGCTGCCTAGAACTTTATAGATAATTTTGATATACATATTTTACATAAAAAATTCTTACTGAGAATAGACACTTCTGCACTGAAGAAGGTCTTGACAAAAGATATCAAGAAGCCCAGGTAATCTATGTTTACCATATGGCAAGCACTCTTTTCAATTTTCACTTCCAGGTAGCACACATCAAAGGATCAAAGAATTACCTACCTGATTTCTTAAGTAGAGAAAATCTAGTGCAAATAGAAAACCTGGTGGTCATTGTTACACAATGGGATCCTAATGTGGAAATTGAAGCCTGAAGAAATATCCTTGATAATACTTGTTGGTTTGATTACATCAAAAAATGGAAGCCAATTTGGAAATTAAGGAACACTGAAGTACTTGATGCAAATCTACAACCATATACTGATATCCAGCATTTAGTACCAGAACAAAGAGTGTATCCTAAGTCCAATAGATGGATACATGACATGATCTACAAGGATTCCATACTCTCTTCTAACCTAGCTGAAGAAGCATTAACAAAAAGCTTCCATGATTTGCAAATAATTTGGTACGAAGGAAGCTCAAGAGCTAATGCTTTTCATAACTATTATGTAATCAACAGAACAAGGGATCATGATTTCTTCGACATATTAATGTGGCCAAATCATAATCCTAACCTTATTTTTCTTGACACTATAAATGATTTTGCAGGATACAAAATATTATGGCGGGATGTCCTATGCAAAGAGAAAGTAAATGAAACCCATTACACATTAATCAAATTTGGACCCACTTTCATCACACACCTCCTCCATCAACTCCAATGGCTCTAAGAATGGTGGTCCTGATTTGGATTAAATAAAATTGCTATGGATCCAAGATAGTTCGCGTTTGACTTTGAGGGAGAATTTATAGAGCATATGGACTGCAATGAAACTCCTTGTTCAGTTCTCAAAGATCTTGGTCAATATTCTGACAATAAGATCCTTGGCTATTTCATGAAGCATCATCATGAATGGGCCATCATGATAAAATTTAAACACCAGACTGTGTTAGGGAAACCCATGATAGTAAGACGCATCTATACTAAAGCGTGGGACACATCAGGCCTATTCACTCGCCGATTCCCAAGCATAAATATTTTAGGAACATGCCAAAATGATCTTGCAACAAGAACGTGAGAACATAATCGAGCAATAAGAACAAGGGATCATAATCAAGTCTAGTCACCTGACAGTGAGGGTGACCATTTTCCATGGGATTTCTGATAAAATCTCCACTGTGTAAACATGGTATAGCACAGGATTCTAAAAATACTTTTATCATTTTCATGGGATTACGAAAATATATTTACTGTGTAAATATAGATTCTAAAAAATCCTTTTGTAAAATCATATTCCGTGGGATTTCCGACAAATTCTCCACTGTGTATCTTTTCCGTAAGTTTTAATTTTCGGACGAATCTTGAGACTCAAAGCGCTTCTTTGAGTTTTGGTGTGATTTGATCCACATATCAAGATCATGCTTAATCTTGGTATGATAAATTTTGTTGGCTAAATTGTCTACGGATGGTCTCCTTTCATTCCCATAAAAGGAGAGGAGTAAAGGTCATTTGAGACATCGACATTTGAAGAGAGTCTAGAGTTTTAGAGTCCGGGATTATCTTCTTGCACTGCATCTGTGAACATCTGTTTGATCTGCTTGTATCACGAAGAATTTCTCAAAGTTTAAGTCAGAAGTTTGGAAACCTGCGCATCAAGGCCTAAAAAACCTTTGGGATAACCTGAAGTGGCTGAACTTCCTTAAGAATTGAGTCTGTATGTTGAGTGTTAACTTCTTCAAGTTCCAAATACAGAGTTTGTAATGGGATAGCTACCCTCTTGATCTCATCTTTTCTCAAGGGTGACATATCCAATAAATGTCCCTACAATCAATCTATGGCACAAATATAAATAAAAGTTTTTCTTCGTAATATCCATTTCAGAAAGTAATACAGAAGAGAATTTTTCCACATTTTTCTGCATGAGTGATAAATCTTGAATGTCTATTATGAGCTTTTTAAATATCGTGTGAGAGGAGAGGTTTTCCGAGAGTTAGGGGACGTCAGCTCGTTAAGGCAAGAGGCTGTGGAAGAGCGTTTTGTGACAAGACTCAAAGGTTCATGCACGTGTTCGTGTATCATGGTAGAAGAATCAAAAAACTTAAAGTAGCACATCAAGCTTCATTTCTCCACTGGAGGAAGCCCTTGCAAAAAAATTGGTATCAGAGCCTGTAACTTCTGGTTCAACCAAGTATTTTCTAAAACTTCTACTATAGAAATGGAACCAAGAAGAAGAGTTGTATCTTTCATAGAATTACATCAAGAAGAACACACAAAAGAAAATTCTAATCTCGAAAATTTATTTCATTCAGCTTCTACTTTTGAAATAAATTTTGTAGATATAGAAATAGTTTAAAGTTAGCCTATCGCCCGTTGGGCTCTGCTTTCCATAAGTCCGACTAGTGTATATTTTAATTTATCTATTTTCAATTTAAAATTCATAACCAGAGTCACAGTAAAGTAATATGTCAGCCAAATCCAAGAAAATTCTAAGTCTATTCAGACCATATCTCTTTTAAATCCAAAAAGGCTACAACAAGAAGCAAAAAGACATGGCACATCTTATTTGAATATTGGCTGTATAAGGGTGGGGATCAATGCTTTGACCCACATATGGTTGAACAAATATTGTTTAGAAACCATCAGAGACCTTTCCCACAATAAATACAAAGATTCACTTATTACTGGGAAATTTGCGTCATTATCCAATGGTCCTGTCGGGTTTGATTGTCATCCAAAATTTTTAGTATATGTGTATGATGAACATATCAAAGACATCCTTCAGTTAAAAATCAAAACATCTATTTTTGATATGAAGAAGAAAAGAACTAATATTTTTGTTCTTACCAGAGGATGTTTTAGACACACCAACACCCTCTATCTTATTTTCCTTCATACACCAAGCAAAGGATCCAAGTCCAGCACATTGATCATAACAGATGCTCATAATAAAAAAAATGAGCATCAAACTATAAAACGGGAAGATCTTAATTTTTCTGAAAATTTGGTGGTAGATCTTCCTAACACACCCAAAATCCAGAGTATAACCACAACTCAGATACAAGAAAATCCCTCATCAGCTATGTTATATTCTCCAAGAAGGTCTACCATTTATCATAGAAGGATCCATAATGCTGATTCTTTAATAAAATACTTGGGCCACAAGTCTTCAGAATTATGTGTCCACCCTACTAATTGTCGACCCTCATCTTCCTCATCATCTGTAAATAATTTCTCATCATGTATTCATGCAGATTTATTTGATTTATCTTAGTTACTTCATTTTCTTTATTTAGAAGTCAAATGTCTATCTTGTAAAAACCTGGTCTATTTAGAACCTCTTGCAAATTTAGTCACCTGCCAAAATCACAATGTCCAAACAAGAGAAGCTCCCGCATCCACTGCAGTAAATACCTGTCCAAATCCCAAATGTGCAGATATACCATTTCCTTGTGACACAATGATGGTTATCCATGAGCTACCCTCTTTGGAAAATGAAGATCCCCGTCTTACTGAAATTTTTAGTAAAATGCGTCCACCTGGTATGCCTAGATATGGGTTGGGATATCTAGAGCAGATTGACAGTCTGATTCCTAATTCCAGATTTGAAAATCCTACTCCCCCAGATTGTAAAAATCCTTGAAAACCAGAGATGTATATTTTTTTTGGATAAAATGGAAGGGTGCCCTAAACACAAAATTGGCACTCAATGGATGGAAAATATGCTGAATTGGGATCTATATAATCACCCTGAGGCTAGAGAATTTAATTCTAGCACTACTACCGAATAGAAAACTGCACTCTCCTTAGAATGGAAAGACTACATGGAGGTAACAAATTCCTGGATCTCATTTTATGCTTGGATAAAGCTCAAATATCCACCTACTGTATATATGGCAGATGAAGAAATATCATCTGCACAAAGACATTTGTGGACAACCTGTAATGGTAGCAAGCTTGAAACCGCTTCTACTTTTCATCCTTATAAAGGGATCCTTCTAGGGGAAGGAGGAAGCTAAGAAAAATCTATTCCCCTTGTTCTTAAGGATGAATCTTCTCTTGGCATTGATGGAAGAATACAAAAAATCAGTGAGCAAATATATTGGACAAACACTTCTTTAAAAGGGTTAGAAATGAATGTTGCAAAAACCCATGAACAAAAGGGATGTTTCAACTCTTTGGAAGTAGCTGCGAAAGGTGTGAATCAAAGTCTGAATGATATTAATTTTTTCGTCTCTATCTTAAAAATATTTGTGAGAGAGTCTGCTGAAGGAATAACAGATAGGGTGAGGTTTGAATAATTAACCTCACAAAATCTCATACAGGAACTTTCAGAAAAATTTGATAAATTACCTATTGCTCCAAAATAAAAATAAATTACAAACTCAATGTTGTTTACCCACCATATACCTATCCAACATCCAAAGGAACCAATAGAAATTTTGTGTTCTTATTCTCGAAAGAACATAAGACTATCAAAAAGTCTCAGCCTACTGGAGAACTTTCTCCACTTTTCCTAGAAGAAACACCTAAAGAAATCCCTGAAACCTCAGTACATCATATTTTTCCTATTTATGAACCCTTTTCTAGCCAGTTCATTAGATACCTAGCACCAGATCTTAGTAGCAAAGGCAAGATGCCTGAATCTCATACTTTCCAATCAGGAGCATATAAGAAATGGAATATTTACAGGTTGAGCGAGGGACAAATCTGGGAGACCAAATGTACACAGAGTACAAAATCATGTGTATGAGGGGAAAGTCAGAACTTGAATCCTTCAAAACACTCATTCAGTGTTCTACTAGAACATTCCAAAGATGGTGGGAGGTAGAATCCTCTCTAGCTCTTATACAAAAAATGGAAGAGCAGGTGGTTAAATATGAAGCAAGTGATGTATTCCATAATGAATATGGCACACCCCAAAACAATATGATTGGAGCACTAACATATTTCATTATTAAACACTTGTGTAGGCCAACAATAGAAATGCAAAGTAAGCATGAAATGGTTCTTATGAACCTTAAATGTAAGAAGATGTCTCAGTGTGACAATTTCCACAGAGATTAGACACAAAGAATATATGAAGTCAAATAAAGCCAAAATTATTTGTGGAAATAAGTATATTTGGCAGCACCTTCTTCCAATTTTGTGAAATATATCTAGCACCAGGAGATATTCTCCCAATATTTTGAAACTTATACATGGGGATAAATTTATTGTAATATAACAAAAGAATTGATTGGTTTTTGTATAGGATTGAAGGTAAACAAGTCATTACAAAAAAAATCAAGAATTCTTGATAGTAAATCAATCTGCAATAAATACGGGTTGTCCATTGATGATTCTATTGTATAGAAGAGAAAAACTAGAAAACATTAGAAGAAAACCCAAAAAAGAGCTCACAGATAATGCCCCAGGAAAACTAATAATTATTCTCAGAGGAGATACTATAGAACCGTGCGAATATCACAGTATTATGAGCCTAGGGATATATATTTTAAATTCTAGAAAAACAACACAATTACTTGTTAGCTTTGTGGATAAAAAGGACATGCTGCACATAAATTTCCACAGGAAAACGAATCAAGGGCCAGCAGAGGCAAAAAGTCTCAAGACTTTTCAAAAAGAAAGGGAAAGAATATGGTCACATTCCAATGCACAAGGTTTGGTTCAAGTTACTATAAGACAAAAAAATTTCCCAATGTCAATTTCAAAGAGGAAGTACATCTAATGAAACAAAATTGTTGCAATTCATCCTCAGCAATGAGTAGCCGCCAAATAGACATATACAATTAACACTCTGATGAAAAAATCAATGCATACATCAAATAATGTGATTGCACATATTTAGAAGGCTATCATTGTAGTCTTTCTGAAGACATCTCTAACTCAGGCGCAAAAAGTGAAGAACCAAACTCAAGAAAGATGCCTCAAAAAGAAAAAGTGTGCATGGGGCATATAATTGATGACGAAGAAGAAAAAGTCTTGACTAGCATCAAAATTATCAAAGAAGGAGAAAGGAAATAAAATCTCGAAGTCTTTCTACAGACCATGCACAAAAATCAAGGAAGTACCTCTAAAACTACTTCATCTAAAGCTTTATTTGTAGATGCTTCCTCTGATAAAAATACAAAATCATTCCAAATAGATCAACAATATACAAAACCTAGGTGTATTAATCTAGGATAAGTTAGTCAAGAAATTTACAATCTAAAGAAAGAATTGGCAGAGCTAAAGAAAAAGGTTTCAACTTTGGAGAAAAATAAAACAATACAGGATTCAGAACCTCTCAAGAATCCTAATGTTGAGATCTATGAAAAGGAAAATACATATTTTCTAAACTTTGGAGGTATGAAAATAATGGCAATGTTGGGTATGTGTTATATTCTTTCCACGACTAGCTGCACGTGCTGTAAATTGTGCTGGGCGTAGCAGGGGGGGTCGCAGCCCCCCCTGTCGGGGCCCGGGGCAGCATCCCGACGATTTTTTTTTTTTTTGGTGTGCGGACCCACCCATGTTTTGTGCATGATTTTGCACATGGTTTTGGGTTTACGATGGTTTTCGGCCCCTGGTATTTTGTAGATTCGGTCAAGGGAACTATGGTTATGTTCTAATCTAGGGTTAATGGATTGGGGTTTATGTATGCTTCAGCATGTATATATATGTGTTGTAACACTAAAAGGAATATAATGAAAAATCAAGATAGTCGTCCCGTTTTTGGATCCAAGGGAAAATCTCTGTGTTTATCTATTTTATGTTTTACGCTCTCGCTATTGTTTATTTTTTGTTATAAGATTTGTGTGTAGATAATTTCTGTTTAGGGTTAAAACCTACATTTGGAATCAGAGCTGTTTCAGCTTCAAGGGGATGCCTTTGCTGCTGAGGGTTTTTTGCTTGGGCCTGAGGTAGACCCTGTTCAGTGGGAGATCTGCGGGATCGATTCTTGTGGTGAAAGAAGATGGTGAGCGGTGGAAATATAGAGATCAAGAAATTTAATGGTCAGAGTTTTGAGTTGTGGAAGCTCAATATGGAGGTTCTGTTGGTGGATAAAGATCAGTGGATCGTCGTAGATCTAGGTACTAAACCAACGGCAATGTCAGATGAAGACTGGAAGAAACTGGATCAGAAGGCTAAGAGCTCAATACGATTGTGTGTCTTAGAGTCAGTATTGTTGAATTTATCTAGGGAAGCTACGACAAAGAATTTGTGGGAAAAAATTGGGACTTTGTACCAACCTAAGTCTCTCGTGAATAAGTTGTTCCTACGGAAAAAGATGTATAACCTGAGGATGAAGGATGGAGACTCGGTGATAGAGAATCTGAACACCTTCAGTACAGTGGTAAGTCAGCTGTCATCTGTTGATATTAAAATCTCAGATGAAGATAAGTGCATCAGTTTGTTGTGTTCTCTACCAGACTCGTGGGACAGTCTGGTTATTGCAATAGGTAGCAATACAACTACCTTGAATTTTGATGACATTGTCTCAGCATTGTTGTTGGAGGAAATGAGACGGAGAAATATGGAGGGCCAGAATGGAGATGCCTTATCTGTACAAGGAAGGTCCCAAAACAGAAACAAGAATAATATTTCGAGTGGGAGATCCAAATCTAGAGGGAGATCTAAATCTCCTGGAAAGTTTGTAAAGGTATGTTGGAAATGCGGAAAGGAAGGAAACTACAAAAAGGAGTGCAGATCTAAAGCTCCTGAGAAAGGAAAGGGATCTGATGATGCTCCTTCTGCAGAGGCTAAAACCACCTCAGATGAAGGTGGGGATGTGTATTTGGCTTCTTCTTCAAATACACATGTAGATCATGAGTCACGGTTGATTGACTCAGGTGCATCCTTTCACTTCACTCCCCATAGGGAGTGGTTCAGGGAGTATGAAAAATATGATGGTGGTGATGTCTTCCTAGGGGATGATAGGAAGGCCAGAATCATTGGATGTGGAAAGGTCAAGCTGAAGCTGCAAGGTGGAAGGATTAGAACACTTCCTGGTGTTCTGCATATTCCTGCATTGGCCAAAAATCTGATTTCTGTAAGCAAGATGGATGATGTAGGTGTAAAAATAGTGTTTGAGAAAGATGCTTGCAAGATGGTTCGGGGAGCACTGGTATTAATGCGGGGAGTTCGGACTGGAACTCTGTACAAGATACAAGGTAGCACTGTTATTGATGGGTGTAACAATTGTTTGGTTCCTGAAAGTGGAGCGGAAAGCCTAGCTATCTTTGGAGAAAAGACCATGCTATGGCATCAAAGGCTTGGAAATATTGGAGAGAAGGGCCTTCAGATACTCCATAGAAATGGTATGGTAGAAGGTATGTCTAATTTCTCTCCGGATTTCAATTTCTGTGAACATTGTGTATATGGGAAGTAGAATCGGGTGATTTTTCCTTCTGGTGCTAAGAGGGCGAACAAGATATTAGAACTTGTGCACAGTGATGTGTTTGGACCTGTGTCAGTTCCATCACTAGGAAAGTCTGTGTACTATGTTTCATTCATAGATGACTTCTCAAGGAATACATGGATATATTTCTTGAGGAAGAAATCTAAAGTCTTTGAAAAATTTAAAGAATTTAAGGCTCTGGTAGAAAACCGGACATAGAAGAAGATAAAGGCGCTGAGGACAGATAATGGTGAGTTCTGCAAGAAGGAATTTGAAGAGTTCTGTAAGAATTTTGGTATAGCACAGTAGAAGAATACTCCATACACACCTCAGCAAAACGGAGTTGCAGAAAGAATGAATAGAACGCTGATGGAAAAGGCAAGAAGCATGCTCAGTGGTACCAGGTTAAGACAAGAATTATGGGCAGAGGTAGTGGAGACTTCATGTTACTTAGTTAACAGATCACCTTCATCAGCGTTGGAGGATAAGAATCCACATGAGGTATGGACTGGTAAGAAGCCCTCTCGTTCACATCTAAGGGTATTTGGATGTGATGCATATGTACATGTTCCAAACGAGAAAAGGACCAAGTTGGACAATAAATCTGAAAGGTGCATCTTTATTGGGTATAAGGATGGTTTAAAAGGTTACAAGCTTTGGAACCCAGAAACAAGGAAGGTTGTGTACAGTCGAGATGTGGTGTTTAGAGAGGTGAAAGATGTTTTTAAACATGAAATCATACCAAAGGAACCTGAGAAGATAGAGTTTGAGCTAAAGGAGGATGAATCAGACTCTACAGCAGAAGAAGATTCAGAAGAGGAAGAGCCACAAACTCTATCTTTGAGAAGATCAGTTCGGGAAAGAAGGCAACCAGAAAGGTATAGTCCATTTGATTTATGTTCAGGTTTTGCCTTAAATATAACTGATGATGATTCCAGAACTGTGAGGGAGGTAGTAGATTCAGAGGATGGAAAACTCTGGAAGGAGGCCATGGGTTATGAAATGGCATCCTTGCATAAAAATGAGGCATGGGATCTGGTGGAGTTGCTGGCTGGAAGGAAGCCCATCAGGAGAAAATGGGTGTTTAAGAAGAAGATGAATGTAGAAGGCAAGGTGGAGAAATAAAAAGCGCGGTTGGTAGCAAAAGGTTATTCCCAGGTGACGGGAATCGATTTTGGTGGTATTTTTTCTCCTGTTGCCAAAGTTACTTCTATTAGACTAATTTTATTTGTTGCTGCTGCATTTGATTTTGAGATAGAACAAATGGATGTGAAGACAACATTTCTTCACGGGGATCTAGAAGAGGAGATCTACATGAAGCAACCAGAAGGATTTATGGTGAAGGGTAAGAAAGAACTGGTATACAGGTTGAAGAAGTCTCTGTATGGATTAAAACAGTCACCAAGGATGTGGTATCAGAAATTTGATACCTATATACGGGGACTTGGCTTCACTAGAAGCAAGGAGGATCACTGTGTTTATTTTAAATTAATTGGTGACCATGTTATTTATTTGGTATTATATGTGGATGATATGTTGCTGATTGGAAATGACAAAGAAATTATCCAAGATTTGAAGACCCAACTATTCTCCAAATTCGACATGAAGGATCTTGGTGCTGCAAACTATATTTTGGGCATGGAAATTAAGAGAGATCGGGTAAAGAGGAAGCTCTGGTTAAACCAGAGGAAGTATGTCGAGACTATATTGCAGAGGGTCAATATGTAGGATAGTAAACTGGTGAATGTTCCTATTCCTGTAGGTGCAAATCTGTCTGCTGAACAATGTCCCAAGACACAAGAAGAAGAGGAGGATATGTCCCCTGTTCCATATGCAAGTTCCGTGGGTAGCCTGATGTATGCAATGGTATGTACTAGACTAGACATTGCACATGCAGTGGGAGTATTGAGCAGGTTTATGTCAAACCCAAGGAACGAGCATTGGACAACAGTGAAGCGGGTTTTCAGATATTTGCGTGGCACTAGTGATTATGGCTTGTGCTACCAGGGAAGACCAGGATTGGAAAGAATGTTGGACATTCGCGGTTTTGTTGATGCAGACTGGGCTGGAGATCTGGACCAAAGAAGATCTACAAGTGGGTATGTGTTTAGCCTATTTGGAGGCGCAGTCAGTTGGATGAGTAAAAGACAGTCTGTAGTGGCTCTTTCAACTACAGAGGCAGAATACATAGCGGCCACTCATGCAAGCAAGGAAGTAGTTTGGTTGCAGAGATTGTGTTCAAGTATGGGGTTGGTACAGCAAGCTATAAGGATATACTGTGATAGCCAAAGTGCAATTTTCTTGGCTAAGAACCCTACTTACCATTCAAAGACAAAGCACATTGATGTTCAATATCACTTTGTTAGAGATATGGTTGAGGCTAAAAGGGTGTTGCTGGTAAAGGTGGAAACTTTGAAGAATGTTGCAGATGCATTGACGAAGTCTGTGAGCACTCAGAAGTTCTCTTGGTGTAGAGAAACAATGGGTGTTGAAGAATTAGCCCAATGACTAAGCTCTCCTGTGGCCCCCTGTGGAAAGAAAAAAACAAGTGGGAGAATGTTGGGTATGTGTTATATTCTTTCCACGACTAGCCCCACGCGCTGTACGTTGCGCTGGGCGCAACAGGGGGGTCACAGGGGGGGCGGCAGCCCCCCTTGTCGAGGTCCGGGGCAGCGCCCCAGCAAAGTTTTTTTTGGTGTGTGGCCCCACTCATAGGCGAACCCACCCATGTTTTGTGCATGATTTTGCACATGGTTTTTTGGGGTACGATGGCTTTCGGTATTTGTTATTTTGTAGGTCTGGTCAAGGGAACTATGGTGATTTTCTTATCCGAGGTTAAAGATTTGGGGTTTATGTATGCTTCGGCATGTATATATATGTGTTGTAACACTAAAAGGAATATAATGAAAAATCAAGCTGGTCGTCCCGTTTTGGGATCCAGGGGAAAATCTCTGTGTTTATCTGTTTTATGTTTTATGCTCTCGCTATTGTTTATTTTCTGTTATAATATTCGTGTGTAGATAATTTCTGTTCAGGGTTAAAACCTACAGGCCATTAAATACCAACAACACCATGTGTTGTTAGATATCAACATTGAAGGTCAAGTATTTTCCCTCAGAGAATTCATAGATTCAGGAGCAGATATTAATGTTTTGAACAAAAATTTAATTCCAACAAAATATTGGACAACAACACATAGAGAATTTATAGGATTAGGGACCCAAAATTTCAAATATAAGGTTCCTAAGGCCACAATTTGTTTTGAAAAACACTGTATTAGCTTGAAATTTGCAGTTGGCAGTATTCTTGTTGATTGTATATTGGGGAATGTCTTTCTTGAAACTATAGAGCCACATGATTCAACAAGATTATCTGATGGGTCAATTGGTTACTTTATTTGTGTTCCTGATGATAAAGGATAATTTCAGACCATTACTTTACCTTATACCTCCACAACCAGGTATTCCACTATGGTTCAGGCCATGCAAGAAGTAAATTTGAAACAAAGAAAAATAGAATAACTAAAATACATTGAATATTCTCTGAGGATTGAAGAGAAAATTCAATCTCCCAAGATTATGGAGAAAGTTGCAGAATTAAAAAAGAAAATAGAAGAACAATGATGTGCAGAAGATCGTAATGCCTTTTAGCATAGGAAGCAATAAAAAGTAGAATTTACCTACAAAGAAGATTATGAAGGCAAGCCATGCAAGAGTAAATAAATTCCTATAAATAATGAATATAAAAAACTTTGCCAGAAAGATATTTCTAGCCTTCTACTGTGAAATCTCACTAGAGAGTCCAGTAACCCATGGAACTGTTATGGATTCTATGTCAATAAATATTCTGAACAAATCAGGGGAATTCCTAGACTAGTCATCAACTACAGATCCCTAAATACAGTTTTACCAAATGAAACCTACTCAATTCCCCACAAGAGTAGTCTAATAAGCAGAATAACAGAAGTCAAAATATTTTCCAAGTTTGACATGAAATATGGAATTTGGTAGGTTATATTAAAGAAGAAGACAAGTTAAAAACATCATTTAGTGTCCCTTCAGGACATTGTGAGTGGAATGTCATGCCATTTGGGTTGAAACATGCTCCTTCAAAATTTCAGAAGGTAATGGATGAAGTCTTCAACCCATATTTTGATTGGTTGATCGTATACATTTGATCATATCCTAATTTTTTCTAAAAGTTTTGAAGAACACTTTAAAAATGTTTAGAGATTTATACAAGTTGTGAAAAATAATGGCTTGGTTTTGAGCAAAAAGAAGCTAGAATTGTTCAAAACAAAAATAAATTTTCTAGGCCACACCATTGAAAATGGACAGATCACCTTACGCAAACATGCCTTGGAATTTTCGGATAAATTCCTTGATAAAATTATTGGAAAAACCCAATTACAAAGATTCTTGGGATGCCTAAATTATGTCACTAATTTCTATAAAGGTTGTGCAAATTACAAAAGTCTACTAAATCAACGACTGCAAAAAGAGACAAAGTCGTGGACAGAGGCACATACTAAAACAATCATAAGAATAAAATCCAGGGTAAAGATATTACCTATCCTTTACTTAGTAGATGAAGAATTATTCAAAATTGTTGAAACTGATGCTAGTGATCTAGGATGGGGTGGAATACCAAAACAACTAAGAGATAGAAAGGAACAGGTAGTCCAGTTTGCCTCAGGGACATGGAATACTTATGAAAGGAATTATTCTACAATAGAAAAAGAATTAAAGGATGCCTGGAACTATATGGATAAATTTGAAATACATATTGTACCAAAAAAATTCTTACTGAGAACATATGCTTCTGCACTCAAGAACGTCTTGACAAAATATATCAAGAAGCATAGGGAATCTAAGTTTTCTAGATGGAAAGAACTCTTTTCAAATTTTGAATTCCAGGTAGAAAACATCAAAGGATCAGAGAACTGCCTACATGATTTCTTAAGAAAAGAAAATCTAGCGCAAAAAGAAAACATGATGGTCATTGTTACAAAATGGGATCCTAATGCAAAAATTAAAGCCTACATAAATATCCCTGATAATACTTGTTGGTTTGATTACATCAGACAATGGAAGCCAACTTGGCAATTAAGGAACACTAAAGTCCTTGATACAAATCTACAATGACATACTGATATCCAGAATTTAGTACCAGAATGAAGAATGTATCATAAGTCCAACAGATGGATACATGAAATGATATTCAAGCATTCCATACTCTCTTCTAACCTGGATGAAGAGGCATAAACATAAAGCTTCCATGATTTGCAAATAATTTGGAACGAAGGAAGCTCAAGAACTAATACTATTCATAAGTATTACATAATCAATAGAACAAGGGATCCTCATTTCTACGACAGATTAATGTGGCCAAATCATAATCCTAACCTTATTTTTCCTGACACTATATATGATTTTACAAGATACAAAAGATTATGGTGGGATGTACTATGTAGAGAGAAATTAAATGAAACCCATTACACATTAATCAAATTTGGATCCCCTTTCATCACACAAATCCTCCATCAACCCCAATGGCCCCGAGAATGGTGGTCATAGTTTGGGTTAAATAAAAATTCTATGGATCCAAGACAGTTCATGTTTGACTGCAGAAAAATGTGGAAAACTTATATTATTTATTACTTTCTAAAATGGATATTACAAAGAAGAACTTCTATTTAGATATGTGCTAGAGATTGACTGTAGGGGCATTCACTGGATATGTCGCCCTTGAGAAAATATGAGATCCAGAGGCTACCTGGCCCTTTACAGACTCTGTCTTTAGAACTTGAAGAAGTTAACACTCAACAGATAGACTCAAATCCTATGGAAGTTCAACCACTTTAGGTTCTCCCCAAGGTTTTTAGGCCTTGATGTGCAAGCTTCCAAACTTCTAACTTGAACTTTGAGAAATTATTCATGATGCAAGCAGATCAAATAGATGTTCGCAGATGCAAAGTAGGAAGATAATCTCAGAATCTAAAACTCTAAACTCTATTCAAATGTCAATGTCCCAAATGAGCTCTACTCCTCTCCTTATATAGGAGTGAAAGGAGAGAAACCCTAGAAAATATGTCTAAAAAAATTTATCGAACCAAGATTCGGCATGATCTTGAGATGTGGATCAAATAACACAAAAATTTGGAGAGGTGCTCCGAGTCTCAAGATTCATCCCAAAAGTAAAACTTACAGAAAAGCTACACAGTGGATATTTTGTCGGAAATCCCATGAAAAACGATTTTAAAAAATAATTTTTTAGAATCCATATTTACACAATGGATATTTTGTCATAATCCCATGAAAACGATAAAATGTTTTTTATAATCCTCTGCTATAAAATGTTACATAGTGGATATTTTATTGGAAATATCACAGAAAACAGTCACACTCACTGTCAGGTGACTATACTTGATTATGATCTCTTGTTTTTATTGCTCGATTATGTTCTCTCATTATTGTTGGAAGATCATTTGGCATGTTCCTAAAATATTTATGCCTTGGAATCAGCGAGTGAATAGGCCTGATGTGTCCCATGCTTTAGTATAGATGTGTCTTACTATCATGGGTTTCCCTAACACAATTTGGTATTTAACTTTTATCATGATGGCACATTGATGATGATGCTTCATGAAATAACAAAGGATCTTATTTTCAGAATATTGACCAAGATCTCTAAGAATTGAATAAGGAGTTTCATGGCAGTTCATATGCTCTATACATTCTCCCTCAAAGTAAAAAATTAACTTTCTTGGATCCATAGCAATTTTGTTTAATCCAATCCATGACCACCATTCTTGGAGCCATTGGGGTTGATGGAGGAGTTGTGTGATGAAAGCGGGTCCAAATTTGATTAATGTGTAATGGGTTTTATTTAATTTCTCTCTACATAGTACATCCCACCATAATATTTTGTATCCTACAAAATCATATATTGTGTCAAGAAAAATAAGGTTAGAATTATGATTTAGCCACATTAATTTGTCAGAGAAATCAGATTCCCTTATTCTTTTTATTACATAATACTTATGAAAAGTATTAGTTCTTAATATTCCTTCATTCCAGATTATTTGCAAATCATGGAAGATTTCTGTTAATTCTTCTTCATCTAGGTTAGAAGAGAGTATGGAATGCTTGTAGATCATGTCATGTATCCATCTACTGGACTTAGGATACACTCTTCGGTCTAGTACTAAATGTGGATATCAGTACATAGTTTTAGATTTGAATCAAGGACTTTAGTGTTCCTTAATTGCCACGTTGGCTTCCACTGTCTGAGGTAATCAAACCAACGAGTATTATCAGGGATATTTTTGTAGGCTTCAATTTCTACATTAGGATCCCATTCTATAAAAATGACCATCAGGTTTTCTGTTTGCACTATATTTTCTCTTCTTAAGAAATCAGGTAGGAAGTTATTTGATCCTTTGATGTGTTCTACCTGGAATTCAAAATTTGAAAAGAGTGCTTGCCATCTGGAAAACATAGATTTCGTGGGCTTCTTGATATATTTTGTCAAGACCTTCCTGAGTGCAGAAGCGTCTATTGTCAGTAAGATTTTTTTATGTACAAGATGTATATCAAATTTATCTATAAAGTTCTAGGAAACCTTTACTTATTTTTCTATTGAGGAATAATTCCTTTCAAAAGGATTCCATGTCCCCGAGGGAAACTGGACTACTCTTTCCTTTCCATATTTTTGTTGTTTTAGTATTCCACCCCATCCTAGATCACTGGCGTCAGTTTCAGGAATTTTGAATAATTCTTCATCTGCTAAGTAAAGGATAGGTAATGTCTTAACCTTGTATTTTATTCTTCTGACTTCTGTAGTAAGTGCCTCTATCCATGGCTTTGACTCTTTTTGCAGTCGTTGATTCAATAGACTTCTGTCATTTCCACAACCTTTATAGAAATTACTGACACAATTTAGGCATCCCAAGAATCTTTGTAATTGGGTTTTGTCAATAATTTTATTAGTGAATTTATCAACAAATTCCATGACATGTTTTTTTAAAGTGATTTGTCCATTTTCAATGGTGTGGCCTAGAAATTTTATTTTTGTTTTAAACAATTCTAGCTTCCTTTTGCTCAAAACCAAGCCATAATTTTTCACAACCTGTTGAAATCTCTGAACATGTTTAAAGTGTTCTTCAACAGTTATAGAAAAAATTAGGACATCATCAATGTATACGATCAACCAATAAAATTTTTGAAGGAGCATGCTTCAACCTAAATGGTATGAAATTCCACTCATAATGTCCTGAAGGGACACTAAATGTTGTTTTGAATCTATCTTCTTCTTTAATAGCAACCTGCCAAAATCCAGATTTCATGTCAAACTTGGAAAATATTTTGGCGCCTGCTATTCTACTTATAAGACTACCCTTATGTGGAATTGGGTAGGTGTCATATAATAAAACTATATTTAGGGGTTTGTAGTTGATGACCAGTGTTGAATCCATAATAGTTCCATGGGATGCTGTACTCTCTGATGAGCTTTCGCTGCAGAAGGCTCGAAATCTCTTTCTGGCAAAGTTTTATGTACTCCTTGTTCATAGGAATTTCTCAACTCTTTCATGGATTTCATTCGTAATCTTATTTGTAGGACAATTCTACTTTGTATTGCTTCCTATGCCAAAAGGCATTAGGATATTCTGCACAACATTGTTCTTCTAGTTTCATTTTTAATTCTACAACTTTTTACATAATCTTGGGAGATTGAATTTGCTCATCAATCCTCAGAGAAGATTTAAAGTGTTTCAGTTCTTATATCTTTATTTATTTCAAATTTACTTCTTGCATGGCCTCAACCATAGTGGAATACCTGGGTGTGGATATATAAGGCAAATTAATGGTCTTAAAGTATCCTATCTCATCAAAAACCGAAATAAAGTAACCAGCTGACTCATCAGACAATCTTGGTGAACCATGTGGCTCTACAGCAACAAGAAAGACATTCCCCAATATATAGTGAACATAAATACTGCCATCTGCAAAATTCAGGTTGATACAGTGTTTTTCAAAACAAACTGTGGCCTTAGGAACCTAATATTTGAAATTTTGGGTCCCTAATCCTATAACTTCTCTATGTGCTATTGTCCAATATTTTTTTGGAATTAAATTTTTGTTTAGAACATTAATATCTACTCCTGAATCTATCAATGTTCTGAGAGAAAATACTTGACCTTCAATATTAATATCTAACAACACATGGTTTTGTTGGTATTGAATGGTCTTTATTTTCATACTTACAAAGTTTAGAAAATATCTATGTTCCTTTTCATAGATCTCAACATTAGGATTCTTGAGAGGTTCTGAATCCTATATTGTTTTAGTTTTCTCTAAAGTTGAGAACTTTTTCTTTAGCTCTACCACTTCTTTCTTTATATTGTCAATTTATTGACTAACTTCTCCTAGAGTCATAGACCTATGTTTTGTAGACTGTTGATCTCTTTGGAATGATTTTGTATTTTTCTCATAGCAAGAATCTACAAATAAAGCTTTAGATGAAGTGTTTTTAGAGGTACTTCCCTTATTTCCGTGCATAGTCTGGAGAAAGGCTTCGAGGAGCTTTTCTTTCAGTTCTCCTTATTCGGGCATTTTGATGCTAGTCAATACTTTTTCTTCTCTGTCATCAATTGTAAGCACCATGCACATTTTTTCTTTTTGAGGAAGCTTTCTTGATTTTGCTTCTTCAATTTCTGAGCTTGAGTCAAATATGTCTCCAGAAAGTCTACAATGATAGTATTCTGAATCTGTGCAATCACATTCTCTGATGAATACATTGATTTTTTCATCAGAGTATTCAGTGTCTGTGTCTGTTTGGCTGCTACTCATTATTGAGAATGAGCTACAACAATTTTGTTCCATCTGATGTACTTCATCTTTGAAAGTGATATTGGGACAATTTTCTATCTTATGGTAACTTGAACCACACCTTGTGCATTGGAATGTGACCATTTTCTTTCCCTTTGTTTTAGAAAACTCTTGAGACTTTTTGCCGCTATTGGCCCTTGATTCATTTTTATGTGGACATTTATTTGCAGCATGTCCTTTTTGTCCACAAAGCCAACAAGTAATTGTGTTGTTTTTCTGGATTTTAAATGTATCTTGGCTCATACTAGTGGGATCTTCACACAATTTTATAGTATCTCCTCTGAGAATACTTCTTAGTTTTCTTGGGGCATTCTTTGTGAGCTCTTTTTTGGGTTTTATTTTGATGTTTTATGGTCCTTCTCTTCTGTACAACAAGATCATCAAAGGAGAACCCATATATATTGTAGATTGATTTACTGTCAGAAAATCTTGACAGTTTTTGTAATGAATTTTTTACCTTCAACCTTGTACACAAACCAATAAATTCTTTTGTTATATTACAATAAATTTCTCCCCATGAACAAGTTTCAAAATATTAGTAGAATATCTCCTGGTGCTAGTTATATTCCACAAACATGGAAGGGATTGCTACCAAATATACTTGTTTCCACAAATAATTTTGGCTTTCTTTGACTTCATATAGTCTATGTCCAGTCTCTGTGGAAATCTTCATACTGAGACATATTCTTACATTTAAGGTTCATAAGAACCACTTCATGCTTATTTTCCATTTCTATTGCTGGCCCACACCAATGTTCAAGAACGAAAGATGTTAGTGCTCCAATTGTATTGTTTTGGGGTGTGCCATCTTTATTATGGAATAAATCACGTGCTTCAGTTTTAGCCACCTGATCTTCCATTTTTTGTATAAGAGCTGGAGAGGATTCTACCTTCCAGCATCTTTTCAATGTTCCTGTAAAACACTCAACGAGTGTTTTGCAGGATTCAACTTCTCACTTTCCCCTCATACACATGAGTTTGTACTCTGTGTACATTTGGTCTATCATCTGTCTGATTTTTCCATCACTCAACCCGTCAATATTCCATTCCTTATATGCTCCCGAATAGAAAGCATGAGTTTCAGGAATCTTTCCTTTTCCACTAAGATCTGGTGCTGGGTATCTAGTGAACTGGCTAGACAAGGGTTGATAAATAGGAAACATATGATGTCCTGAGGTTTTAGGGATTTCTTCATATGTTTCTTCTGGGAAAAGTAGGGAAAGTTCTCCAGTAGGTTGAGGCTTTTTGATAGCCTTATGCTCTTTTGGGAATAAGAACTGAAATTTTTCTATTGGTGCCTTTAGTTGTTGGATGGGTATATGGTGGGTAAACAACATTGATTTTGGAATTTATTTTTCTTTGGGAGCAATAGATAATTTTTCAATTTTTTCTGGAAGTTCTTGTATGAGATTCTGTGAGGTTAATGATTCAAACCTCACCTTTTCTGTTATTCCTTCAGAAAAATCTCTCACAAAGCCTTTTAAGACGGAGACAAAAAAATTGACATCATTCATACTTTGATTCACACTTTTTACAACTACTTCCAAAGAGTTGAAGCATCCCTTTTGTTCTTTGGTTTTTGTAGCATTCATTTCTAGCCTTTTTAAAGCAATGTTTGTCCAATTTATTTTCTCACTGACTTTTTGTATTCTGCCGTCAAGGAAAAGAGAAGAATCACCCTTAAGAACAAGGGGAATAGCTTTTGTTGAGCTTCCTGATTTTCCTAGCAGGATCCCTTTATAAGGAGGAAATGTAGAAGTGGTTTCGAGATTTCTACCATCAAAGGTTGTCCACGAAGGTCTTTGTGCAGATGAGGTTTCTGCATCTGCCATATATAAAATAGGTGGATATTTTAGCTTTCTCCAAGCATAAAATAAGATCCAGGAATTTCTTACCTCCATGTGGTCTTTCCATTCTAAGGAGAGTGTAGTTTTTTGTTCTATAGTAGTGCTACAACTAAATTCTCTAGCATTGGGATGAGTATACAGATCCCAATTCAACATATTTTTCATCCATTGAGTGTCAATTTCGTGTTTACCACACCCTTCGATTATATCAAAAAATTATACATCTCTGGTTTTGAAGGATTTTTACAATTTGGGGGAGTAGGATTTTCAAATATGGAATTTGGAATCAAACTCTCAAGTTTCTATAGATATCCCAACCCATATCTAGGCATACCAGGTGGATGCATTTTACTAAACATTTCAATAAGACGAGGATCTTCATTTTCCAAAGAGGGTAGCTCATGGATAACCAATATTGTGTCATGAGGAAATGGTATATCTGCGCATTTGGTATTTGGACAAGCATTTACTATAGTGGATGGGGGAGCTTCTCTTGTTTGGACATTGCGATTTTGGTGGGTGACCATATTTGCAAGAGATTCTAAATAGACCAGGTGTTTACAAGTTGGACATTTGAATTCTAAACAAGGAAAATGAATTAACTGAGCTAAATCTAATAAATTTTCTTGATTACATGATGAGAAACTATTTACATATGATGAGGAAGTTGAGGGTCTACAACCAGTAGGGTCGACACTGAATTCTGAAGACTTGTGGCCCAAGTATTTTCTTAAAGAATCAACATCATGGAGCTTTATATGATCAATAGAAGACGTTCTTGGAAAATATAACACAACTGATGAGCGATTTTCTTGTATGGACATGTAAGGAAAAGATGTTGTGCCTCTTCTATCACTTAACCACAAATGGAGAAAAATCTTGGCCCTTGGATGCCCCTTTTAATGAGATTCTCCCATGAGAATTTTAATGAGATTCTCCCACATGAAAATTTGGTTGTGCACTATCAACACATGAATCATGTGTCATCTGTGCAGAGTGGCTAGGTAAATCATTTCTCTGTGTTATGTATGTGTATATCTCCTTGACCAAAATTTCCCTAGCAGTCTCTCAAACCCCCACATCAGCTTATCCACTAACCACTTTGGGGATTTCAGAAAGATGCATTTAGTATACAAATATACCCTGCAATATTTCTTTGATCATGACCAATCTACCACCTAGGGTCAGCCATTTATGTACCCAAAGGTTCAATTTTTTCTCTAGTTTCTTTGTTAGTCACTCCCAATTCACACATTCATATTTTTTTGAGTTCAATATAAATCCCATATATATAAAACCTTCATCAATCGATACCAATTTAACTTCAAATATGTTAGCAATCTCCCCCACTGATACCACATCTAGGCAGTTAGTGATCGACTTTGATTTTTCTCTGTTTATAATTTTCCCTGACACAACCCCAAATCTGGAAGTGATACAATGGAAATCCCACCATTCGTTTCATGTAGGTGTTTTTTTTTTCTATAAGATATGGCATTGCACATATCAATATATATGGAATGGAATAATCTCCAACATGGCACCTGTGACTGCGATGGTAGTTAGAGAAACTCAACATGCATCATGGTTACTTGAGAGGAAATGGGGTGACATAGGGCATACAAGTTGTTCCAAATAAATATTTTACACTAGAGGAACCTTTTGTAAAGAAGTGTCATCCATAAAAGGAAATGATGGATGATTTGAAATATAAGCATGTATTCTAAGAAAAAAAATTTGGTTTCCACCAGTTGTTTTGGTTTGCTGTGGATGGTTGAATTGGGTTTTCACCAACTATTTTGGTTGGTTGTGGAGGGTTTATTAAGTTTGTTGGGAACATTACTAATAGATAAATGTAGATAGTTGGGTAAATGTCAATTATGATGGTAATAGGCATCAAAATATATATGTGGAATGTATTTTTTTTTTACATTTTCTATGCATTAAAATTAAAATTGTTTTTTTTATATATATTAAAAATTAAAATTAATTAAATTATAACATGCAACTTGAAATCATCTCAAGCATAAGTTCATAAGTTCAAGAATGTAGATTATATATATATAAGTTGATGTTATTTCCTTCTATTAGCCAAAAGATATTACATTGTCATTCCACGTAAACTAGATGATCTCAACCTTCCTAGTGGGAAACCAAGTCTATTGACCATCTGGTTATTGAGTAATCTGTCCAAAAT
Organism: Pinus albicaulis; assembly: GCA_034641835.2. NCBI lineage: Eukaryota > Viridiplantae > Streptophyta > Pinopsida > Pinales > Pinaceae > Pinus > Pinus albicaulis. The sequence goes on from CM076584.1 coordinate 533,468,272, forward strand.
CTATAAATTTGAAAAAGTTTCAAACTGACAGAAAGAAAAATATTATCATCAAATGAGATAACACTGCTTGACCTCCCAAAAAGTCTTCTGGCAGAAAGAGAAACAATGTACTCATCAGATGAATCGACACGAGCTAGGGCTTTTGCACTAAAACCCGAAGCAGATTAAGGAGGAACACATGTTATGTGCTACTCAATTTTTTCCATCATGTTATCTAGACGAATCACATGGAATATCAAATGACATTGGTCATTCCTAATACCTGTCACACTATCCAAACTTCCTAGTTCATTTTGTTGCCCTCCTTGAAGTGCTCTTGCCAACAAGGCCTTCACATGCCAGTATAGTGACAAATTCTGGACGTAGAGAGTGTGTTTCTCTCTGATGTGTCCAGGTTTTTGGATGAGATCCTTAAATTTATTTATAATTTTCACATTTGATTGAGGTTCTTCAATGTTTTCATGGATTCTTCCCATCCTTCTATCTTGTTGCGGGTCATGAAAAAGGTGGACTCCTTATATCTCATGGTCATCTCTTGACCTTAAATATGACCCCAACCTATGTCACATCAACGCCCATGACCTTCTTTTTCACCACCTCTCCCATGCAAGGGTGGCCTCACCATATTCTCATGTGGTGATCCCCTGAACCTGAAGATACAAACTAAAACTCCTCTCTTGGTGCAATGATATATTAGTTTTCTCTGCCCCATAGACTCAAAACTTGAATAGAATTCTTCAATGGTGGATGATGTTGGAATAGTAGATTGTATGAGCCTTATTGACTCTAAATAAAAACTAGATATTTCAATTCTACAAGCATTAAACAATTTATTTTCTAGCAAGTGAGGATCCCATCAGCCACCAATTTCCCTCCACCATATCATGTGATTAGTCCAGATATACCAGATTTTAAAATTACCAATAATAGAATGTAAAACCCCTCCATCCACCATGAAAATTGCAATCCTTCGCTAGGGCTTAAGGCTTGTTCCAAGGTGCTTACCAGTACATATGATTTGGTTTCTCCCTAGTAGGACAAATGAATCAGTTGTATGATTGGAATTATCATCCCCAACATTGTGATTAAGGAAACTAAGAGTGAAATGGGAAATGGTGGTTACATTATTAACATTTTCTAATATAGAACATAGATGTAGAGTCTCCAAACCCCCATAACCAAAGCATGTTTTGAGTTCAAAAAAAAAAAAAAAATCATTTTAGTTACCTTTCCTTCCCACCCCTACCCAACTTTCCACAAAGGAAAAACCAGACACATAAGAATTGACACTCAAATTGGGCCATGAAATTTTTGAAATAAAAATGGCTTTCAATGGGCATATATCCTCATTCAAAGAAATTTCCATAATCCAAATTCCTTCAAAATGGAAATTTTTGAGAGAGGTTTCAGAGAAGTGAGGAGGAAGATACCCCAAAATGTTGAAGTAGGCATCAAACCTCCTTTTTTTCTACACCTTATATATTGTATCTCCTCACCACTAACCTCCAAAACTAGTGAACCTATCTTGAAGGCACCTTCCCATTTAGGATTACCAACTTTTAATTACTCCACACTCCACTCAATGTCAAGTATAGTATTGAAATGAACACCCTCATCCTCGCCGAGCTTCGTCACATGTGATTGCATGTGTGGGGGTTACCACACCACCCCTTCCATTAATTACATTCTTTTAATTCAATCACTAAAAATTCTCATATCCCAATAGATCCCTTCGGTTTCCTCTCACCTCCATCGGGGAATCCATCTCTACTTGGAGAATAATTTCCTAACTTGTCATTCTATCTTATTCAGAGATTGCAATGATATTTTGGATATCCATGTACTATGTTGAATGAGGCTAAGTAGTTTTCAGTCACTTCCCCACATGTGTACACCCTCATTTTTCCAAATAATCAATTGTTGTGTTGCTAGTGAACCTTATGTGGATGTGGATCACATAATGAAAATCGTGAAGCAACTAACCACTTTTGTGTATTAGTATAGATAGTCTCCATATTTTTGCCAAATTTTAACTACTTGTCTCGTGTAACATCCTTTTACTTGTGTTGATGAAAAGGAAAGAGTCACCATCCACCACTAGCTTAGTAAACCACTATGCCCAAGCTATTTTCAAACCCTTCTCGAATGCATAAAATTCTGCCTCATTGTTTCTATAATATCCACAATGTGTGGAAAATATTTTTAACACTCTATTGTTCCTATCTGAAAAAATCCCTCCAAATCTTGCTTCGTCTGGGTTACATTTTGAGGCCCCATCAATGTTTATCTTGATCAAACCTTCTATTTGGGGTAGATAGTTAGCATTTGACATATTTGGTGGCGGAATAGGTTTCCAAGCCATCAAAGCTATCATTTGCAGAGAAATATTTAGGGCAGTCAATATTTGAGCTTCATGAGGCTAAACCTACCAATCATTAGGGTGTCATGGTTCTTCCAATATAGTTTCCCAAATATTTTGGAGGATCCCCTATTAGAATGTTTCTTGATTATGATATGCATTCTTGAAAATTCATCGATTCCAATTCCTTCCAAATTTCCCATAACAAAAATCCTCGTAGTATATTCCAATATTTGTTGACCACTAGGCTAGTGATGGTAGTCTAGGTTCAGGCATTAAGGAGAGCTATTCAAACTTGCTAACAATATTTTCTAACTCTGGGGGAATTTGTTCCAGTTCCTTGTTTTTATTTTCATTCATCAAATTTATGAAATTTGATTAATGAAATGCACATTGGGTTTCAAAAGTCCCTTATCATTAAAAAAATATTAGCCCTTTGTAAACAATATTACAAATTCTTTGGAACCATTCAAACTTATTTGAAACCAATGTTTCTCTCCTTCAGCACCATTATAATGATTTTTAAACAATGGTAAAAATCGTTGGAAATATTACAATGTGCGTTATAATATGTTGACTGAGCTTTTGAAAGATATCAATTTACTTTAAAAAATGTAGACCCTTCAAAAGTTAAACTGTTGAAACTGAGTTTCGGACCTGGCACTATAACAAAAGTATATTGGAATAAAACTTTAGAAACACGTTTTGATAGAACTTCATTTAATTAACCATCGGGCCATACCTTTACTTAAAGTCCGTGCAACTTCCAATGCAAGTACCCTTGGATTTTCCATAGATCCACATCGATGGAAATCACATTCATTTGGAAACCATGACTTATCTCCCAAATGCAATGCGAGACCAGTGGTTTTAATATTATGACATGTCTCAATTTAACTGGATCGCGTTCCAAAAGGAACAAACCACCCTCGGCTCAGATGGTATGCGAGACCAGTGGTATTTTTTTATAAAATCGCCCAGCATTTAAACCTTTTTTTCTGAATGCGTTGACTGGGATTTCACTGCGCCCTTTATTTAAGTTCTGCTTCGCTTGACATTTTCATTCTACACTCTTAACTCAATTAACAGAGATTGGTTTATGATCACTGTCTGATCTTAAAACGAGGAAAACACGAGTCTCTCGCTATTATTTAGGATGGAATATATATGACAACAGCCTCAATAGAGAATTAGATTTCTCTATTCTCTAAGCTTTTATATGCAGAGTATAATATTCAATTCACACACAAAATATATGACACTCAATGAAATTTCGAAAGAATAAAGCCCTCCTTCACACAAAGATTAATATAAATTCAACCTGCGCTCAATGTCTACACAGAAGATATAAAATCAATTGAAATTACGAAGGTGGAATCCTCCAAGAACTTGCCAGAATACTCAGATAAACAAAAATATGCAAATTTATGAAGATAGAGGCAAAATTTCTCTCAATCAAATCTTCTACAGCCAAATTAAAATTCCTCTGTTTGCAGAGGTTACATTTATAGTCCTTCACATAACCATCGACCTCCTCGATTAGAATCAAATTCTTCATTTTTAGACAAAATCTTATTTAGCTAATATCTCCCTAATTTCTATCAACTGAAGCTAGATATGCTCAACAAATCAAAAGTTGTCCAATTCTCCTAACACCTATTCGAACAATTGTATCTCTAAATATATTTTCTAATTTATTACAAAAATAAATTAAACAAATTGTTGAGAGATCTAACCCTCTCAAGAAAACAAGCTTTGACCCAACAGTCAATGAATTTTAAACCCATCTAGCCACAACATGTGAACAAATTTTCACATTGTTGGCTAAATTCCGATGCCCATGCATCAGAATTCCGAAGACAAAAATCTTCACGGGCTCCTGTCCATGAGCTCCTCCACAGAACTGCCCAGTTTCTACAGCATAATTTTTGTCATCCAGGTAGCATCCTCAATTGGCTGATCCTTCCACTTGATCAAGTATTGGAAATACTCCTGTCCTCTTGTTCTCTTAAACACCTTCTTGTCTAAGATCCTTTCTGGCTGTAATGTCTTTGCTATAGGCAACTGTTTTACCCAGTCAATCTACTCTCTGTCTTCTGGTCTTTCATCTATGCCACCATCTTCATACCTGTACAAATAAACAACATTGAATATTGGAGATATTCCAATGTTAGATGGAAATTCAATTTCATAGGCATTTGCAGAAAATTTGCTCAGTACCCTGCATGGTCCTATCTTTTTAAATTTCAATTTGTTATACTGCTTCTTTGGAAATCTTTCTTTCCTCAAGTGTGCCAAAACCAAATCACCAACTTCAAAATTAACTTCTCTTCTGCTCAAATCTGCTCTGTTCTTGTACTTGATGTTGTTTTCTTGTAGCTGCTGCTTTACCTGCTCATGTATTGCTTGAATCTCTGAAGCAAACTCTTCTCCATCAACACTCCTCATTTCTACTTTTCCCAAGTTCCTCAATTCAGATACTCCTCTTGGGTGCATCCCATAAACCATATGGAATGGAATTTTCCCTGTACTTCTGTTAGGTTAATCATTGTATGCATATTCTTCCTATGGTAAGATATGATCCCACTACTTAGGATGTTCTCCTGCAAGACTTCTCAAAAAATTACCCAAACCTATGTTTACTACTTCAGTCTTCCCATTATTCTGAGGGTGATAAGCTGAGCTGAAACTCAGTTTAGTACCAAGCTTCTTCCACAATGTCCTCCAAAAATGACCAACAAACCGGGTATCTCTATCAGAAACAATACTTTTAGGTAACCCATGTAATCTAACAATCTCCTTGAAAAATAAATTTGCAAATGAGTAGCATCACTGGTTTTATAACATGAAATAAAATGTGCCATCTTTGAGAATCTATCAACTACAACATAAATTGCATCATTCCCTCTCCGTGTCCTAGGAAATCCTAAAACAAGATCCATACTTACCATATCCCAAGGTCTGTCTAGAATAGGCAATGGAATGTACAAACCTGCATTTTGGCTTCTCCCCTTTGCATATTGACAAATTTTACAGTTCTTCACAAACTTCTCCACTTCAGATCTCATCTTTGGCCAATAATAAAAATGACTCAGCTTCTCATAAGTTTTATCAATACCAAAATGTCCAGCAATTCCACCACTATGCTTCTCTCTGAATAAATTCTCTCTCATGGAACAATTTGGTATGCACAATTGATTTCTTTTGAACAATAAACGCTCTTGCAAGAAATAATCTAACCACTGACTTCTGTCTATCAAAATAGGATTACAACGTGCTTCAAATGCTTCTTTGAAATCCAAATTTGTTTTATAGAGTTCCTTAAGAAAATCAAAACCTACCACTTCAATTTGACTTTCTTGAACAAGAATGTTTTTCCTACTCAAGGCATCAACTATCTTATTTTCTTGACCACTTATATGCTTCAAAACAAAGTTAAAAATTTGAAGATATTCAACCCATTTTGCATGTTTTTTATTCAATTTAGACTGCTGCATAATATACTGTAAAGCATGATTATCTGATTATAGCAAAAAATCTTTAGACATTAAATAATGTCTCCACTTCTTCAATGATTGTATAATTGCATAAAATTATTTGTCATAAGAAGAGTACTTTCTTCTTGTCTCATTCATCTTCTCACTGAAATATGCTACAGGCCTATCTTCTTGACTTAACACAACCCCAATAGCTTCTCCACTAGCATCACACTTCACTCGAAATGGTTTGTTAAAATCAAGCAAAACTAAGACAGGTTTCTTAGTTATCTTCTGTTTCAAAAACTGAAAATTTCTTTCAGCTTCAGCAGTCCATTTAAATGGTTGTTTGTCCTTCTTTATGGTTTCAATGATAGGTGCATTAATCTTGCTAAAATTCCTTATGGATTTTCTATAAAAACTAGCAAGTCCATGGAAAATTCTTACCTCAAAAACACTTTTTGGTGAAAGCCACTCCACAATTGCCTTTACCTTCTCTAGATCCATTTTTAACCCTTCAGCAAAAACAAAAAAACCCAGATATACCAATTCTTCCTTCATGAATGAACACTTCTTTAAATTTACTAGTAACTTCTCTTGATGTAGTTTCTTTAAGACATAATTAAGATGTCTCAGGTGTTCTTCCTTTGTTCAGCTATAAATTAATATATCATCTAGATATACTATTGCAAATTTACCAATAAATTCCTTTAATACTTCATTCATGAGCCTCATAAAAGTACTAGGTGAATTTGATAACCCAAAAGGCATTACCATCCATTCATATAATCCCTCATTTTTTTTAAAGGTTGTTTTCCATTCATCACCTTCCCTTATCCTAATCTGATGATACCCAATTTTCAAATCTAATTTTGGAAAATATCTTGCTCCACTCAAATAGTCCATCAAATCTTCAATTCTGGGTAAAGGAAATCTATACCTGATTGTTATTTTGTTGATTTCTCTTGAATCAGTGCACATTCTCCAACCCCCATCTTTCTTCAGAATTAACACTGTAGGTACTGCACAAGGACTCAAGCTTTCTCTGATCAAACCTTTTTCAACCAATTCCTGCACTTGATTTTTGATTTCTTCATTTTCTGTAGGAGTCATTCTGTAAGATGATCTTTTTGGTAGATTTGATCCTGGGATCAAATATATCTGATCGTTGATTCTTCTTACAGGTGGTAATTCATCAAGAAAATCATCCACAATAATATCACAATAAATCTCCAACATTTCTTGAATTTCAATTGGCAAATCAGAAATTCTAGTAGAAGTAAATACTACCTTAGTTTTGCAAACTAAATCAAAATGTACCTCATCATCTTCAATGTGCTGCAAGTATTCTTTCCCACTCAACAATAAAGTCTTGGGATCAGAATTTTTACTTGATGCATCTCCTTCTTCCATAGGTAACAATGTTTGATTCATACTATCCCTGAAAAACTTGTAAGTGTTTCTCTTACCATCATGCACTGTTACTCTGTCATATTGCTACCCAGCAGTATGCGACACACATCCATAGGCATCACATCACACATAATTTTATCCTTGTAGCTGCCCATCTGCAACTCTATTTCACATTGTTCTTTCACAATTAGCTGGTGTCCCTTCTGAAGCCATGACACATTATAGGGTGTTGGATGTTCCCTTGTCTTCAATTTCAATTTCTCTATCACCTCTGTAGAGACCAAATTTTCTGTGTTGCCACTATCAATGACCAATTGACAACATTTCCCTTGAACTTTGCATACACTTTTGAACAAAGTATTCCTCTGTGTGAGCTCAGCAACTTCCTTTGTTTGTTTCAACAAAAACTTGTTAACCACCAAGGATTCTCCTTTCTCTAGCATAATTTATTTCTCTATTTCAGAAAACTTTGTTGCTTCTTCAGTCTGAGCAGCAATTTCATTTATCTAAATTGTACCCACATTCTCTTTCTCTGGGCATTCATAGGCTCTGTGTCCCAATTTGTTACATCTGTAACATCTCACTTCTCTTCCTATGATTCTACCTCCTCTTCCTCTGTAGGAACTCCTTATTCCATTTGCATCACCTTCTGTGGATGCATGCTGAGGTGAGCTGATGCTAGCTCCATCTCTTGGTGTTGTAGATCTTCCTCTACCATCTTGACTTCCCTTTCCTCGGAAAGTACCTCTTCCTTTGGCAGACTACTTTCTCAGGATTTTTTCTTCATCTTTTAAAGCCATTTGATAAGCCTCTTCTACTATCTTAGGAGACAATATACTTATCTCATCTTGGATCTCCATTCTGAGACCATTTATGTACTTGGAAATATTCTCTGTTGTGTCCTGGATTTGTCCTGCTCTTATGCTCACTTTGTAAAATTCTTCTGTGTATTACTTTACTGTCATTAATCTCTGTCTAAGATTTTGCATCTGTCTAAATAATGAAAGCTGATAATCACTAGGCAAAAACTTACCTCTCAGTTTTGCCACCATTATGCTCCAATTTTTTATTGGCTTCTTACCAGCTCTCCTTCTCTCTGCTTGCACTCCATCCCACCAAAGTGCTGCATTTCCTTTCAACCTTGTGACTGAAAATTTAACTCTCTTTTCTTCATCCATATCTTCATAATAAAAGAATTTATTCATCTCATTGATCCAGTCTATCAACTCTTCTGGATTCAATCCTCTTGCAAAAGCTGATACTTCAAGTCTATGCCTGGATGTAGAGCCTAAAACTGATTTAAAGAATCTCATATTAGGGGTAAGCTCAATATTGTCTTCTTCTTCTTCTTCAGCTTCAGGTTCACTGACATCCTTAGAATCTCTTGGATGTCCTACTTCAATTGCTTCCAATCTGGCTTGAATCTGCTGTATAGTCTCCAGTACTTCTGCATTAGCAGCTGGTCTACCTCTTCTTCTACCAGCAACACCTCTACCAATTCTGATAGCCATGTTGGATTTATTCTTCTGACTCTTATAAGCTTGTCCAATATCTGAAAAATGCTTTGAAGTCAGCTCTGATACCACAAATGATGGCAGTGTGGGTGCAGGCGTTAAGGAGAGTTGTTCAAACTTGCTAGCAATATTTTCTAACTCTGGGGGAATCTGTTCCAATTCCTTGTTTTTATTTTCATTCATAGAATTTATGAAATTTGATTAATGAAATGCACATTGGGTTTAAAAAGTCCCTTATCATTTAAAAAATATTAGCCCTTTGTAAACAATATTACAAATTCTTTGGAACCATTCAAACTTATTTAAAACCAATGTTTCTCTCCTTCGGCACCATTATAATGCTTTTTAAACAATGGTAAAAATCGTTGGAAATATTACAATGTGTGTTATGATATGCTGAATGATATTTTGAAAGATATCAATTTACTTTAAAAAATTTAGACCCTTCAAAAGTTAAACTGTCGAAACTGAGTTTCGGACCCAGCACTCTAACAAAAGTCTATTGGAATAAACCTTTAGAAACACGTTTTGATAAAACTTCATTTAATTAATCATCGGGCCATACCTTTACTTAAAGTCTATGCAAATTCCAACAAAAGTACCCTTGGATTTTCCACAGATCCACATAGAGGGAAATCACATTCATTTGGAAACCATGACTTATCTCCGAGATGCAATGTGATACCGGTGGTTTTAATATTATGACGTGTCTCAATTTAACTGGATCACATTCCAAAAGGAACAAACCACCCTTGGCTCAAATGTTACGCGAGACCAGTGGTATTGTTTTATAAAACCGCCCAACATTCAAACCTTCGTTTCTAAATGCGTCGACTGGGATTTCACTATGTCCTTTATTTAAGTTCTGCTTCGCTTGGAATTTTCGTTCTGCATTCTTAACTCAATTAATAGAGATTGGTTTATGATCATTGTCCGGTCTTAAAACAAGGAAAACCCAAGTCTCCTGTTATTCTTTAGGATGGAATAGCTATGATAACAGCCTCAATAGAGAATCATATTTCTCTATTCTCTAATATTTTATACACAGAGTATAATATTCAATTCAAACACAAAATATATGACACTCAATGAAATTTCGAAAGGATAAATCCCTCCTTCACACAAATATTAATATAAATTCAACCTGCGCTCAATGTCTACACAGAAGATATAAAATCAATTGAAATTACTAAGGTGGAATCCTCCGGGAAATTTCCAGAATACTCAGATAAACAAAAGTCTGCAAATTTATTAAGATAGAGGCAAAATTCCTCTCAATCAAATCTTCTACAGCCAAATTCAAATTTCTCTGTTTGCAGAGGTTACATTTATAGTCTTTCACATAACCATCAACCTCCTCGATTAGGATCGAATTCTTCATTATTAGACAAAATCATATTTAGCTAATATCTCCCTAATTTCTATCAACTGAAGCTAGATATGCTCAAAAAATCAAAAGCTGTCAAAATCTGTCCAATTCTCCTAACACATATTCGAACAATTGTATCTCTAAATATAGTTTCTAATTTATTACAAAAATAAATTAAACAAGTTGTTGAGAGATCCAACCCTCTCAGTAAAACCGACTTTGATCCCATAGTCAATGAATTTTAAACCCATAAAGCCACAACATGTGAACAAATTTTCACATTGCTGGCTAAATTCTGATGCCCTTGCATCAGCTAGAAAATGCCACCATTTTCCATAGATCCAAGGTTTCATGGATATTTTGTTGGTCCTAATCTGTGTGATCAAACAACTGGAATTCAGGATGTTGATATATCTTAGTCTAAATTAAATCATTGTGATCAAACAATGAATCATCTTCATGATTTCAACATTCAAGAATCAATTCCAATTTATGATTATTATGATAATCAAGTTCTCACTCTTGTTCTTTCTCCCACAAGTTGTTTCAAATTATATTTCTAATTATACTATTTTTGATAATGATTGTGAGAAATAAATTGTTTCAAATCAGTCCCAATTGTGTTTTAACATTAATTGTAACAATAGTGCAAATTATGAGACGATTTCATTATTTTTCCTTCATTTATTTTGTTTGATTTCATATTTTTTTTCTATTTACACGTTTCAATTTTTAGATGTAATTATTTGGCATATTGAGAAATCAAGTTTTGAAAATTCACAATGTGCATTACTAGAATGTGAAGAAGAATTACAAAATTCAGACTATGTCCATCAAGAGCTTCACAAATTCCAATTCTATTTGATGTTTATGTATTATGAGTTTATTTTTCCTTCTAGCATGCATCCTCAACATGAAACCACACTTGGGAATGAATTAATCCAATATAGACAACTATCTAACCGACTTGAAGATCTTCTCACATCTGCACTATGCCTCCATCCACACTTCATTGATCTATTTCAAAGTTTTATGGAAGCTTCATTTTCACGGAAGATTGCTAATGTTTTGTCTTATGTACATAACACTAATGGTTGTTCGACCTCTCTCCCATTGAATTATTCCTCTCTCCAAGGAGTATTCACCCTTACATTTGCGATCCCATATGGATTTGGTTGGAGGAAAAGTTTCAAGAGCGGACAACTGTAAATAAGTTTCCTTTTGTAAATACATTAGAAATTAGTGTACATACTATATTTAGATTTACTTTTGTTGGTTTAATTTTAATTTTATTTTTTTACTGATGTTTGATCTGTAGATACATGCAGGAAATAAAATATTTGAATGGTTACATTGGAAGTATGACTATAGCTAGTCATGTTTCCTTTCATGAAGTTAGGATTAGGAATAGATTAGTTGAAATTATCTAACTATTTGTATTTATTTCATTACTACAGATATTCTAATAAATATATAATGAGCGCATGATGCTTCCTTGCATCTGATTCATCTTCTAACAAAGAGTGTTTGAAAATTATGATTTCTTTAATTATTCTTACACTTTTCTTTCTTATTCTTCTTCGTGAAGCTTCATCACATTGTTTAAATTTGCAAAGAAATCCAGGAAGGGTGAAGTTCCAAAGAATATTTACAATCTCAGAGTTTTTGAAAAAACAATTTTCAATTCATACCAATTTCTATATGTCACTTTTCCCACTCTTACTCCTCAATATAAATATGCAGCATATGCAAATTGAAATCTAATTACTTATAATTTTAATTTAGTTTGAATAAGGAGATGATTATGAACTTATGCAAATTTTGAGAAATACGGGGGAGAATGTCAAGATCTATAAGGTACTCTTACAATTTGGTTCTTCTAGGTATGTATAAACATGTTCATCTTCATCTATTGTTAATTTCTCTTTTTATTCAGTTTGCTTCTTATTTATGTTTTACTTCTTTTTGCAGGTCTTCATTGGCTTGGTTTTGGAGACTTGAGATAAGCGAGCAATCAACCCTTTCCAGACCATTAACATGTTTAGGGAAGTATTTACTTTCTCATCATAATTTTTTGTATTCTACATTGGTGCTTCTCTACATATTTTCCTTTTCTTTGGAAATTTAGCGATATGAGTCGATAATCATATTCTACCTCTTGTTGATGCAACTGAAATTAAAATATTGACTCTTTCTTATTCAAATTAGTCATAGGTAAATGAAAATTACAAATTAATTTTTGTAGCAAGTTATAAAATGATCTTATCCATTGTTTTACCTATGGCTCTTCCAAATCTTACATATTCTAGGTTTAGTTGAACCTCTGCATTGCACTCATTTATCTTGATTCTACTTTAGTCACATTCTTTTATTCCTACTCAAAGCCTCCACCTGGTAAATATTGGAATCTCGATCCTCTACTATTAGATATTTCGACATTCCATTTCTCTCTATTATGAGATTCTTAATTTCTTGGACTAGTGAGATATCGAAAAAATATAATCTTGTTGGCCTCTCATCAATTCATCCATTATTATATAGTCCAGCTTGTCACTATGCTCACATGGAGTCCTATTTGACTATATTTGTATATATATGTTGTATTTCATGTTATCATAGTGTTTGAGAGCTTGGATGCATTTTCAATGATAATTTAGTCCAACATCCAAACATTCATTTCTTAGGAAGACTAAGTGACTTTGGGGATATACAATCTTCATGGTGTGTGCACATCGACCTCTTTTAACTCTTCTCGGCAATCTTCCTAGCTAATGAAAATTTCATCACCTGTGGTTTGCTTATATTTTGATCTTTATTCTGCTATTGGATGCTCTCATATTTTTCTTTCATTTTATAATATGCATCCTTTTATCTTTTCAAGGAATTATTGAGAAACCACTATGATGATGCAACCAACTAATAAGGAATTTGACACAGGTAAAGATAACACATCATTATCAATTCATTTTTGAATTCTCTTTTGTTTGAATTTTTGATATATCACTCTATAATTAACATGCAAATATTCAAAGCCTTCTCCATGTACACATAAGCATTGCATTAGTAGGGACTTGTTCATGATTTTCAACAGTTTATGAAAATCATGGAGTGGATATGAAATCTGAAAAAATAAAGAGAACAATTATTGCCATAATTCATAGAGAATCATATATTCGTTCTCATTTCTGATGATTTTTATTTATTTCTATTTCATTGAGCATGAATCATGATTTTTACATGCCCTAATTCTTTCTTTAATTTAAATTTAATAAATGATGATTTTGGGTCAATGAGATTTCAAAATAATTCAACTTGTTCAAGCTTTTAATTCTAATTCCAATCAAACGAAGAGGTTATCCTTTGACGGAGAAAATCGATATCTCTCAGGTAAAATTTTAATGAAATTATTCAAATGGTAAGCCTCACATGCCCATTTTCATCATTTTCTATTTTTGTTTTAGTTTTTTTTTTAGTTTTTGTTGATATACATCTTTGTTTTGCACTTCTACCAACTCAAATTTGACAGTCATTTCTTTGTTGTTTGACTTTGAGCTTTAGAAGAGCACTCATGATTCTCAACTAATCAACTAATTTCGGTAGTCCCTAAACTTTTATTTGTTTTGTAAACATCGCAAAGATACTTTTAAGCATAACTTGCATTGAAACAAGAAAAATTGCAGCAGGAAAAGACATCAAAGTTGGTTTAATTTCACCACATGACAGTTATTCACCGTACTATTCAGAGCCTAATTGCTTATAACTCTGCAAGATAGAATTTACTAAAATCTAAACATAAGACACACACACACTTGTTTTTCTTATTTTACTCTTTTGGTGAGAGATTTTATAACTAGTCTTGTTGGGGTTTATCTTTTAAATTTGGGATTTTCTTCTCCTTATTTGACTTTTTTGGAATTTTATTGATTTCTTTTCACTTTAGTTTTGATTTCTTTTCATTTTTTCGATTATTTTTATTTTGGTGACTCCACCAAGATTTATATGGAAGGAATTTATTTTTCTCACCCAACATTGGTTGGAATACATGGGAAATTCCTACTCTATCTATTCAATGAGTTTCATTTACTTTCAAGGCATATCATTATGGAATCATAAATCCATCTTTCTTTAAATATTTTTCATGGAGGAACACACATCCTTTCTAAATAATATAGTTCACCTTTTCAAGGAAAGAACTGACTTGATTTTGAATCAATGAATCCCTCATATCCCTCCACTTTATAAAACCTCTTATTGATAGTTGTGTGGAAATATTTTGGAGTAAACATTATGCAAAAATTATATCCATCAACATAAGTCTCTATTAGCATCCCACCTCTTTCATTTAGGTACATCATAAATTAATCTCACAAATGTGTTTATCAAAAGGGTGATCTCTCAAAATATGGAGCATGGGAAATACAAGTAAACCCGTAGGTGCTATGGATGCTCACTAGTAGCGGGACCATGCTTGTATGACATTAAATACAACTTCGTCGAGGTATTGTTTAGGATCATTGGAAAATAAGTGATGTCAGATACCATTCATATTGATAGATATATGCTTTATCAAAAAAGCCCTATTTTTACCTTCTATTTTTCATACGAGGTAATATTAAAATAAAATTTTCTCAAAATTCGGATTCATGATTTTAGACTTAGTATGCTTTGAGTACTTATCTTTTTGAACTTATATTGTTCAATTCATTAGTGTGGGACCCTTGGAAATGTTTTATTATTTGATTATTTAATGGAATTCCTCACTCTTAACCTTTGGGTAAAGTGAAGTTCATCATCTTTTAACCAGAGATAATTCGTTCATCCCCATGTGTCATCAATTGTTGAAGTGAAAACTCAACATCCCCATTTTCTACATATTCATGTCAAATAGTGGGGACCCTTTTCATAAATTTTCATTAAATAACCTTTTTAATATTTTCTTTTAGTTAAGTGCCCTATAATTCTGTGAGATTTTCATTTTCTTCAGATTTTTCTTTTGATTACTTCACTGTGTTCAATTTTTTACAAAATTTTCATTAGTTCTCGTTTCATCTCATTTGGTTGCATGGTTTGCAAATGATGTTCATTTGAAGTTTGATAATTTTTACCCCATAGACTAAAAATGTACAAAATGTGTATTACGTTAATTTTTGTAAATATTGATTTTAATTAATTTTTTCTAATCAATTAATTTTTTCTAATAATCCTACAAAATCGCCACATCTAAATTATAGAGCAATTAAAATTATGTATTTTCGAAATCTCGAAAATCTATTTCAAATCCCAATTTCAAAAATTAAAATGATCTAAAACTAGAAATTACCAAATAAATATAGCTCTTGGAAGAGAACCACTCCATGTAAACCCCACTTCACTTTACCTCATTCTCTCTCATTCCATCGGATCAGAGCTTTTTTTACACCTCGAATCTTTATTTTAACATAACCTACAGATGTATAATACTTCCCGATATTGTTCATTCATCAGAGCTCGAGATTTTGTTTCATCATAAGTTCATTTCAAATAAAACCTCTGATGATGATAATTCTCTCTCCTCCGATTACAATAACTCATTAGAACATCGGGACAAAGTTTCATCGGAACTATTTTTAATAGAAGCTCCAATATCATTATATCCCCGATGCTCCAATATTAGTAAACCTCACATACCCAAGTTCCCACAGTGTTCATATTTCCAATGTACCTTTTTTCCTTCGATAGCTCATTAATTTTGGCATATCGACATTTTTGTGTCTCAGTAGTAATTATTAGAGACCCTATCCAAAGAGTTCCAATATCATGGCATGGCATGACAAATTATAAAGTTGTAATGTTATTTGGTTTTAAGTTAATATATGAGGTTTGGTTTGGTGAGTTTTTTATAATACTTTATTATTATAAATTAAACTAATTTTAATTTAATTAAACTTTAATTGAAATCTTTATATAATTAATTTTGGTATATAATTTGATTAATCATAAATTAACCTGTAATTATTTTAATTGATTTAATTAATTGTGATTATAATGATTTCAAATTAGTTTGTACATATTTAATAAGTAGTTGTAATTAATTAATTTTTAATTAGGATTAATTGATTTAATCTAGGATTAGAATATTTAATTAAATTGTTCGAATTGTAGTTTAGGCAGAATTTTTTTAGAATTTTGATATTTTTTACACTTCATTTTTGGATAGACATTTCTGTATATTTGTTTAACCAAATGAAGTTTGCAATATCTAGTTGGAAATACAAGAGAAAGGAGAATAATATGGCATGGTTAAATATAGAAAATTCCATCATTTATTGACCCAAAAATCTAGCAGAAGACAAAGTGACAATTTTGCAACAAAAATTAGTTTTTCAATTTTGATTTGGGAAAATTTCACTCGATTTGGAAAACATTATGTTACTAATTCCTCCTCGGTCATTACTCAAAAGCAAATCAGACCCAAGAGAGGCAAGGGCATCTTGAAATCTATGTAGATTTTATTTATTTTTAATTTGTTGAGAAGAAGTTTTGTTTTCTATTATGTACACCAATTTGTTTTAGTTTTTGAATTTCAATTAGTTTTGGCAAGAGAGAAGTTGGGAGGATGAGGAAGAGAAGATTTGGAAAAATAGAATTTCCCCATCGAGAGAGGAAAAACTCTCATTTTGTTTTTGATTTGTAATTATAAATATGGCTTTTAGAGAATGCTATAGGGGTTCCTCCTCTGCAACTAGAGGCTTTGAAAGAACTATTGTAATAAGAGATTATAGTTGTAGGTGAGGGGAAAAATTCAGCTATGAGGTTTGGGGAAAACTATGTGATTTATGCTTTCTATGCATTTTCACTATTGTAATGTATTATGAGTTGAATTGTAGAGAGAAATAGTATTTTTCAGTTTTGAAAGGGATGATTTTTAGGCACTACTGTTAGCAATTTCTCCAAGGAGATGAAGCTGCTCAAAGACTACAAATTTGTAATGACGTTCTGGTATGAGTTTAATAAATTTTCATTTCAATGCACAATTGTTTGAATTTTGAGTTAATATTCTATTGCCATAATTTCCCTATCTAATTGTAATTTCTATTTTTAATAGTGTATGAATTTTTATATTGTGCACTACTATCGTATCATTAATTTTATGCTATTGATTTTTTGTAAGAGATATCTTTGATGAAAATAATAAAGTTATAATTAATATGAATTCATTAATAATGAAATGCGTTTGGAAGTAACTACTTATTGTTTAATTACATTCATGTTTTGGTTTATTTTTCATTAATTATATGAAATACTTCTTTAATTGATGAAAATTATATAATGGATTCAATCATACAAACAATCATCTTCCCCTATTTAGTTATTTCATTTGATCTTGAATTGGCAGAGGGTTATCCTTTTCCCAATTCAAGATAGATGAGTTTACTTGCACCTTAGAGTAAATTTGCATTTAGATTTCATTCTACATTTATATAAGTCTCCATATATAGTGGCAGAACTTAGTTTTTTGTTTGGCTGAGCCCTAGATCAGCTTAAGGATCATTTTCTTATCTTAGCTCAGAAAGAGGGATGATATGATGTCACTTATCTATTGGAAAGTAATATACATACTATAAGCCAAAAAATATAGAGAGAGGGTAACTAGACCCAATTTAACTAGTTGAAAGCACCATTACAAATGAAAAATTTACTACTTTATGTTCCCGACTAGGTGGTCACCCTTATAATGTTGACATGGTCATTTTGGGCCATCAACACACACTAACCATAATAATTGAGATATTTTTAGGAATAAATTTTATGTCCATATTTTCCTCCATATATATTATTTATGGATTTGATGATGCTCTATTGTTAGTTGATATTCTTGTTTAAGGGTGAACATGTTTTTAGGTTGATACCCCCACCATAATATGTCTGCATTAGTCGCCCGCGTTATTCTTCTTGAATTTAATTCTTGTTTGAAGTTTTCCCATTTCCCTATATCCAAGAGTTTTTTCCAATCGTCCTTGTCTTTCCATACTCTCCATTGATCATCCATCTCCCTTCATCGATATTAGTTGCTAACTATATTGTCTCCTTATTGCATGAAACAAAGGAAGATCTATGTAAGGTCATTACGATTACATAGTTTTGGTATTTATTGTCATGCAAAATTATAGAAATGAGCAGTATATCCACTCTGTATTTCCCAAAAACATGATCTTTTATGATATTTCTATTTTTCTTGGAGAGATTCCAGGTCGATGACCGTATCAAGTAATTTTTTGTTCTGAGCCTATCAATTTGTGAATTGGGGGCATAATATTTTTGACTCCATATCTTCTTCGATAGCTCCTCTCCCCCTTGTATCTATCACCATCGATTCTTTGTACCTAAGACTTGGTTGAGTATTTTAGGGTCCTAAAAGCCGAGGACAACAACTAGTTTGGGTTTAATCATATGGGACCAGGCCACTAAGGCCCAATTTCTGACCTTCTGGGATCCACTCCAATGGAACTTATTGAAGATATCAATCATCAATTTTCATACATTCCTGCAGGGAGATATACTTGAAATCTTATAGTATGCATATATTGCAACAATGATTTAATTAGAACCAATCTGTTGGCTTGATTTAGGGATCGAAAATCCCACCTTTCTAGCTTGGTACAAAAAAAAATTTATGATGTATTTATGGAAAGACAATCTCAAGGTGTTGAAAATCAAAGGCATTCCTAAGTATTTGACTGGGAGATAGCTTGCCTTAAAACCCAATGTCCTTTTCAGGAAGGATTGGACTGCAATAGGAGTGTTTAAAAAGAATATGTTAGATTTATCTTTGTTAATGAGGGTCTACAAGGATTACATAAATTCCTCAAGGAGAACCTTAATCCTTTTGATTTTCTGTAGGGAATATTTACATAATACCATAATATCATTAAAAAATTACTAGTGAGTTAGAGCTAGGTCTTCCTCCCATGGTATTAACTGCTTCATGGTGTTATTTCTTACGACAGTTTTTATAGATCTCCATAAAGCTTTGGCCACCAGTATGAAGAGGAAACAAGAAAAAGGATCCACTTGAAAAAAATTGTGAGAGGGATTAAACGTGGCATACTGGGACCCATTAAGTAATATGGAGAAAATGGGTGTTGAGATGAGGGCATGGATCTAGGAGATCTAGCGATATTCAAAACCAAATTCTCTAAGGATGTGAAAGAGATAGGGCCTAGTTTAAATGGTCATATGACTTCAATAGATCTAATTTTATCATCATACGTGATAGCTTATCAATATAGAGTCTGTGAACTACTTCTTGGGACATATTACTTCCATCCAAGACTTGTATCCCCTGCATGAAGCTAATTTTCTCCATGGAAATGAGTTTGTTGAGAAAAGGTTTGAGCCTTTTAATAATAACCATAGTGATAATTTTATAAATAACATTACACATGGCTATAGGTTAAAAAAAAATTGGTTAATCAAAACTATTATATTTTGGGATAAGGGTAAGAAATGTGGAATTTAACCCATGAAATCCCTATTGAAGCCTAAATAATTATGTAACCACCCCATGAATGTATGGCACTATAAAGTGCCATGGAGCCTGGAAAATTTTTTCAGTGCAACCATTAGGTCCTAGAGATTTATTCCATGACCAATTATTCAACCTCCTTAAGAGTGATTTCTCTCATTAGCGCCTGTTTTTGATCCCTATAAATGAGCTTGGGGATGTGTCTTGTAATGCAATATATGGTTGGAATCTTGTCATAGACCAATTCCATGAGGAGGTTATCAAATTATGACACCATTTCATGTTCCATGTCCACATGTTAGACCAGTCGCTTGCCCTAGGTTGTCTTTAATGAGAATATGAAATTTTGTTGTCTATGTTTAGCGATGGCTTTGTGGAAAATTTTTATATTCTTCTCCCCATCTATGAGCCATTGGATTCAATTCTTTTTCTTCCAAGTAATTTCCTCTTTCTTGTGGTGTTTCTCCATTATGTTTATAATTTTTCCCTCCTCTTAAACAAATTATTTCGTTTGTCCTTCAATAATTATTTGTTGTTGGATTTGACTCATATGATTTGGACGCAACTTCTATTCCTGCATTATATTACCAAAATATTTTTTGTTCCAATATTTGATTCATTTATTAAGTTCTTATAGCTTGAGCTAGAAAGTATGCATTTTATTTCTCCCTTGAATGTTTATCGTCTCCCACCATTATTTGATTTGAGTTAAAAATATTGAGTCTCTCAACAAAAAAGCATTCAAATCTGAAGGGGAAATTCCTAGGTGTGAATTTCATATCCAGTTCAACCTTACAAGTTAGTGATCATATCCCATGCATGAAGAAATGGAAGCTTCCATACATATATCTTTTTCCATTTTTTTTTTTTGAAATAAGGAATCTATCCAATATGCAAGTCATTTGGTGGTTACCTCCTTGAAAATTATTCCAAGTATACACTCCATTATTAATTTCTATATCTACCAGCTTGAGATCTCTAATTAGATCTATGAAGTGCTATGTTCTGGATCAAGTTCGTGGATCCCTCCTTTTTTCTCTTTTTGGAGGTTATCAAATTGAAGTTACTACCAACTATACAAAGCTCATCATTATGAAATTAATTGATTGCTTGAAGGTCCCTTATAAAACATTATTTTTCCTCAGGAGTACAGGGTTCTGTAAGAGATGAAATTTCCCATGTACTTATATATCTAAATCTCCTTGATAGGGCTCTATAGTATGCTATCCAATTATCAAAGAAATTTTTTGTCAGGTTACAGAGGCTTGTTATTCCTTTAACACTACCCTTGGCATCTAGTGCCATTACTTCATATTTATAATAGTATTTAGATAGTATTTCTCAAATTATTTATTTTGAAATTTTGTTTCTTGTAAAAACATAATCTCTAGTCAGTATTTTACTAATATTTCTTTCGAATATCTCTTCTTGCCTTATTTATTGAGGCCACAAATATTCCATATTACTATTTTCATTTCAAAGGTTTATTGGATGGGATAAACATCGCCAAGATCAGTATTACTTGCCCAATATTCACCAGATTTTCCCAAAACATCTGTATAGATTCTTGGATGGGCTTATATCCTCTTTTCCTAATGTTATTTGGCTATGAAATTTGTTCTAGATTACTTGAGTTGTTCAGTTGGTTTAGTTGTTTGGATGGTTTTGATTAGGTCCAAATGCCTCCATTCCATGAGTAATATTTGTAATACTTTCTCCTGATTTATCAATTACTCTTCCATGCTATTGACCTCCATATTTTTTACCTCATTTTTTTTGCTTCATCTCTCAGTTCATTTCGCTTGTTCTACATCTTGTGCTTTGGCTTTAGGTTATGACTAAGAGAGATGTTTTCTTTTATGGTATTTGGTAGGACCTCCTGATTACTTTTCTCCACATTTGTTGTGGCCAAGACTTAGTATTCATTACCTTTGGATTTGGGTTTATGCTTTGCAACCGGATCCATTTGGTTTATGGGGTTTCTCTTACGATTGACCACCTTTTGGAAAAATTACTTTTCTTCATTGGTTTTTTTTCTTCCTGGACTTGTATATATATTTAGTTTAGATGGAAATGCCTAAAAATATTTCTATATTCATGGCACCGAAAGAATATGAAGGGCACATGCTCATAATCAAAAGGTTGTTATGAGATCTCATCATGATATTCTAGCTCTATAGAGTTAGGATGGGGTTATGTTATATTCATATATACACAGATACACATATATGAAGTATAACAACCTATTTTTTTGGTGTCCATGATTTTTACAAAGCTGTAGATTTTGTTTCCAATATATTCTAAAATTTATGGATCGTAGAAGTCCATGTAAAGGGAGAACAATAGAACCCAAACTGGGGTTGCCATAAACTTTTCATGATTTGGGTTCTATCATTCCTTCTAGTTTCTCATGAAAAGGCTTGGATTATAGAAAAAATAAGGACCATTTTCAAAGATCCCAACTTTGTCATCCATATTTGTAAATATTATTGTAAATAAACCCCTTGGCCCAAATTTTAGATTTATATGCCCCTCGGGTTTTCATTTGATATAGATCCATTCTACCAGATCTCTCTCAGAGGGCCATATTCCAATAAAATTACAAACAAGATCATGAAATTTCATGTACTATCTATAATTCTCTTGATTTTTACTAGATCCAACCACTTTGTTTATGCTCTTATCTCCTTGGATACATTTATATAGGAGGGAATCACTCCCCTCCCTCTTGCTCCACTGATACATGGAACCAAGATCTCCCTTTCTTGGGGTAGTGCTCCTTCTAGATATTAAATGTACCAGATTTAATTTATTGTGTGATTCAAAAATTCTGCATCATACTTCAGACCCTATCAGAGCTCCCTACCCCAGTATATATATATATGTGTGTGTGTGTGTGTGTGTGTGTGTGTGTGTGTGTGTGTGTGTTAATTTTCAATTATATTACCTCAAAAAATTAATATTTTAGTACATGAGTCATCCATTCAATTGCATCATACTTTATGGTAGATGGTCTCAATTTACCCAATGGGAGACTAGAGAATTTTTACCATTTTTCAATAGAATGATTTTTCCAAAACTTTAATATTTTTAATAACTATAACATTAATAGAGATTCTAGTGCATAATCATAATACAAAAAATTGTTTGCAATCATTTAATAACAAGGAATCAGAATAGGTAACACATGTTGGATATTTGACAATAAAACCTACATGAGTTGACGTAGTTGAAATACATTAAACATGTCACTGAATTTGAGACATAATAGTGTCCATTCTCTCTATACAAAACCATTTGTTTCTTTGTTCACGTTTCACATACTGGATATTTTCAAAGACATTGTACCTTTCAGCTTCCCTCCCACTAACGACCTTTCCCAACAGGATTTTCATCTATTAGTAGAGAGATAAAACTTGAAATACTTCTTTTTATTTTCCTTGGTGTGGCTAGGGTCAGGAACCCATAGTCCTACATCCTCCATGAGCTTCAATGAGATAAATATTGTTTGTCTCTGGTTTTCATAATCTCCAAGTATTGAATTCCATTGTGGGCTTCACGGGGATAGTTGAATGATGTGTGTCGAAAACCACTTGGGCCTACTATTGGACTTGGTTATGGCCTCGAGGGCCTATAACTTGAATTTTTTAAATTTATATGGAGATTACCTGGAAAAAAAATCTTAAAAACAAAAAAATATATAATGGAGAGAACATAAAGTTACACAGTTATTTTTTCTCCTGGAACCGAAAAACAGGGAAACCATTGATTTTTCATTATATTCTTTTCAATCTTACAATACATTATATGCATTTTAAACAATTCATAAAACCAAAATCCATTAACCCTAAATTAGAACATAGTTGTAGTTCCCTTGATGAGATCTACGATATACCATGTACAAAACCATCATGCCTAAAACCATGTGCATAAAACATGCACAAAACCATATGTAGTTCTGCCCATAGTCATTGGGTCCACCCAACAATCCTTGGGTCATGAAAATAATATATCACATACCCAAAATTATTTAACTTGTTGTTTTCTTTGCATACAAGGCTCTGTAGGAGTACAAAATCATCAATCAAGCATTGTAATTCCCATTGTTTCTTGACACCAAGAAAAATTATCAGTGCTCATATACTTTGTTAATGCATTTGAAACACTCTTGAAAGTGTCCACCTTTACCAAAAACACTTTTATTCTTCAACCATATCCATCAAAAAGTGATACTAAACATCAATATGTTTCTCTTTCGAATGATAAGTAGGGTTCCTTTCCAAGAAAATTTCACTTTGGCTCTTGCAATATATCCTTATAGCTTATTGTACCAACCCCATACTTGAAAAAAATATTTGCAACCAAAATACTTTATTTCTTGCATGAGTGGCTACCATGTATTCGACCTTTGTAGTTGAAAGTGACACTACATACTATCTCTTCCTCATCTAACTGACTGATCCTCTAAATAGGTTAAACACATATCCACTTGTATATATTTTCTGGTCTAGATCTCTAACCTAGTTTCCATCAAGAAAACCACATATGTCCAACACTTTGTCTGATCCTATTCTTCCTTGGTAGCACAACCATATTTAGTAGTGCCATGCAGATATCTGAAAATTCACTTGACTATTTTCTAATGCTCCTTCCTTCGTTTTGGCATAAACCTGCTCAATGCTTCCGCTACACAAGCAAACTATGGTCTCATATAAACCATTTCATACATCAAAATACCAACTACTTTGGCATATGGAACATGGGACATGCCCTCTTCCTCCTCCTATGCCCTGGGACATTGTTGTGCATATAATTATGCCTTAAAGAATTACCCTCTTGGATTAAATCCACTCTCTTTGTCACTGTGTGACATCTGATCAATTGTTAGACAATTGAAAGGCATTCGTCCATTGGATCCCATAGTGTAAACTATCAACCGAATCCTTTATTTAAGCCACCTTAACTGACTTACTCATTAATTTTTTTCTTTTCTTGTTAGATCCCACCCCATGAATTGAAATACCAGCTTCCTCACTTTAAGCCAAATCACTAATTTTGCAGTAGTTCCACTATACCATTTGTTGATTGTTCCATGTGCTTTACTTGTTTGTTCTACCGAAAAAAATTGTTTATCCATCTCCCACCATTTTTGCTGTGAAATATACAAAACTGAAAACATATTTGTGTGGAATGAGCTAAACAATGTGTGTTTCAACTTTGTCTATTTGTTTTGCATAGGTTGATCCACCATATGATGTAAGTAGAATTATGAAGAGTTTATAATAAAGAGTTCAATTGTTGCAAACACATGAAACATGATTTTACAACAAACCACCGTATCACACCAAATCAACAATGATTTGATCCACACTTTGAATTCACAAAATTTAAAACCGGTCTTCAAAATTTTTCATACAAATATCAAATTTCCAGAGATATTATAGATCATGGGTGCTTTGAATAAACAAGCCATCTCCCCTTTATACTTGTTTACTAAGTTGTTATTTTCATTTATGTTCAGATATGTGACTTTCGTTTTCATTAGGTGCGTGTAATTTTAATATATTTTGTGGCTTCTTGCAACTTCGTGGCTTTAATTTTGTAGATGAAACATTTATTTTCAGGTGCACCATTGTCTCAATCTCTTCTTTGAGGAATCCACTACAATTTCACGACATTACCACAAACTGGGATCTTTATTTGTTGTGATACTCCAATTAGGACATTAATTCAAGAACATCAATTTCCATAAGGTATTTTAATAATTGTAAAGTTAAACAAGAAATTAATTTCAAATTTCTTTAGTAACATTTTTTATTTTAATATTCATGCATACCATCAGCGTCATGCTTCATGAATTGGATTTTATAAGATGGGATTTCATTAGAATTGAAAATTGCAACAAGGAATCATATGCTATTATCTTAAAGAATATTTTGGCATTGAAAATCCAAATTATAGAGATACCTTATGAAACATAATAGGAATTATGGGGGTTTGCATGGTCATCCTCATGGATAGTGCCTTCATTCTCTTGAACTTCTTGTTTTGAAGAATTTCAGTGAAAATTCCTTGGAACTTGATAAATTGGTCAGATTCAATGCTTGATGAAGAAAATATTTTTGTTTCCTTCATGGCTAGAAAGAGTGAAGAAAACCATGTTTCTTCCATCCATTAAGGATGCACCTAGCAAAAGGAATCTTGAATTTTCCCCTATCGATTTAAGGTGCACCTTTATTTTGGATACAATAATTGTCAAGGAATAGAAAGGGTTAAGGTGTGGTTTGGATGCACACTTATCAAGAGTCCTAAATTTACATGTGGTGTGGATTTTTATTGATGTTAGTCTAAAAGTAGATACATTCTTTCCAATGAACGATTTTAATTTCCTATTTTTATCACACAAATATGCACTAAGAAGAATGAACATATTTGAATAACGATTATATGAATTATAATATTGTCATTACTTTTTGTGTTATAGGGGGTGCATGCAAGGTTTTTATATGATGTTTTCTAATGATATAAACTCTGCATATGAAACCAAATAATATCGACACAATTAAACTTCCCTCTAAGCTTATGGGAGTACTCAAGAATAGTGGTAAAACAACAAAATGAATTCTGAGGGTTGAGATTATTTTTTTAAGCAAGATTAGAACAATGATTATATGGAAAAATGAGAGGAATATGCAAGGTAAGTGAAAAAGAAATTCAAATTAAGTGCATAGTAATGACGAACAAGATCCTTGTAGCATGATTGCACATGTAACAATAAGACAACAACACAAACTTGAAGATATAAAATAAAGCGTAGTATAATTTATTTGATATATTAATGAAGTGGAAAAGTGTAAACCATAGATATCAGTACATCATGGGATCCTTAGAAGCAAACAATATTGTCAAGAATGGATGGAAGAAGAAAAACGGTGTACGAATCACTTAATGTGTATGAAAATACTCCAAGTTCATGAATCATTGAGATCTTCTCTCCTTTAAATGCAATGCATGCAATTGTAATTTATCCTTAAAATGAAATGACTTATTGAAAATGGAAAATGTGCCAAGAATACTCTCCCTGGGTGATATTATCCCAAGTGTACGGTTATATATGTACTAAGATTATGAAGAGGCAAACAAACATGTTGTTCTTCTAGTATTGAAATGTAGATATGATGGAAAAATCCCTAGTAGCACTCTTCTTCACACCTACTATTTTACTCATTGTACAAGTACTAATTCACCGCCAATAAGGAAAATAGCACCCCAAGGAAATTATCGAATGTAAAACCCTCATCTCATATCTACCCACGTAACCGACCAACCAAGGTAAACAAGTGACAAGGAGTTACTATGATATTATTAAACCTCCTAGGTGACCTTAAAGAAGTGGAATTGACAAAAACACATCACACAAGACTTCCACATAAACTACAGAACTCCCAAGAGCCATCCCAGCCACTCTTGTAAGAAACCCCTGGGTCTCACTCAGGTTTTATACCATTAAACCCCCAGACACTCCCATATTATGGGCATGGGTGCCTCTAGCAGGCTCTATATGCTCCCACAAAATAGGCATGCATGCGTCTAGGGACATTTTTCCTCATGAATGTGTCAGTGTCCCTGGGATTTGAGCCACCTTTTCAAGCTCAGAGCCTAGGTCATTGCCCAGAACTCAATGACAAGTTTGGAAATGAATTATAACA
Source organism: Pinus albicaulis (assembly GCA_034641835.2). NCBI lineage: Eukaryota > Viridiplantae > Streptophyta > Pinopsida > Pinales > Pinaceae > Pinus > Pinus albicaulis. The sequence continues at coordinate 533,495,617 of CM076584.1, forward strand.
GTGAAACAATGATTCATTAGAAAAAAAATTGGCAAATCCTATAATGGACCCCTACTAGCCATGAAAAGAATTTCGTCAAACACGTCACATATATATATTTTACAAGTTTAAACAACATATCTGAGGATAGGGGTCTCATACTTATATAAGAATCACTAATAGTCATCGTTCCCTTACATAATTAGTTGTGTTATCATCCATTAGGTCATAGATACATTGTTTATTCATTTACAATTAAAAATATGAGGAGATCCATACATCATCATTGTCAGAATACATGCTTATAACTAGCACAATAACAACATAAATATAAAGTATACATCATCCATAGAATCCATATATAAAAATGTAAATTTACAAATAAGATGCCAAGGAGTGAACTTCTTATTAATAAATGTAAAAACAAACTCGTGATAGGACTACCACATTCCACCCGGCCATAGATTGGTCGAGCCAAATCTCTCTCCATCCCATCACCCCTGTTCCATATTACAAGTATGAATGTGGGACTCATAACCAAACAAAAAGAACCAAATAAGCATGGATGCTACTGAAGTTCTCCACCTACACTATGAGGAATTTAACTACCTCCTAGTCTCTCAGGCTTTACCATAATACACAATCTGATCCAAGGATACTTGGGCCCCACACTAAGATCCACTCTCCAGGATTTCTTGTACATTATATCATGGGACTACAGAACCTGACAAAGATCACCAACCTCTTGGATTTACCATATATCCCACCATTAACCGACAAGGATTCCTAGGCCCACCAAGGCACACAATACCTAACTTTACCACAACCTAAATTTTGATTCAGGGGTCACTAGGCTAGTGGCATTGCCACAATCCATAGTCTGGTTCAGTGATCACTAGTCGATGATTTTTTCCTTTCGAATATTGATATGGTGGATCAGTATAATGCTCAAAATTCATAGTGCTTGAGTTCACTAGAAACTAGCATCAAGGAAAATATCTCGTCACAATGAATCCAATGCAAGTCGTTTCACTCAAAACTGTCATCGAATGTTCCCGATATCACGTTATGATCTATTTAAAAAACAACTAGAAATTTTAAAATGTGGGTTGCAGGTACACTAGTCAGTAGTTCGTATGCTGACTGGGAATTTGACCTAGTTTTATTATGTATTATGTGTGCCTATGCTTTGATGACAAGTGCCATCATTTTATTGATTCAAATTGGAATTTTTTCATTGGTTCAGTGGTTTTTTATGTGGACCAATAAAAGAGAACCACGTGGGCCAATAAATGGCTGCCAAGTGGCCTCCATATTTCCATATAAAGTTTTTGTATGGCCAGAGCGGGCCTCTATGAGGTTCAAACGCGAGACATACAACCTACCAAAAAATCTCTCCACCAACCCACCTATGGTAGTTCTTAACTACTATGGTTTCCATGTCGTATTTAAATTTTGAATGCATAGGAATCAGGGGTCAAGATGAGGGTTAACCCTAGACCATGATCCACCCAACTACACTACGTAGCGGAAATATGGGGTCTGTGGTTAACCCTAACCGCAACACATATTATATTCCAATGGACCATATATTAAATGCAATCTACTAAATTTTCCAGACCATATGATATCACCGGGTATGCAAAGTTCCAAACCATTGTTAAAATGTTAACCAAAGTTCAAAGTGGAGATTGTTAACCTATGTTATAACATGTGAATGGTTAATCACATAAAATGGATTTTATTTCTATGCGGCGGTTCGAAAGGCGATTTTCATGTGAACCAATTTGACGATAAATTTAAATGATATCGGGGACCACGGTGGAGCCCAAAATGGGGTTCCAAGAACTCGACCACAGTCAACCCCAAACCATAGGTGCAGTTAAAATTTTCGGCTTGGTGGGATGGTTAACTTCTGACAGTCTACCGATTTGATATTACATGCAAAGGTTCTGGCGATAATTTTTTATGTTATACAAAACCAACAATTGGAAGCACAATGGAAACCTCTAGTGGTTACCTCAAATCTAACCATGGTTGAAACGTTGGTTGGGTTAAAAGAAATGGCATGGGAAGTTCAAACTAATCAGCGGTTCCAACCACCCGAATCAGACAGTCAACCAGGTGCTACGTGGTGAACTTTTATCGAGTCATGGGCAACCAAGTGCAATTAAATGTTCAAAAATTTGCACCCAAACCGATGAGAATCTTTCGAGTGCAGGGAAAAATTGTCGCTTCACGTGGTCGCAAAAAAGTGGAATTTGTAGAAAAATTTGTACGTGAGTGCGAATTACAGGATAGTTAGAAGAAAAACTTCTATCGAGCATAACTTAGTAATTTTTTGACCTTTTTGAGTGAAAAAAGAGCACAACTAGGGTTTTTGGCTATTTTGGAGCCATTGGAGGCATTTATTTCATAGTTTGAGCATTTTACTCGATGTAAACACATATTTTTGAGCATAATGAAAGAGGCCCAACATTGGATGCTGGACTAGGAGATGTATCCCTGGAGGGGTGAGCTCCTTCATCATTTTTTGTATTTTGTATACTGTTATGGTATTGATGCCTTCTTTATTTTCTACAAATCTGAGTATAAAATCATGTTAATGTGTTAATGAAATTGACAGAATTGGTTAAAAAACCACAAACATTTCACTTGCAATTTGCACCATAAACTCTCAAGTTTTCATATATAGATCAGTTTGGTATCAGAGCTTTCGTTCTTAGTTTTTTGTCAAGGTTTAATTTTGTTGCAAGTGTTTTTTATGCTTACAAGGTTGAAGCTCAAAAGAGGAGAGGAAAATATTGTGGTTGAAATTCATCAAGTTGGGTCAAGAAGAGCACATTTGCCATAATATCCACCACAAAATACACCTCAAATTTCACCAGATTCCTCACCAGTAATGGCACATGAAGGAGACCCTGACAATATTTCAGAGGATGAGAAAGCTTTTAGAGAAGGATTCTTTGACATGACACAAATCGTGAAAGTTCTCTATGAAGAGAGAAATACAAGTTTGCAACAAGGTGAGAGCTCCAATCTTCCAAAGGGAAATGGAGATAAGCCTCTAAAAGGAGATGGAGGAGATGGGGACAAGCCACCAAAAAAGAATGGAGGGAATGGTGAAAAACCACCATTAGCACCTCTTCACTTCCATCATCACCACTATATTGATTTGAGTATGAATGTTATTTTCGTTGTGCTAATTACATCTTCAGATTTAAAATTTATGTGTTGATCTTATGCTTGATGTACATAGGTTTCCTTGTTTCTTATGTGTTTCAAACAGGTAACTTCGCTGAGTTTTATGAGTGAATTCAAGAGCATAAAGTATGAAAATAAAATTCTGAACAACAGTAAAAAAATAAAAAACAAACCATCACAATTGATCCATCAACACATATTTTTTATGAAGGAGTTCACCCCTCTTGGGCTACATCTCCTTGTCCAATTTCCATTGCTTGGGCCTCTTTGTTAGCTCAATACTATAAAAATTTTTGCTTCAATGCATAAAATTCTCGTGAAACATACTTCAATGAGTTTAGAATGTCAAAATCTATCATAAATGACTATTCATTCTCTCAATTTTGCCTTCACCTGATCTAGGCATGGCCTTCCCTCTTGGTGTCCCTTAGCTTATATTTTCTTCAAAGTGACAAAAACACCTATAGAATTGCTCCACTGCCTCTGTAGCCTATACCAATGTGTCAAAAACATCAAAATATACCAAAAATCACTCTTCTTGAGGAAAAATTGGTTGAAAATTACTTCAGTTATGGTCAAAACAAATTTTCCTAGTGAAATGCCTCCAAAACTAGAGGAGACTTGAGTTAGCTCCAACAGATTGGGGATTCCGCTGAAATTGCGGAGTCTTATAAACCCACTGCCATAAACATCGAGATTAATTATAATTAAAACAACACTTAACTGTATATAATCGCGTATTAACAATGCTTAAATACATTCCATAAAACACATTTAATTAGCATTAACCACCGAATTAGTGGATTAACCCACAATTAAATTTTAACTCCACGCTTAATAAAATCCGCTCCGCCCATGGTTTTGCAGCATGGTGATATGGGTAGGGGGATGGACCATGGGGTTGGCCCCCTCCAAATCCTCGCCATCGGATCCGATTAACAATAAGTGTAAGTCAAAACCATAGTAGGTTAAGACCCAACAGATACGTAAGGTGGTAAGGCACTCAGATGGCATGTGGTAGGTCATGGGTTCGACCTAGAACACTGCACATAAGATTTGCTCCATAATACATTTCCCAACGAAAGGTTAGAAATTTAGGTTAAATAAATATATATGCGTATGCCCATCTCCAAGGTTAAGACTTTTAATGAAATAAATAAATCACCTGAATTCATATGTGCCAATGGTATAGCTAGAAACTTTGGTTTATAACATAATTCAGAATTTGATATAATATGAAACTTCTTCCTATAGTTCAATCCAAGGTTAGGATGAGGTCCATCAAAGGGGGCACGTGGCGGACCCTCATTGCATCACATTTCTAGGCTTGGTTGGACCATTCCAAACTATATAAAAAAAATCCTCATTCAACCTTAGGATAAATTGTAAAAAAAATTCACCTCGAAAGTCCACCTGTGAATCCTGTTGTGACACTTGTCATAGTTTCATTCGAAAAAAATTGGATAATATTCCCTGAATATACCTTGTATGATGACTAGGCTGCCATGTCATCAACCTGTCATTGTTCTACAGTTCTTTTAGTTGTTTAGGAAAATGAATAGCAGGTCATAACTTCCTCATCTAGAGTCGGTTTTTGATGAAACAAATTGCGCTAGATTCCTTGCGACGGGTTGATCGTGGTCTTTCATTTTCCAATAAATTATGAGAAATTTCCTTTTTGAGCTTAATACTGAGCCTTTGATCATTCCTCCCCACTATAAGCCTTTTGGACACCAAAATATCTTTGATTATTGATCATGTGGATGAGGGTGTTGTTCCCTCACCCTTCAAGTCTCTATCCATTGAATTTTTCCCATTCTCATCAAATTAAAATTTTCACAAAAACTTAAAAATTTTGTTAATTCTTGTGACCTTCTTTTGCTGCCATTGACACAGTCATGCTGCAATATCCATGAATTTTCAGACCAGAAATCTATTATTGTAGAAACCATCTTGTTCCTACCTTGTTCATTAATCAAAGGAAACTCAAAAACTGTCTCACCTTGCACATTGTCTCCATGGTGATTCTTAACTAATATTTCTTTGTACTTGCGTCGAACCTTGACCAAGTATCTTCACCATTGCCATGTACCTTTTGGAAACAAAAAACAAGTGTTTTTGGAACCCATTCCTTCTTTTTAAAGCAACTTTGTCATTTTTTCTTTGACATTTGCACTCTCTTGCATCGACATCTTGTTTCCAACACTGCTCAACACTGATGTTGACTGTTGCAAATGTTTTACATATTTTTCACCTTCTTTCAGAGGCAACCTGTTAGAATCCTAAAAAATATCATTACAAGAATAAGCACCCTTTTGAAAACTTTGATTCAAAACATCTCTTTGTTTCATCATTAACAATGTCAAATTCAGACTTGCATTCAATATCCTCTTCATTTCTCCTACATGTATAAGAGACAAACTTGTCTTATTCTTATGCGCTCTAACTATGTACTCAATACCATCCTTAAACAAGTGATACTTATTCTCATGGATATGAAATAATGGTTTCCTATCATATAGATAACAAATTCCCAATACAATACCTGATATCTCAAGCAGCACCACATCAAGTTCAACTTCATCAATAAAGTTTGAATTGATGGCGAATCTTATTATGCACTTCCTTGAAACTTGCAAGTTTGCATTCATTCATATCCACCCTAAAGGATAAGGTTTTGGATGTCTAATAGTTTCAAGGCCTAGCTTCTTAACCAAGTCTTCGAAAATTATATTAGCTAGTGACCCACTATCAAAAAGTGTATCAATCTTGGTATTTTTAGAGATGACTCTAATATGGAAAAGTTATATACTTGTATATTCATCTTGAGTGACATTTTAACAATTTGAAGAACAGGTGATTGCTATGTCTTTAACTTTCAAACCCATGGCTATAATATTTATCTCATATCTTGAATCTGACCCGAAGTCATGTTCAACTATAGCAACAATTTTCCCCTTTTCTTTGGCTTTTAGCTTTTTTGGCTTCAACTCTGGATGAAGTTGCCAACAATGGTCTTCATCATGGCCATTCTTCAAACAATGTTTACATGTGATTTTTTCCTTCTCTCTTTTGACAAATCTATCTCTCTGTCCTCTTCCATAAAACTTTCCCTTTCCTTTACCCTCACTATCACTTTTCTCATATATGTTTTGTTTCCCTCTTGCTTCTAAATGTGTGGCGTGAACCCAAAATTCATCTATGCTTGTGGGATTAAACATGAGAATAGTGTGCCTAAGGTAACTATGCAAACCCCCAACATAATTTTAAAATTTTTCTTGAGAATATAAATTAATACCCAAAATTAGAGCTCTTCTCCTAAATTCATGAGTATAATCTTGCAAACTTTTCCCTTTTAATTGTCTAAAATTTTGTCAATCCATAATAGCCTTTTTCATGTAAGCTAAGGGATAGAATTTCCTTTTAATGGCAGAAGTAAAGATTGACCAAGACATATAGATATTACTGTAATTTTTTATCTCTTATTGAGTCCTTGAATCCCACCATACATGTGCAGATCCTTCCATCCTTAAAGAAGCCAATTGAATCTTTATGTCATCTTCATGAAGGTTCTGAATTCTTCAATACACCTCAAATTGACGTATACATTTGTCCAATATTTCTGCATTTACCTTGCCATTATACATTGGAATCTTAAATTTGATATCAAGTTTGAGTAAGGGTGTTTTTCCTCTTGTGGTATTTGAGTGAGTGTGGGTGGTTTTTGTGGTGGAAGTGGAAGATGATGCTAATGGAGATGATGAGGATGTTGAAGATGGTGGAGCCGGAGGTGGGTTTCCTCCACTGCCCTTTGAAATATTCTCTTCATCTATCTTATCATATGAATTTCCTTCTCCATGTAGAGGCTTAGAAGCTTCTCCTGGCATTCCAACACTAAATGCATCAAACATAATTTTAACCATCCTCTTTATGTCATTGAAGTCTCTCTTGACATCATCCTCTTTTGAATGACCTTCAGTTTCTCTAACACCTAACATGATGGCTATGGATTCAAGCTCAGCTTATGATTCTTGTAACTATTCAGTAAACTCAACTTCTTGTACAACTTGTACCTCTTCAATCTCAGCTTCTAGAGACAAAACTTGAGGTTCTTCAAGTGCAACTATGAGTGGAACTTTGGGTGGAGATGGTGCTTTGGTAGCTCTCGTTCTTCTGTTCCTAATATCAGGACTTGCAGCCAATAATTTCCCTTCACATTTCAACAACCATTAGGGGAATTTTGATGTCTAAAATGGGCCTCCTAAGAAAAATTATAAAATAATAGTGGAAATAATAAAATAAGATTTGATGACATCATCAAATTTTAGAGGGAAAAATTAAAAGACTACTTTTTCAACTCACATTTTCAACTTATCTCCTAAATGTTTTACTCAAATTTTGAGCGGGAGTACTCGTTGGATGAAAAATTTAATTCTTCATCCAAGGAGTACCCATGTTGCATACTTTCTATAGGTCCTGTTAGACGAAAAATGAGAAATACATGAAAAACATGATTGTAATCATGTTTTTTTATGTATTTCTCATTTTTTGTGTAGAAGGGTCCATCGAAAGTATGCAACATGGGTACTCCTTGGATGAGGAATTAAATTTTTCATCCAAAGAGTACTCCCTCTTGAAATTTGAGTTAAAACTTTGGGAGATAAGTTGAAAATACGAGTTGAAAAAGTAGTTTTATTATTTTATTATGTTTTAATCTTTTTACCTTTTTACTTAAATTATGGTGAATCATCCCCCATGGTTGACATCATCATCTTGAATCCTATTGGTTCTTATAAATTTTATTTTTGTCGTACATTTTTCTTAGGAGGCCCATTTTAGACCTCAAAAATCCCCTAATATTTAACCTTGTCAACATCACAAATTTGCAACCATTAAAATTGCACAAAACTCAAGAAACTATCAAGAAAATAACCTTCCATTCAACCAAGATCTGATGCCAACTTGATCTGAGTATTAATGTTACTTTTTTTGTGTTAATTTCATCATTATATTTAAAATTTATTTGTTGATCTTATGCTTGTTGTACATAGGTTTCCTTGTTTCTTATGTGTGTCAAACAGGTAATTTAGCTGAGTTTTATGAGTGAATTCAAGAGCATAAAGTATGAAAATAAAATGTTGAACAAAATTTAAAAATACACAAAAAACCATCATATTTGATCCATCAACACAAAGTTTTGATGAAGGAGTTCACCCCTCCTGGGCTACATCTCCTTGGTCGAGCTTCCATGGCTTGGGCCTATGTATTAGCTCAATAGTGTAAAAATTGTTTTTTACATGCATCAAATGATCCTAAAACATACTCTAATGTGTTCAGAATGTCAAATTCTATGAAAAATGACTATTCATTCTCTTAATTTTGCCTTCAGCTGATCTAGCCATGACCTTCCCTCCTGGTAGCCCTTGGCTTATATTTTCTTCGAAGTGATGAAACTACCTATATAATTACTCCACTGCCTATTAAAACTCTACCAATGTTTCAAAAACATCAAAATCTACCAAGAATGACTCTTCCTAAGCCAAATTTGGTTGAAAATTGCTCTAGTGATGGTAAAAAAAAATTTCCATGTGAAATTCCTCCAAAACTCGAGGAGGCTCTAGTTAGCTCCAGAAAAATGGGGATTCCACCGATATTTGCAGAGTCTGATAAACCCACCACCATAATAATCAAGATTAATTAGAATTAAAACTATTCTTAACTATAGATAAGCACATATTAAATATGCTTAAACACATTCAATAAAACACAGTTTAATTAGCATTAACCACCAGATTAGTGGATTAACAAGCAGTTAGAGTTAAAATATGTGCTTAATACAATCAGCTTTGCTTGTGGTTTTATAGCATGGTCATATGGGGAGGGCATTGGCCTGCGAGGCTGGCCCCCTCCAAAAACCCACCATTGGATCTAGTTAAGAATAAGTATAAATTGAAACCATAGTAGGTTAATATCCAACGAATATGTGAGGTGGTAAGGCAATCGAATGGTGCAGGGTATGTCGTGGGTTCAAACTCAACCCGTACACATAATTTTTTCTCCATAATACATTTCCCAATCAAAGGTTAGAACTTTTGGTTAAAGAAATATATATTCGCCTGCCCATCTCCAAGGTTAATACTTTTGATAAAATAAATAAATCACCTCAATTCATGTGTGCAAACAGTATAGTTATAAACTTTGTTTTATAAAAATAATTCAGAATTTCATATAATATGAGACTTATTCCTGTAGTTCTATCCAAGGATTGGATGAGGTCAACCAGAGGGGGTACGTGGTGGCCTCTGGCTGCACCACATGTCCAGCTTTAGTTGGACCATACCAAACAAAAACAAAAAAATTTCTCATTCAACCTTAAGATAAACTGTAAAAAAATTTCACCTCTAAAGTCCACTGGAGAATCCTGTTGTGACACTTGTCACGGTGTCATTGGGAAAAAACTGGAGAATATTCCTTGAATATACATGGTATGCTGACTGGGCTACCATGTCTTCAACCTGTCATTGTTCTGCAATTTTCTTAGCTATTTCGGAAAATGAATAGCAGGCCATTACTTCCTCATCTGGAGTCGGTTTTTGATGAAACGAATTGCACCGGATTTCTGGCAATAGGCCGGTCACGGTTGTTCAGTTTCAAAAAAATTCTGCACACTTTCATGTTTGAGATTAATACTGAGCCTCTGATCACATATTCACCATCATCATATTCTACATCAACCCCTTCCCAAACACCTCCATATTTCCCAAAGGGACATGGAAAACTCCACTTTTATAACTTGACATAAAGTTTCAATTTCCTATGTATAATGGGGAGAAAAATTCTCGTATAGTAGATGATTGGGTTTGTTAGCTTGAGGTGTATTGTAGGATAAAAATGATCAAGGATTATGAGACCATGATTCAACTTGCTTCTTTAAGGGTTGAAAGTGAAGCACCCATTTGGTGGAAATCCAAAACTCAAGAGGACATAAAGAAACATGGTAATATTTTATCTTTTTGTATTTATTTTTTTGTTGCAATAAGAAGAAAATTTTATGGATTAGAATACATGCAAACAAATATCATGGATTGGAAAAAATTTAGGCAATTATAGGGTCAAAGTGTGCAAAGTTATACCAAATATTTTAGGAGAGCATTGATATTGGATGTAGATTTTTCATCTCAAGATACTTTTCTCAAATACATTGGAGGTTTACATAGCTACTTGAGACATACAATTCTCATGTTTAACCCTACAAGTTTAGATGAAGTTTGTGTACATGCCACACATCTACAAGCAAGGGGGAAACATGTTTACGATGAAACAAGTGAGAACATATTTTTAGTTTGGAGAAAGAAGATATGGTAATTTCAAGGAAAAAGGAAAGAAGAATTCTTCCATAAAGATGGAGAAAGAAAAACTTACATGCAAACACTATTCCAAAGATGGTCATGATGAATATCATTGTTGGAAACTTCATCCTTAGATGAGACCCAAAAATTTGGAAAACAAGGAGAAGGAGAAGACATATGCAACTACACAACGTGATTTAGGTTATGATTCTAGGGATGAAACAAATATAACAACCATGGGATTGAAACGCAAGGAAAGTGCAAGCACTAGTTCTTCAAATTGTCTCAATGATACTCAATATGAAAAAACAAGAATTGAGCTTTTCAAATTTAAAGTTATTTCAAAACATGTCAAGATAGACACATTGTTTGATAATGGTTGACAAACAAATCTGATCTCTAAATAAATTTCCAAGAATTTGAATTTAGATACCATTACTCATCCTAAACCTTATCCTTTAGGTTGGGTATATGAGGATGTAAATTTGCAGGTGACAAGGAAATACATACTTAGATTTTCAATCATTGCAAAATTTCTTGATGAATTTGAACTTGATGTAATTATGCTTGATATATGTGATATTATTTTGGGAAGCCCGTATATTTATGATAAGAGAGCCATTTTTTATTTCCATGAGAAAAAATATCATTTTTTCAAGAATGGGATTGAGTACATTGTTAGAGCATGATGAGCTCCATCATTACGTACACTTGGAGGGGATAATGGAAACCTTTTTTCCTTATTAAGTCTTTTTTTCTTGAATTCTAATTATATTATGGTCTTATGATGCTAGTGTAGATGGTGATTAAGGCTTATCATACTTCGAGTACCTAACATGAGTTAAATGCAGGAAAATCATGAAGATATTGCATTTTTGGTGATGATTTTTTCATTAAGACTCAGAGTAGACAACAGGGAGAGATTCTATGGGGATTGTACACCCTCGTTAACTCCCAAAGGTAGCTAAGGTATCCTGAAGATTCCCTCCAACATCTCAAAATCAAAGGTAGCAAATAAAACTTAAGATCAAGTGCACTAAAGCCATACTTCACTTGCAGTCAAGTGGAATCATCACCTACATTTTAGGGAGATGTTGGTACCTACCCTTTAGCTTAAATAGGGTTGAGCAGGAGCTCATTGCGATTAGAACTTTGGAGAAATGCATTAGGATCTTTGCTTATTTAATCATTTTTTAAGACTTTTTTGTTGATGTAGTGAGACTATCTTTTGAAATGAAATGAGTATTCAGATTGTGCTTTACTGATATAGTTTCACAGAGCTAGAATTGTGAATTAGGGCCCAATCCATGTGCCTCAGTCTCTCTTGTGTAATAATTCTTTATTTTCATGTCGTTTTAGCTAGTTTTTCTTATGATTATTTAGCTAGATTTCTTGTATTTCCATTCACTATTTTTAGTTTTCTTCCACTTTTATTTTGATATAGATTTAGCTTGCTTACATGTTGGTAGAATAGGTTATAACTTCCGAAAGCTATGAGTCAAGCCTCCCCCTCTCATCTCTTTCATAAGATCTTTAGGAGGGTAGACCTTCCCCAGAGACCAAAATTTCTTTTTAGTTTATGATTTCTTGGACTATATAAGTTAGGTTGCTGTAGTTCCATGGATATGATTAGAATGTTGTCACTAGATATCTGTTTGTAGGTTAAAATAGATTTTCTTTCCAAATTCATGTCATCCTTTCCATTTTATTTATCATGAATTTTTCCATTTTTATTGCATGAATAGGTAATTTTCTTGTAGGTATAGGAATCATATCCAAGGGTAATTCACTAGCCCCTTAAAATTCATTTCTCACCCTTCATCAATCCTCTATTCATGAAAATCGCCATCAACCCTATTTTCAGATTTTTTCATCCCTACACTGTGAGAAAACCATAGGGGTGCAAGACATGCCTCCCAAGAGGCTCTGAGCTTGGCCAATGGGTGGGCCACATTCCAATCATCCAAATCCACCTTCACTCCACCTTCCCTACCCATTTTCCACCTATTTTTGGCCTCATATTTCTCTCGGACTGTTTCCTGTAGAAATTCAGGACTTTCCTGTAGCACTATAGGAATCTTGTAGCAGCACTTGAATCAGGACCAATGGGCCCCTACTTAAGCCCAAAAACCACCACTCACTTCCTCTAGACCTGAAAAAACCACTCATACACCTTCAACCTTGAACCTATGTGTTCAAGCCTTCTGTAAGCCACCTTAGTGCTTTCTTCTCCTAGTTGAAAAACAACACATTTACCAACATAATTAGGTCATGAATAGTTGCATGATTAAAATCATGATAGATAGAGCATGGAAAAAATCTATTTGGCCCAGAAAAGTGTGATTATATTAGATTCCGTTATGGAATTTCAATTCAACAATTTACTTCATGCAAGATGCCTAGGTTTCTTTCTGTTCTTATCATAGCTTAATGAGTAGATTTATTTCATTGCATAATAGTTAGATGTAATTTCTTGCTATAGTGTATTTCTATACTTTTTGATGGCACCATGGATTTAAATAATTTCCATAGTTTTAGAAGTGTGAGATACTTCATCCAGAAACCCTAGAAGTAGCACCCTTTCGTAAAGCTCAGAAGAGGATGAAATCAGTAGAATGAATATGCTATGTATATATCACTGTCACCTCCAAGTTTGTACGAACCCCAGGTTGATAAACTAAATTAGGGCAGCCTCTGGCAGTTGCAGCATTCTTGGTGCAATACTAGGGCTCACAATTTTTTGGTGTCGTTGTTGGGGAGGTCACTAGTAGATGATTTGATTTTGTTTTAGCATTCTTTTTCACTTTCCTTTTACACGTTCTTTCAAAAATATTGAAAAAAATAGAAACAAATTGATTTTCATAGCTCATAGTAGTAGGTATACTCAAGGGAATATTTTACCTAAAATACCACATCACCACATTATCACCCTTCACTCTTCTTCAGTGGTTGTGAAGTTGAACCCACCATAGGAGAACCTTCTGAAAATTTTGAAGAACCTATTGGAGAAGAAGAAGATCTTGTTTCACCTGAGTAACCTGCTTTGCCTATCTCAGCCATGGCTGACACTAAATCCCAGGGATCCTTTCCCATTAGAGAGGTAGATGGGGAACTAAAATGAAATGCATTAGCCCCTCAGCCCCTCCACACTTTTATGTACTTACCTTGGAAGATATTGACACATTCATGTTTGAATTTTTTGTTGTCTATAGGACCTATGACTATGTGTTAGATGATCAGAAGCTGAAGTTATTACCATCTACCCTTAAGGATGAAACCTTCGATGGTTCATGGGTCTACCTGGGAACAACATAACTACCTGGGCACAGATGCAAGAGGCCTTCAACAACAAGTACAAGAACTAGTTTAGGTCCAATGAAACTAAGGATGAGATATTCATGATGACTAGGGCCCGATGAATCACTAGAAGAATATGAAGAGATTTTTCTATTAAACTATAAGAGATTCAAATGTACCCTTGATCCTAGATCAGTTAAACTAGTACTTCACTAAGGGGTGAGGGAGGAGGTGATAGAAACCCTCAATATGTTATTAGGAGGAGATATCTACCAACTTCCTTATGAAACAATAAAAATTGTCTTCAGGAACCATCTATGGAAGCTAGGAAGAAAGGCATAGGTGGCCAAAGCATAACCGATACCCCTTCCTATTCCACCTCCATCAAACATGAGATTGGAAATATGCTGGAGGAACTCAAGAGTGACATGTTGCATACCTTTTCTTTGCAAATGGACATGATATAGGTTAGAAGGAAGAAAGAGAAAGCAGAAAGAGCCTTGGCTATTTTTTTCCCAAGATGTACCAGAAAGTAGCCTAGAAATGAATGTCCAATAAATGTTATAGAGGTTTTCTTAGTCTGTGGGGAGAATCATGCCACAAAAAAATGTCCCTCTTTACCTTAAATCAAATTTGTATATGAAGGTGGGGAAGTAGGACCAGAGCAACTCTATTTCATCAACCAGTGAAAGCTTCAAGGCCCTAGGTCATATCAGCAAGGTATGCAAGGTGCACCTTACTCTTATTATCTCAATAATCTGACTACACCCATGCAACCTTAGTAAACCCCCACTCCTCCATCTTGGCCTCCACCTCCTACATGGCCTTAGAACCCTCTATATCATTCTCAGTCTGTGAACCAACCATTTTAGCAGCATGTTCCTCAACAACCTCAGTGGAACAATCCATCCCGAGGGTGTAGGCATCAACATAATAAACCACCTGCTCTAATGCCTCCACCCCAACCTCAACCTCAGCTTACTCATGTTGGTCCACCCAAGTTGTCTCAGATTCCTACACAACTCAATCTGAACCCGAATAACATATAGGAACAACAATTTTATAGTGAATAGACATCCTATCTAGCTTATGCTGTAGAGATATAAGATATTAATCATAGGTCGGGAAGAGTACTCATAGAAAACCACCTTTCATCTCCACCTGAAGAGGTTGAGGAGGAAAAGGAAGAAAGTAACACTCAAATCCAACAACCTCGTTTTCCCAATTGCTTGATCCATTCTAGTCAACACATCCCACAGAAGACTGAACGTCTGTGAGAATTGAAAATTTTGTGTGTAACTATAATAATTCTCCAAGAGATTAAGGATGTCCCTATTTACAATAGGGTCATCAAGGAAAATTTCTTCAAGAAAACTGGGAGAAATAAGAAGGATACCCCCTTCATAAATGTAGTAGTAGATATGTCTGACTTAATGTTGGCAAGGGTGATCTTTCCAAAGTACTTGGACCTTGGAAATCTAGTTGTAGATGTGCACATAGATGGTTTCGTAGTCCCCAATACTCTGATTGATATTGGGGCTGCCATCAATGTCATGACCAAGAAAAATGTGTTGAAACTAAAACTCCAAGGGACTTTGAGGAAAACCACAACAATTATACAGCTTTCATATTAGTCCACAGTAACCCTAGAAGGAAATTTTGAGGATGTTGTTGTTTCAATTGACTCTTGGGAGTATCCTACAGATTTCCTGGTTCTACAGCCAAAAACCAAGTTCAATGGATATCCTATCATCTTAGGGAGACCTTGGATAGCCACTGCATATGCTTATGTCAGTTTTTGGGCCAGAAACATGACTATTAAAAATGGGCCCTTATCTAAAAAACTGGTATTATATCCTCCAATCCATCCTTCCATTGATCATGATCTACCTATATGGTTGGAGGATTAAGAAGATGTGTTATATAACACTACCTCCATTTGTACCATAAATTATGTTCTTAGAGGGGGACAACTTGATGAATACAAACTCATCAACCATGTCATTCAAAACCAATCCCCCACTAACAGTTTTCTTGAAAAAATAGTCAAAGAATCTAAAAGCCAACCTTGGATGGAATTGCACTCAGTCGATTCAACCTCTAAAACCACCAAGGATATAGAGTTTGGCCCATCCAGATATCTGAAAATCAACTCAAAACTCTCAGATGAAAAAGAAAAGAAGCTATGCCAGCCTCTAAAAGAAAACCTAGATACATTTTCCCAGATTACAAGGACATGAAAGGGGTACATCCTTCAGTATGCAGACATCATATTTAGATTGAGGAAGGATGAAAGCCTATGCAACAACTCCAAATAAGGATGAACCTAGCTCTATAGGACATAATCAAGGAAGAACTATAGAAACTGTTGGATGTAGGTTTCATTTATCCTATATTAAAGAGTGATTGGGTATCTCCTCTTGTCCTAGTCCCGAAGAAGAATGGAAAATGGTGAATCTGTGTTGATTATTGGGAACTTAACAAAGCCACCGAGAATGACTATTTCCCTTTGCCCTTTATAGACCAAGTATTGGATGGCCTTGCAAGAAAGAAGTTATTTTCCTTCTTAGATGGGTTCAATGGATATAACTAGATCCAAATCAGCCCTAAAGATTAGGATAAGACTACTTTCACCTGCTCTTGGGGTACCTTCGCTTACAGAGTCCTAACCTTTGGGTTGTATAATCCCCAACTACCTTTCAAAGATTTTTCTTGAGCATTTTATCTGAGATAATCCATGACTCAATTGAAATCTACATGGATGATTTCAAACCCTATGGGGATGAGTTCAAGGAAGCTCTCTCCAATTTGGGAAAAGTGTTGAGAAGGTGCATTGAGATGCATCTCTCCCTCAGCCCCAAAATGTGTGAATTCCTAAAAAGAGTAGGAGTTTTATTGGGACACTCAATCTCCCAAGCAGGAATACAGGTGGACCCGAGGAAAATCACTATTATTAAAATGGTACCCGCTCCTCAAAAGTAGAGAGATGTCACGAACTTCTTAGGGTTAGCTGGCTATTATAGAAGATCCGTCAAAGATTTTAGTAAGATGGCATTGCCACTATTTGGTTTATTGGCCAAATATTCTTATTTTACTTTCTCTAGTATTTTCCAAGAAGCTTTTGAGCTCATTAAGGGAAAGTTAACTACTTCCCCCATTCTACGAGGTCCAAATTGGACTCTTCCTTTCAACACCCACACAGATGCATCAAAAAAATCTATGGGGGAAACATTAGGGAAGATAGAATAAAAATTACCTTATGAAATCTATTTCATCAGAAAGAAATTGTCTAAGTCTGAACTCAATTATACTATCACACAGAAAGAGATGTTAGCCATTGTCCATGTTTTAAAAAAATTTAGACATTATTTCACTGGCTATCAGACCTTTGTACACACAGACCATGCAACCATCAAATATTTAATGAACAAAGAAAATGTTAATGATAGGATAATTAGATGGTTGTTAATATTACAATATTTTGACCTAACGAATGTTGATAAACCTGGAAAGGAGAATGTTGTTGCTGCTTTTTTATGCAGGTTAGCTCTATTTGTAGATGAAGAAGGAATGGTGGATGAAAAACTTCCAAATGAACATATATTTGCTATATCAGCACTCTCACCATGGTTTGTTGACATAGATAACTACTTGGTTGCTGGAAATTTCCCTCCTAATCTCTCATTGAAGGAGAAAAGCAAGATCATCAGAAAAAGTGCCCCTTTCACATGAATTGGGGGAAATCTCTTCAAGCTAGGCCCTAACAAAATTCTGAAAATATGTGTGAGGGAGGAAGAAGTGTTTGACATCCTCTCTACATGTCATGATAGCCCTTGTGGAGGTAATTTTGTAGCAAAAGGGGATGCCTTTAAATTTTTGCAGGCAGGATGCTATTGGCCCACCCTTCACCAGGATTTTAGAAGATACACTAGCAGGTGCGACCAATGCCATAAGATGGGAAGACCTACACAAAGGGATGAGATGCCTTTGCACCCTCGGGTGGCTCTCGAGCCATTTTATAGATGGGGCATGGAATTCATTGGACCTATTGATCTACCATCTGGACAGAAAAATTATGTCATAGTCGGCACTGACTACCTGACAAAGTGGATTGAAAACAAAGTTGTGAAGGTAGAAACTGTGGCGAATGTAGCAGAATTTCTGAGTGAGAGGGGAAAAATTCACATCTCTTATCATTGATAATCTTCTAAGGAGGCACAAGATAAAACATAAAAATTCTATTGCCTACCACCCTCAAGCGACTTGCCAAGTGGAAGAGACCAAAAGAAGAAAATATTGGGCGGATATATTGGCAGAGGCTACTTGGGCCTATAACACTATTTGGAAAACAAAAATATGATTCACTCCTTATGACTTGGGCTATGGCAAGAAATTTCTAATTTCAGTTGAATTTTAATTCAACACCTTAAGGATGACAACTGAGTTAGACGTAGATCTATCAAATTCCAAAAAAGAGAGGTTGTTGCAGTTAAATAGATTGGATGAGTTCAGGATGAAAGTGTTCCTTCACACAGAGGTAATTTAGTTGCAAAGGAAGTTCTGGCATCGAAATAACATTAAGGAAAATACTTTTCAAGAAGGATATTGGGTGATGTTGTATGACTCAAGGTTTAAGGATTTCAAAGGCAAATTGATGACAAGATGGCTGGGACCCTCCAAAGTGGAAAAGTGTTGTGATAATGGCATGGTTCATATCATAAACATATATGAGGAAGTAATTCCCTTTCTTTTCAATGGTTATAGGCTTAATGTTTACAAGAAGCCCCTGTATAGGGAATAATTTATAAATTCCATAAACAGGAAGGTGTATGTCATGGGAAAATCCATAGTTTCTAGTGCCTCCTAGAGGAAAAAAATATAAAAATAATAATAACAATAAAGAGGCATGGGTGAAAACCTATATGAGACACCCTAGGCCAACTCCAGGGTTGAAAAAATCCATGAGGCAGTCTTGGATCAAGAAAAAATAAAGAAAAATAAAAAACATAGAATAAATATCCTTGGGTGAAAGCCTCTCTAGGGCACCCAAGGCAAGCCTGTGGGTTGAAAACCTCTCTGGAGGCAGCCCACTTGCCTTAAAAAAAAAAGAGAAAAAAGGAAAAAAAAATAAAATAAAGAAAAGGAAAAAATAAGAAAAATACCTATGCACTTATGTATTTTTCTGTTTTGCAGGTTATTGATTAAAGATGGTTTTTGGGATCCAGAGGAGAAATTTTTCTTCATTATCTCTTCTCCTCTACTTGAACACTCCATAAGCCACTCCATCATACATCCCTTCATCCACTTCACCCATCAAATATGCAACAATTTCATTTTTTCCCTAAACTGTAATTGTTGCAAGCAAATCAGGCAGCTACAAGATTCCTGTAGCACTATAGGAAACTCCTGTAAATGGTACATGAAAATAATTCATGAAGGAAAAAGGTTTCCTAGGGATTTTTAAACTTCAACAAGGGCATGATAATTCATGTTTATCCCATACCTACCATTCCCAAACCCTTATTTCACTCCATGCATAAGCTTTCCCTATCTAAACCCTATGTTGCACCATTAACATCTAAATAATTAGAAACTTGGCATGGGAACCCTTCCACTTTATTGTACTCCACTCCATTCATTACATGAATTATTACATAGCCTCAAAGAACCATATCCCTCCATTTCCGAGTAAACAAAATCAAGAAGAGGAAAGAAATAGACTGCTGTAGGTATTAGAAAGTTTCTTGTAGAAAATATGTGTGTGGGACAACAATGCCAAAATATGAAGGAAATTTGATGAAGATGACTCTAGAAGACCCCCAGTATACTTCATAAGGACATGCATACCAACCATGGCACATGAGTCCCTCCATGAAACACCTGTAAAAGAAAAAAAAACAAGAAAAGGGTAAGAAAATCACTATGAAAAGACAAGTAGCTCACTCAGAAAATAAAAATAAAAAAATGAAGAAACATTAAAGAAAATACCAAGGCTGCCACCACCAACTATAGATCCTTTCACCATCTCCTTCAACATCTCACAAAAATGAGGTAAGATTAGATATGGCCTCTCACCTCTTTCTATGCATCCATAATGGAAAAAATAGTTGAATGTCGATTTTAGAAATTTAAAAGGAAAAAAGGTCGCACGTTAACTTGGCCACCCTTCTAAAGTGAAAATGGGGTAAAAGTGATAGTGCATGCCACCTGGGAAAGTAAAATCAAGTCAAGTAAGAGTGTATGGGTACGAAGAGAAGTGATCACGAGGCTCAACAATCATTACCTGAAGTGGGGCCAACGGTCTCAAAGAGGAAAACTCGTGTCAAGTTTGAGTCACCACAACACTCCAAACTTAGTTAAAAATCCATCGAAGGTAATATTTGTCTCATTTTTACAATTTTGTTGAGAATTTTGAATAGAAGTAAGAGAAAGAGAGCATTGGGAGCCATGATAAGAGAAGCATCGAGGTTTGACCTTGCATGCACCATCATAATATAAGAAATATAGTTTTTCTATAGGAAACTTCAGAAGAAGATCAAAAAGGGTTAGAAGGAAAAGCAGAGTCACCCGTGGGTGAATTGGATTCCCAAAGCCTCCATCTCTAAAACCTAAATAGAAGAGGACAAAGGAAAGTGGATTGTCATCCTCAAGCACTGAAATTTCTCCATACAATTCACACTCAACAAAGTAAATTTGACAGTTAAACGGTAAAATACTTTTCTTGCATTTTGTTTCAAGACCTCCATCTCAAACACATAACTCTCAAACCTCTCACCACTTTCATATCACAACCATTAAAATGGGAGGGGGGTTCTATAAAATATATCCTACTGACATTAAGAGAATTAGGCAACACCCTCAGGTTATGGAAATATTCTGAAATCACTAATGGCTAGGGTTATTGAGCTATTGAAAGTTTTTGATGATGAGATAGCTAAATAATTCGCAGTGGATCTACAGTCACATTCAGAAGAGAGAGACACCACTATGATTAGAAGCCTAGCCATCACACTATCTCTTGAACTCATAATCATAGTTACAACTTTTCCCTAAAAGTAAAATGGGTTAAGGAAATAATGCCTAGCATTGCAGCCAAAAACAATTTGTTTCCACCAGGAGAGGAGTACATTGAAGACATAAATGGAGTAAGGAGAGAAAGCCTTCCACATCATGAACTTTATTTCTTGTGAAGGAAGACTTAGCGTGTTCTATGGGTATCATTTTAGATTGTTAAATGAACTCGGGTTTTTTTAGTGTCAGTCTAGTCATACTGCCATCAGCGATCAAAATTGCTCTTTTGCATTTACATATTAGGAGTCCCATACCATAAATTTTCACCATTCCACTAGGTCATGGATTCATTGATAGTAGTGATTTTTCATTATTTTTCCCTCATGTGAAACTTGCTAATTCTCCTCTCTATGGTCTTTAGTCATGAGTTACTTTCACTTTGTGATTCATGTTAGTAGGTCATATGATGGGTCTCATTAGGTTCTAGGGATCTCACCATGGTCAAATTAATGATTCAAGTTTCAATAAATATCAGCAAGGTCATGAGGAAGTCAATAAACTCAAAGTCACAGTTCCTGGGAAGATCAAAGAAATGTTTTATTCAGCTTGATGTAATTTTCACCTCAAAACCCTATTTTGAGGTGAAAATATGATACTTTACTTTTATTATTATCTTTCTGTAATTTTATGTCATCATATGTAATAAGTCACACTTCAGAAGCTGCTATCTCCACAAAGTCACCACCTTACCTTTCAGAGAAATTTTCCACAAAATTTTTGATCTAGAATCATGTTCTAAGTATGTCCATCAGAAAGAGCCCGAAAAGAGCTTTCCAACGGTATATTACACTCTCAAAACTGACTCCTAGATTGAAATTTATGCCTAAGTGAATAAAGCGCCCCTATACCCTAAACCAACCCCTTTTATACCTTTCCCTTAAACTTTATTTTAAATATTTTATTTATAAACCACTTTTCCCCTACTCGATGGCTTAATCACATTCGTAAAAATCCTTTTGACTTATATAAAATCCGATGTGATTTAATTAACCACTTCCACACATACCACTTAAACTTTATATAGAAAGTTTTAAAGGTTTTATATTATAAAATCCCCGCCAATCCAATTCCCTTCCTTTCCCGATCGCAATCGCAACATACGTATTGTGCACCCTGATTGGCCCCTTGTAAGAACTCTGATGCGATTGCATTAAGTCTGCTCAATTGCCATACCTCCGATTGACTTATCGCTGATTGCATATACCCGATGAGATCCCGACCATCAATCTACTCATCCGATCGGACAACCCATACTTCATCGCTCCATCCCAATCGATGGTTCCGATTGAACCCTGTAAAAAAATTCAATGTGATTGTATGTCTCCAATTGAACCCTGCCTGATTACATCTTGACCGTTCATCCAATCGACAATCTGATGGCCCATACTCCATCGCTCCATCGCAATCGGCGATTTCATAAAGTGTTACACCCTCTCCCAGTACGAAACGCTAATGCGATTGACCCTGCCCGACTACACCTCCGCCGTCGATCTGTCCATCCGATTGAACGGCCCACAGCTCATCACTCCATCTCCATCAGCATTTCCACATAATGTTTTGCTTCCGCTCCCATTTTTTTTCCGATCTTGATTGACCTTCGGGTCCTGCCACATAATCTTCTGCCCATTCAATATAAATGGGCCTTTTCCCTTTGTAAAACTTAAATTTCATTTTAATTTGTTTTACAAAAGACTCCCCCCCCATCACATTTACTTCGAATCGCATCGGATTTTTTTTGTGCCTTGTTCCAAATATATCTGCCCCTGTCCCAAACCCTTGATTCCGATTGCAATTCCCATGGGCCCCACTTTAAAAATCCCTCCGCTCTTTTAATGAAAAAATAGATTTTTTCTTTGTAAACACGTAAGATTTGTTTTAAATCTGTTTAAAGAGATTTCTCCGCTCTTCTATTGTATTACCCCATCGGACCTATGCCAATCGCATCAGATTTTTTCTTTTTCCTTGTTCTAATATACATATTCCCTTCTCCTTTCCTCCGATTGCGATTACACCATCGCATCACATATTTTAATCGCTCCATGATATATTGCATCCCCTTCCTCCCCTTCGATTCCGATTGCGATTGTGATGTGGACCCCACTTCCTTTCCTTTCACTCCTTTTCTCCAAAAACGAGATTTTCCCTTCATTAAAGGCATACTTCATTTTTATTGGTTCTAAAGGAATTTCTCAGCATATAAATATATTTTCAGTCAAAGGGCTGAGAAAGTAAATATGAAACAGTAAGACATCCTCAACAACGATTTAAAGGAGATTTATTCTACAGGTTTCTTCTTCTCATTCGTTGGATGTAACAATGAATCTCTAGATGGTGAAAATGTATTATTGTTCCTTATTCTCAGGAGTAGATTGTTGGTTCTCTTTTCTATGATCGGACTTCAGTTCTTGATCTGGCAAACAACTCCTCTTTTTTTGGATCTTCTTCCCTCCCATTCTAGTCTATTCAATGTAATTTTGAATCATTTGTAAAGCAGTCTGTAAATCAGTAAGTAAGGGAATGGTGTAGAAATCAAGGAGGATGCTCTGCGCTCCATTATACAGTTTGACAGGGAATTAATAAGATATGCGGCTTTGATTTTTGGGATCAATGTGGTATGAATTTTAGCATCTGTTCTTTCCTTTGTTTACATATGTAAAATTGTTATGTTCATCATTCATTCATAAACATCTCTGGTTGAATGTTTTCAAGATAGATAGGTAGAATCCATTTTTATGCTCTGCCTTGGGAAATCATTTAGTATTTTGTGTTTTCTTCTGTTTGAAAAGGATCCATCTCTAGTGCCCTTTTCAGCTCCTCACCAATCTTTCCATTCCATCACTATTTAAATTTAATTGCTAAAATTTCCTGCCCACCTTGCCCCATGAAATACCCTGCATCCTTGATTTAATTCACTGATTCAAACTGTCCCATTTATTCCATACATCCTTGAAAAATTTCATTCATTAAAACATTTCCCATTATTATACCTAGCCTAAAATTAGTTCATAATTATACTTTGTTGAATATATTTTCATGGAGAGAGCCCTCTCCTGAACTTGTAGGGCTAGCTACAAGGCTGAGTGTGGTTTAGATGTTACCCTGATTTTCCTTTTTTCAGCCGGAGGTTCAAATTAGGTGGTAAAATTTCTAGCGACTCAACTGGGGAAAATTTTGTAGCATAAAATATTCATCACCCCAGTAATATTTTCCTTGTAAACTCCTGGACTTTGGATAATGATGTCCATATCTTGCTAGGATGAAATAAAATTTTGTAAAGTAGAAGTTTAACCACACTGGCTTCAAGAATATACACAAAGGCCAATCCAGATCCAAATCCTCCCCCTATGTTTCAAAATCCTAATCTTATCCCAAGAATAGTCAGAAGACAAGAGGGATCACTAAGTCCCAGACCAATTTTCAGATCCCATACTTGGTCCAGTGAATGGTTGTTTGTAGAAGATCTTTCTTTTGATGAGAGTTTTGAGCTTTCTTTGTTTAGAAGTAAGTCTTAAACTGCACTTGATGAAATAGTTTTAGATCCAAAATTCCTTGTAGATATTGAAGTTCAAAAGGAAAATACTTCAATTGATGATTACATTTTGAATTCCCCTCAGTCATCTATCACTGTAACTAATATCCCTGAGCCTTCAGAGTCATCAGGAACAACATCTCCTCCCCCTGATTCATCAGCATTCCCATCAGTCAATTCTCGGCTTTCATCTCCTCCATCAACACCTCCCTTAAATCCTAGTAGCATAAACACTGTTGTAAATCCACCTCGAGTCATGGCTACTTGGTATGCACCCCTGGTTTTACCTCAGGTTCTGAATGATATGCCTGCTAATTATCAAAGTAAAATTCCTATCTTTGATGCCACTCAAGGCATCACAACCTAGCAGCATGTTGATAAGATGAATGACTTTTTTGATCTTCATGAGGTAAAGGCAGAGAATGTAACCACACAGTTGTTTAACCAAAGCTTTGGAGGTGAATTTAGAAAGTAGTTCAGAGCCTTACTAACAGGCTCTATTCGCACTTTGTAGGAGTTACATAAACATTTTTTAGACCGATGGGAGGTAAAGAAAAACCCACTTCAAATTCTATCTGAATATGAAAATATTAAAAGGAATGTGGGTGAAACTATGTAGGACTATTGCCTAAGATTTAATGTTGTATATAATGCTATTCTGACTAACTTGAAACCTCCTGTGGGATTAGCCTTGCTCAAATTTCGAGATGGTTTCGATGTTGATATGGCATATCAGCTGCAAGAGAGATATCCCACTACGCTTGAAGACATGCAGAAGATAGTTGTAAGTGTAGAAGTGAATTTGCTAGCCAAAAGAGCGCAGACTAGAGCTGAAAAAAGAGTCACTATGAAAGAAGAAGAATTTCCTTCAGACATCAAGATGGACACTTTGATTCGAATAGTGGAAAAGATGGTTGATCGATTAACCATTTCAGATAGACCTAAAGCACAAATTAGAAATCCAAATTTCAGAGGACAGCAGCCGCAATTTGGAATCAAACAGAGAGAACAGAGAGCACAGGACCAAGCACCACTACAACAGTAAATCAAAACTCCATTATAGTAGAATTATGTTCAAGGAACGAAGACGAATGATGATGATCCTGTGATTGAAGCCAATCATTTTTTCACTGTGGATGGTGCACCCATATTTCTTACTGAAGATGAAGAATACACAGCGACTGCAGAAATTTGAAAGGATGAACATTTCATATTGGCTAATGACACGGTGTTAGAAGAAGAGTTCGATGATTTCCAAAGAGGGTACACGAACACTTTATCGGCCCAACAGAAGCAGTATTCTTTGAGGAACAGAGATGTTCTGATTAGTCCCATTGAGAAGAGAAAAGAGCTCCAATCGAAAAATGATTCTTCAAATACTCAGAGAAAAAGAAAAGAGCCAGCCAAACCTTCCTCCAGCAAAACATCTTCAGTGATTAACACTACAATTGAAAAGAACCATCAGAGCGCAAAAAAGGAGCAAATAGAGAATAAAGATCCTCCAGTTAAAGAGGTAGAAAAATTTCCTTCCTTTTATTTAGAAAACAAAATTTCTAAGCTCAAAGTGTCCATGCCCTTGACTGAGTTGGTGAAAAATAGTACTTATAAACATCAGGTGTCTAGAATCTTGCAAATAGACTCTATATCAGATATGGTAAATGTAGAATATGACTACCTTGAACTCATCTTTGGTCCAGCCACAGAAGATCAATCTGAAGAAAGCGAAGTCCCTCCCTTTTACCTGAGTCTTAGATTGCATGAGTTCATCTTACATAATGCTATGTTGGACTCTGGAGCCTCACATAATTTATGCCCAAAGCTAGTATGGAGAAGTTAGGACTTGATATTACTCGCAAATACCATGATTTGTATTCTTTTGACTCTGGTAGGGTCCATTGTATTGGTCTTATCAAAGACTTGGTAGTATCTCTAGATCAAATCCCAACCAAGAAATTTTTGATGGATGTAGTTGTTGTCGATGTTCCACCACAGTATGGAATGATTCTATCCAAGTCTTGGGGTGAAAAACTTAAAGGAACCATGCAGTTTGACTTCTCTTATGCCACCATTCCCGTGTTTGGCCAGTTGAGAAAACTATATAGGGAGAAGAAAATGAAATACATGATCACCGGCAAAGAGAAGCTAGTTAATCATCCTATTAATGCATTTACCACAGATTTAGAGTCCTTTTTCTTATATTTAGATGGTGGTTTGAATGATGAAAATGTTGAGATGGTACAAGTAGATGACATGCCTGAAATTTCAAAGAATTTTAGGGAAGTCCTCAAACAGGAAAAAGATAATGCAGCAAGGACTTCTGAGCTTCCTGCCTGCCAGCAGCAAAAAGACAGTGAACAACACAAATATGCAAGAATCAGTCTAGATAAAGTGGAGAAAGAAACAAAGTTTTAGCATTTGGAAGAAGAAGAAGGCCTTTGGAGCATGGATTTTGATGGAGCTGTTGGTAAGGACAGAGCTGGTATAGGAGTATGGATTCGAAGCCCTGTTTTCCAGCCTAAAAAAGCTCCTACCAATGTTAGAGTATGTGCTTATAAGTTGGCTTTTGACTTCTCTAACAATGAAGCAGAGTATGAAGCTTTGATTGTGGGTCTGAAAATTTTGAAGAAGTTAAAGGCAAATAAGATTTCTATATATGGAGATTCATAGCTGATAATCAAACATGTTAAAGGAGAGTACCAAGCTAAGCATCTGCGATTGAGGGCATACCGAAATGCAGTCTTGGACATCTTGAGGACATTTTATGAGTACACTTTGACAACAGTACCCAAAATGCAGAATATTATCGCTGATTCTCTTGCCACTATTGCAAGCAACTTGAAAATTTCAGTGAACTCCAGCAACAAGTTTGAAATTTATGTCAAACATAGGCCTACTGTTCCTGACAATTTGAGGTATTGGCAAGTGTTTTGGGATGACAGTGAAATCAATGCTTTTTTGCAGAGTGATGGAAAATTCAAAGATACCCCCATAGAAGGTGATTATGAGGTTGATGATCAAGAAATTGAAGCAAATCAGATGGACATATTGCAGCTGAAGGATAATTTAATTCATAGAGGTCTCATACCTTTATAGGAGATTTTTGATTAGGATGATGTTGCAAAGAAACCAAGCTTGGTGCCTATTGAGAAAGGAGTTGAAGATGTGAATCTTGGAACAGCTGACAAGCCCAAGTTTGTCATGTTGTCAAAGGCATTATCCCTTGAGGTAAAGGAAAAGTATGTTAAGTTACTTTCTGAATTTTCTGATGTGTTTGCATGGGATTATTGAGATTTGAAGGTGTATGACAAGAACATAATTCAGCATACTATTCCCATCAAGCTGGATCAGAAGCCATTTAGACAGAAGTTGAGAAGAATCAACCCAAAGTTGCTGCCATCCATTGAAAAAGAGGTAAACAGATTGTACAAAGCTGGTATCATAGTTCCAATTAGATTTTCTGACTGGATTTAAAATTTGGTCCCAGTACGTAAGAAAACTGGAGAGATAAGGTTATGCATAGATTTTAGGAATCTGAATAAAGCATCCTTCAAGGATAATTATCCACTTCTGAAGGTGGACCATATTCTGCAGAGAGTAGTTGGAGCAGCAAGGATGTCACTACTCGATGGCTACTCGGGCTATAATCAAATCTTGGTGCATGAAAAATACCAAGACAAGACTACTTTCACAACACCCTGGGGAACTTTCCAATATGCCAAAATGCCATTTGGACTAAAGAACGCTGGAGCTACTTTCCAGCGAGCAATGGACATTGATTTTGCCAATGAGAAGGATGTGTTTCTTGTTGTTTATTTGGATGATCTGACAGTATTTTCTGGTTCTGATGATGAGAATTTGCAACATTTGAGGGTTGTGTTTTAGCGATGTAGGAAGTTTGGGATTTCTCTCTATCCAAAGAAGAGTCTCTTTGCCATGGATGAAGGCAAGTTGTTGGGGCATAGCATCTCTAAATATGGTATCCGCATTGATCCATCTAGAGTGGAGGCAATTCAGCACATAGACCTTCCACTGAACAAAAAGGAGATTCAAGCATTCAATGGTAAGATGAACTTCTTGCGCAGATTTATACCCAATTTGGCTAAACATTTAAGAGAAATGACTAATATGTTGAAGAAGGATAGCTCTGTCAAATGGAGTGAGGAAGCTATCAAGTCATTTAATATGGTAAAGTTTGCTCTATCAAATGCCCCAGTCTTGATTAGTCCTGATTATACTCAAGACTTCATAATATTTTCATTTGCATCGGAGCATACTATGGTTGCAGTTTTGATGCAAAAGAGAGATCAGATTGAAAATCCAATTTCCTTTTTTAGTAGGACTGTTAGAGATGTTGCCTTGTGCTATAATATCATTGAAAAACAAGCATTTTCTCTTATTAAATCATTGAAGGACTTTAGGGTCTATATTCGGCATTCATATGATATAGAATATGTTCCTAATGCAGCAGTAAAGGATGTGTTGATGCAAACTGATCCAGAGGGTCGAAGAGGTAAGTGGATAGCAACAATGTTGGAATATGATTCAGAGATCAAGCCTACAAAGCTAATCAAAGGACAAGGATTGGAAAAGCTAATGGCCCAATCAAATCTGCGTGCTTTGGAGATAAACCTCATAACAACAATGTCAAAAGATGAGGATGAAGGTTTGCTTGTTCCAGTTTCAGAAATTTTTCTACAATCCCCATGGTATTCAGATATTTTTTATGTTCTTCAACATCTTTTACCACCTCCAGGAATGTCTAAAATCAAAGGTATATCACTGAAACTTAAGTCTGCTAAATACTGTATTTTAAATAGTGCTCTTTATAGGAAAGATCCTGGAGGTATTCTACTCAATTGTTTGGTTGAAGAAGAGGCTCAGAAGGTAATGCACAACTTTCACAAAGGTGATTGTGGTGGTCATTTGTTTTGGAAAACTACAGCTAACAAAGTATTGAGAGCAGGATATTATTGGCCCACTTTATTTTCAGATTTGTATAAAATAGTGATGATTTGTCATCAATGTCAAATTTTCCAAGGGAAGAATAAATTTCTTCCTCTTCCTTTGAAACCAGATTCAGTAAACACTCCCTTTCAGCAGTGGGGACTCGATTTCATTGGAGAAATCCATCCCACATCATCAGTGCATCATCGATGGATCTTGACAGGTACAGATCACTTCACTAAATGGATCGAGGCCATTCCAGCAAGGAAGGAAACTGATACGGTAATTATTCAATTTTTAGAGTCAAATATCTTGTCTCATTTTTGTTGTCCTCACAAAATTATAACAGATAACACAGTATCATTCAAGTCTAAGAAGATGGTGGAGTTCTGAAAAAAATACAACATTGTGTTGGGCCATTCAACAACGTACTACCCACAAGGCAACGACCTGGCAGAATCATCAAACAAATCTTTGATAAATACAATCAAGAAAATGCTGGAGACAAACAAAAGAAACTGCAATCAAAATCTCATCAACGCATTGTGGGTAGATAGAGTTAGCAGCAAGAGATCTATAGGTATGTCACATTTCGAATTGGTTTGTGGTACTGATGTTGTCTTTCCTACATCACTTACAGTTCCGGTCATGAGGTTATTGCAAGAAGTTGGTAGTGAAGATGATGAAAATCAGTGAAGGATCAATAAAATGATCCACCT
This sequence comes from Pinus albicaulis, assembly GCA_034641835.2. Taxonomy (NCBI): domain Eukaryota; kingdom Viridiplantae; phylum Streptophyta; class Pinopsida; order Pinales; family Pinaceae; genus Pinus; species Pinus albicaulis. The sequence continues at coordinate 533,525,709 of CM076584.1, forward strand.
TTAGCAGACAAGAGAGGAAGTGTCTCAGAACATTATTCGGTTGTAGGAGAAGATAAAGAAGATTTATGATCGTAAGAACAAAGCAGAGAGGTTTCAGTTAGATGATGTGGTGTTGATATGGGATGCAAGAAATGAAGACAAAGGGAAGCATGGTGAGTTCGACAACCTATGGAAAGGACCATATAATATTTCAGCATATAAGGGACATAATGCTTTCTTGCTTTCAGAAATGGATGGCCAAGATTTCCCTGGAGGAGCAGTGAATGGTAGGCTCTTGAAGCACTACCATTATTGAAGATAATGGATTAGAAACTATGTCACCATCATTGTATATACCATGTATTTTTTGGTCAGATTCCAAGTACATAGTCATTGAAGTTTGGGGCCCGAGGTGAACGCTATAAAATTTGAATGATATCTATATAGTTTGGTTTTATTTTAGTTTTAAATATTAGTATTGAGTCAGAGTCAGTCTGCATTGTGTCAATTTTTATTGTTTTTGACTCCATGCCCAATGGATAAGGCTACTTGGTCTACGGTGTTCTTGGCACCTCCAAGGAGCTACCATCCCCATTGGAGCCAATGTTAGTGTCATTTTAGTCATATTTCCATCAGCGATCAAAATTTCTCTTTCGCATTTGCATATTAGGATTCCCATACCATAAATTTTCACCATTCCGCTAGGCCATGGATTCATTGATGGTAGTGATTTTTCATTAGTTTTCCCTCATGTAAAACTTGTTGATTCTCCTCTCTATGGTCTTTACTCATGAGTTACTTTCACTTTGTGAGTCATGTTAGTAGGTCATAGGATGGGTCTCATTAGGTTCTAGGATCTCACCATGGTCAAATTAATGAGTCAAGTGTCAATAAATATCAACAAGGTCATGAGGAAGTCAATAAAATAAAAGTCACAGCACCCGAGAAGATCAAATAAATGTTTTATTCATCTTGACATAATTTTCACCTCAAAACCCTGTTTTGAGGTGAAAATATGATACTTTACTTTTATTATTATCTTTATGTAATTTTATGTCATCATATGTAATAAGTCACACTTCAGAAGCTGCTATCTCCACAAAGTCACCACCCTGCCTTTTAGAGACGTTTTCCACAACATTTTCAGTCTAGAATCATGTTCTAAGTATGTCCATCAGAAAGAGCCCGGAAAGATTTTTCCAACGATATATTACACTCTCAAAACTAACTCCTGGATTGAAATTTATGCCTAAATGAATAAAGCTCCCCTATACCCTAAACCAACCCCCTTTCTACCTTTCCCTTAAACTTTATTTTAAATCTTTTCTTTATAAACCCCTTTTCCCCTACCCGATGGCTTAATCACATTCGTAAAAATCCTTTTGACTTATCTAAAATCCGATGCAATTTAATTAACCACTTCCCCACATACCTCTTAAAATTTATATATAAAGTTTTAATGGTTTTATATTATAAAACCCCCGCCGATCCAATTCCCTTCCTTTCTTGATCACAATCGCACCATACGTATTGTGCGCCCCGATTGGCCCCTTGTAAAAACTCTGATGCGATTGCATTAAGTCCACCCAATTGCCATACCTTCGATTGAATTATCGCCGATTGCATATACCCTATGAGATCCCGACCATCAATCTGCTCATCCGATCGGACGGCCCATACTTCATCACTCCATCCCAATCGGCGCTTCCGATTGACCCCTGTAAAAAAATCCGATGCGATTGTATGTCTCTGATCGAACCTCGCCCGATTACATCCTGACCGTTCATCCAATCGACGATCCAACGACCCATACTCCATCGCTCCATCAAAATCGGTGATTTCATAAAGTGTTACACCCGCTCCCATTGCGAAATGCCGATACGATTGACCCTGCCCGACTACACCTCTATCATCGATATGTCCATCCGATCAAATGGCCCATAGCTCATCGCTCCATCGCCATCGGCGTTTCCACATAATGTTTTGCTTCCACTCCCCTTTCGCTTTCGATCCCGATTGACCTTCGGGTCCCACCACATAATCTTCCGCCCATTCAATATAAATGGGCCTTTTCCATTTGTAAAACTGAAATTTCATTTTAATTCATTTTACAAAAGACTCCCCCCCCCCATCGCATTTACTTCAAATCACATCGGAATTTTTTTGTGCCTTGTTCAAAATATATCTACCCCTATCCCCAAGCCCCGATTCCGATTGCGATTCCCATGGGTCCCACTTTAAAAATACCTTCGCTCTTTTGATGAAAAAATATCTTTTTCCTTTGTAAACGCGTAAGATTTGTTTAAATCTATTTAAAGAGATTTCTCCACTCTTCTATTGTATTTCCCCATCGGACCTATGCCAATCGCATCAGAGTTTTTCTTTTTCCTTGTTCTAATAAACATATTCCCTTCTCCTTTCCTCTAATTGCGATTACACCATCGCATCACATATTTTAATCACTCCATGATATATTGCATCCCCTTCCTCCCCTTTGATTCCGATTGCAATTGTGATGTGGACCCCACTTCCTTTCCTTTCGCTCCTTTTATCCCAAAACGGTATTTTCCCTTCATTAAAGGCATACTTCAGTTTTATTGGTTCTAAAGGCATTTCTCGACATATAAAGAGATTTTCAGTCAAAGGGCCGAGAAACTAAATATGAAACAGTAAGACATCCTCATCAATGATTTAAAGGAGATTTATTCTACAGATTTCTTCTTCTCATTCGTTGGATGTAACAGTGAATCTCTAGATGGTGAAAATGTATTGTTGTTCCTTATTCTCAGGGGCAGATTGTTGGTTCTCTTTTCTATGATCGGACTTCATTTCTTGAGCTGGTAAACATATCCTCTTCTTATGGATCTGCTTCCCTCCCATTCTCGTCTATTTAATGTAATTTTGAATCATTTGTAAAGCAGTCTGTAAATCAGTAAGTAAGGGAATAGTGTAGAAATCAAGGAGGACGCTCTGCGCTCCATTGTATAGTTTGACAGGGAATTAATAAGATATGCAGCTTTGATTTGTGGGATCCATGTGGTATGAATTTTAGCATATGTTCTCTCCTTTGTTTACATATGTAAAATTTTTATGTTCATAATTCATTCATAAACATCTCTGGTTGAATGTTTTCAAGATAGATAGGTAGAATCCATTTTTATGCTCTGCCTTGGGAAAACATTCAATATTTTGTGTTTTCTTCTGTTTGAAAAGGATCCATATCTAGTGCCCTTTTAAGCTCCTCACCAGTCTTTCCATTCCATCATTATTTAAATTTAATTGGAAAAATTTCCTGCCTACCTTGCCCCATGAAATACCCTTTATCCCTGATTTAATTCCCCGATTCAAATTGTCCCATTTATTCCATACATCCTTGAAAAATTTCATTCATTAAAACATTTCCCATTATTATACCTAGCCTAAAATCAGTTCATAATTGTACTTTGTTGAATATATTTTCATGGAAAGAGCCCTCTCCTGACATTGTAGGGCTAGCTACAAGGCTGAGCGTGGTTTAGATGTTACCCTGATTTTCCTTTTTTCAGCCTGAGGTTCAAATTAGGTGTTAATAGGTTTGAAGGAAAACTCCCACTTGAACATGGATTAAGTGTCCATCACTTCCTCCTAAACTCCATAAATGAGATGAGCCATAAAGTGAGGCAAAGGAAATGTCAAAACTTGGCCCATCATGGCCTAATAAAAATAATTTTAAATGATGCTTTGAGAAGGTTGAACCTACCTGTATCCTGGTCTTCTTTCATAGACATGGATAGGGAAGCCTTTATAGCTACCCAAGTAGGGCAAAAATTTTCTTCTAGCCTTAGATAAAGAGAAGAAGAAGAATAAGAGGCTTAAGTGGAGGTAGAAGAGGAGGTAGAAGAAGAGGAAGAGGAGGCAGAAAACAAGAAAGAAAAAGAAGAGATGTAAGTTGAGGAAAAATACATAGAGACATCAAAGAGTGAGCCAGAAAAAGTTGAGGGAAAGGAGGAAGAAAATACTGAGGAAAAAGAAGATTTGGACCCTATCTTAGGCAGTGAAACCTCCCTGGAAGATACCAGCATGTCACCAGACATTACTTATCAAGAGGTAGCTTCTACCCTAACTGCTTTGAGAACACCTCTCAAAAAAAGAACAAGGAGGAAAACACATATGTACTTCATAACTAGGAATATTCATAGAGTAAGGCGGGGAAAACCACAAACTTCAACCAAGAGCCCTATTACCATTGAAGAATCACCAAAGAAGGAGGAATAAATTATATTAGAGGAAGGAAGGGTGCAAGATGTCACTTCACCTATAAGGATCCATGTAACATATATTAGAATAAATTCAGCAAGATAGGCATCCCATACACCTCATGCAACCACTAAAAACCCTCCAAGTACTTAAAAGAGTGAAAAATAAGGGAAAAAGGGTCTTTAGAAAGAAAGATAGATTTTTCTACAGGAAACTCAGTTTTTTCTACAAGAAAATCCAACAAGCACAAATTTGGAGAAAAAGGCCTTGGTTTAGGAGGAAAATACAACCACAAAGGGGCAAGAGGTCAAGGAGACTGATGACATGGCACAAGAGGAAAACCAATATGAAAAAGAGGGAGGAAAATATGATAAGGAAGAGGCCACCTCACCAAAACCAGTCCTAAAAGATGTTTCAATAGTTCCAAACCCTAGAAATAAACCCAATCTGAGTTCTTACTATACATACATTGAGGGGCGTAGATTAATTCTTCAAAAGTTTACAATTCATTTGTTTTATTTTTTGGAGGAGGATAGGGCATGCACACATCATTGGATGAATCTTGCCACATATAAATGAGTATATGAATAGGGGTCATGGAAGGAAAAGTATCTGAGTTGGGGAAGGATTTATCTGATGTTAATCTTAGAGAATCAGTTTTGAAGGAGCAGCTTCAGAAGGCAGAGACAAAGAATGTAGCACTAGAAGAGAAGCTTCAGTAGAAGGGTAAACAAGTTGCCACCATGGAAAATCTCTGCATGGAGGCCATTCAAGACATATATCCTTTAGATTCATATGTAGTATACCTCAAGGAGCATTGGATCCTCTTTCAAATTAAAAAATTAGCCTCCCATGGATCCTTAGCTTTCTAAAGCTGTAGACATTTCATTGAATTCTTCAACCAATAAAGTATGGCAGACAAAAAAAAAATGGCATAGTTTTACATCCATAACCTTGTGTTAACTGACTTAAATATTTGGGACCCCAATCCTAGGATGGGGGGATATGAAATTAGTGGCATTTGAATCATGGATGGCTAATGAGGAGACAAGAGCACAAGAGATGAGAAGGGTTATGAGAAGAGAAAATAGAGAAACCTTACACATTAGGGAAGAACTTTTCAACCCTAGGGGAGTCATCAATAACCATCTAAATATTGGAAAGGATCCTAAACTTGCAGAAGTATACCTCCACACATAAGATCAAGCAATGGCTCACTTTGATGATTTTTCTAGGTTATTTGGAGATGACTGAATAATGGATAGCCAAAGAATATGGAACAAACTACCTCACAACCTTAGAAACATGGAGTACCAAACATGGAAAATATTTAGGGTGCCTTGGAGAGAGCACCATTGTATAAGAGGGCCATGCAGGGCAAAAATATTCAGTGGCTTGGCTTGAAGCTCAGCCCACCCTTGCTTCTCGAGCTGAGTGATGGAAAGGACCAATATGAGAATAACAGAGAATGGAAGGAAGCATAAAAGAATGATGGTTTTTACCTTCCCGAAGGGACTCCCACACTTCTTCCTTGGGAAGTCAGAGGGTCCATCAAAGACTTAAAAGAAATGCAGAAGGAGGACTAATTTCTTAGAGGTTGAAAAAACATTTAGTAGGTGGATGATGATGAGCTCCATTATTAGGTACATTTGTAAGGGTTAATGGTCACCTTTTTACCTTATTAAGTCTCTTTTTCTTGAATTTTAATTATATTATGGTATTATGATTCCAGTGTAGATGGTGATTGAGGCTTCTCATACCTCGAGTACCTAACATGAGTTAAATGTAGTAAAATCATGAAGATATTGCATTTTGGTGAAGATTTTGTCATTAAGACTCGAAGTAGACAACAAATAGAGATTCTAGGGGGATTTTCCACCCTCCTTAACTCCCAAAGGTAGCCAAGGGATCCTCGAGATTACCTACAACAACTTGAAATCAAAGGCAACCAAGAAAACTCAAGATCAAGTGCACTAAAGCCATATGTCACTTGCAGTCAAGTGGACTCATCACCTAATTTTTTGGGAGTTATTGGTAGCTACCCTTTAGGTTAAATAGAGTTGAGAAAGAGCTCATTAGGATTTGATCTTTAGAGAAATCTATTAGGCTCTTTTCTCTTGTAATAGGCTTTTAAGACCTTTTTGTTGATGTAATGAGACTATATTTTGAAATGTAATGAGTATTCAGATAGTGCTTTACCGATCTAGTTTCAGAGAGCTAGGCTTCTGGGTTGGGGCCCAATCCATGTGCCTCACTCTCTCTTATGTAATCATTCTTTACTTTTATGTCATTTCAACATGTTTTTCTTATGAGTATGTAGCTAGTTTGCTTGTCTTTACATTCACTATTTTTAGTTTGCTTCAATTTTTTGTTTGTTTTAGATTTAGCTTGCTTACATGTTGGTAGAATAGGTTATAACTTCAAAAAGCTGCGAGTCAAGCCTCCCCCTCTCATCTCTTTCATTAGAGCTTGAGGAGGGTAGACCTTCCCCACAAAACAAAATTTATTTTTAGTTTATGATTACTTGGAATGGATAATTTAGGCTGCTGTAGTTCCATGGATATGATTAGAATGTTGTGTTAGATCCCTGTTTGTAGGTTAAAATATATTTTCTTTCCAAATTCAAGTCATCTTTTCCATTATCTTTATCATTAATTTGTCGATTTTTATTGTATGAACATGTATTTTTCTTGAAAGTACATGTAGCAGAGCCAAGGATAACTTCACCAACACCTTCAGCTTCATCTCTCACCCTTCATCAACCCTCTGTTCAACAAAATCACCATCAGCCCTGTTTTCAGATTTTTTCATCCCTACAACATGAGAAAACCCTAGGGATTCAAGATGTGCCTCTTAAGAGGTTCTGAGCTTGGTAAAGGGGTGGGCCACCTTCCAATCATCCAAAGCTACCTTCACTCTACCTTCTCTACTCTTTTTACACCTATGTTTGGCCTCATATTTCCCTCAGACTATTTCCAGTAGCAATTTAGGACTTTCCTATAGCACTATAGGAAACCTGTAGAAACACTTGAAGAAACACTATCGGGCCCCTACTTAAGCCTAGAAACCACTATTTACATCCTCTAGACTTGAAAAAACCACTCATACACCTTCAACCTTGCACCCATGTGTTCAATATTTCCATAAGCCACCTTAGCACTTTCTTCTCCTAGCTGCAAAACAACACATTTACAAGCATAGTTAGGTCATGAGTAGTTGCATGATTAAAAGCACGATAGATAGAGAATAGAGTAAGTAGAGTGTGTTTAGCCATTTTTCCCAGCAAAGTGTGATTAGATTAGTTTCCTTTATGCCATTTCAATTCAACAATTTACTTCATGCAATATTCCTAGGTTGCTTTCATTTATTATCATAACTTAATGAGTAGATTTATTTCGTTATAGAATAGTTATATGTACTTTCTTGTTGTAGTGTATTTATGTACTTTCTGATAGCACAATTGACTTGAATCATTTGTAGCCCTTGGAATAATTTCAAAAGTGTTACAGACTTCATCTAGAAACCCTAGAAGTAGCACCCTTTCGTAAAGCTTAGAAGAGGATGACATGAGTAGAATGCATATACTGTGTATATAGCACTATCACCTCCAATTTTTTACGAAGGTCGGGTTGATAAAGAAAAGTTTGGAAACCTATGGGAGTTGCATCATTCTTGGTGCAATACCAGGTTTCAACAGATCACATAGCAATAAATTGAGTTTGTCTCTTATGAATGTTGGACAAATGATGAGAATTGTTAATGTTAGTCAGAAATTTTCATTGTTAATATTCGAGCATAAATATGTTGAGGAACCTAAAGCCTTTCAAGGATATGAATCAAATTTGAAATAGGATTTCATTTAGGTTTCTAATTCATGTGATAAGATATTTTAGGATTCTAATGCGTTTCCTCCTAAAATATGTAAAAAACATGGAGTGAATTTGCAACGGGATGCATAATCGTTGAACATTTGTGTGAACAAGATGTGAGTGTTAAAGAATGAAAGGTTCAATAAGAAAATGCAAAACCTATTTTAAAAACAGGACATTGGTTCTAAAAATTCTTCGTGTGTGTTTCATAATTTTTTTTCTTTGAATAAGGATGGTGCATGGAGATGGCTATCACATTTGGTAAAGAGTCGAACCAAGTGCAAAGATAAACATGTTAAGCATCATCATGATGACATTGTTCAAGATGAAGTGAATTTGAAATTGCTTAAGTTTCCTTTGATGGAAGAATGAGGAGGGAATGTTCATATTCCATCAAAGGTAGTTTGTTGTTCTACATATTTTGGGAAGTTGCAACAATATGTCACTGTTGACAGCAAGACAAGGACTCCAAAATTAGGGAAAGTGATGTACTTTCATGAAAGGCTCAAAGTCAAAAATTCAAGAAAAGTTCAATGGATTGAGACTTGAAGGGTGAGGGAGGTGTACCATCATCTATTTGTTTATTGATAATGAGCTTTTGTAGGTCCAAAATATTCCAGTGGGGAGGAATGCTCCAGTGGATAAGTATAATGATCAAAATTGAAAATTCTCATATTGGCTTGAAGCCAACTCCAAAGTGAATATCCTTGAATTCAATGAAACTCGTTTCACTCAAAACAAATACCGGATGCTCCCGATATCGCATTCTGATCGATTTGGAAAACAACTAAAAATTTTGGAATGTGGGTTGAAGGTTCACCTTGTGAGCATTCCATACACTGAATGGGAATTTTACTATGTTTGAATGTGTATTATGTGGGCCTATTTTTGGACGAGAAGTGTCATCATTTTATTGGTTCTAAATTACGGTTTTCATTGGTTCATTGGTTGTTTATGTGGACCAATCAGAGAGACCAACGTGGCCCAATTAGTGGTTGCCACATTGCCTTTTGATGGCCATATTAAATTTTGGTATGGCTAGAGTGAGCCTTTATGAGGTTCAAACGTGCGACCTAAAAACTACCAGCAAATGCCTCCACTAAGCCTCCTATGGTGGTTCTTAACTAATATGGTTTTCAAGTCGTATTTAAAGTTTGAACGTGGAGGAGTCGGGGTTCAGGAGGGGGGTTGCCTCTAGACCCCGATCCACCCAGCCACACTATGTGGCCAAAAGATGAGGTTCGGGGTTAACCCCAACCGCAACACACGTTATATGCCAACAAATCATATATTAAACACAATGTACCAAACTTTTTAGAGCATATGATATTAACAAGGAAAATTTTAGGGGCTAATATTTGTAGGTGGGCTCATTTTCTATACTTTTTCCAAAAAAAATATTTGCTAATTTCCATATTTTTGAAAAATGATTTACCCAAATTTTATAGTATGAAATTATTTTACCCTAAAAATCACCAAAAAATTATATAGAGACTTTATAAAATTATTAGAAATTTGAATATTTTTACAAAAATATCTCCAAGATTTTATAGATTGCATAATTGGGATTCACCAAGGTTTCTAAAGTTTAAGATACTTTTCCATCCTTAAAATTTTCCCTAGATATCAGCGGGTATGAAAAGTTCCAAAACATTGTTAAAATGTTAACCAAATTTTGGAGCAGAGGTTGTTAACATGTATTATATAAGGTGAAAGTTTAAGTGCATACATTGAATTTTATTGCTACGTGGTGGTTCTGGAGGAAGTTTTCATGTGAACAAATTTAACGGTTAATTTTAATGTTATCGGGGACCACGATGGAACCCACAGTGGGGTTCTGAGAACCTGGCCATAGTGCACCCCAAACCACAGGTGTAGTTAAAATTTTTGGTGTGGCGGGATGATTAACTTCTGGCGGTCTACCCATTTGATACCACATGCAAAGGTTCCACTGGTGAAGTTTGATGTTACGCGGAACCAATAGTTGGAACCATATTGGAAACCTTTGGTGGTTACCATGACCCTTACCATGGATGGAACATTAGTTGGGTTAAAATAAATGGCATTGGAAGTTCAACTAATTGGTGGTTCCAACCGCCCAAATTTGAGGGTCAATTAGGTGCCACTCGGCACATTTTTATCTGGTCATGGGCCGACTAAGTGAAATCAAAGTTTCGACAATTTTCACCCAAACCAATGGGAATCTCGCTAGTGCTGGGAAAAATTTTCGCTGCACGTGGAACATAGTTATCGATCAAACATGAACTATTACCTCCAAATGAGAACTCTAGCCCAAAAAAACTCAAAAAACATGAAAAACACCCTAAAAACAAAAAGTGTGTCTTCTAGAACGCAATGTTTATTTTTAGCGTCAAATTTCAACATTTTTTAAAGTTATGTTAAGAACTAATTTTTTCTTGAAAAAAGGATTGAGAAAACACCCTCGAAACATAAAGTGTTGATGGTGGAATAACCAAAAAAAAAATCGTGTCACAATTTTGACACTTTTTTACAATGGAATTAAAGATCAAATATTATTACATTGAAAAATCCTAAAATTCTAGCAATTTTTATGCATGATGTTAAAGATACAAATATCATGTCTAAAACCCTTATAATTGCCAACAATTTTTACTCCTTATTTCTGAAAGCCTTATATCTTGTTAAAGATAAAATATCTTGACTCTAGAAAAATTTAAAATTGTAACTGTTTTCAACCATAACGTTAATGATAAAATATCGTAGCACATAAAAACCTTAATATTTGGACAAGTTTTAAATCTTAACTTTTTAACATACTTGAACCATGAAATTATGGAAAAATTATATGACTTAAACAATTTTTAAAAATGAACAAGTAAATGAAATATTTGTTATTCCAAGAGTAATTTTTATTTTAAAGGATAAAAATATATCTTTTTTTGAAATATTAACCTAAGACAACTTATCTATTTGCAACCAAAACCTAAAAATCAACCATCAAAACGAGGTGTCCCCTTTCAATCAGGCATAAAATATTTATAATTTTCAAAAGTATCTTATACCAAATGTTAAAAATAAATAATATCATTGTAATATCACTGCATAATCTAAAAAGTCAACATTAATTTATAATTTTGTTTTTACTTTTAATCAAAGTATCAACTTTGGTATATTGAATATAACATAAATTATTTTTGTAATTCATTGTTGCATTGCGTATATTCTAAAGAGATGAATTCTTCATAATTAAAACCTATAATCCAACAAACATAGAAATGGATAATAACTTCATGTAAGATCATATGGAAGTCAACATATTTATTTCAAGTCACCATGCAAACATCAATTACATAAAAATGTCTGAGACATTTATTCAAAATCAGTCATAGGTTCTGGCAAACCATCAGAACCTACCTCTTCAGATGAATGACTGGATGGAGACGAAGATGGTCCATATTCTTCTCTTTCATCAACTAGTGCTTCATTTGAGTCGACATGCATGCCCACCATTTCAGATTTCAAAAGTATTTGAGATATATGACTACATTCAGCAGAGTCCCATGTCAACACTATTTGTTCTGGTATAAATTTCTTCAAAATGTTTATGGTCTTCAGGTGAAGAGTTCCACTCTTTGTCAAATTGAATTCATACAAAATTATGTTAACATACTCCAATTTCAATACATTTGTGCAACAACGATTTATATTTGTGTCCTTTATTTTTCTCTTTCCGCCAATTTTTTTTCAACTACCATCTTTGGCTTGTACACACTATTGAATGGGTGGTTACTTGTGGCATACCAATCTACTTCTATAACTATAATATATTCATTTTATTTAATGACCTTTATAACCTTGGCAACCCAGAATGGACATCCAAGTGGATATTCATTTGCTAACATTGCTATCATGTAACCCTCCTTAACATCCTACACAGAACCCTGTCAAGGTCTTCCATGGCTTCACGTTGTACACGCGATCTTCTAGAACTAATATATATTTCTCTTTCCTCTACCTGTGGATGAGCATTAATACCTTGAGCTTGTTGTTGTTCAACATTGTGTGTTTCCTTATGTTCATTTCACGTATTTTGTGGCAAAAAATATGGAGTCTTCAAAAGTGTATCCTCATTTATTGATCTTGAATTCATATCACTTTGATCATTGAAAAAATACTCCCACCAAACTGAATCAACAACATCAAAGTACTCATATGTATCTCTAATACATATTTTAATTTCCTCCAGACATTTAGAATAATTTATATCTCTCTTCTGCCTTCGTGCAATATTGATTTCAACAAATCACTATAATAACAATACCTTTGATGCAAATATTGGAGGGTATGGAATGAAATTCAAAAATGTTAAACCTGATGATGGCCCCCATTCTGCAATAGTTGAATACTTCTTTCCCTATATAAGTGTTATACCATCAATTTTTTGATACAAAATTGATGTTGGAAGCTAATTTCATTAAGTTTTTCAATGCCTTTATCCTTACCATGCGATCTTAGAATAAACCTTCACATGTCAATAGTTTATTCCAACACATAAAAAATAGGGTCTGGAATTTATGATTTCTTAATACATTAAATTAATGACGGCAGGCTCCCAACACCTTTCCTCCTCAACGCTAATAAAAAATGACTGAACATTTGATCCATATGTTCATGAGTATGCCCAACAAGAAGGAAATCAACCTTTATCTTTCTAAAAATTACCAATTCAACGAGCATGTTTATATACCCAAAACGAACTTGATTTTGTTTTCATGGCTTGTGTTGTCTAATTGTACATACAAAAATTTAGGAAGAATACTAGACCAATGAGTAACAAGATCATGGATTGTAGTTATGGCTAGATTTTCATTATTATGAATATTTGGAGTTCTGAAGTAAACCCTTGGCAACATATTCTCATTAAAGACCATACAACCAAGCAAGTGAAATTGAATTAAAATTTCCTCCTATTTTTTTTTGGTGTGTGGACAAAATGTGGTAGAAGTGTTTTATTTTGGTCCATACCATCAATTATCAAACCCAAATATTTAGTTGGATTATCGTAACACTTATTTTGATGTTTATACAATTTTTGTGTTTCACTTTATTTTTTATTATGATGCTCTTGAAGTTCTTTGATAATGGAAACTACACATAAAATGAAAGAAACATATGAATAAATATATTTTCATAGTTGATAACTATCAAATTTTTAAAATTATTGTTATGAACACATACCTCTTTCTCCACCCTGACATTTATCTCTTTTTTCTTTAAGAGGAGCACATGTAATGCAAATACCCACCTTGTCTTCTTAGGGATACAGGCATTGTTGAATTCGTTCTTCTATACCCTTATAAAATATGAATATGTAATAAAATTACCAACTCCTTCAGAACCTTATACATATTCTTTGTATAAGTTGTAGATTTATCGTCTCGAGAAATTATCTGGAATATGTATTGTGTCTTTATTTGGAATAGACTCTCCATGATTTGAAAATAACTCTTTCATCCATGACATAACATTATTTTCTAACGGCCCAACCCCTCGTTTATAACGTACTACTGAATAATATGTGGGATCCTTTTCTAGTCTATCTTGAATTCCTGACAAAAAAAAATTACCAATTCATTGCAACATTTTGAAAGCCTTTCTACATAGCAATACATTCAAAATATGATAATCATAACCTTCTAGTGTGGATTGCATGCAACCAAGTAAATATGAATTTTGCATGCTTTTATTCATTGACAAATATCTTTTTCCTTTTCTCCAAAGCATAGTTGAAATTCATATGTTTGAATAATCCTTTTGACAACAGTCACTTGAAATTAGATGTACGAAAACACTTCTTCTTGTGAGATATGTTGTCTTAACCCTTGTATAACTGGAATATTTTGGATTGATAGGAAAAGGCCTATTCCTACTCCTAGTTAGAATATTTTCTTTCAATGGATTCATCATTACATTACCCTTTGTAGAAGTTGTTTAATCGCCGTCAATATTGTCCCCACTTTCATCATTTTGAACATAGTTAAGAAATTCATCAGAATCATTGCTTGGAAAATATTCATTACCATTGTCACTTGAAGAAAAAATTTCAGAAGAATCATCCGCGCTTTTGAAACCCTGACTTAGATGAAATTATTCACCATCTTCATCCATGCTTTTGAAATATTCCCTTGGAGGATTCAACTCTACATCACCATGAGTGCCTTTGGAACACTCACTCAGAGAAAATGCATTATTCATATTTGTGCCTCTAAAATTATCATTTACAATAAAATATTCATCCTCCTATTCCTTAGTGGTTCTCTCATAATCCTTAGGATTAGGCCTAAGTGGAAGCTTTGAATATATATTCGCTAGAAATGCTTCATCCTGCCCCTCCCCTTCCTCGTTGGTGCTCTCATAATCCTTAGGATTAGGAATACGTGTGTAGGTTTTAACCCTGAACAGAAATTATCTACTCACGAATCTTATAACAGAAGATAAACAATAGCGAGAGCATAAAACATAAAACAGATAAACACAGATATTTTCCCCTGGATCCCAAATCAGGACGACCAGCTTGATTTTTCATTATATTCCTTTTAGTGTTACAACACATATATATACATGCCGAAGCATACATAAACCCCAATCCATAAACCCTGGATTAGAACATAACCGTAGTTCCCTTGACCGGATCTACAAAAATATCAGGGGCCAAAAACCATCGTGCCCCAATACCATGTGCAAAACCATGCACAAAACCATGGACGTGGACTACCCACCGGAAATTAAGGACAAAAAATTTTCGCCGGGGTGCTGCCCCGGACCCCAACAGGGGGGGCTACCACCCCCCCGTGACCCCCCCGTTGTGCCCAGTGCAAAGGGGGGTCTATCGCCCCCCCTCTTACCCCCCCACGCATGCTTAGTCGTGGAAATAATATAACACATACCCAACATTCTCCCACTTGTTTTTTTATTTCCACAGGGGGCCACAAGAGAGCTTAGTCATTGGCCCAATTATTCAACACCCATTGTTTCTCTACACCAAGAGAAATTCTGAGTGCTCACAAACTTTGTCAATGCATATGCAACATTCTTCAGAGTGTCCACCTTTACCAGCAACACCCTTTTAGCCTCAACCATATCTCTAACAAAGTGATATTGAACAGCAATGTGCTTTGTCTTTGAATGATATGGTTCTTAGGCCAAAAAAATCGTGACTTTAGTCACATTCATCCTTTATACTACCGTACCCAACCCCAGAGCCAACACACCTCCAACCAAATTTCTTCCTTGCTTGCATGAGTAGCTGCTATGTATTCTGCCTCTGTAGTTGAAAGAGCCACTACAGACTGTCTTTTACTCATCCAACTGACTGCACCTCCAAATAGGCTAAACACATACCCACTTGTAGATCTTCTTTGGTCCAGATCTCCAGCCCAGTCTGCATCAACAAAACCATGAATGTCCAACATTCTTTCCAATCATGGTCTTCCCTGGTAGCACAAGCCATAATCACTAGTGCCACGTAAATATCTGAAAACCCGCTTCACTGCTGTCCAATGCTCCTTCCCTGGGTTTGACATAAACCTGCTCAATACTCCCACTGCATGTGCAATGTCTGGTCTAGTACAGACCATTGCATACATCAAGCTACCCACTGCACTTGCACATGGAAAACGGGACATATCCTCCCCTTCTTCTTGTCACTGAACCTTTGTTCGTGGAACATCTTTTACCTATAGGAATAGGAACATTCACCAATTTACTATCCTGCATGTTGAACCTGCGCTATAGTCTGTGCTCTACTTCACACAGTTTAACTTTTGAAACTATCTTCTTCGATCTCCCTTAATTTCCTTTTAATGTAGTTTTACCTTTCGGATCCTTCATGTCGAATTTGGAGAACATTTGGGTCTTCAAATCTTGGATAATTTCTTTGTCATTTCCAATCAACAACATGTCATCCACATACAAGACCAAATAAATAACACGGTCACCAATTAATTTAAAATAAACACAGTGATCCTCCTTGCTTCTGGTGAAGCCAAGTCCCCGTATATAGGTATCAAATTTCTGATACCACATCCTTGGTGACTGTTTTAACCCATACAGAGACTTCTTCAACCTCCATACCAGTTCTTTCTTACCCTTCACCATAAAGCCTTCAGGTTGCTTCATGTAGATCTCCTCTTCTAGATCCCCGTGAAGAAATGTTGTCTTCACATCCATCTGTTCTATCTCAAAATCAAATGCAGCAGCAACAGATAAAAGTAATCTAATAGAAGTAACTTTAGCAACAGGAGAAAAAATATCACCAAAATCAATTCCCGGCACCTGGGAATAACCTTTCGCTACCAATCGAGCTTTGTATTTCTCCACCTTGCCTTCTACATTCATCTTCTTATTAAACACCCATTTGCTCCCAATGGGCTTCCTTCCAGCCGGCAACTCCACCAGATCCCATGCCTCATTTTTGTGCAAGGATGCCATTTCATCAACCATGGCCTCCTTCCAGAGTTTTCCATCCTCTGAATCTACTGCCTCCCTAATAGTTCTGGGTTCATTATTAGTTATAGTTAAGGAAAAACCTAAACAGAAAGCAGATGGACTATACCTTTCTAGTTGCCTTCTTTCCCGAATTGATCTTCTCAAAGCTGGAGTTTGTGGCTCTTCATCTTTTGAGTCTTCTTCTGTTGTAGAGTCTGATTCATCCTCCTTTAGCTCAAACTCTATCTTCTCAGGTTCCTTTGGTAGGACTTCATGTTTAACAACATCTTTCACTTCTCTAAACACAACATCTCGGCTGTACACAACCTTCCTTGTTTATGGGTTCCAAAGCTTGTAACCCTTTAAACCATCCTTATACCCATTAAAGATGCACCTTTCAGATTTATTATCCAACTTGGTCCTTTTCTCCTTTGGAACATGTACATATGCATCACATCCAAATACCCTTAGATGTGAAATAGAGGGTTTCTTACCAGTCCATACCTCATGTAGGGTCTTATCCTCCAACGCTGATGAAGGTGATCTGTTAACTAAGTAACATGCAGTCTCCACTGCCTCTGCCCAGAATTCTTGTCCTAACCCGGTACCACTGAGCATGCTTCTTGCCTTTTCCATCAGTGTTCTATTCATTCTTTTTGCAACTCCATTTTGTTGAGGTGTGTATGGAGTAGTCTTCTGTCGTGCTATACCACACTTCTTACAGAACTCTTCAAATTCCTTCTTGCAGAACTCCCCACCATTATCTGTCCTCAACGCCTTTATCTTCTTCTCTGTCTGGTTTTCCACCAAAGCCTTAAATTCTTTAAATTTGTCAAAAACTTCAGATTTCTTCCTCAAGAAATATATCCATGTATTCCTTGAGAAGTCATCTATGAATGAAACATAGTACACAGACTTTCCCAGTGATGGAACTGACACATGCCCAAACACATCACTGTGCACAAGTTCTAATATCTTGTTTGCCCTCTTAGCACCAGAAGGAAAACTCACCCGATTCTGCTTCCCATATACACAATGTTCACAGAAATCGAAATCCAGAGAAAAATTAGACATGCCTTCTACCATACCATCTCTATGCAGTATCCGAAGGCCCTTCTCTCCAATATGTCCAAGCCTTTGATGCCATAGCATGGTCTTTTCTCCAGAGACAGCTAGGCTTTCTGCTCCACTTTCAGGAACCATAGAACTGTTACACCCATCAATAACAGTGCTACCTTGTAGCTTTTACAGAGTTCCAGTTTGAACTCCCCGCATTAATACCAGTGCTCCCCGAACCATCTTGCAGGCATCTTTCTCGAACACTGTTTTTACACCTGCATCATCCATCTTGCTTACAGAAATCAGATTTCTGGCCAATGCAGGAATATGCAGAACACCAGGAAGTGTTCTAATCCTTCCACCTTGTAGCTTCATCTTGACCTTTCCACGTCCGACGATTTTGGCCTTCCTCTCATCCGCTAGGAAGACATCACCATCATATTTCTCATACTCGCAGAACCACTCCCTATGGGGAGTGAAGTGAAAGGATGCACCTGAGTCAATCAACCATGACTCATGATCTACATATGTATTTGAAGAAGAATCCAAATACACATCCCCACCTTCATCTGAGGTGGTTTTTGCCTCTGTAGAAGGAGCATCATCAGATCCCTTTCCTTTCTTAGGAGCTTTAGATCTGCAGTCCTTTTTGTAGTGCCCTTCCTTTCCGCATTTCTAGGAGATTTATATCTCCCTCTATATTTAGATCTCCCACTTGAAACTTTATTCTTGTTTCTATTCTGGGACCTTCCTCGTATAGATAAGGCATCTCCATTCTGACCCTCCATATTTCTCCGTCTCATTTCCTTCGACAGCAAGGTTGAGACAATATCATCAAAATTCAAGGTAGTTGTATTGCTACCTATTGCAATAACCAGACTGTCCCACGAATATGGTAGAGAATAAAAAAAACTGATGCACTTATCTTCATCTGAGATTTTAATATCAACAGATGACAACTGACTTACCACGGTATTTAATCTGAGACACACAACCGTATTGTGCTCTTAACCTTCCGATCCAGTTTCTTCCAGTCTTCATCTGACATTGTTGTTGGTTTAGTACTTGTATCTACTGAAATACACTGATCTTTATCCACTAGCAGATCCTCCATCTTGAGCTTCCATAACTCAAAACTCTAACCATTAAATTTCTCGATCTCTATCTTCCCATTGCTCGCCATCTTCTTTCACTGCAAGAATCGATCCTGTAGATCTCCCACTGAACAGGGTCTACCATAGGCCCGAGAAAAAAACTCTCAGCAGCAAAGGCGTCCCCTTAAAGCCGAAACTGCTCTGAAACCAAATGTAGGTTTTAACCCTGAACAGAAATTATCTACTCACGAATCTTATAACAAAAGGTAAACAATAGCGAGAGCATAAAACATAAAACAGATAAACACAGAGATTTTCCCCTGGATCCCAAATCAGGACGACCAAATTGATTTTTCATTATATTCCTTTTAGTGTTACAACACATATATATACATGCCGAAGCATACATCAACCCCAATCCATAAACCCTGGATTAGAACATAACCATAGTTCCCTTGACTGGATCTACAAAAATACCAGGGGCCGAAAACCATCATGCCCCAATACCATGTGCAAAACCATGCACAAAACCATGGACGCGGACTACCCATCGAAAATTAAGGACCAAAAATTTTCGTCAGGGCGCTGCCCCGGACCCCAATAGAGGGGGCTACTGCCCCCCCTGTGACCCCCTCGTTGTGCCCAGCGCAAAGGGGGGGCTATCGCCCCCCCTCTTACCCATACCCAATAACGTGGACACTTTGAATATCTATTTATTGGAAATTATTCATCGCCCCCTTCATCAGTGGTACTCTCATAATCCTTAGGATTAAGATGAAGTGGAAAATTTGACTCTAGAGTTTCTTCATTCCCCCCCTCATAAGTGGTGATCTTATAATCCTTAGCATTAGGATGAAGTGGAAATTTTAACTCTGGAAATTCATCCCCCCCTTTATCAGTGGCTCTTGCATAATCCTTAGGATTAGGAGAAATTAGATATTATGTCTCTAGAAATTATTCATTCGCCTCTTCATCAATGGTGCTCTGACAATCCTTAGGATTAGGATGAGGTGGATATTTTGAATCTAGAAATTATTCATTTCCCTCTTCATCAATGGTGCTCACATAATCCCCAAGATTAGGACGAAGTGGATATTTTGACTCTACAAATTCTTCATTCCCCTCTTCATCAGTGGTGCTTGCATAATCCTTAGGATTAGGATGAATTAGATATTTTAACTCTCGAAGTTCTTCACTATCCCCTTCACCAGTGGTGCTCGCATAATCCTTAGGATTAGGATGAAGTGGATATTTTGACTCTGGAAATTATTCTTCATGTCCTTCATCACTGATTCTCTTATAATCCTTAGAATTAGGATGAGGTGGAATTACTAACTCTCAATTTATAGAAATTTATTTTTCCTTCCCTTCATCAATTTTTTTCTCATCATCCTTATGATTACAACCAAGTTGAAAATTTGACTCTCTATTCGTGGTAAATGAACTCCTGCAATATTCATCAATCTGAATAAATTTGTTGCGTGACGAATATGTTGATGCTGCAGAAAGAAAAACTTCAGTATTAGAAGAACCCATGAATTTCAACAAGAACATGTTGAATGATACCAATGCACTCTCTTCTAATGACAATATATAGCTTAAAGACTGAAAATTTCCCTCCAAAGTTTCCCCCCAAAATTTTTGGCGAAAACATTTCCCTACAAAATTTTCTTTTGAAATATTTCCCTCCAAAATATTCGTTTTAAATGTATTTCAAAACATTTTACTAATGTGCTGGTCTTGAAATATTTCACCCTACCTTCTATTTAAAATATCCACAAAAATATTCCTTTCATGCATTCCTTCCAAACTAAATTAAATTTCTTATTTAAATGATTTAACATTGACTATGTATCGAAATTAATTTTTAAAATTTATATTTTATTTTTTGGCCAATATTGAATAAAAGTTAATATAAACCTATAATAGTAACTTCATATTAATTTTCTTAATTTTAATTTTAATCCCACATTCGCGAAATGCTAAAGAAATCACACAATCTTCGCTATATAATAATAATGATTGTTTCTATTCATCACATCCCATCAAGTATTCTCGGTTTCGTTGGAGAAACTTTTGGAGGTGTTCCACTGGCATTGATAACACATTGAATAAGAGTTTTTCGCATTAGAAAGGTTAGTTTTCCTTATATTTTGAACATTTTTAAAGATGAATTTGGGAGAATATGTTTTTTAATGACTTCTATCTTCCAAAACTAGTTTTTTTTATGGTTTTGATGTTTCAAAACCCTTTTTTTTAATATTTATAGTGAAGAAAATGGAAAAAAAAAAAAAAAAAAACTCAAAATTATAGGGTTTTTTGGACCAAAAAAAAAAAAAAAAATCCTTTTTTGGTTTTTTGGGTTCCTCCATGAAACAAATAATGAGAAAACAACCTTACACATCACAAACAACAATTATATTTATTTATTTCAATTTTTTTCTTAAATTGCAAAAAAACATTTTTTTTATTTTTATTTAAAAATATTAATTTGTTTTTTTTACAATTGCATTATGTATTTCATTTTTTTATTTATTATATATATATATATATATATATATATATATATATATATATATATATATATATAATTTCAATTATTTTTTGGCTCCTACGCACGCCTGATGTGGTCTCGTAGAGCACCACTCCGGGCCCCGGCTAATTTCAAATTTCAAAGTGATCGATCCCTCGTAGATAGCGGTGGCAACACTGTTGAGCTCACTACAGGAAGCCTCCGGCCCCCGACGAGGCGTTGAATTTTTTTTTTTAATTTCTTTAAAAACGTTAAAATTTTTAAAATTTTAAAATTATTAATTTTTTAAATTATTTAAAAAGAAATTAATATATTGATAATTTTTAAAGTTAATATATATATATATATATATATATATATATATATATATATATATATATATATATTATTTTTTTTATAAAAAATATATTAATAATAATTTAAAATAAAGTTAATTTTTTTTTAATTTATTTTAATAATTGTTTTTAAAAAAAAATCTATTAAAATTTTTTAATATAATTTTGTTTTTTATTTTTATTTTTATTTTAAAATTGTTTAAAAAAATGTTGATATTAAAATATTTTTAATTTTTTTGTTTGGTTGTTTAAAAATGTTATTAATTTGTTTTTTATTTTTAAATATGTAGAAGATTTAGACTTGTTTAATTTTAATGAAAAAAAATATGTTTTTATAATTTTAAAAATATTAAGAAAAGTTAGTGATATAGTTATTTTATTTTGAATTTAAATTTAAATGGTTTAACTAATAAATTGTATTTTTTTTTTAATTTAATTCATAGAAATTAATTTTCGAATAATTTTAAATTTGTATTGGCAAACTTTAAAAAAAATCTATTAATTAGGATACGTGTTTTTGATATATATCAGGAAGATGGCATCAAAGAAGATTTATGTGAACGTTTTTAGACCAAGAGACGCAATTGCCAAATCTAAAGTTGCAGTTGGACGCACTATCGATATTGCTGGATGCACTATGGATAGTGTTGAATGGATTAAGAATATTGATGGGCACACTATGAAAACTGTTGAACACACAAAAATTGAAAAACGTAATAAAAGTCAAACAAATGGCCCATCAAGTTCAATCAAGTTTTTTTCTGAATGGAAGAACGTAGAGGAAATAAATAAAACAGATTTTTCATGGTATCTTGAAGACAATGAAACCGATGATGGTATACATATCTATCTGTTTTGTGGTATGATTCAATTAGGTGAAGCATATGAGGTGATGAGAAGAGTATGAAACATATGTTTGGTGTTGAATACAAACACTATTTATGTTCTTGCAATAATGGCTAATAAACGTGAAAAGCTTAGATATCCTCTATCCAAGGTCAAGTATGACGCAGATGAAGCATCGACAAAGTTGTGTGCAGAAATCACAAGCAACATTGCAAATAACATTGTAAGTATGTTTATTTATATTTTCATTATACATGATTGCAAGGATCATTCAATTTTCATAAATTATTGATCATTGACATATTTTATTTTTTTTCACGGGATTTTGTTGAGGCTATTTAAAACTTGATTAAGGGTATTTTTTATATGGAGCCAAATTTTATGACTGTGACCAAGAATTTCCACATAGAAACAAAATAAGAAAGACGAATGAGGCAAAGACCAATATCTCATGACACTGCAGTAGTTAGAAGAGGGGATCAACAAAGACTCGTTAAGGTTGGTCAATCTATTAAACCTAAAAATGTTTCTTTTGAAGATGTGGAAGATGAATCTGAAAATTATGTTAGCATTAGTGAGGAGGAGATTAGAACTGTTGTGCAAAAGGAGAAAACAAATCAAATACCAAAAAGAAAAATGGCCAAAAATGTCTCTCTTCTAGCTCATGATGAAGAGCTTGTTTATCAAAAAAAGGATATGTTAACCGGTAAGAAGAAGAAATCAAATGTTGGTCAACCTGTAAAAGTCATGAGCAGCAATGAAGAACAAGCTGAAAGCTATAAAGGAAGAAGATAAATCATAACACTAGGTTCCAAGTTAGAGGATGACATTATTAAAATAAAACAAAATTCCATTCGATATGAGTTGAGGAAGAATCAATTTATTTGTTGTGGCCAAAAATTTGAGCTTAATATAAGCTAATTCTATAGGCCAGATGAAGGACAATATCAATATCAATTTAGAAAGGGAAATCACCTACATGTACATAATGTGAAAACATTGTTCAGGGTCAATCCATATGTGCATGTGGTGGATTATGTGTTTCTTGTTGATCCACATCAGGTTCCCAACAAATAGGCATTTGACAATACACAATGTTTTGATTATAAATATTATGTAATTTGAGGGAATCATTAGGTAGAGGCTAAAATATAATTGATTGAAGAATATCCCAATAACCAATTTTCAAAACAATGAAATGCATCATTTACACTGATTTAGCATAAACATAATTAAAGTTATTGGCATGGGATCATAATGCAAATAATGAGTATAGAATGAGAATTACTTTCATCCAAAAGGTTATATTTATTCATAATGAATTCATAGAAAAATGTGGTGGGGATAAGGCAACAGTCAGTCTAACCTTTCAAAAGGAATGTTTAATGGAAACATGTTATAAAATTCATGATAAAATAAAATCAAAATATGGAAAAATGCATTCAAATATATTCAGAAGCATGGATAACATTTTTTAGTTGGCATTTAAAACTGGGGAGATATGGGAATTGATTGATGAGATTTTTGATGGGGGGGAGAATATTTTGATAAAAAATCAGAAGGTTAAAAAGTGTAAACCCGTAATATGTACCAAGAGTAAGACATACCCTAAAATGAAGCAACCTCCAAAGTATATGACTATCACACCTTGGAGAACAAAGCAAGGAGTGAAGGATGATAAAGTAGTCAAATCAGTACTATCCCGTGTGAAGTCAGGTGAATTATCAAAGGAGGAAATGTGCGCAGAATTTCATAAGTAAGTTTGTTGAATTATTTGTACTTTTATTTTGTTTATAATTTTATTAAATATAACATATTTTTGCTGGTAGAATTTGTTATACATCTTACTATATTAACAATTTTAAATTTTTTTATTCATTCGGAAGATTTATATGAAAATATCAAAACATAAGGTTAAAATTTTGAATGAAGACAGTTGGGATGATGTCTTGCGCAACTATCCATAATCAATTTCTATAACATCACTTAAATATTTTTATATTGCATTCAATAAGGTAAGTTGATTTATACATTCATTTTATTCATATGTAAACTATTTTTATTTTATTACTTATACATATATATTTTTTATGTCATTAAAGATGTCGAAGAAGGATGCAAATGGAGTAAAAGATACTTTCAAAAGTTTTATTGAATAAATTGAGTTTGAAAATATTAGAAAGCAACATATTAAGAATTTTTAACTTGATCCTACTCTTAATAATTTCATTTTAAATGAGCTCGAAAATATCCAATGTCAAATAATACCAAGTGATTGTGAAGACATTGCAAAACTCATACCTAAAAGGGAATATGGCCTAGTTATTGAAGATATTCCTCATGGTTTCAATTTCCCAAACATTGAATAATGATAGTGAACCATATACTTATCAATATTTTAGTAAAGTGGTTATGGGCTTTCAAGAAGTCACAACATCACCACTTTGGATATTTGTGACATTTCATTCAGACACGGAATTTGCAATGTTATTAACAAGCTTCAAGGGAAAAACAAACTCAAGGATGCAACTTACATGGTAAGACATTCAAATTATCTGTTCGATTAATCTTAGAATTTTTTTATTTATGTACAATTTAATTGAACTTTTACTATCTCATGTTATAGGAAGAAGTCAAGTCATGTTTGTTTCGAATATCAACCTATTATAAATGATTGTGAGTTCATCCATTTTGAATGTGGATAAAAGAGGATATATATAGGCCTATTCTTCTGAATCAAGTATTTGGGAAGAGTCATAGTCAAGTACTGGCTCATGATTTTGTTGTCAGAAAAATAACATATGAGGAAAAAGATTCAAAAGGAGATATAGTTAACATTTATAAAAAACCACAAGAATTGATTAACTATCTTATAGATCTATGTTCAAATGAAGGAGATTGGGTTTTAGATTTATTCTCATGTTCAGGTAAGTTTTATTGTATAAAATTGAATTTAAAAATTTTAGTTTTTAGTTTTTATGTGTTTATACTAATTTTCTTAATTATTTCTTTTGCGTTTGATGATTAGGTACAACGCTAGCATGTTGCCTAAAAAAAGGAATAAATTGAATTTCCATTGAGAAAGACGTATTGCAATGCCAATTTATTCAACAAAGAATTAATGTTCTTCAATTTCTTCCAGATGAAATGTAAGAAATTGTTTTGAGGAGATGGAATTTTAATGAATCATGTGTGGCAAAAAAGGCAAAGGAACCTCAACCACCATTATATGGAATGATTGGAAAAGGACATTTTGGAAGATTTGCAGACATGAAAGATCCATTAGAAGATGATAATGACCAAAATGAAGTAGAAAATGTTGCAAAAGAAGACTTTAATGATGTTCTAGAAGATGTGAAACATGGATTAGTTGGTATTATGGATTAGCTTTAAGTTATGCTGGCAAATAAAGCTCAAATTTGAGAGCTATTATTCAATTTTACTTGTAATGTTTAGAATTTGATATTTTTATGAGAAGAAACCTTATTTTTTGCAAAGAACCTGTGATTATTATTAATTTTTGTGGTAAAATTCATAAAAAATGTTGTTTGTTAAAGTTTTTTTATTAAGATTTTCCCAAATAATTTGTTTATTTAACATGTTTTTTAACAAAACGTCTCAAAATGTGTATTATTTTCATTGTATTTATATTGAAAATATGTATTTTTTTGTCATATGATTAAAAATATTGGTTTTTTAGCGACATTTATTTGTTATGCATTGAATATTAATTAACAATACATAAACATATAGAAAATCATAGCTTTAAAATATTGACACTTTTTTTATATATTTTTTTAACTATGTGCAAAAATGAATATTTCATTACAAATAAAATTTAAAAAAAATTAAGAAAAAAAAACAAGTACATAAATACACTTAAAAATAAACATCGCAGGGAAGAAGAAGACATTAGTAAATTTATAATGTAAAAAAAAACCCTCTAAAAAAATTAGGCGATTTTAAATCACCACTTTTGAAAATTGCCATAAAAATCATGACATTAAAAAAAAAGTCATAAGAGAATTTAAAGTGCCAAAATTATGCTCGAAAAAGAAAGGGTGATTTTTCATGACCACTTTTCAAAATCAGGTGCTTTTTTGCTACCTCAAAAAAATGGGTACCATGTAATTTTCTCGTGTGATTGGTAACTATGTTATGCTCGAAAAAGGCGAAATTTGTAGAAAAATTTGAAGGTGAGTGCAAATTTTAGGGCAGTTAGAAGAAAAGCTTATATGGAGCATAACTCAGTCATTTTTTGATATTTTTGAGTGTAGAAATAGCCCAACTAGGGGTTTTTGGCTATTTTGAAACCATTGGAGAAATTTCTTCAGTGTTTTGAACAATGTAACTTGGTGTAAACACATATGTTTGAGCATAATGAAAGAGGCCTAACATTGGAAACTGAACCAGGAGTTGCTACCCAGGAGGAGTGAACTCCTTCATCATTTTTTGTCATGTGTATACTATTACGATATTGACATTTTATTTATTTTCGGGAAAATTGAGTTTAAAATCATGTTAATGTGTTAATGAAATGGACATAATTGGTTAAAAACCCTAAACATTTCACTTGCAATTTGCACCATAAACTCACATGTTTTCATATAGAGATTAGAGATCCACCTCACTTGGCTTCGAATCCATCCCACAATCTAGCTCAACCAAAACATGAGAACCCGTCACCTCAAGACTATCCAAAAATGGAAAGGCTAGGCTGAAAACATGGTCACACCTGGAAAAACCCATGCCATGAAATAAAAGAACCACATGCAATATATTGCATGAAAAATATAGCAAGGAAATGACACATGAAAATTGATACATGCAAGGAATCATATTTTAGCTACTTTATCCTACTCTTACTTGCTTACTCTTTCCTTACTCTTGCTTTCTTTTCATTTCTTGATCTAATGCCAAAGTGCTCCAAGAAAGCTAAGTGTACAAGAGTGAGAGAGAGAGATAGAATAATGAGAGAGCTCCAAAACTGAAATGATCAAAGGTACCAACTGATCCTCAGAAGCCTTTTTATCAATTAGGCCTCTATTTTCTTACTTTTCCACTATTTTCCTTCATTTTCCACCTCACATGCAACCTTTGACCTTTGATCTTACATTTCTCTAAATTTCCATCTTTTTCATAAATAAATGTGTCAAAAATGCCATTTTTTCTTTCCAAATCCTTTTCCATTTCCTTCTCAAATTTACTTAGCTATAATAACCGAAATAAACACCCACACTAGGTTGTTTTAACCAAAATTTAGCATTGAATAAGTGTCCCATCAATCGTGGTTATTATTTTTTCCTTTATTAACTTTTATTAAATAGAATTTTCACCAGGGTTGTTATAGAACCCCGCCCTTGGGGGACACCGTCCTCGGTGTTCAACCACAATTTACCTCAGCAAAAATGTTGAAAATCAAACATAATACCATGTAGCTTTATAACATAGTTTGATGAATTATTTACAATGATCACCCTATTGACAAGAAAACCAACATGATGAGATAATAACATGATAACTATAATGACATGAAACCCATACTGCTTATTGGAGCTTCATAAAATAGATGATGGACGTATTTACATCCATATAAACATGTACATATACTTGAAAATAACTTCAAAACATACACAAAAACATATACCAAATATCATACCAAAACTATTTTGCCTCAACTGACAAGAAATGATGAATACATATCCCACTTCTGATCTCCCATCTCCCATGTAGATTCATCAAGCCCAAAGTGCTTCCATGGCACTTTAACCTACTTGACTGCTAGGTTCCCGAGCACGAGCACCTTTCTCTAAAATATACATTGAGGTTCTTACTAGAATTCTCCATTTGGATCCACCTGCAATACAGACCAATCAATCTCATGATCAAAATCTTTAACATACTTCTTAAGAAATGATATATGGAAAACATCATGGAATTTCACTATTGTAGGCAGTGAAAGTCGATACGATACTGGCCCAGTCCTTCCAAAAATCTTGAAAGGTACAAAAACTCGTTTGCCAACTTGGCATATGATCCAGTCTATAAGGAGCTCTTCTCGGGATTGGTGCGCAAGTACACATGTTCGCCAACCTAAAACTCCTTAAACAATATGTTCCAATGTACATAGATATTCTTCCTATCTTGTGTTTATTTCATATTCTTCTTGATTACCTAGATTTCCATTTTCTATTTTTGCAAACATGTTTGGTCCAATCAATACCTTCTTCACCAGATCGCTCCAACTAATGGAAGTATTGGAACTCCTCCCATACAATCCCTTAAATGGACTCATACTCAATGATTCCTGATACCCATTGTTGTAGGCGAACTTTACCAGTGGAAGATACTCTTCCCACTTCCATTGTTGATGCATTAGATACATCCTCACCATGTCCTCCAAGATCTTGTTGACCCTCTCTGTCTGTCCATTTATCTCCGAATGATAAGTTGTGCTGAAGGAAAAATATGTGCCCAAACCTGCAAAAAAAATCCTTACAAAAATTGGAAGTGAACTTCGCATACCTATTTGATACATTCTGCCTTGGAATGCCATTCAATCTGACCACATCATTGATGAATACATGTTTTATATAGCAAGCTGATAATGTAGACTTCACTAGAATGAAGTGCGCAACCTTTGTAAACCTGTCCACAACAACCATGATGGAATCATGTTTTCTAGATGTCCTGGTCAACCCTGTGATGAAATCCTTGGAAATGACCTCCCATTTTTGCTCTGGAATCACAATCGGCTATAGTAGTCCACCTGGATGCCTACACTCTTGCTTTATCTGCTAAAAATCCAAACATCTAGCCTCAAAATATACCACATCCTTCTTTAGATTTTGTCAATAATAGAACCTCTTCACTACAGTCAATATCTTCAGATAGCCCGGGTGACCTGAATATGGTTTCTCATGAAATTTTCTCAATATAACCTTATTGAGCTCACTACAGGTTGGGACATATATCCCGTGTCTAAACCTAACCAATTCATCTATCATGAGACGATAGTTCACATCCTGTACACCTCCACCTATACCTATACCACTGCCTATTTTGAAATGATACCCAATGGGGTCTTCTTATTTAATTTTCCCTTAATTAAATTGGAAGAGAAATTTTTATTTCATCTCATGAAAGCTTGTATTAGTTAAATAAGTGAAAAATACTGAGTTAGCCTAGGAAATTTGAGTTGGGGGAATAAGAGGAGGCATGTAGACGATTTTACTATTTTTGGGGGGTCCAGTTACAGTGATTTGTGAGTTGTAATTAATTAACTCAATTAATTGAGTAAAAATTAGGTTAACTAGTTATAAATGAAGGATGAGCTAGTGATAGGTTTAGTGAATTAAATGTGATTTATTTCACAAGTAGTGGTCAATCAGTTAACTGATAATTCTCTATAAACAGATGTTGCATGTCAGTTCTAAGGAAGACCCAATTGAGAGTGAGGTTAAACGGAAGATAAATATTAGTTGTATAATTAGAAAATTCTCCAGGGAATGCATGAGGTAACTAGCAAAATTTTTATGAATTGTGCAATAAATTACAAGGAATTCCTAATTAATAGGGCCAAAATTCCTCCAGGAATTCAAAAGCAAGGCTGGCTAGACAAGGGCTGAGAATGGTTAAGTATTGGACCAATTTTGCCTATATCAAAGTGAGACAATCAACAGAGTGCAGAGGTATCTCAGTGTGAGGAATGAAATTGTATTGCTTCATGGTATTGACTTTATGCAATATATAGATAACAGAGTTTTCAGTAGTTTCTTTCCTTCGATACATCTTTTCTTACACGATCGATTGATTTCTTTCTCTTGCTTGTTTGTGATTATGCGATTGAATTTGGTTTCTAAAATTTTTTATAAGTGATTCAATATTTTTTTTTAATACATTACAGGATCTGATTGAATCCATTGGTATATTTTCTAAATGGTATCAGATCAAGAATCATTATAGAAGAGAATAATTAGAGTTTGTTTTGAACAGGTATATCAAATTACAGATTTCTTCTTTAGGACCCAATAGTAGATCAAGATGTATTTCAATGGCTTGAGACTCAGATATGCACTCGAGGTAAATTCAAATTACATAGCATGGAAGGAGATGAAGGAGGGGGTGCTAGTGGAAAATGGGTTGAGGGAATTAAATGAGAGTGATATTCCTTAGCCCATAGCAACTGATGCTCAACAACTTGATGCATGGAATAAAAATGTAGCAAAGGCTACAAGGATCTTGTTAGAAGGAGTTCGAGATCATATTGTCTCAAATATCCATGGGAAGGTTACTCCATATTATATGTAGAAGCCATTGACATATCTGTTTTAGAGTAGCAATGACTACAGGAAGTTGGCGCTGAAATACAAGCTCAAAAAGATCATGATGGAGAAAGGTGACATGATCCAAAAATACTTGACGAATTTTACTTATTGTCGAGATGATATTGTAAGTGTTGGGGTGATAGTTTTCGAGGATGATTTGGTGAGCGTAGAACTTCTATGCTTTCCCAAGAGCTGGCATAGTTACGAGGACTTTGTGAAGTGAAGGGAGTAGCTAAAAAAGTGGGAGCGATTGTGGTCCGACTTGGTATAAGAAGAGTTTTGGTGGAGCACCAGAGATGGATCCCAATCAAATACTGATGATGAGGAGAAATGTGCCTTGGATAGAAAGCTGAAGAAAGGAAAGGGCAAGGCATCCCATTCCAAATCGGAGTTTGGAAACGTAGGCAAGAGGCGAGACTTATCAAATATGAAATGTTTTCATGGTCATTAGAATGGACACTATGCCACAAATTTTCCACAAAACAAGACCAACAAGAAGGCCGCAGGAGGAGCATCAGGTAATGCATTGGTTCATTGTTCGAGTTGGACTTCAAAATATTTCATTTATGTTCCTTGTTTAAAGAATCATTTGGTTTTTATTGCTATGTTGAAATATTGTGGCTATGATGTGATCTTAAGTGAAGGAAATGCATTCCTTTGCAACAAAGCCATAACACATATGAAAAACATTGGGGTTCGAGTAAAGAATCTCTAGAAACTAGATGTAGAAAATTTTGCTGCATTGAGCATGCAAGAAGAGAAGGTGGAGAGCCGAGACATTGGTGAGTTATGGAAAAGGAGATTGGTTCATATACACCATGGCTCTATGAAGGTCATGTAGAATATTCCTACAAGACTTCCAAAGGGTGCACTTGCACAATGATATACATGCAAAGGGTGTACATTGGATAACTATACGAAGGCCACCTTTCACGATAAGGAAATTCAAGCAAAGGATATCCTTGAGAGAGTTCACTCATATGTGTGTGGACCGTTCTCAATAGCTTCCACAACAAAACATAGGTATTATGTGATTTTTGTTGTTGATTTTTCAAGAAAGTGTTGGATTTGCTTCATGCAAAAGAAATATCAGACGTTCTCGAAGTTTTGTGAGTTCAAGGAACTTGTCGAGAAACATACATGGAAGAAGGTGAAGGATATGAGGAGTGACAATGGTGGAGAATACATCTCTAACGAATTCAATAACTTATGTTTCTTAGACAGAATTCGAAGAGAATTGATAAAAACTCATAACCCACAGCTAATGGGGTTGCTGAAAGAAAGAACAAAACTATTGTGGGAGAAACACGAGATATGTTGCATGATAAGGGCCTACCATTTCATATGTGGGAGGAAGCCTGCAATACAATAGTATTTTTGTAGAACCGTAGTTATCATCAGATATTTGGCATGAGGAGGATTTTTTAGGTAACATACTGGATGTGTCATATTTTAAAATTTTTGGTTCATCTCTTTATTTCCATGTAACCAAAGATGCCAGGAAGAAGGTAGAGTGAACAACAAAGTTGGGGATATTTTTGGGGTACATTGATACACCCAAAAACTATAGGGTGTATTTTCCATCATATAGGTTGACAACAGTCGGAAGATATGTGAAATTTGATGAAAGAAAGCCATGTGATTGTCCCTTGAGAGGGAGCGTGAGTTACATGCAGTTGAGGAGGTCTTGGCTCCTAAAGAAGAACCTCGAGATTTGGAGTAGCCAGAAGTAAAGGAATAGAGAGTGGTAGTAACCACTCATGTAGATCCATCTACCAGAGATGGAAGGAAGCACACCCGAGAGGCTGAAATATTATTTCTATATGTGAGAGATAATGTGGGTGCGCCCACATCATAGCACATGCATGGAAGGTCTCCAGAGAGGTACACCGGATACATGGGTCTTATGAATGAAGGTATTGAGATAGAACCATCCTATTTTAAGGAAGTAGAGCAATAGCTAGTGTGGGTTTATTCCATGCTTGAGTAGTATGAATCCATTATCAGAAAAAGTGCATGGGAAGTTTTCCCAAGACAAGTGGGCAAGTCAGTTGTAGGATCCAAGTGAGTCTGCAAGGTGAAGCATGCAACATATGGGAGCGTGGAGAAGCATAAGACCAAAGTTGTGGCCAGAGGGTTCTCTTAGGTGGAAGGGATTGACTATGATGATAATTTTGCACCAGTTGCAAGGTACTTATCTATTATATCCAGCCTTAAACTCTCAATGAAAATGGGATGGTAGATACATCAGATGGATGTAAATACATCCTTTCTCATTGGAGTTATTGAGTAAGAGGTGTACAATGAGTAGCCAAAATATTTTGAGACCTTAGAAAAGGAGTCACATGTGTGCAGACTCAAGAGAGGATTGTATGGGCTGAAGCAAGGACCTCATTATTGGTACACCAGGATTGATAACTATCTAACTGGGTTGGGATTCACCAAGAGTGAAGCGAATGTAAACCTATATCATATTGTGGTTAATTGCAAGTTTTTTATTATTGTACTTTTATTTCGATGATCTCATACTGAAAGATAATTTAAGATGAATTACATGGGTATATTTCACTATTTCCTGGGATTGGAAATACAGAAAAGATATGGGGAGAAATTTGTATCTCAGGGAAAGTATACCAACACAATTTTCAGGAAGTTCCACATGGAGGGAAATAAACCCATGGTGACTTCTCTAGTAGGAAACTGGAGGAAGGAGGATTCTACTTCGGATGATGCAGTGGAAGCTATTGTTTACATGAAACTTGTGGGTTCACTCATCTATTTTGTGAACACACGACTTGACATATGCTATGTGGTTAACTAGCATAGTCAATCTATGGTTAAGCCTACCAAGATCTTTTGGAAGGTAGGTAAGCATGTGTTGAGATACCTTAGAGACACTACAAATTATTGATTATGGTACAAAAGGATAGAGGGAGTGGAGCTTGAAGGCTTCACTAATGAAAATTGGGCAGGGATTTCATCTGGCATGAAGAGCACATCAAGGGGGGATCTTCAGCATAGGATCAAAAAAAGTTTCTTGATACAACATGAAACATAGACTAGTTGCACTTAGCTCAACAAAGGAAGAGTACATGGTGACCATTAAGGAAACATGTGAGGCCATCTAGATGAGGAAAATACTAGTTGGTTTCTTTGGTTGAAAGATGGATCCAACAGTGATACATTGTGATAACCAGAGTTGCATAAAACTCTCGGTTAATCCAATTTTTCATGATAAGTCCAAGCATATTGATATCTGGTATGACCACCTCAAAGATTGTGTGAAGAGGTGGATTATGTCATTAGAGTGCATTCCCAAAGAGGAGTAGGATGAAAACATAATGAGAAAGGCGATGGAAAGAATCAAATTCGAATTCCACAGAGGCAGGATTGAGATAACAAATAATCCATTTTTTGGTGAGAGGGAGAGTTGAAATGGCACCCAGTAGGGGCTTTTGATTTAATTTTCCCTTAATTAAATTGGAAGAGAAATTGTAATTTAATCTCATGAAAACTTGTATTAGTTAACTAAGTCAGAAATACTGAGTTAGATTAGGAAATTCAAGTTGGGGGTCTAAGAGGAGGCATGTAGAGGATTTTACTATTTTTAAGGTGTATTTTTAAGGTGTATTGTTAAAATCAGTTTAACTAGTTCTATCTGAGAGATGGGCTACTGATAGGTTCAATGAATTAAATATGTTTTAATTCAAAAGTAGTGGTCAATCAGTTAAATGATAGTTCACTATAAATAGTTGTTGCATGTCAATTCTAAGGAAGGCCCAGTTGAGAGTGAGGTTAAAGGGAAGATAACTATAAGTTGTATAGTTATAAAATTATACAGGTCATGCACGGGGTCACCAAAAATCCTTATATTAATTTCACAATAAATTCCAAGGAACATCCTAATTGATAGGGTCACAACTGCTCTAAGAATGCATAAGAAAGGATGTGTAGATAGGGGATTATAACTGGTTAATTATTGGACCAATTTTCCCTAGATCAGAGTGAGACAATCAACATAGTGAAAAGGTTTTTCAGTGTGAGGAATAAAATTGTATTGTTTGATGTTCTTGACTTTATGCAATATAAAAATATCAAGGATTTGAGCAGTGAATTTCCCTAGATACATCGTGTGTTGTACGATTGATTGATTTCTTTCGCTTGCTTGTTTTTGATTATGTGATTTAATTTGGTTTCCACAAATTTGTAGAAGTGATTCAATATGTTATTTTATTACATTACAAGATCATATTGAATCCATTGGTATAATTTCTATATCTTGTACTTGTACTCGTACTCTGCTACAACCTGTGCACAATCTCCATATACCGCTCATTCTTCCAACCTACCTACAAGATCATATCCTATAAATATGTCCCATTGGAGCTCATACCTCCTATGTGATTTACCTGTATCTGCCTACTAAGCGCATCTGTGATCATATTCTCATTTCCTTTGATGTACCTAATCTTGAAATCAAAATCACTGATCGTGGCCAATCATATAGCTTTTTTAGTGCTCAAATTCGGTTGTTCAAACAAGTATCTCAATCCACTGTGGCCACTCATCAGTAAAAACATCCTACCAAGAAGATATTTCTTCCACATCTTTAGTGTATTATGTGCGTTGCTAGCTCAAGATCATGTGTTGGACAGTTCTGCTCATGCTCATTCAGTTTCCGTGACTCATAGCACACCACCTCTCCATCTTGTATAAGGACTCCACCAATTCCTCTCTTAAGCATCTATAAATACTACAAACTCCTTGTCTGGATCTACAATATATAACACTGGAGCATGTGTCAACAATTATTGAAGCTGTTAAAAAATGGCCTCACACTCCTTTGTCCATTCGAAATTCTTACCTTTCCTATGAAATGATGTAATATGATAAGAAACCTCAGAGATGTTCACTATGAACCTCCTATAATAACCAACCAATACCATGAAGGATGTCGCCTTATCTACATTTCTAGGTGCTTCCCACTCCATTATATCTCTTACCTTTTCTAGATCCACTGCTAGTCCCTCCTTGGAGACAACCTGTCCCAACTAATGTACTTCAGTCTAAAAGAAACTACACTTTCTGAGATTAGCATACAACTAATTCTCTCTCAAAAATCTCTATACTTCTCCCAAATTCTTATCATGCTCTTCGTAATTTTTAGAATATACCAATATTTCATCAATGAAAACAATAAAAAGCTTGTCCAAATAAGGACACAACACACCATTCATAAAACACATAAAGATATCCATTAGGGGAATTTTGAGGTCTAAAATTAACCTCCTAAGAAAAATGTCCAACTAAAATAAACTTTATAAGAACCAATAGGATTCAAGATGATGATGTCAACCATGGGGGATTATTCACCATTTTTGGAGTAAAAAAGTAAAAAGATTAAAAATAATAAAATAATAAAACAATTTTTTCAACTTTTATTTTCAACTTATCTCCATAAGGTTTTACTCAAATTTTTAGTGGGGTTTCTCATTGAATGAAAAATTTAATTCCTCATCCAAGGAGTGCCCATGTTGCACACTTTCAATGGACCCAGCTACAAAAAAAAAAGAGAAATACATGAAAAAATGTGATTGCAATCACGTTTTCCATGTATTTCTTATTTTTCCTGTACCAGTTTCCATAAAAAGTATGGAACATGGGTACTCCTTATATGATGAATCAAATTATACATCCAACGAGTGTTTTAACTCGAAATTTTAGTAAACCCATAGGGAGATAAGTTGAAAATACATTGAAAAAATAGTTTTTTCTTTTTTCCCTCCAAAATTTGATGATACAATATAATATTATTGTATTATTTCCACTATTATTTTATAATTTCATTAGTATGCCCACTTTAGACCTAAAAATTCCCCTAATGTGGAGAATGAGTCAAACCGAGTGGAACTACAACAAACTCATAATGCCCAAACCTGGTCTAGAAAGCTGTCTTGTAAATGTCCTTTTCCTTAATGCATACCTCATGATATCTATATCTCAAATCAATCTTCGAGAACACTGCTTTGCCCTTGAACTGATCGAACAAATCATAAATATTTCAACGAATACATGTTCTTTATGGACACTTTTTTCAACTTTCTATAGTCAATGCACAATCTGAGAGTACCATCCTTCTTCTTTATGAAAAACACCAGTGTGCCCCATGGTGATACACTTGGCCTAATGTATATTTTCTCCAACATCTCTTTCTGCTACAACTTTAACTCTACCAATTTAGGTTTTCTCATCTTGTAAGGTGATTTTGATGTTGGAGCTACCCCTGGTACCAACTCAATAGAAACGTTTACTTCCCTCTGAGGTGAAAACTATGAAATATATGAAGGAAATACATCCTGAAACTACTATATAAGTGGGTACCTGGTCAAAACATCTGCATCCTCTACTTTCTTACCTTTTTCACTAGTGATGTGTACTGCAAATAACGCAAACCCTTTCCTGTGACTACATTTGGCCTGCATAATTGTCACCATCCTAACTGATGTGGCTCTATTATTTCCTTGTAAGGCTCTTGGTTCCACATTGTCATACAAGCACTCAATGGATTTGTCATAAAAATCCACCTAAGTAATGTGAAGGCTATCCAGTCCATACCCAATATCATACTATATGATGCTAATGGAAATATGTTCAAGTGTGTTTCTGTATACATGCCATTCAACTCAAATGCACAAGATATTACCCAATGATGAACTCTTTTCTTTGTACCTATAGGAAACTGCACTAACCAAGATTCAACATGCAATTATTTATTCAACCCACACTTATCCACCAAGTCAGGACTAACATAACTATACTTAGATCCAAGGTAATAAAAATATAAATAACTTGATCACAAAGATTATTTTCCATATCAATGATAGATGTGTGGTGATCTACCTGCTTGTTGTCCATAGTTGCATAAACACGAGTAATAATTTGTCCAACATCCCCAACATTTTTGGATTGAGGGGTCCTGGCACAGGTTCAGAGTGTTTTGCGCAACCAACAAAACCCTCCAATGGACCCATCAAGCCAACACACTCATTGATGGGCCTCCAAATTAGACATAAATTAAGGCCCATCTAGCATTTCTTAGGTACATGAAGGTTCTATTAAATCTCTCCTTCTACACTTAATAATTTTTTTTATGCTTTAATATTTTCTTAGCAAGGTGGAGAGATAATTGCATATTTTTGCCTAATGTTATTTACTTTTGAAGGATATTAGTGGAATATTGGGAAGATTATGTAGATTTGGAAGTAAAATTTTGGGACTTGCTCCCTACTACATAAGGATCAAGATTGGAGAATAAATGAACAAAATATCATGAAATTACTGAGATATTTTGGAATTCAATGATTGAAAAAATATAGGAATGTGTTCCCTATCATTTACTGCAAGCTCGTAATGTTGGGAACCAGGTCCAAATTTTGAGGGATTTTGGAGGGAAAGCTTCCTCCTTTCAAGGAGAATTATTCCTCATCATTTTTTATAAGTACCAATTCGAATTGGCCTCTAGAGGCATGCATTGCTTAGTCTTATTGTCGAGAAAACTTGTTTTCTTGAAGCTCCATTTTCATTTCTTGCACGGATGTACATGGACAGATTCAATAAGGAAGTTTGGTTCCCTTTTTAGCTTCAAAGGCTTCATTTCCATAGGAATTTGAGTCCTCCATGGGCTTGGCCATCCCAGGTGCCTTAAACCCCTCTTTTACAATTTATTTATGTTATTTTCACTTCTTATTCATATGCATCTCTTATTTTTGTTTGCATATTTTTGTATTTAGTATTTTTACTTTCCTTACTGTAGGATTGAGTAAAATGATTTAAGTGAGTCCTTTTGCAGGTTTTTTATAGATTCAAAAGAATTATTCATACTTATAATAACTTTGGAAGGTTATATTAATCATTAAGATACTTGGATTTGGTTACTAGTTCATGAATATAAGATTTCTGGAAATGCCTTTTAGCGAAATAGTAGTAAATTTATGTTATTTTTTAGAATGGGTTAATGATCTTGATTTGAATTGATTCCACTTGTATTAGGTCATATTAATGTTAAATTTAATAAAAAAATTTACCCCATTTCATTTTCAATTTATTAGATTATGAATTTTACATATTTACTAGCTCACTAGTTCTTGAATTTCCAGATTTTATAGTGGTAATTTTATGTTAATTTTTAGCATGTCTGAACAGGGGTATTTTGGAGTGATTCAACTTGGAATGGATACCTAAGACATCCTACTTAATAAAAAAAATTACCATCCCATTTTCATTTGATTTAGTTAGTCATTCGGTGAGTTATATCCAAAATAAACTTCCTGTAGCAAAAACAAAACTTCTTGTAGCACTCTTGTAGCACATGTAAACTTGAACATATTTTCTCCTAAAGCTTGGTTTTTGTGGATCTAAATCCATGATTTAGGAAGAATAAACACCACTTAGGAAATTCATTTTTACAAAGTATATTAGGCTTATTTATTTGAATTCATTCTCTTAGGATTACAATTAGAAATTGTTGTTCTTGCCTAGGATTAATTTCTTTTAAAAGAAACAATTCCATTTCTCCAATCCGTCCAGGCTTTGATTTCATGACATTCCCTCCATTAAATTAGATCAAAAAAATAAAGACATATTGTATGGTGAAAATATAGTGTCGATGCCTATTAAGTTTGTATGAACCCGAGGTTGATAATTCAAGTTGGTAGCCTTGGGAGTTGCAACATTCTTGTCAGAATATCAAGGCTCATCACTTTTTGGCACCATTTATAGGGAGGTGTCAAATTATTTTTGTCTTCCCTAGTTGATTCATTTCCTTTCTTTCTGAAAAAACAAAAAAAATTGCATTAGGCATATTTCATTTCAAAAAATACAATTGCATTGCATTAGCATTCTTATTCAAAAAAATATTTAAAAATAATTCTCCAACCCCCCGAATTTGATCATGTGGTTCATTAAGAATCACATCAACATCCACTTTTGTAGGTTAAATAAGAAGATATGGCATAAAAGGTAGAAGAAATGTATGGAGATAGCGATAATGAATAATATTCTCTTGGATTTCCCATTTAAGATACTGATATCAATGTGCATATGAAGAGAACCCGTTCATATTTCCTTCCCAACTTCCATGGTATGAGGACAGAGGATCCGGAAATATTTCTCTTTGAATTTGAAATAATTTTTAAATATTATGGCTACTTATCACACACTAAAAAATTGAGATTGTTTCCTACAACATTGAAGGATAGAGCTCTTAAATGGTTCATGAATTTAGGTACTAATTCAATAATATCATGGAATGATATGAAAAAGATATTTCTAGAAAAATATAAATATCATGATCTCAAAGAAGAAATATTTAGAATGAATAAAAAACAAGATGAGAGCCTTGAATATATAATGGATAGGTTCATGTATAATGTTAAGAGGGAAAATTTTCATCGTTTAGGATTTGACACACTAAAATCCCTCTTACATAGAACAATTAGGGATGAGTAGATTTATCTCCTTGATTTCATGAGTAAAGGAGATGTATACCAATTATCATTTGAATAAATTTGTGAAACATGCAAGCGCATATCAAGAGGAAGGGAAAGAGTAAGTAAATCAACATCAAGATTGGTAAGTCAAGATGAACTTGGAAATATTCTTGATAAATTTAAAATAAAAAAGCTTAGTAATATAAGTGAACAAGTAGAAATGTTAAGAATGCAAAATGAGGAAAATGAAGATGCTGATATTTTTCTTATCCATGTAGATCATATGATACTAAATCCTGTCCATCATTACCAAGGTTGAAGGAATTGTACCAAGAGGGAAAAGGAGCAAGTCAATCACCAAACAAGATATGTTAGGTAGCTCCAAGAAGACCATGGGAGCCTAATCAACTTGATATGATGCAAGGACCTACTTAAAAATTTCAAGCTTATTCACATCCATCTCAAAGTAATTGGAACACACTCTTTCCTTGGAAACCTTGGCCATCTCAACCCTAAAACTAATTTTACCAACAAGGTTGGAAAGAACCTTATGGGATAAATCCACAATATCCTCAATATTTTCCTCAATATCCTCCAGGCCCAACTCCATGTTATCCCTACCATCTACCTCCACCACAACCACAACCTCAACCACATCCATCTCATATATCCACTCCCACTCAACTACCTCTACCACCATTTCCAAACCCATACAAAGAAGTAACTAAACCCACTTACAATGTTGAGGTATGACACTTCCAGACATCCCCTCTTGATCTTAATGGTATCCCTCTTATCTCAGGAAGAGTACTGCAAAAGAGTGATTCTCTTGAGGTCATTGAAGGAAAATAGTCAGAAAAATAAAATTCAAATCAGAAGACCAAAGAATCATGGGCTGCACTTGACAAATAGAAGACATCAGAATAAAATATTGGTAAATTTCCCCCATGTGTACCATCATATCCCCCATGTTTTCAAGAGAATAATCAACAAAAAGAGGAAGATTTAAATTTCATGGTAGAAGAAGACATGAAGAATGATCTCGATGAGCAATCAAACCAAGGGCATCAAAGTTACATTGAAATATGGTTCCAGGTAATCATTAAGTTGCAGAAACACATTCTTCTTCAACAGTACTTGATACAATCTCAGTCAAATCAATTCATCTCTCATATTCAGGTAAATCTCAAAGAATGTGTTTCAAGTGTACACATGATTTTATCTGTCATCTTGATGTGCACATGGATCCATTGGAAGTATTCCTATACTTGAAAGAGATTTAGTTTTTTCAAGTATAGTAGGGTAGAAAAAATTTAAAAAAATGGAAAAAGAGAAAAAACCAAAGAATAAAATATCAGGTAAAAACCTCCTTTGAGGCATCTCAAATTGACTCATTGACTAAAAATATCCATGAGGCGGCTAGTGGGTTGGAAAAAAGATAAAAAATAGAAAAATAAAACCTCCTTTGAGGCAGCTAGGAAGACCTA
The DNA here is from genome assembly GCA_034641835.2 of Pinus albicaulis. NCBI lineage: Eukaryota > Viridiplantae > Streptophyta > Pinopsida > Pinales > Pinaceae > Pinus > Pinus albicaulis. The sequence continues at coordinate 533,567,431 of CM076584.1, forward strand.
ATAGTTGAAAACCTCATTGAGATGACTAGTAATCCTAATAGAAAAATGAAAAAAAATGAAAAAATTTCTCCATGTATCACTCTCTAATGAATGCAGGTGTTGTCCAACCTTCGCAAGAAACAAAAACAAGTTGGTACGAAAAGAACAAGTTGGTAAAAAAATATAGTCAAAGGAAGTAAAACTTGGACTTCCTCCTTTTCTAAGATGCTCCAAAAGGACCAAGTTCATGCCAATCCATCGCCCTCATCCATTTCCAACATCCACCCATAATTTCCAATATTTCCTCATTCAATTTCTTCATTTTCCTAAACTTCTACATGAAGTCTTGTATTTTCTACAAGAAGTGCTATTTTCAAGCATAAATTTGTTTTTATTATATCTTGAAAGTCGTGCATCCATTTTCCTAGTTGTTTCATGGGAATATGCATATGGACGATGGTAACATGCTCAAGCAATTTCAAAAATTGTTGGTGCATAGTTTATGAGAAACTAACATCCATCACCTACAACCATTTTTATTCTCGATATCTGTTCATCCAATGGACGATATTTTTTATGAGGACTTGTATAAAGATGATGGAAAGATGCTCAAAACATTTCAGGTCAATCCACTCTACCATTTGAGAGCTATGGATAAAATAATTCTTCTTCAAGGGGTTGTCTTGATCTGCTACAGGAAATCATGTAACTTCTTGTTGGAACACCTAATCTTCTATGGGTAGGTGTGGAATGCGAAAAGTCACAATGGAGTCCAAGTGACCTTGGAATGTGAAACCAAGAGTCACACCATTGTACTATAAATGTACATCATGTATAATGGAAAAATAAGAAAGATGCACGCTTATCCTTCATTGTGTGTTGAGTTCCTTGTTGTGTGTGTGTTCATCTTTCTCATACACCATGTGTGTGTTTAACATGGTATCAGAACCGATACGTTCATAACCAGCTCAGCCTTGAGTGATCCATTTATGTTTATGGCCTGTGCATATCTGCAAAAATTCTGATAATTTTTGCAGCACTCAGAGATTGTTGCAGCAGACATTTTGCCATATTCAGAAATTTGCATTGAGAAGAAGCATCATTCAGAAATTGGTGTTGACACCTAATCCTATGGGATGGGTGTGCACATTTAATATTGTATATTATTTAATATTAGGAAATAAGGAAGGCCAAGAGTCATTGGGAGATGAATCCCAATAGCCTCACCTCCATGTATAAATACATATGCATTCTTCAGCTAATACACATTCTGATTTGAGGAGTTACCTCCTGGTTTGACATGGTATCAGAGCCAGTCCCACTATTGTCATTTCTGCCTGTGGTGTAACTCCCTCTCCTTTGCTCAGTCAGTTTTTTAATAGTTTTTGCTGCTCCTACTTATTGCTATACTGTTATTCTGCAATTTTTTTTATCTCTTCAATTATCCATAGGTCTGACATTTGCAGCTCCTGCAGCTCTTGAAGATTCTGCAATTCTGCAGTTCTTGAATTCTGCAAATTGCAGCCTCTGCCACTCTGCAATTTTGCAGTCCTGCAACTCTGCCATTCCAAATTTTTTTTGTAACGGCCTTTTTTCCTCCTCCATTCTCCATACCTATCACCTCACCCATTTCCCCTATCTTCTATCTCCCTAAACAGCGCTCCCTTCCCTCTCTCCTACCCATCACTTCCCCACGCCCCATACTCTCCATACCTAAGTTATACAGTCTGCCCTGTCTATTGATACAAGTCGGCCCTCCCATCCATATATACAATCCGCCACATATACAGTCTGCCCTCTATTTACAGCGCTGCCTCCGTCCATTTTTTTAATACCGCCCTTCGATTATCCATTGAACACCGCCCTCGGCCCTTTCATAATACCCTGTCATAAAATACGTTATACCACTATTCATATGATAGTCCACCTATAATATCAACGCTGTCTGTCAATACACTCTTGCAATACGCCCCATTCACTCTGCAATACGATACAGCTCCACAATACGCCTATGAACTTCTTGTATTGCTGCTGCCTATGACATTTCACATTACATTCGACCATTCCACATTCCACTGTCGGCCCTCCCATTGATATATGAATCACAGACCTGTCACTCTAGCGTATTATTCCACTTAATACAGCGCTGCCACATTACTACACCTGCACAAAATACGTTGTTTCATATTCTCTTTTACATGTCCGCCCTCATTTAATACCATTCCATGCTATCCACATAACAAAACGATGTCTGCATTTGTGAAACCACCACTCCATAACACGAATAACGCTCTTTAATACCATACCGCTCCACTTTACTACTTGTAATACCGCTCCCTCTCTTATATTTCCGCCCCTCCCTTTTTTAATACCACCTCCCCCCTCATATATAATACTTACCAGCGCTGTCCACAATACCGCTTTTCCCATTCATATACCATCCCACCATATTACCCCCCATTCATATATTCAATACCACCTCCATAAAACAATATCCATATAAAGTCCCTTTCTTCAAACAAACAAAATATATATATATATATATATATATATATATATATATATATATATTTTTGGTGCAGAATTCAGTTTTTTAGCAGAGTTTTTTGTCTTTTAGAATTCAGTGTTTTAGCAAAGAGTTGTCCCCTTTAATTGAGAAAATCTCTGGAATTCAAAGTTTTCTAGCAGAATTATTTTTCCTCTTCAGAAGAATTTTTTTCCAGCAAACTAATGCATTCTCTCATCTCTATTGTTGGGGTGGTTCTCTCCGGCAAAGAGAACTATCTTGAATGGTCTCGGAAGATTAAGCACACACTCATTTTTAATGAATTGTGGAGAGGACTCTATGAAGGACAAGAAGGAAATCCACCAGCAAAGCCCACTTCAGACAAAGAGCTCGCCATTTGGGAAAACAAGAACTACAAGGCCTATGCCTTGATTGCCGCTTCCGTAAATGAAGAGGTGAGTCGCCACATTTCATCATTCTCAAATGCATATGATGCCTTGAGCAAGCTAAAAGAACTCTATGATTCACATTCAGAATTAGAAAATGTTTAATTGATGATTAAGTTGTTCAGTCTTGAAATGAAGAATGATGATCCCCTTGCCTTAGCTTCAGAAGTTAGATCGATCATGCATGATATTGATAGCATTGGTGTAAAAATGGACATACCTCTCATAGCATATGTTAAGGCATTATATCCGACTTACTCACATTATCTTGAGTCTTTGCAAGCAAGTGGGAACCTTGAGCATATCACCTTTGAAACACTTGAGAAAAAGTTTGCAGAAAGAGAGAAAGCTTTTGGGAAGATGACAGTCCCTTCATCTTCCGAAGAGGCTGCATACTTGGCACATAGAGAAAAGAGTCATGCTCCAGATTCATCCAGAGGAAGAGGTGGCAGAAGAGGAAGAGGAAGAAGAAACTTCATAGAAAGGGGGGGCAGACAATCTGGCAAATCCAATCTTCATTGCACACGTTGCAATAGAGATGGACATGATGCATCCAAATGCAGAACACCATGGGAGAAAATTGAGCAGCAAATAAATCAAGACAAAGGTAAAAATAATGACAAAGACAAAGGTAAAGCACCTGAATCCGCTCACTATGTTCTAGCACATTGTAACAATGGAGTAACTGAAAACCTATTTGATGTTTCATTTACTTCATGGAGAGATGATTGGTTGCTAGATTCAAGAGCAACATGTCACATGACATTTAGAAAAGATTTTTTTGAAGAATTCACTGACAAAGTTGATGGAGCAGTGTATTTCGCAGATAAATCCAAACTCAAGCCATCAGGGCTTGGCACAGTCAGGCTTAAACTGCCTGGTCTTCCTGATCATATCCTACATGAGGTTCTATACCTCCCTGAGTTGAAGAGAAACTTGCTGTCCCTGGTTGAAATCCGGCAGCAAGGACACTCAATTCACTTGTTTGATGGCAAGGCAGAGGTCAGAAAAGCATCAGATCACTCACTTGTCATGGAGAGAATAGAAGAAGGGAGACTCTTGAAGCTGAAAGGTTCATCTGCTCATGCTCAAAACTTTGCATTCAGTTCACATCATGATGAAGGTACATTCCCATCAAGTCTTTTATGGCATGCTAGATTTGGACACTTAAACTATGACAACCTTCATTTGTTGAAGAAAAATGGTGTTAATGGACTGCCTACAATTCCTAGAAAACCTAAGGAATGTGATGCTTGTATTCTAGGAAAGCATAGCAAATAGCCATTTCATGATTCACACTCCAAAGCACATAGAAAACTTGAGCTTGTTCATTCAGATTTATGTGGCCCTATGCCTATTGCTTCTGCAAATGGAAATAAATACATGATGACATTTATTGATGACTACACCAGAATGTGTTGGATTTACTTCTTGAAGAATAAGTCTGATGCTTTTCAAACTTTCAAGAATTTTCATGCATGGATTGAAAATGATGCACAAACACATATTGGCTCTCTACGTACTGATAATGGAAAAGAATACACTTCAAACGAATTTGAAAATTATCTTCGTCAACATGGAATCAAACATCAAACAATTGTACCATATAATCCACAACAGAACGGTGTAGCTGAAAGAATGAATAGAACTATTTTAAATATGGTCCGCTCCATGTTATTTTTCAAGAATGTAAAATTGATGTTTTGGGCTGATGCAGTTCTATGTGTTGTTTACATAAAGAATAGGTGTCCTTCAAGTTCAATTAGAAACAAAACTCCTTTTGAAATATGGCATGGCCACATTCCTTCGGTAAAGCATTTCAGGGTCTTTGGGTCCACCTGTTATGCCTTGATACCCAAGGGTCAAAGCAACAAACTTGGTGCTAGAAGCAGAAAATGTATCTTCTTGGGGTACTCCAATACCTCCAAAGGATATCGTCTCTATGATGAAACAAATAAGAAGTTTGTGATAGCAAGAGATGTCATATTTCTTGAATCTTCCAAGAGTGATAAGGTTGTTGAGTGGCAACTTGATCGCCTGGATAGATTCACACATGCAAAGTCTTTCCAAGAATTTGATAATGTGATTCCACATCTTGAAGGGGGGATTCCGATATTGAATCAAACTGTGGAATCATGTCCTGAATGTGATTCCACATCTTGAAGGGGGGATTCCGATATTGAATCAAACTGTGGAATCATGTCCCGAAGCACTCTCTCCCCCACATGAAGAAACAACCACGGATGACACATTGGATGATGTGATTGACAGAATTGGGAGATTGAATCTTGAATCAATCCCAACTCAGTCAAGTGACCAGCCTAGGCCATCTCAGAAAGGTCCTCCCAAATGGCTAACAAAGACACTGGAGGATGTTCATCCTGATGAGGTTGGAAAAACAGGAACAAGAAGTTCCACTCAAGAAATCGAAGGTGATGTAGATAATTCTGATTCCCCTGTTGATATGGATATTGCTTATAACTGTGAAATGAGTTTGTCTACAGATCATGAACCAACTTCCTTCAAAGAAGCCACTTCTCATGATGAATATAAAGAAGCGATGTAGAAGGAGTATGATGTCTTGATAAAGAATGGCACTTGGAAGCTGGTTGATCCGCCTTTGGGAACGAAACCAATTGGCTGTAAGTGGGTCTACAAGAACAAGTACAAAGTAGACGGCTCACTTGACATGAGTATACCAAGTGTTGTTTTTTGTACTAAAAGAAGGAATCTGTCATGAATAATCTACTCTACTAGAAATAGACTATCATCCAATTCTTTATTCATAAGTCAGACTGATGAGTCATCAATATCAAAACAACTTTAACTGAGATTGAAGATTTTGATATGTCCTGTTTCAGGATCCAGAAAGTCAAGAAATATGTCAAACACAGTCCACCAAATGTCCACAACCCACAACAAGAAGAAACGACCATATCTTTTTGAAACTTGACTTCAAACATTTGGATCTTGATGATGCAACTTTGTTTGTTAAGAAAGTTGGAAAAACAGTTGTATATCTTGTGGTATATGTAGATGATCTTTTGATAACAAGAAACAATGAGAGCTATATTGCATCCATGAAGAAAGAGTTGAAGAAAGAACTTTGAACACTCATCTAACAAATGATTACTTTGTCTTAAGAATGAAAATTCAAGACCTTCAATTTATATTTTTCTTAAAAGAGCTGACTGATATTCCTGAAAATGACATGATGAATTAATCCCCACACCATGAACAACCCAGTCCACTGAATGAGCAATAATTTTGAGGATGCAACGGGCAATGCATTAAATTTGTAGGAAGTCTTATCTACCCGACCACCACTGCATGACATTCACTGCATGAACCTGGTTTAGCAAACTCAGAACACATTGGCACCTGCCAGCATGAGTGTTAAGGTACTTGAAGGGGACTCAAGACTTTGGACTCAAATATACACAGGTAAGCAACTTCAGCTTGATTGGATACTCTGATTCAGACTTTGATGGTGACAAAGAAACAGGGGTGTCTACTACAAGTTACACCATGAGTCTTGGATCAGGTGCTATCTCATGGAGATCATGCAAACACTCAGTTCCAGCAGATTCCACGACCGAGGCAGAATATGTGGCAGCAGCGGAAGAAACAAAGGAAATTGTGTGGCTCCGGAAGATCCTGGAAGATTTGCAGATGAAACAAATGTATTCCACTCCACTCATGATTGACAACACTTCTGCAATAAATTTGGCCAAGAACCCAAAGTTCCATGATCGAACAAAGCACATCAATACAAAGTACCATCTAATTCGACATCATGTTCAGGCCAAAACCATCCATCTACATCATTGTTCCACAAATGAGCAAACTGCTGACATCTTCACCAAATTAGCACTCGCAAGAGAAAAGTTTGAAAAGTTCAGATCGATGCTTGGACTCACCAACATCCCTTCGGATTAAAGGGGGGAATGTTGACACCTAATCCTATGGGATGGGTGTGCACATTTAATATTGTATATTATTTAATATTAGGAAATAAGGAAGGCCAAGAGTCATTGAGAGATGAATCCCAATAGCCTCACCTCCATGTATAAATACATATGCATTCTTCAGCTAATACACATTCTGATTTGAGGAGTTACCTCCTGGTTTGACAATTGGTTTTGAAGAAAAGCAACATTGTGCATCTGAAGTAGTGGCATTCATTACTTGGACACAAAATTTCTGATTTGTGGAGTTTCTCTCAATCTATTTTACATTCTGCAGTACAGCAAGGTAAATCATCCAAGATTGTGAACCTCCTCCTTTTGTTGATTTGAGTTGAGTTGGTTTTTGTGCAAAACAAATCTCTTGAAGAAGAAAAATCAGCTGCCTTAAAGGCCTCTTGCACAGTGTTTTCACTGCACATTCATACAAATATTTTGCAGAGATATTGTATTGTATTGACATTGTATTGTGAGTGGATATTACTTCTTCATAGTTGCAATCAATATTTGAGTTGAAAAAATTGTTGATTGTACTCCATCATTTGAGGAGAAGATTTTGTACTTTGAGAATTCCATAGTTGGAAGTTCTCTTGAGTCATTTGTATTTATTGAAGTTAAGTTGCATCACATTGTAAACGGGTGCATTTTCGGTTGAAGTCGACACCCTTTCATTTTTTGAGCCTAAGTTGTTGAAAAATGACTAAAATCAATGAGGGATTAGAGTTGTTGAATAACATCATTCATTAAAATGTTCATGATATGGTAAAAATGAGCAAGGATGCTCTTTGTAACATTCAAAGTTGTTTGCAAGATGCACATGAGAAGATTGAGTTTTTGCAGTTGGAATCTCAGCTCCAACAAGATGAACTTCAGCAAAATAGTCACCATTCTGAACCTATTTCTGTTCAGAATATTGTGAAGGACTCTCATCAGAAGAAAGAAGATAAAGTTGCAGTTGATTCCCATTCAGTTCCTTGTAATAGAGAAGATGTACATACAGATGCAGCAGCTTAGCCTGCACTTCTCAAGCCCATCATCAGACCTTGGGAAGAGCTTGTCCACAACAAGCACAGAACTGGTCTTGGATATGACAAGGATGTGTCCTTTCATATTCCTTACTACACCAAGCCCATCATATTTCAGAGTGCCATATTCCTGTATGACAGTTCACCTGCAGCAGTTTCAGATCCTGCTTCACTTCCACAACAACAACAGATTGAAAAATGCCAACACTGTGATCAAATTGGCCATATGAAAGATCACTGTTTTGATCTTCATCCATGCAAGCACTGTGGTCGGCACACCCATTCTTCACACATATGCTTCAGAAACAAGCCTCCTGCAAGAACAAAGATTCATCTTAGATGGATCGCTTCTTGGAAATGGGCATCAGCAACCAAGAAGATTTTTAAGTCACATGTCAGAACATGTTCACGAATATTGAGCAAACTTGCAGTTGAGTTTTCGCCATCATCTCACCTTTTCCCTGACAGGGGGGAAAATGATGGTCATGTACAAGCTTCGATGTCAAATCAAGCGAGCCTGAGCCACAATCTCTCATTCCATGTTCAGAGTTGTAGCCAGAGACACAGCAGTTCAAGCAAGCCTGAGCCACAATTCATCATTCCAGATTCAGAGATGTAGCCAGAGACATGGATGCCCATGAGCATGCCTTTGGTTGGTGGACAACCTTAAACCATCATCTTTGGTTGTTGGTAATCCTAAAACCATCACAGGTAGTAGACCTCCATTCTTTTAGGTTGAAGGTATCCCTTTCATGTATGAGGAACACTTCCTCTAGCAGAAGCCTTCAGCTTCTTGCCAACTTTGGTTGAGTTCCAAGAAATGCTTCAAGCATTCCAGAGTTGTTGGAAATCCTAAAACCATCACAGGTAGTAGACCTCCCTTCTTTTAGGTTGAAGGTCTCCCTTTTTTATGAGGGACAATTCCTCTAGAAGAAGCTTTCGGCTTCTTGCCAGTTTTGGAAGAGTTCTGGAACTGCAACAAGTATTACGTTCCAGTGTTGGTGGTCATCCTTAAACCACCTCTTTTTTCCAACATTTCAGAGAGTTGATTCAGCCCAAGTGCTGCCATGTATAATTTTCATATTTGTATTACAACTCTCTTCTTGGACTCACACATACCCCTTCGGATCAAGGGGGGATGTTGGAACACCTAATCCTCTATGGGTAGGTGTGGAATGCGAAAAGTCACAATGGAGTCCAAGTGACCTTGGAATGCGAAACCAAGAGTCACACCATTGTACTATAAATGTACATCATGTATAATGGAAAAATAAGAAAGTTGCACGCTTATCCTTCATTGTGTGTTGAGTTCCTTGTTGTGTGTGTGTTCATCTTTCTCATACACCATGTGTGTGTTTAACATGGTGTTTAACACTGCTATAGGAAATCTTATAACTACTACAGGATGCTATAATGAGCTACAAGAAGGAAGTTCGAAGAAAAAAAGTATTCACTAAGGGTCCTGTGGTATAAAAAAATAATGAATAAGGTCTTACCACCATCACCCATCATCCTCTCATCACTCCTCCATCTCACTCAAAGAGATTTTCCACTCAAACCCTTCACTCTATCCCATCTGTAAAAAGAAACAATCAGCAAAAACATAGATTTTCTTCACATCATTCTTCCAAGACCACACTAATCCTTCTTAATCCTACCACACTCTCCCTCATCGCCTCATGCATATTAGAATTCAAACAAATAAAAAGAGTTCCTTCTACAAGAAAGAAACATGTTCCTCTAGAAAACCCGTGTAATCACCAGAAAGCACTATAAGTGGTTTTATCGATGATCCAAGAGGCTATGGGACTCCAAGGGGGAATTTCACCAATAGAAACAACCTAGACATCATAGAGGAACCTACAAATATACAAAAAAGGTATCAGTAAAGCATGCAAGAATAAATTCAATCATCAACTAAAACACTCACATCATGAGCATCTCAACAACAGCATTTAAGTGAGGGATGTGAAGAAGCAATAAAAACAACAAAACAAAACCTAGAAGACCTCCATATTCAAGGCTATCAGGAATAGGACCTCCAACAGATTATCACTTGCAGCTTCAGGATCATTAGTAGCAGTTTCAGAACCACCAAAGGCAGCTTCAATGGCCATATAAATAGCCTCAATATCACCTACAAACACACATCAAGGGTAAGGCTCATGTATGAAATCATATAAATATTTCTTTGAATCTATTCTAGCTTAAGAAAACATTAAAGTTGTGAGAAGGAAATTTTTTTTTTATAGCCAAAATCAGTAGCAGAGCATCCTCGACCTTATCTTGCAGTCAACTTCACTTTTCCACCAAGACACACACACACATGTGGTAGAGGAACAAGAAAAAAGTGAAGATGACTTGAGAAAGTGGGTAGTAGGTAGTTAGTTATGATGGAAGACACGGAGTGCTAGGGGGTATATGGGGGCGAACTAAGGTAACAAACCAAAAAACTTTGAGTTTATTTTTCATGCAATGAAAAATAAAATGAAAAAAAGAGAAATAATAAAAAATAAAAGGTGGTCCTACCACCTCTTGGCATGTAAATATTAGATGCTAAAAGAGAAATAGAGCTACTATGGGCATAAAATTTTCTACAGGAAGTTTCTACAGGAATAACAAATTTTCTACAGGGAAGAAAATATTTTCTATAGAAATGAAAAATTTGCTATGGGAAGTTAACATAGGGCAGCAAGAGAAAACAATTTCACTAGGGTGTTGGACAATGATTAATTAATTGTTAAAAGGTACAAAGAAACACAATAGAGCTTCAAAGTATTTTCTACAGGCATTTTGGTCTTCATAATGGTAAATTCTCTAAGGGTGAAAGGTATCCAAGTTAGTAGATTAGTTTCACATCATTCCTTCCTTTTTCTTTAGGTTATTCACCATCATTTCACCCTCTATAATAAGAAATTTTATGTGTTAAGTATTTTCAATTTCAGAATTTCATGAGCGAAGAGAATTCAAATTGCTAGTCAAGGGTGCTCATACAAATTTAGTGAATAGTATGATGTGTAATGGCCAAAAAATCCAAAATTCATTCTTGAAATTGAAAAATGAGGTCACCATTATCAAAATTATTCATTTTTCAAAGTTGCTACAAGAAACTTTCTTTTCTATAGTATCCCCTGTTTTCCACTAGATTGCTTGTTTTTTTCTCTTGAGAGAAATTTTACAAAGGCTGGAAGGAAAAGGAACTAGGGGAAAACTTCAAGTGTGGTGTGGGAGGTATCAAGGACACATAGAGTCCTATAAATTCAAAGTTGAGTGGTAGACTTAAGACCCTATCATTTCACATAAAATTTATAGAATTCATAGTCTATTAATATGGGGGGAAGATTTAATAGGAGAAAACCCATCAACGTAGAGAGAATCCATCAGCATCCTAAAGTGTTTACCATTTTCAAAAAATGTAGTGAGATGGGAGTTTTTGAAAGGCTAAGGGGGTATGATGATGTGATTGCACTACATGAATCAAAATTGAGGTGTTAACCTAAAAAATAGGACCCATTACAGTTGAAGAATCACCTACGTGAAAGAAGAAACCTGAACCTACATTAAAAATTCAATGGGAAACTAAGATAGGGGAAGAAATGCAAATAGAAGAGTAGAAATAATATCAACATGAGGAGCATCACATGGACCAATAAAAAGACAATGAAATAGGATAGCATACATGAAGAACCATAGGGCAAGGAGGATGAGAAAAAGTTTCAGTATGGGGGTATGATGGGCCTATAAATTAGACATAAATTAAGGTCCATCTAACCTTTCTTAGGCACATAAAGGATATATCAAATCTTTCATTATACTATTTTTTAAGCTTTAATATGTTCTCAGGAAGGTTTAGAAATAATTGCATATTTTTGCCTAATATTATTTATTTTTTAAGGATATTGTGAGAATATTGGGAAGATTACGAAGATTTAGAGAAGGAGACAATTTAAGGACTTATCTCCCTACTACAGGAGGATAAATATTAGAGAATAAATGAAAAAAATATCATGAAATTATTGAGATATTCTGGAACTTTGATGATTGAGAAAATCTAGGAATGTGTTCTGTGTCATTTACTGCAAACTCCTAGTGTTGGGAACTAGATCCACTATTTGAGGGATTTTGCAGGGGAAAGATTCCTCCTTTCAAGGAGAATGTTTCATCATCATTTTTTACTAGTACCAATTCGAATTGGCCTCTAGGAACATGCATTGTTTAATCTTATTGTGGATAAAACTTGTTTTATGGAAGCTCCATTTTCATTTATTGCACAGATGTATTTGGACAGATTCAATAATGAAGTTTGGTGCCATTTTTAGTTTGTAAGACTTGGTTTATTCCATAGTAATCTGAGTCCTTCTTGGGTTTTTCCATACCAGGAGCCTCAAATCCCTCTTTCACAATTTCTTTATGCTCTTTCCACTTTTTATTCACATGCATCTCTTATTTCTCTTTTGCACATTTCTGTATTTAGTATTGTTTCTTTTCTTCATGCAGGATTGATTTAAATTATTGAAGTGAGCTACTTTTAGGTTATTTAAAGATTCAAAATAATTATTCATCCTCACAATAAATTTGGAATTTAATATTAATCATTAAGCTACTTGGATGAGGTTACTAGTTCACGAATATAATATTTCTGGAAAATTTGCCTTATAACACAATAGTAGTAAATTTATGTTATTTTTTGGAATAGTTTAATGAGCTTCATTTTATTTTATTTTCACTTGATTAGGTCAGGAATTTTATGGATTAACTAGCTCACTAGTTCTTGAATTTCCAGATTTTAGAGTAGTAATTGTTTGTTATCTTTTAGCACATGTGAGTAGGGGTTTTTTGGAGTGATTGCACTTGGAATGGAGACCTAATAAATTATAATTACTAGAATTTTTTTTCCCATCCCATTTTCATTTGATTTAGTTAGTAATTCGGTGAGTTATCTCCAAAACAAAGCTTCTAGTAGCAAAAATAGAACTCCCTGTAAAACTCTTGTAGCACATGTAAACTCGATCAGATTTTCTCCCAAAGATTGGTTTTTGTCTCTTAGGCTTGAATCATGACCCTTAGGAAATAAATTCATCATTTAGGAAGAATAAAACCACCTAGGACATGCATTTTTACAAAGTAGATTAGGTCTATTTATTTGAATTCATGCCCTCATGATTACAATTACAAATTATTGTTCTTGCCTAGGATTAATTTCTCTTCAGAGCAACACTTCCATTTCTGCAATTAGTTTGTGATTTTATTTCATGATGTTCCCTCCATTACATCATATCAACAAAATAAGGACACATTGTATGTTGTACATATAGTGTCGATACCTCTTAAGTTTGTACGAACCTCGGGTTGATAATTAAATTTGGTAGGCTTGGGAGTTGCAACATTCTTGTTGCAATATTGAGGCTCATCACTCATGACAACAAACTTCACAAACAAAAAAATGTCCTCTTTCACATGGATACATAACTACAACCATAAAGGACATCATGCATATGCAAGAAGCACATATACCACAAGGATGATTAACAAACATGCAACTGACATGAATGCATGACCAATACACATTGCCCACCCAGTGAAAGGGGTGAAGCATGCTCTGATATCACTCTGTAACACCCTCATACCATATATACTCAAGTAAACAACCAACTGGGGTAAACATGTGATGAAGAGTTACTATTATCTTATTCAACCTCCTAGATGAACTTAAGGAAGTTGAATCAATGGAAACACATCACACAAGCTTTCCACTTCAGCAATAGAATTCCCATGAGCCATCCCAACCACTGAGGTAACCATCCCTTGGGTCCCTTTGAGGTTTTATACCATTAAACCCCTAGACGCTCCCGCAGTATGGGAATGGGTGCACCTGGGAGGCTCTGGATGCTCCCACAACGTAGGCATGCGTGCAACCGGGGAATTTTTTCCGCAGACCTGTGCCAGTGTCCCCAGGATTTGAGCCACATTTTCGAGCCTAGAGCCCATGTAACTACCCAAAACTCAATGAAAAGTTCATAAATGAATTATAATAGCTAAAAAATGACACATTTTCAAAAAATTGAAGAATCCTAGATTGGATACCTACTAGCCATGACAGGAATTTCGTCACAAACTTCAAAAATATTTAATCTACAGGTTTAAACAATAGATCTGAGCATAGGGGTCTCATACTTATCTAATAATCACTAAGAAGCATTTTTCCCTTACATCATTATATGCGTTATCATCCATTAGGTTATAGATACATTGTTTATTCATTTACAAATAAAATCATGAGGAGAGCCATACCTCATCACTCTCAGACTACATGCTTACAACTAGCACAATAAAAATAGAAATATTAAGGATACATGAGTCATAGAATCCACATATAAACCAGTACATTTACACATAATATTCCAAGGAAATAAATTCTTATTAATGAATGTAAAAACCAATCGAGGATGAGACTACCACATTTCACCCCAGCATAGTTTAGTTGAGCCAAATATCTCTTCAGCCAATGACCGACATGCCATATTGCAAGCATAAATGTGGGACTCATAACCAACCAAACGTAACCAAATAAGCATGGATTCTATCTGAGTTCTCCACCTACACCATGAGGAATTTTACTACGTCATATTCTCCCAGGCTTTATCGTAATCGACAATCCAATGCAGGGATCACTAGGCCCTAAACTAAGACTCAGTATGAAGGCGTTACTGTACATCCCATCTCGAGACTACTAGGCTTGACTGAGAGCACTCACCTATTGGATTTACCATATATCCCGCCATTCACCAGCAAGGATTTATAGGCCCACCGAGACACACAATAAATGAATTTACCACAATCCAAAATCTGTTCCAGGGGTCACTAGGCTAGTGGCTTTACCGTAATCCAAAATCTGGTTCAGGCATAACTAGGCCATGTATTTTTCCTTTCGGAGGTCCACCTCACTTAGTTTTGAATCTATCCAGAAATCTAGCTCAACCAAAACATGATAACCCATCACCTTAAGGCTATACGAAAATGGAAAGGCTAGGCTAAAAGCATAGTCACACCTGGAAAAATCCATGCCACGATAGAAAATAACCACATGCAATACTATGCATTCCAAATATAGCAAGGAAACCACACATTCAAATCGATATCTACAAAGAATCTTGTTGTAGATGTTTGATCTTGCTCTTCCTTGCTTGCTCCTTCCTTCCTCTTTCCTTGTTTTCATTTCTTGATCCAATGCAAAATTTCTCCAAGAAAACTCTAAATGTCCAAGGGTGTGTGTGTGTGTTTGTGTGAGAGTGAGAGAGAGAATAATGGGAGAGCTCCAAAACTGAAATGACCAAAGGTACCAATTGATCCTGAAAATCCTTTTTATCAATTAGGCCTCTATTTTATTCATTTCCATTATTTTCCTTCATTTTCCTCCTCCCATGAAACCTGTGACTTTTCACCTTCATTTTCCTCTAATTTCCATTATTTTAATAAATAAATGTGCCAAAAATGTCATTTTCCTTTCCAAAGCCTTTTCTATTCTCTTTGCCAATTTCCTTAGCCATAATAACCAAAATGAACACCCATGCTAGGATGTTTTTCCATACATTCAACTTGGAATCAGTGTACCATCAACCGTGGTTATTATTTTTTCCTTTTTAAACTTTTACTACATAGAATTTTCACTAGGGATGTTACATCTAATTGCAACTATTGTTTACTTGAAATAATTGACATGCAAACAAGAAATAGGCTTAAGGGAAAGTGAACCTTCTAATAATTATTGTTTTTTATAAATACGAGGTTCAAATATGCTTAAAATAACTCATGAAAAAACTATTTAAAATAAGCATACACCTATAACATCATTTGTATTCATGTCACCTCACCTTGTAAATAAAATCTTACCGTGCATAATGCTTCTTCATTCTTCTATGTAAATTAAACTTACCCTTTTATTTGTATAAAATATTTTATTTATATTGCTTCATCTTTTTATTCAGAAATGGATTCTTGATTTATATGAGATTTTTTTTTAAAGATTTCTCAATATTGATGACTCATTTTCTTTGTTGAAGAGTTTTGATATTGCATATATGCTCTATTCATTTTAATCTCCCATCTAGTGACATATATCCTTGGATCTCTCTTTTTTTCCAAAGGATGTGCTCTTTAAAGTGTAAAATATTCTTCTTGTTATTGAAATGTTATTCAATGGATGGAAACAATTTATTTGACCAAGATATATTTTTTTCTATGATAAAAATGTTGTTTCATTCCGCAAATGTACTTTTATATGATATGTCATATTGAGCATAGATTCACTTATTTGACTCAAAGATATTTTTTTAGTGAGATGAAAGTTTGTGTTTCATTCCACAATTTACTTTTCAATGCTATATCATACTGAGTGTGCATTTATTGAAACATGATATTAAATATTAACAAATTTGTTTTATTTGTAAGAATTATCAATTTACACAGTAATGTTAATGTTGATTTCTTAGTTTTTATTTTGAAAAAGGTTATAAGAAATTGAATTTCTTTGTATTATTGGTTTTAGAAATTGTTAATAGGACAATGTTGGGGTAGTTCTTAAGAAATTATGCTTTGAAATTTAATTTTGAAGTCGTTGAGTGGATCATTTATGCCTAGAACTTGAGACAATAATGTTTTGAACTGTCCAACACCAAGAAAGTTGAAAAGGGGAATTCAAGTGGGTGAATTGGTTGATTCACAAATGTAGACGAAGAGTTGAGAACAATAGAAAGGATTTCAGGTGTTTCAAATTCATGGTAGCCTTTTCAGATGGGGTTTAAAACGTTTTGGTTTGTAATGTTAAGAAAGCAATGAGAATTCATTATTTTTCTTATTTTTTATTTTTTATTCTGGTTTACAAGAAATTTATTGCATGCATGTTGTGAATTGTATACATATATTTTATAGGATGTGAGTTAAATATGATATGATGTGTTTAGCCTTTAAATATTTGTAGAGGTATAAAGAGCTTTTAATCTTTTGGCCACATAAAATTTTTGTAGAGGAAAATCTAGTAAATTTGAAATTATTTATTTGAAAGAGAAGAAAATTAGAGTTTTTGTGTTCACCTACTATTAAAGTTGAATATGATCAGCTTAAGGGGAATATAAAAGAGTATGATAGTTTTCCAAAACTTTGACAAATTTAGTAAAGTGGTAACCTTACCCTTTATTTGTAATAGTAAAGTTGAAATTAATTATTTGAAAGAGAAGGAGATTTGAGTTTCCTTTTCGGCTAATATGAATGTGAAATATGATCACTGTAATTGGTAAAGAAAAGGCTATGATATTTTGGTAAAGTTTTTGATAAATTTCAGTAAAGTGGTGACATTATCCTTTATTTTAAATAACTGAAATTTTTTGTCTCATTAATGGTATAAAGTTGAAAATTTTTAGTATATTTTCTTGACACGAAATCAAAGTTGGAGATTATTATTACAAAGGAAAGAGAGGAGAATATGGAAATTTATTTCAAATATTTGATAAATATTTAGAAATACTTATATTTTAATCTAGTAAAATGTAACACCCCGTTCCCACTGTTAGCTCCCTCTAATCAGTAAGATTGGAGAAAGTCCGGCCGCAGGGATAAAAATCGTTTCAACCACTTTGGGATTCTAGGATCTAGCCCTCCTGAATCCGGAGAGGGATCTATCCAATAAGTGCAAAGATGGATTTGTCTTTGAAGTTTGGGGTAATGATATTAGGCTAGTTATGAAGGCCGAGGGTTTGTCTTGTTTTTGGATGGTTGAGCATGATTATTATTTGAGGGGAAAGTTATAAGTGCAAAGAGTTTCAAAGGTGAGAAGTTGCAAGTGAATAGAACAGCTATGCCTAAAAAGATATATATAACGCTGGTTTTTAGTCCATTAGGCCATGGATTCATATCAGGGATTTAATTGAGAAAAAACATCAAGAGTGATCCAAGGGGAAAGTCATTTATATCACAAGATTATTGAGATTAAAATGATGGAATGGGAACAATAAAGTGTTGGAGGGGTGGAAACTGATAATAATTTCACAAGGGATTTATAGTCAGTCCAAACAAGAAAAGCCTCTTAAGTAACTATTTAAAACCAACCAAGAACAGGGCTAACCATAGACTTCTTGGGAAAGTTTGTATTAAAGCATCTTAATTGAAAAACAATCCAGTAATCCACATAATTACCTTCAGAAGGTATGAAAACACATAAGAGAAAACAAAGTGTAACCTAAGATCAGATAAGGTACTTTTAAACCCAGTCTTATTTCAGTCAACACCAAGGGAAACCTTCAGAATCTTCCTTTAGAGAATAGAAACTAGAAACAGGGCAAACCATCACTTTTCTAGTCTAACTTTAATAAGAAAAAGATGAAAATAACTTTCAAGAACAATGTTTAAAGAAAATAGTAGGACGAGGGAACGCCAACATTCCTAACTGCTTAAACTGTATTGAATCATTCTTAAATAAACAAATTGGAGGAAAACATTGAGATAAATCTTATCAGTTAGAGAAGGGTACTGGTAAACAGTAAATCCTAACTCTATAAATGTTGTTCTTTATCAGAGAATAGTGAACAATATGACATACATAGAAGGAAAAACAATAACAAAGAAAGCGGCACTTCACGAGTGATATAGACCAGGATCCCAAGAACAAGCTTGTTATTTATGTCAAACTAGTTACAGTCTTCAGGTCCAATGTTTCAGTTCATTAATCATCTTCACTATTCAGCCTAACAAATCTAAACACAAACAGAGCTTCAAGGGCCAGCGAACACTATTTACAATCAGAATTTTAAGCTCAAATATATTTCAAAGTTCTGCAACCAACAACTTTTCATCTTCTACAAAAGTATTTATAGAAGAATGAGGAGGTGAGATCTGATAAAAGATCTCTCAGGAAAATTAATACAGAGTGATGAATTCTCGGCCTTTGAGGGGCTCGATGAAGAATTTTACAGGTGTTTCACCATATTAATTGATATACATTAAATATTTTAAGCTCGGTGGGAGCTCTTGTTGACTTTTAAGGCATTGCGTTATGTTATAGTAACTCTGCTGATATTTTTGTCATTAAATTATTTCAGCAGAATTAACTGTTTGGCTACATTGAGGCAAATATCTGATTTCGAACAATAATTTCAGCCTCTGTTTGAATGCTTTGAGGCACAGGTGGCTTCATGGTAGCTAGGAGGAATCAATTTGTCTCAGATGTGGTGGTGGAGGCCTTTCTGTTTGTTGAACACTTATGATTTTATTTTAACTGTGTTTTAATTTGGGGGATTAGGCTTTTGATAATCATTCTTAGCCATAATCCCAAAAAATCTGTCTTCAATATTTTTTTCTGCTGTGCTCTGTCTTCAAAACTAATACTCTTTTAATTTGGATTTAATAGCACAGTATCTTGTTGATGTGTAGGCCGCATAGGGCTCGTATGGGATCAATGCATATGAAGCATCGACGAAATGTGGATTGCGAACCCTGAGAATGGTTTCCTTTGGTGAATCAAAGGCACGGAAAATATCTTTCCCTGCCTTTGGCCTTTCTTTAATTATAATGGATAACCATTAATTCTGCAAAAAACACAAAATATCAAGAAATCCTACGTTGTGGGTTTAACTACTACAGAGGATGTGGGGAGGAGCGTAGCCATTGGATGGCAGCATCCAACGGTGGAGATCTACGTATAATAGTTGAAAAGAGAGCGATGGGAAGTAATGGGGGAATGATCTGGGACCATCCGATCTGGACACGTGGATGGTCGAGATCCAATCGGGGGATTACAATCGACGGGGAAAAGGTTAATGATCGGAGCAATTATGGGCCGTTGGATCTAGGAAGGCGGAGAGGAGATCAACGGTGGAAAACTAATCAGGGATCAGAAATCGGAGGTGGGTTGATGTGATTGTGTGATCGGGGCATCGCAATCAGGGGTTTCAAAGGGGAGCAATCGGAAGAGTCTTCGCAGAAGTTACTGATGTGATAAGCGCCTTGGGTCTTTGACCTTTGGTCCTAGGCACGAGTTATATGAATTAAGTGGAGGGTGTGGAGTTTACATATATGAACCAATCACATCAGAACTTTTGATGCGGTCTTTCAATCAACCCATGGTAGATTCTTCCGATGCAATTACGCTTCAGGTCTTTTTGATCTAACCATTTTTTTATATTAAAAACATGACTTTGGCGCATCAGATCAAAACTTTGGGTAAGTGGGTTTTATGCTTTAACAAAGGAAAGAGACCATCAGGAATGAATAATTTCAATTATTTAGCACTCGATGGCAGGCCCACGGGTTACATGAAATGATAATACGATTGGGGGGTATGTATATGGGCTTAATCGCATCAGAACTTTTTAAACATGGAAAAAAGACTTGCGCACATGGAATTTTGCGATGTGATAAGCACTATGAGGGGTTAGCTCCTGATTCTAGTGCTAGGGCACATGGAGGGGAAGTGGTTTTAAGATTTAGCCCAAGGGGGCTTAAACCTTTATGCAAAAAATATGTATTTTTCATGAAATTTTCAATTTTTTCAATGGATTTGGGGGTTTCAGTATAGTTTAAAAATGAGTTTTAAACTATGTAAAGAGGATTTTCATGAATGGGAGAAGGGGAGTCATGAAAAATAGAGGAATTTTATGGAGAAAAAGGGGAGCAAATGAAGGTTAGTTTTGAGTGGAGGAAGGGGAAAAATGATGATTTTGCAGCAGTATTTTCACTTATGGAAACAACAGAAATTCTGAGTATAAAAAAGGGAACTACAGTGAAGATTTAGATAGAGGCATGAGGCCTTCAAGAGTCTTCAAGAGCCAACACTTTTTAGTAATAAAATTTGTTCCTTGAAGGCTCAAAAATTTTTAGCCACCTTTTACTATAACAAATTTTATAGGTGGCTAACAGTGGCTCCACTTGGGGATGGTGCCTTCTTGAAGGCATCAATAATTTCAGACTTGCATTCTCTGGGAGGCTGACCTGTGCCACATCCATTGTGTTCTCTGGGAGGCTGAACTATGCCTCATCCATTGGGCTGCCCTTCCTTTGCTGGGATGATCTTGCTTTGAAAACATATTAGCAGTCATAAAAACAATGGATCTTCATCAATACAAGCTTTCTACCTACCCAATCCTACTGATCTAGCATTTTTTCTTCATTAGAGTGCACTTGGATTGGCAAACTCTTTTCACAACATTTTATTCTTTTGAAAGCAGGAAATATAATCTACTTCTAATCATTATTTCTTCATGGACTCAGATTAAACAGTTGATCCCATATGATTCTCTACCTAATCTACTTTCTGTTGGGATTAAACTATCCAACAGACTTTATTCTCTAAATTCTACAACAAAAATTTAAAAAGAAGTCAAGTCAGGATTGCACAGTCTAACTTGATGCTAGTCTATGGCATAAAAACAAGCTGCACATAGACATTATTTTGCACAAAATTTAAAACAAAATGGAAGGTTTGAGATCTGGAATTTCAAAGCATTTCCTTTCATTTTCTATAGCTCTGTTTTGACTTTGTTGTGAGCTATCTTTCCTTGTTCTCTGGTTCATATTTTGAGCATGTTTGAACCAAATTTGTACATCTTTTGACTCATAATTTGAAACCGATTTGAGTCATTTCTTGATTTGAAACCTTAGGTTCAAATTTTGAGCATGTTTGAACCCTTAATTTCTATCCTAAACTATCTACTGATAAGCCAAGATTAAACGTTTTGGAAAATCGAATTCACTATCCTATCAACAAAAAATTTAAATCTAATTAGTAAAGGTTAGACAATTTAACTAACTAGAAGTGTGTTCTTCAGGAGTGGCATTTGAGCTTGCACACTTTCATATTTGTTTCTCGTTTTTGGTATGGGGCTATACCTTTCTTGTTTTCACAGTTTGCCCTCTTTTCTTTCTTTTCTTTGTTTTTGTATTTTTGATTTTCTATAAATTTGAATGAAATGGTGGGTGAAGTATCTATAATGAGAAAAAAGATAAAAAGGCTTTCAGAAAATAACATGGATCAAGAGAAGTAATGTTTCAGCATCCTGCCATTGACAGGATCCCCAAACAATTCTGCTCCATTCAACTCCTGCAAGAAAAATGCATTGTTACCAGCAACTGAATGGATAGAGTAAGGGCCAATCCATAAATTGTCAAATTTCCCGTGCTTGCCCTTGTCTTCCCTCCTTGAGTCCCACTTTAAAACTTTGTCCCCAATATTGAAATTGTTGGCCTTTGTTCTTCTGTCAAAAATGTTTTTAATGTTGTCCTGCTTCTGCAATGCTTTGTTATAAACTTCCTCTCTGGTTTGCTAAAGATGAATGGTCTAATTTATTCTTCTGATCAAGTCATTTTCTTTAGTTTGCAACTCTTGAATCAACTTCATCACTGGTACACCAAGGCTGTTTGTAAAAATTGCATCAGTACCATACACAAGCTGGAAAGGTGACATACCAATAGATTTCTTCAAAGTCAATCTGTCAGCCCAAAGTGCATGGACTAGCTTTGTGTGCCAAGACTTTTTATTATCTTCCAATAGTTTCTTGATTATGTTCACTAAAATTTTGTTTGAGGATTCTTCAAGTCCATTACCTTGAGGGTCAAAGGCTGTGGAATGCCCCAATGTTATCTTATATCTATGACAGAACTAAATCATCCTCTTTGATCCAAATGTTGCTGCATTATCAGCGATGATCTTGGTAGGACAACCAAACCTGGAGAGAATGTTAGTATCCATGAATTTTATAATAACTGAATCATTCGCCTGCCTACAAGGTATGGCTTCTATCCACTTAGTGAAATAGTCTGTGGTAGTGAGAATCCATCTATGTTGGGCAGAAGATGGAGGATGGATTTCTCCTATGAAGTCAAGTCCCCACTGTTGAAATGGGGCTTCAACAGTGATTGGATGCAGAGGTAGGGGCAACATTTTTCTCTTGCCTTCAAAAAGTTGACATTTATGACAGGCTATGATCATCTTGTGTACATCATGGAAAAGAGTAGGCCAATAGAAACCAGCCCTCAAAATTTTGTTGGTTGTTTTCTTCCAGTACAAATGACATCCACACTCTCCTTCATGGAACTAGCGCTTAACCTTCTCTGCATCAAACTCAGGAAAACATTTAAGCAATACACCACTTGCATTTTTCCGATAAAGACATTTATCTACAATGCAATAGTTAACAGCTTTTAACTTTAGGAATATTGCCTTTGTCTTTGTCAAACCAGAAGGTGTATTTAGATTAAGAAAAACATAAATAATGTCAGCATACCAAGGAGAATTCATAAAATGGTCTTCAACAATAGGAGTTGAGAATCCTTCTTGGTCATCCAAAGCATCAATCATATTAATATCAAGAACTTCGAAATTTGATTAAGCCATTAATCTAGCTAGACCTTGGCCTTTGATGAGTTTAGTGGGTTTTATCTCTAAATCATATTCAAGGATAACAACAATCCACTTACCTCTCTTACCATCTGGGTCCTGTGTTAGAATGTCTTTAAAAACTGAATTTGGGACAAAGGCAATGATGTGTGAGTGAAGGATGTATACTCTGAAGTCTTTCAAAGCTTTAACCAAAGCAAAAGCTTGCTTCTCCATAATGTTATACTTCAGAGGGGCCTCCCTCAATGCCTTACTAAAGAATGCAATAGGCTGCTCTTTTCCTTGTGGATTTTTCTGTAAAAGGACAGTAGCTATGGTATGTTCTGATGCAAATGAAAAAATATAAAAATCTTTTGAAAAATCAGGACTTATAAGAACCGGTGTTTTCGTTAACGCTTGTTTCACCAGTTCAAAGGACTTCTTTACTTCCAAGGTCCATTTTACCCCTTTCTCCTTCTTCAACATGTTTGTTATATTCCTAAGGAACTCTGCCAAGTTGGGGATGAACCTTCTGAAAAATTTAATCTTTCCGATGAAAGATTGCAACTCCTTGATGTTCCGAGGATGAGAGATTTGCAAAATGGCCTCAATCCTCTTTGGATCTATCTTTATACCCTCCTCAGAAATGATGTGCCCAAGAATTTTACCTTCTCGTAGACCAAATAGTGTCTTCTTAGGGTTTATGGATATTCCAAACTTTCTGCATTTCTCAAAATTTTTTCTTAAATGTTCTAAGTGCTCTTCACCTATTTTTGAAAACACAGTGACATCATCAAGGTATATAATGATGAAGTAGCCCAGTTCTTCCGAGAATGCTATGTCCATGGCTCTTCGAAAAGTTTCTCCAGCATTCATTAAATCAAAAGGCATTTTCACATACATGAAAGTGCCCCATGGTGTAGTAAAGGTTGTCTTTAATTGATCTGCAGGGTGAACTAAGATCTGATCGTACCCTGAGTAGCCATCAAGCAAAGAAATTCTTCTAGACCCTACCACCCTTTGTAGAATATGATCCATCTTAGGTAAAGGGTAGTTGTCTTTTAATGAAGCTTTGTTTAAGTCTCTAAAGTCTATAAAAAGCCTGATCTCTCCAGTTTCCTTCCTAACTGACACCAGATTAGATACCCACTCAGAATATCTAATAGGGACAATAATACCAGCATCATACATTTTCATGATCTCCTTCTGAACCAAAGGCAACTGAACAGGGTTTATTTTGCATAGTTTCTGTTTGAATGGTTTTTGGTTTTCCTTGAGAGGGATTTTGTGCTATATTATTTCAGCGTCATAGGATTTAAGATCTTCGTAACTCCACACAAAAACATCAGAAAACTCTTTAAACAGCTCTATGTATTTGAGTTTAATGTGAGATGGTAAAGTCTTAGATAGTTTAATCATCATAGGTTTAAGTTCACTGCCAATATTTCACTCTTCCACTTCAGTCTCTATAGGTTCCAGTTTTGGCTTCTTGGCCACATCGTTAAAATCAATCAACTCTTCTAATGGTGCCAGACTGCTTGGAAAACTTTCATCTTTAGAGTGCAGAGCTTCTAACTCCTCTGTTTCTAATTTTGCATTCATCTCTGTTTTATTTTCAATTTTTCTAGATAACAGGTTTACATTAGCAATTTCAGGAGACCTTTCATCTTTATCAAGAAAATTTTCTTCATTATTGCAGTCTATTTCATATTCTGAATCTGAACTATGAAGTTCACATTCATTTCTGAACTGCATAAAGTCTTCTATTTGTTTGTCTCCATCGAAAGCTTGCCAATATTTCTCGTTGTCAGGAATGACTGGCCTGAATTTAATCTGAGTTGTGGAGTCTTTGGTTTCATATGGCATTAAGCATGTTCTAGCTACAAAGGCTAAATTGTGGGCCACAATATTTCTTTTTCTTGGGACAAAAATCAATTTGGATTCCTTGAAATTTTTTAAAAGGTCCATGGCATCATTTCGGTAGGCCCTAAGTCTGGGATGATTTGCGTTATACTCCCCATTGACTTGCATAATGACTAACTCTGAATCCCCATACACATTGATTCTTTTGGCTCCTAACTTCTTCAACAATCATAAGCCTAGAAGAAGGGATTCATATTCCACTATGTTATTTGAACACTGGAAGTTTAATATACAGGAAATACTTTCTGTGTGGTTGCTTTCAGTGTTACAAATCCAAACCCCTGCACCAGCATTGTTCCTAGTTCAGGATCCTTCAAAATACATACTCCACAGAGGACTATTTTCGGTTTCGTCTGTTTGGTTACCGTCCTCTTCAATTACTATGCTTTCAATTTGTTTATGATTAGCGGCACTTAATTGAATTTATTTTGACTCTTCAGGTTTTTTGTTAAGTGGAGGCACGTCTTCTTGAGTGTCAAGGGTTAAAATCAGAGGACGCATGACTTGTAGTTCAAGACCCATATTTGGTTCGTTGTTCTTTAACAGTTCAACAAACTGTTTTGGCAGTTCTGTGGTGTTTACCTCCTCCTCTCTATCGACCATAAACTCTATTAAAGTTACTTGTTCATCCAATTTTTCTTCATTAAAAATATTAAATGAATCAAGGCCTGTGTTTACAGAGTATAAAGGGGAGTTTTGCAGTCTGTCTTGACTTGTAACTATGTATTGCATATGGGACTCCCTGTAAAGTCTTCTCGTCTGAATGAACATAGGGATAGTCCCATATTTCATGTCCATCTACATAGTCCCTTGCAACTTAGCCCCCCACGATCTTGATAACAACATTCCATATTTGGGAGGAACATCAGCCACAACAATATCCATTACTAAGCATTTGGTTGGAATCTAGGCTAAGTTGACACAAAGGTCTTTGATTAATCCTAAAAATTTTACTCTACTTGAGTAAAAGGAGTAAAGATCTTTGTAAGGTTTGGTGATTTCTAGACCCAGGCTCTCCATTACAACTTTTGGCATTAAATTATGAGAAGCTCCCGAGTCATGCCTAGCGTTGTGTAAAATATTGTCATGAACATTTAAACTCACATAAAAGGGAGGAACAGATCCCTCTTGATAACTACCTTCAATCTTTGGACCGAAAATAAGCTCAGGCTGGTCATCATTAATATTGACTGTATCCTCATTTTCCTCTATATTTAAAGCCTTCAAAATTTGGGTCCTATATACATGCTGGGTAGCTAACTCAGTCAAAGGAACAAATATTTTGATCTTTGAAATTTCTTGCTCCAGGCTGAAAGGAATTTGACTCTTTAAAGTGTTGGTCTCAGCCTTATTAGCTGTCACTCTATCAGCAATATCATCTTGCCGATTTTTCCTATTTAAATTTGACAAAATGGTTTTAACAGGAGTACTAGCTGAGATGTTAGTACTACTAATGTTTGCACTCTATTTTTCTTTGTTTTGAGTGCCTTCTCTTTACCATTATCCGAATTTACAGCTACTGTTTTGTCCTTTTTTTTTACCATTCTAGGCTTTGTTGTAGTGCTATTGTGTGAAGATTTGTCGGAGGTTTTGTTGTTGGGATTTTGGTGACTGGTTTTTCTTCTAAGGTCATATTATTTTTGAGATTCTATGATGACATTTTCCATGTTTTGGTAATAATTTTCATCATCATCTCTTCTGTAATCATAAGGTGTGTATAGACCTTGTATTCTATCATAATGAACCTCAAAGTCATCATTATCTACCCCCAGCATGTTTATATCATCCTCCTCTTTTATTTCATCTGTTTCCTCAACCTCACTTACATAGTTTTGATGAAAGGGAGGAGTGATCTGTTGATCATCTTCCCTAGGTCTATTTGGAGGTTTTTTCCTTCTAAAATTCTGATTCTGGTTTTGGTTTCTATTTTGAGGAGCATTTTGATTTTGGCTCTCTTGTGCTCTCTTAATTATGCTCATCTCTTTCATCATTTCTTCCATCATTTTCTCCATCTTTGAGTTTGAAGTAGAAGGTGTGTTTTCCTCTCTAAAAGATACTCTCTTCTCATTTTTCATTCTTGCTCTTTTCTCCATTAAGTTGACTTCCACAGAAAGAGCACCCTTTTTCATCTCTTCAAGAGTTGAAAAATCTCTCTCTCTCAGCTGATAGGCCATCTCAAGGTCAAACCCTTCAGGAAACTTGTTTAAAGCTAAGCCTTGTGGAGGTTTTAGTTCTGGGGAAAGTGCATTATATACACTATTGAATCTGGTACAATAAGCTTGTACACCTTCCCCCACGTTTCTATGGAGATTTTTGTAATCAGAAAGGATTTGAAGAGGGTTCTTATTTACTTCCCATTTGTTTAAGAATGTTTGATGGAAGGCTTGGAGATCATTGATGCTGTGGGGGGTTAAACATTTAAACCATTTTCTTGCTTCTCCCCCTAAACTCTGAGCAAATAGTCTAAGCTTGACAAAATCATCATCAATTTCATTTCTATCAAAGTAGTCATTCATCTTATCCACATGTTGTGATGCAGTTGTAGCATTGCTAGCATCATACAATGGAATTTTGGACTGATAGTCCTATGGAAGATTGACTAATGGAAGAGGGAGGACTAAGGGAGCATACCATGCTGCCATGATATGTGGTGGGGGTGGATTCAAAAGGGGTGGATTAACAAAAGGGAAAGTGGGCTGAAGTGGAGTGGTTTGGACAGTGGATGTAGGGTGAGCAGAAGTGGATGGACCAGGAATAGACTGCTGAGATGATCTTGGATAAGAGACACCTAGGTTGTGAAGGAAATGTAAATCAGGAGGTGTTGTTTCTCTGCTACAGGGATGTTCACTTTTTTTAGGAGATGAAAGTGAAGACTCAGAATCTAACTGATCTAAATCACCAAGAGACCTATTTCTAAAGGGATTTACCAAGTCAACTTGTGATTGTTGTAGAGCTGAAAGATTTTCAGGGACTGAATTAGCTCTTAAGGGTGATCTGAAAACAGTTGATAATCTAATCTTAGGAGACTGCCTAAGGATACTTTCTGGGTTACCAACTATTTCAGGTCGATCAGGGTCAGGATAGGCTCTAGTATGAATCTTTCTAGAAGCCACTATGTTGTGTTTTAGACCCAAATAAACAAGGAAAGTTAAACCAGATATGATAATATTTAAGAGGTTGACTAGTCTGTTTTACAAATCTAAATCCTATAGTCCTCTAACTGATTTTGAATGATATTATGGTGATAATGGTTCTTCCCAGTGGAGTCTTAAGGTCTGTTCAGGATTATGGAGTCGCCAAGTGGAAGTTTTTAGATCCTAAGGAGGTAAAAGGTTTTATGGTCCACCACCATGTTTATTGGATACCAATCTGAAACATTTTTGGTGTTTTTTGAGTTATTTTTCAATTTTGTGGTTTCTAAGAATATCCTAACTCTGTTTCAAAACTTATCTACGGTTATGCGACAAATAAAATCTAC
Organism: Pinus albicaulis; assembly: GCA_034641835.2. Classification (NCBI taxonomy): domain Eukaryota; kingdom Viridiplantae; phylum Streptophyta; class Pinopsida; order Pinales; family Pinaceae; genus Pinus; species Pinus albicaulis. Next base: position 533,596,114 of record CM076584.1, read on the forward strand.
TCTTATGGCTAAGCCATCTAATTTTTCAAGGTTAGATAAAGTCTTATGAGAATCCTAGGGTTTTCCTAGTTTGTCACTGATTCAAACAAGTTCTATCATTATTACCATTTGTTTGGTAGTGCTTGAAAAGGATTCTTTTTAATCAGAAGGTTTTATGAAGTGTTTAAGGGAACCTACAGTAAAAATTCAACTGATTCCCCAGCAGAGTCGCCAGAAATGTTAGTTGCTGGTGGCTCAGCTGGTTGATATAACAAATATTCTTTGAAATAAATCTCTGATGACCTATGGCTACCTTAAAATGAAAATTATTCTGGGTTTTTTTCCATAGTGGAGTCGCCAGAAATGTTAGCTCCTTGTAATCAGCAAGATTGGCGAAAGTCTGGTCGCAGGGAGAAACATCGTTTCAACCACTTTGGGACTCTAGGATCTAGCCCTCCTGAATCCGGAGAGGGATCTCTCCAATAAGTGCAAAGATGGATTTGTCTTTGAAGTTTGGGGTAATGATATTAAGCTATTTATGAAGGCCGAGGGTATGTTTTTTTTTTTGGATGGTTGAGTATGATTATTATTTGAGGGGAAAGTTCTAAGTGCAAAGAGTTTAAAAGGTGAGAAGTTGCAAGTGAATAGAACAAATATGTCTAAAAAGATAGATATAACGCTGGTTTTTAGTCCATTGGGCTATGGAGTCATATCAGGGCTTTAATTGAGAAATAACATCAAAAGTGATCCAAGGGGCAAGTCATCTATATCACAAGATTATTGAGATTAAAATGATGGAATGGGAACAATAAAGTGTTGGAGGGGTGGAAACTGATAATAATTTCACAAGGGATTTATAGTCAATCCAAACAAGAAAAGCCTCTTAAGCAACTGTTTAAAACCAACCAAGAACAGGGCTAACCATACACTTCTTGGGCAAGTTTGTATTAAAGCAGCTTAATTGACAAACAATCCAGTAATCCGAATAATTACCTTCAGAAGGTATGAAAACACATAAGAGAAAACAAAGTGTAACCTAAGATCACATAAGGTACTTTTAAACCCAGTCTGCTTTCAGTAAACACCAAGGGAAACCTTCAGAATCTGCCTTTGGAGAATAGAAACTAGAAACAGGGAAAACTATCACTTTTCTAGTCTAACTTTAATAAGAAAATGATGAAAATAACTTTCAAGAACAATTTTTAAAGAAAATAGTAGGACGAGGGAACGCCAACATTCCTAACTTCTTAAATTGTATTGAATCATTCTTAAATAAACAAATTGGAGGAAAACATTGAGATAAAGCTTATCAGTTAGAGAAGGGTACTGGTAAACAGTAAATCCTAACTCTATAAATGATGTTCTTTATCAAAGAATAGTGAACAATATGACATACATAGAAGGAAAAAAAATAACAAAGAAAGGGGCACTTCACCAGTGATATAGACCAGGATCCCAAGAAACAGCTTGTTATTAATGTCAAACCAGTTACAGTCTTCAGGTCCAATGTTTCAGTTCAACAATCATCTTCACTTTTCAGCCTAACTAATCTAAACAAAAAAAGAGCTTCAAGGGCCAGCGAACACTATTTACAATCAGAATTTTAAGCTCAAATATATTTCAAAGTTCTGCAGCCAACAATTTCTGATCTTCTACAGAAGTATTTATAGAAGAATGAGGAGGTGATATCTGATAAAAGATCTCTCAGGACAATTAATATAGTGTGATGACTTCTCGGCCTTTGAGGGGCTCGATGAAGAATTTTATAGGTGTTTCACTGTATTAATTGATATACATTAAATATTTTAAGCTTAGTGGGAGCTCTTGTTGACTTTTGAGGCTCCGAGTTATGTTGTAGTAACTCTACTGATATTTTTGTCATTAAATTCTTTCAGAAAAATTAAATTTTTGGCTGCATTGAGGAAAATATCTGATTTCGAACAATAATTTCGGCCTCTGTTTAAATGCTTTGAGGCACAGGTGGCTTCATGGTAGCTGGGAGGAATCAATTTTCCTTAGATTTGGCGGTGGAGGCCTTTCTGTTTGTTGAACACTTATGATTTTATTTTAACTGTGTTTTAATTTGGGGGATTAGGCTTTTGATAATCATTCTTAGCCGTAATCCCCACAAATCTATCTTCAATATTCTATTCTGATGTGCTCTATCTTCAAAACTGATACTCTTTTAATTTGGATTTAATAGCACAGTGTCTTGTTGATGTGCAGGCTGCGCAGGGCTTGTATGGCATCAATGCCTATGAAGCATCGACGAAACGTGGATTGCAAACCCCGCGAATGGTTTCCTTTGGTGAATCAAAGGCACAGAAAACGTCTTTCCCAGCCTTCATCCTTTCTTTAATTATAATGGATAACCATTAATCCTGCAAAACATACAAAATATCAAGAAATCCTACGTTGTGGGTTTAACTGCTGCAGAGAATGTGGGGAGGAGTGTAGCCATTGGATGGAAGCATCCAACGGTGGAGATCTATGTATAATAGTCAAAAAGAGAGCGATGGGAAGTAATGTGGAAATGATCTGGGACCGTCCGATCTGGACATGTGGAGGGTCTAGATCCAATCAGGGGATTGCAATCGGCGGGGAAAAGGTTAATGATCGGAGCAATTGTGGGCCATTGGATCTAGGAAGGCATAGAGGAGATCAATGGTGGACAACTAATCGGGGATCAACAATCAAAGGTGGGTCGATGTGATTGTGTGATCGGGGCATCGCAATTGGGGGTTTCAAAGGGGAGCAATCGGAAGAGTCTTCACAGAAGTTTCCGATGCGATAAGCGCCTTGGGTCTTTGACCTTTGGTCCTGGGCACAAGTTATATGAATGAAGTGTAGGGTGCGGAGTTTACATATATGACCCAATCGCATTGGAAATTTTGATGCGGTCTTTCAATCAACCCATGGTAGATTCTTCCGATGCGATTACCCTTTGGGTCTTTTTGATCTAACTATTTTTTTATATTAAAAACATGACTTTGGCGCATCAGATCAAAACTTTGGGTAAGTGGGTTTTATGTTTTAACAAAGGAAAGAGACCATCGGGAATGAATAATTCCAATGATTTAGCGCCTGATGGCGGGCCCATGGGTTACATGAAATGATAATACGATTAGGGGGTATGTATATGGGCTTAATCGCATCAGAACTTTTTAAACATGGCAAAAAGACTTGCACACTTGGAATTTTGTGATGCGATAAGCACTATGAGGGTTTAGTGCCTAATTCTAGTTCTAGGGCACATGGAGGGGAAGTGGTTTTAAGATTTAGCCCAAGGGGGCTTAAACCTTTATGCAAAAAATATGTATTTTTCATGAAATTTTCAAGTTTTTCAACAGATTTGGGGGTTTCGGTATAGTTTAAAAATGAGTTTTAAACTATGTAAAGAGGATTTTCATGAATGGGAGAAGGGGAGTCATGAAAAATAGAGAAATTTTATGGAGAGAAAGGGGAGCAAATGAAGGTTATTTTTGAGTGGAGGAAGGGGAAAAATGATGATTTTGCAACAGTATTTTCACTTATGGAAACAGCAGAAATTATGAGTATAAAAAAGGGAACAGCGGTGAAGATTTGGACAGAGGCATGAGGCATTCAAGAGTCTTCAAGAGACAACACTTTTTAGTAATAAAATTTGTTCCTTCAAGGCTCAAAAAGTTTTAGCCACCTTTTGCTATAACAAATTTTACACGTGGCTAACACCCACATCTACCCAAGTAACTTGCCATTCAGGGTAAACATGTGATGACATATTACTATAATGAGATTCAACCTCCTTTGTGACCTTAATGAAGTGGAACCAAAGGAAAACACAACATAAAAACCCTGTACATCACCAATGACACCCCCAGGAGCTAACCCAACCTTCCAGGCCTATTACCCTTGTGTCACACTAACCTTTTGGCCTCTTTGAGCCATAGCCGAGGGCATCACATTGCATGCTAGTGCCTAGGAGGATATATTCGTAGGAATAACACTGCATGCCAGTGGCTAGGGTGCCAAATTCTCATTTTTGTGTCTCCGGCTCTGGGATTTGAGCCGCCTTTTCAGGCCCAGAGCCCAAGTCACTACCCAGAACTTCATGAAAAGTTTATACATGATAAATAACAAAAGGAAAATTATGTAGAAGCAAACATATCATCAAGGACTCAACTAGACCCCCCCCACAATGACAAGAATTTTGGCGAACATGTCACAAACATATAATCTATAGGTATAAACAATATATTTAAGCATAGGGGTATCATACTTATCTGAGAATCGCTAAGGAGAATTCCTCCCTTACATCATTAGCTGCAATACAATATATTTGACCATATATACATTGTGCATTCATTTACAAGTAAAAACATGGATAGAGCCATACATCATCACTGATAGAATACATGCTTATAACAAGCATAATAAAAACAAAAATATAATGGATATAAAAACAATAGAATCCACAAAATAGCTAGTACATTTGCATACCAAATACCAAATGAATGAGATCCTCATTACTGAATGTAAAAACCAACCAGAGATGGGACTTCCACATTCCACTCGACCATAGATTGATTGAGCCAAATCTCACTTCATCCAATCAACACCGTGCCATATTCCAAGCATGAATGTGGGACTCAAACCGAAAGAACCAACCAGGGCATCTTGAGGCTAAGCCACCTCACTGTCATCAATAAAAATCAAGCTTTACTGCGATTGATTGCAGATCTCTAGGCAAAAATAATAAACATGTCATAATTTACCTTACCATGATCTACACCCGATCATTAGGATGACAGAAGCATGGATATTTATCGGATTCTCTTCACTTAAACTATGAGCATTTTTCCTCTCTTCTAGTTTCTCAAGATTTACCGCAATCCACAATTTGAATCATGGGTCACTAGGCCCTAAACGAAGACATACTCTCCAAACTTTACCGTATATTCCAAACCTAAGATTCCTAGGCTTAATGGAGACAAAACCACCTCTATGATTTGTTGTATATCCCACCATTTATTGGTCAATGATTCCTAGACCTACTGAGGTAACACATTATTTGTCTTTACCACAACCCACAATCTAGTTCAAAGGTTACTAGGCCATGTTTTATATCAATTCGTAGATCCACCCCACTCAAATTCAAATCAATCCGGTAATCTAGCTAAACCAAAACATGAGAACTCCACAACACCATGGGTATCTGGAAATGGAAAGTCTAAGATGAAAACATTGTCCCACCTAGAAAAAGTACATGGCAAGATAAAAAAAACCACATGAAATACCATGCATTCTATATCTAGCAAGGAAAACACACATGAAAATCGATACTGGCCAAGAATCCTATTGTAGTTGATTTATTCCTTCTCCTCCTTTCTTGATTCCTCCTTCCTCCTGCTTTCTTGCCTTTCTTGGCCCAATGCGAAAATGTTACAAGAAACTCTAAGTGTCTAAGAGTGAGAAAGAGACAGAGAGAGTAATTAGAGTGCTCTAAAAAATTCACTGACAAAAGGTTCCAACTGATTCTTAGAAGCCTTTTTTATAGAAGAGGCCTCTATTTTCTTCATTTTCTATTATTTTCCTTCATTTTCCTCCTCACATGAAACATATGACCTTTCATCTCCATTTTCTCCTAATTTCCATTATTTTGAAAAATAAATGTGCCAAAAATGTCATTTTTCCTTTCCAAATCCTTTTCCATTTCCTTTTCCAATTTCCTTAGCCATAATAAACCAAATTAACACTCACGAGGATGTTTTTTTCCCAACATTCATCTTGGAATAAGTGTCCCATCAACCGTGGTTATTATTTTTAACTTTTTTTACATGGAATTTTCACTAGGGAAGTTATAGAACCCTCCCCCTTCAGGGACACTATCGTTAGTGTTCAACCACACATATACCTCAGTATAACAGCTCAAAAGAAACCATACTTCCCATGGAGCTTTATAGCATAGCTCAATGCAGTATTTACAATGATCACCCTTCTGAAAAGAAAGCCAACATGACATCATAAAAACATGAAAACTATAATGACATGACACCCATACCGATTATTGGATATTGATAACATATATCATGGTGATATTTACATCCATATGCATATGTACATAAACCCGAACATCACATAAAAACATATATCAAAACATCACCAAAACATGTACCAACATCACACCAAAACTAATTTGCATCAACCAGAAAACAAGGAAGGATACATGGCCCACATCTGATCCACCATCTCCCATGTAGCTTCAAAGGGCCCAAAGTCCTTCCATTACACTTTAACTTTCTCTATTGCTCGATTTTGGAACATGAGAAACTTTTTCTGCAATATAAACTGAGGCTTTGGCTGGAATTCTCCATCTAGTTCCACCTGCAATACACACTAACCAATGACATGATCAGCATATTTAACATACTTCTTAAGCAAAGATATATGAAAAACATAATGGAATTTCATTGTGGAAGGCAATGCAAGTTGATAGGCCACTAATCTAATCCTCTCAATGATCCCGAAGGGTCCAAAAAACCATGGTGCCAACTTGCGACATGATCCAATACGCAAGGAGATCTTCTTGGGCTTTATGTGCAAGTATACCCGATCCCCAACCAAAAAATCCTTGAACAACCTGCTCCTATCTGCATAAATTTCTACCTATCATGCATTGCTTGAATTTCTTCTCGATCACCTGCATTTAATGTTCCATTGCTGCCAACATCTATGGTCCAATCAGTGCCTTGTTAACCAGACCACTCCAACTAATTGGAGTGTTGCAACTCTGCACATAGATAGCCTAAAAAGTACTCATCTTCAATGAATCCTAGTACCCATTGTTGTAAGAAAAATCTATCAGTGGAAGATACTCTTCCCACTTCCGTTGCTTATGCATCACATACATCCTCAATATATCCTCTTGTATGATGTTGACCCTCTGTTTTTGTCCATCTATCTACAGATGTTAAGATGTGATGAAGGTCAAATCAGTGCCCAAACCTACAAAAAACTCCTTCCAAAACTTGGAAGTGAACTTTGCATCCCTATTAGACAGAATCTTCTTTGGAACACCATGCAAATTGACTATGTATATAATGAACACATGTGCTACATCGCTAGTTGAGTATGTAGTATTCACCGATATGAAATGTGCAATCTTTGTTAAAATTTCCACAAAAACCACAATGGAATCATGTTGTCTACATGTCTTAGGCAAACCTCTGATGAAGTTCATGGAAATTACCTCCCATTTCTACTCTGGAATCAAAATCAGTTGTAGCAGTCCACTTGGATTCTTACACACTACCTTAACCATCTTAAAACCCAAACATATGGCTACAAAATCTGCCACATCCTTCTTTAGATTCAACCAATAATAGACTATATTCACTGCAGTCAATGTCTTCTGGTAGCAAGTGTGATCCGAATATGGTTTTGCATGAAACTCCCTCAAGATCACCTTCTTTAACTCACTATTTTCTGGTACATATATCATGTCTCTAAATTGAACCAATTCATCTCCCATGAGATGATAGTCCAATTCCTATACTTGTGTACCTATACCTGCACCTTTACTACCATATGTACTTATGTCTATACTTGTACTATCACCTATACCTATACTCGTACCTTGCTGCAACCTATGCATAATCTCCATATATATGTGATCTTGTTGACCTTCCTGCAATATCCTAGCATGTAAGTCTATCCCATAAGAGCTCATAGCTTCTATGTGATTTACGAGTACCTTTCTGCTAGGAGCATCTGCGACCCTGTTCCCCTTTCCCTTGATGTACCTAATCTCGAAGTCAAACTCACTGATTGTAGCCAACCAACTAGCTTGACTGAAGTTCAAATTCAGTTGGTCAAATAAGTACCTCAACCCAATGTCATCACTCATTAGTACAAAGCTCCTACCAAGAATATAGTACCTCCACATCTTCAATGAATGTATGACCGCTACTATCCCAAGATCATGTGTCGGGTAGTTTTGTTCGTGCTTGTGCAACTTTCATGATTCATAGTATACCACCTGTCCTTCTTACATAAGGACCCTGCCAAGTCCACTCTTGCAATAATTTGTACATACTACAAACTCCTTGTCTAGATCTATAATATTTAACACTGGAGAATGTGTCAACAACAACTTAATTTTCTCAAACTATCCTTCCACTCTCGTGTCTGATCAAATCTCTTACCTTTACTCTGCAATGATGTAATATGATAATAAATCTATGAGAATTTCTTGATGAACCTCCTATAGTAACTTGCCAATCCTATGAATTATCTTACCTCATCTACATTCTTAGGAGCTACCCACTCTATGATGGCCCTTAGCTTCTCTGGATCTACTGCAATCCCTTCCTTAGAGACAACATGTCCCAAGTAGTGTACCTTAGTTTGGAAGAAACTCCATTTTCTAGGCTTAGCATATAATTTATTCTCTCTCAAAAACATCAACGTTGTTGCCAAATGCTCGACATAATCTTCCTAATTTTTAGAATATACCAATATTTCATCAATAAAAAAAATCGCAAACTTGTCTAAATAAGGATGCAACACACTGTTCATCAAAAAAATAAATGTAGTTGGGGCATTATTCAAACCGAAGGGAACTACAAAAAACTCATAATGCCTATAGCTAGTCATCAATGTGGTCTTGTATATGTCCAATTCTTTGATGGGTACCTGATGATATCCCGATCTCAATTCGATATTATATAACATTGCTGCTCCCTTCAGTTGATCAAACAAATCATCAATCCTTGGTAATGGGTACTTGTTCTTGATTTTCACTTTCTTCTAGTGCTTGTAGCCAATGCTTAGTATAAGATTTCCATCCTTATTCTTCACGAACAACGTTGGTGCACCCCATGGTGATACTCTTGGCCTAATGTACCCTTGAAAAAAAAAAATCATCTCAAATTTTAACTCTACCAATTCAGGTGTGCTCATACTGTAAGGTGCTTTTGATGTTGGAGATACCCCTAGCACCAAATCAATAGAAAATTCTACTTCCCTATGTAGTGGAAACTCTAAAGTCTCTTCTGGAAAAAAATCTTGAAACTGATTCAAAAATGGATACATGTTCAACACATCTGCATCCTCAACTTTGTTACCTTTGTCACTGGAGATATGAAATTCAAATAACACGCACCATTTCCCGCGACTGTGCTTGGCCTGCATAGTTTTGACCATCCTAACTAATATGGATTTCTTATTTCCCTGTAAAACTATTGGTTCCCCATTTTCATCCAAGCATTCAATGGCTTTGTCATAGTAATCTAACTTGGTCCTATGACTATATAACCAACCCATATGAAATATAATAATATATGAAACTAATGGAAATATGTTGAAGTTCACTTCTATAGGCCCTACCATTTAAATAAAAGGAAAAAGATCTTACCCAATGGTGAACTCTTTTCTTCATACTTGTAGCCAACTGCACTAACCCATATTATACATTCATTTCCTAAATCAAAACATAATCATCCACCAAGTCATAACTAACATAGCTATAATTAGATCCAAGGTCAATCAAAATAGAAATAACTTGATCACAAAGGTTATTTTACATCTCAATGATATAATCATGGTGATATACCTGATTTTTGTCAAAAACTACATAAATATGAGGAATGATCTTCCAAACATCCCCAATAGTATGTGCCTCCTGTGCATTGTATATCTTAGGCCTAGCACCATGATTCTGTGGACAATCTCTCTTAATATTCTCCTCACCCTATGTCCAACACTCCAACCATCCCATATTATTACCTCCATGTTGCTGTTGTGATATATGATGTTGTTGTGTCATATGTCAATGTATAGTTGCATCAAAATTGTTTTGTGGTGCCACATTTTCTTCCTCATCTACATTCTGAGGCCTTTCTCTCTTAGGCTACCATTTACTTTTACCTTTGTCCTTCCCTTTCCATCCTTGCTAAGACTCATTTTTGTGTTTTGACTATTCATATCATTTCTTCAAGTTCCCAATGAATTCCTCAAGTGATATAGGCTCATCATACTCAATATGATCTCTAAATTATAATGGAAAACCACTGACGAATCACTTAAATTTAGCCTTCTCATCCTCAAGATATGGTACATACTTCAATAGCTCGAACAATTTTGTCATGTGATAGTCATCTATCATTGATCCCATCCTAAGCTCATAGAATTCTTTGGAATTTCCTTCGTAGTACCTCTCTGAAAAATAATTTTTCCTAAAAGTCCTTTTGAACTCATGCCAACTCAAGTCCTCTATCTTGATGTCTCTCACTCGCTTCATATCTTCGCACGAAAGGTATTCTTTTCCTTTCAAACTTAAGATAGAAATCCTAGCCTTCATGTTTTCTGTGTAGTTATGTAACTTGAATAATTTTTTCATTCCAAGTATCCAAGCCTTTGCATCTTCTAGTTTCTTCAATTCTCCCTGAAAATTCAGTGGTTTTTCTTTCTTGAATTCATTAGGCAAGTATCCCTTGACACTCCTCCTATAAGGATGATACCGGTGATGGCCATGATGTCTATCTGAACCAGAACTATAATGGTACCTGTACTCATCACCCCTCCTATCTGAAGTGTCCAACAACCTACCATCACTCACTGTGTCTGCTCTATCTGACTTGTGTCTTCCAGGTGACCTACTGCCACATGCCCCATTATTTTTTTCCACTTGTCCATAGCTGATCCTAAGTGGCATTTGTTTCTATGAATTTGAAAAGATCTGGAGAATCATTTCATTCAACTATGATTGTTTCTCTTTTTCTTGTATGTTCCTATCATTGTATGCCCTACAAATCCTTATTTCTTCATTTAGGATTCTCAATTTTTCTACCAAATCATAAGAGTGCCCACCATGCTTCTCAAATAACGCATAGGGACAGTCCTTGTTGTCTACCATCTTTCTATCCATGTTGATCTCTCTTCCCATAAAGCATAATATGTCAGCTAAACCAAATAATAATAAACCAACATACCTTAGTGTAATTTGGGGAGGATAAATCTTGCAAGATCAAATAATCAACATAATACATGTATATAAAAAATCATAACAACATATAAACTTATAACACATGGTATATTAACGCATAATAATCATTCTAGTTGTAATCCAGTCATCAAATCATGACCATACCAAATACACACCAATGAAAACTTGACCACACAAAATCACAAGCACAGACCATACACAAGCATAAGCAACATGTAACCCAACATGAACGACCAATGCATGCTCAACATATAAAATCACACAGGAAATCATACATGGACAACACACAGGCATGAAAAACATGTGACCTAGCATAAACAATAAATTCATATACAACATGTAGCAATATGTAAGTGTGTACGCACAATACACAAGCATGAAAAACATATAATCAGTCATACACTGATGACAACATGTTGACAACAACACCATCATTTATACCATTGCGACACCACTACCACTGTATCCAAAACAAAAAGGATTCAATAAACACATATACCATAGGTATGAGAAAGACATGTGCAAGCAATATAAAATCATGACCAACACATTGCCCATCCATTCCAAGGGTTGAAATTGGATATAATACCACTCTGTAACACCCCCTTCCCACATCTACACAAATAACCGGCCAACAGGGGTAAACATGCGATGAGAGGATACTATAATGAGATTCAACCTCCTATGTGACCTTAAGGAAATGGAACCAATGGGAACAAAATCATAAGAACCTTCTACATCATCAATGACATCCCCAGGAGCTAACCCAACCTTCTAGGCCTCTTACCCCTGGGTCACACTGACCTTTTAGCCTCTTTGAGCCACATCCACATGCATAAAACTACATTCTAGTGGCCATGAGTCTATAGCCACATGCATAAGACTGCATGCTAGTGGCTAGGGCCCCAAATGCTCATTTATATGCTTGTGGATCCAATATTTGAACCACCTTTTTAGGATGAGAGCCTGGGTCATTTCCTATAACTTCTTGAAACATTTAAACATGATAAATAACAACATAACAATGATGTAGAAGCAAACATATAATCAAGGACTAAACCAGAATCCTCCTAGCCATGACAACCATTTTTTTGAACATGTCACAAACATTGAATCTACAAGTATAAACAATAGATTTAAGCATAAGGGTCTCATACTAATCTGATAATCACTAAGAATCATTTCTCCCTTACATCATTATCTTCAATACAATATATTTCACCATAGATACATTGTCCATTCATTTACAATTAAAAACATTGAGAGAGCCATACATCATCCCTAATATAATACATGTTTATAGCCATTATAATAACTACATCAATACAGTGGATACAAAAAAATATAATCCACATCATAACCAATACATTTTCATACCAATACCAAAGGAATGAGCTCTTCATTATTGAATGTAAAAACCAACAGGAGATGGGACTTCCACGTTCCACATGACCATATATTGGATGAGCCAAATCTCACTTCAGCAAATCATCCCCATGCCATATTCCAAGCATAAATGTGGGACATGAACTAAAAGAAACAACCAGGGAATCCTGAGGCTAAACCACCTCACCTAAATCAATAGAAATCAGGCTTAACCATGATCCATCCTGGATCACTACGCCAAAAAAATAAACATGTCATAACTGGCTTTACCATGATCTACACCTGATCACTAGGCCAACACAAGCATGGATCTCATTGGATTCTCTCTGCCTAAACCGCAAGGAATTTTCACGTTTCCTAGTCTCTCAAGCTTTACTGCAACCCACAATTTGATTCAAGGGTCACTAGGTCCTAAACCGAGACATACTCTCTAGGATTTACTGTATATCCCAAACTCGTGATTCTTAGGCCTCATGGAGAGAAAACCACCTCTAGGGTTTACCGTATATCCTGCCATTCACTGGTCCAAGATTCATAGGCCTACCGAAGAAACAAACTATTCAACTTTACCCTAACCCACAGTATAGTTCAGGGGTTACTAGGCCATTTTTAATATCATTTCAGACATACACCCTAGTAAGCTTCAAATCCATTTGGTAATCTAGATAAACCAAAAAATCAGAACTCCACAACACAATTCCTATCCGGAATGGCAAGGATAGGATGAAAACACTATCATGCTTGGAAAAAAACCATGCCAAGACAAAAAAGAACCACATGAAATACCGTTCATGCCATATCTAGCAAGGAAAACAAACATGCAAATCGATACCTGCCAAGAATCCTTTTGTAGCCGCATTATTCCATCTCCTCCTTGCTTTATTCCTCCTTCTTCATGCTTTCTTTCCTTTCTTGTTCCAATGCCAAAATTCTCCAAGAAACTCTAAGTGTCCAAGAGTGTGTGAGAGCGAGAGATAATAATGAGAGTGCTCGAAAAAATGCACTAAAAAAAGGTATCAAGTAATCCTTAGCAGCCTTTTTATAGAAGATGCCTCTATTTTCTTCATTTCCATTATTTTCCTTCATTTTCCTGCTCACATGCATCCTGTGACCTTTCATCTCCCTTTTCTCCTAATTTCCATTATTTTCATAAATAAATGTGCCAAAAATGTCGTTTTTCCTTTCCAAATCCTTTTTCATTGCGCCATAATAAACCAAATTAACTCCCACTATGATGTTTAGTGTCCCATTAACCGTGGTTATTATTCTTAACTTGTATTACGTGGAATTTTCACTAGGTATGTTACATAAAATATGAGTGTAGATTGAAATCAAAGATGGATATTATTGGTGCAATGGTAAGAGAGAATAACATGGAAGTTTGATTTAAATATTTGATAAATATTTAGAAATATTTTATGATAGAAATATAGAGATATTGTAATCAAGTAAAATATGAGGGTAGTTTGATATAGAATGAAATAGAAATTTAATAGAATACGATATGTATTTTAATAATTAAGAATAGGTTTTATATAAAATTATGATTTTCAAAAAAAAAAAAAAAATTAGGTTGATGAAATTGTAATTTTTTATTATTTAAATTGTATTTTTAATGCATAAATGGTTTTATCATCTTGAATCATCCATGATATTTAGTTTGGTAATGTTAAAAAACATTGCATAAGCGAGCATGCAAAACGATAAATGCAACACTTAAGAAGAAGAAACACATTAAAGATACCATAAAGGCAATGCACCAATATTTGATAATGGAGCTTGTTATGAAACCAACTCCCAAAATAAAATAAAAGAGAGAACAACACCTTATAAATTAGCCACTTCTAGGGGGAAACCTCCTTTATATTACATAAATGAACAATTTTTGGATGATTCAAATGAAAAAACCTTCTTTCTTTATATAGGAGTCCATGGGGTCACAATATAATCCTAGCCGACCTAACAATAATAATATAAGGGCCAACAATAGCTATAGTGAGGTTTTATGGGGCACAATAATAATAATATGGGGACCACAGGGGTACACCAATAACAATAAGGGAGCTAACTACAACAATAAGGGACTACACTAGTTTTTCATCTATAAAATTCTTTAATGATGAAACATGGAAAACTAGGTGCACTCGAGAAGAAGTAGGAATCTCCGATTTGTATGCCATAGTACTAAGATTTTGCAACACCTTGTAAGGAAAATAGTACTTTGGTGATAATTTATTATCCTTCTTATCTTTCTTGAGTGACATTTTTTTGTATGGTTGTAGCCGTAAAAACACCCAGTCTCCTACATCATAACTTCTCTCAATGCGATGTTGATATGCCTGTTGTTTAATTTGATTTTGTTTCAAATTTAGGTTATCCTTTAAGAGTTGTAGAACTTGTTGTTGATGCTCGATGTGTTGGACAGTGGATGATATCCATAAAGTGCTGTAAATGGGGTAATTTTTGCTGCATTATGGAAGGAATTGTTATACCACCATTCAGATAGACATAACGACTTGACCCATTGTGTTTTTTTATTATATAAAAAAAAACGAAGATATCCTTCCAAATATTTTCTCACTATATTAGTTTTTCCATTTGACTGAGGATGATAAGATGAGCTATGGGCTACTTAAGTACCCAAACAAGAAAATAATTCTGTCCAAAAATTTCCAGTAAAACTGGGATCTTTGTCACTTATAATAATCTTTGGATTTCCATGTAGCTTTTGAATTGTTTCCATAAATGGAGTAGCAACTATACTTGCTTTAAATGAATGAAATAATTCAAAAACATGTTCATACTTGGTAAGTCTATCAATTACCACCATGATGACACTCTTTCGTTTGGACTTAGGTAAACCTGTGATAAAATCCATTGAAATATCTTCCCAACGTTGACTTGGAAAGGGTAAAGGTTATAGTAGACTCGGGGTCTTAATATTCTAAACTTTATTTTGTTGGAAAACCAAACATTCTACCACAAAATTTTGAATATAAGATTTAAGGCCATCCAAAAAAAATTTCTTTCTTCACCTTGTGGTAAGTTTTTAAAATCTTGAGTGTCCTCCAATTGGAGAGATGTGCAATTGCAAAGGAATGTTTGATTTTATATGGGAATTATTACAAAGATATAATCGATATTTGTACCATAAGGGATAATTTTTACAGTTAAATATATCATATGTACTGGGATCTTGCTGCAACTTTTGAATGAGTGTCCACACTTCTTTGTCATTCTTCCATTCCTCCCTTGCTTCGGTTATCCAATCTGGCTGGATAATATAGATGGCAGAAAGAAATTCTTCAACTTCCTCATCCTTTCTTGAGAGTGCATCTGCAACAACATTTATCTTCCATTTTTTGTAGATGATTTCAAAGTCATAACCCAAAATTTATGTGACCCATTTTTGTTGCTCTTCCAAAGATAGTCTTTTTTCCAAAAACTATTTAAGACTATCATGATTATTTTGTACCTTGAAGCATCTTCCCATTAGGTAAGGTCGCCATTTATTTAGTGCATGTAGTTTTGCCAAGATTTCCTTCTCATAAGTAGCTTTCTGTAAATAATTTCCTTTGATTGTACCTATTTCAAAAGAAATGGGTCTTCCTTCTTGCATTAAAACACTTCCTTCTTGCATTAAAACAACACCAATTCCATTTCCCGAGGCATCACATTCCACAATAAAGTTTTTTGTAAAGTCTAGCGTAGCTAAGACTGGTGTTAGGCACATTTCCTCTTTAAGATGTTCAAAGGCCTTAATTACTTCGGGAGTCCATGAAAATGCATCTTTATTTAATAATTTTATTATAGGTGCTGCTATTCTCCCATAATTCTTAACAAAATTGTAATAATACCTTGTTAACTCAAGAAATCCTTGAAACTTCTTTATGGTTGTGGGGAATTTACATTCCTTAATAGATTTAATTTTGTTAGGGTCTACCTTAACACCCTCTTGAGAAAAATTTTGACCCATATATTCCACCTCTTTTAGTCCAAAGAATCATTTGGATTTTTTTTCATATAGTTGTTTCTCCTCCAATAGTTTTAACACCCTGTCAAGATGTTGAACATGATCCTTCCAAGACCTGTTGTATATTAGTATATCATCAAAAAATGCTAACACAAATTTTATAAGGAAGGGTTTAAAAGTGGAATTCATCAACCCTTGAAATGTATCTTCAGTGTTCATTCTAATTTGATGATATCTTGAATGAAGACCCAAATGGGTAAAATAAATTTCTCCATGTAATTAATCCAATAATCCATCAATCACAAGAATGGGAAATTTATTTTTAATAGTTATCTTATTGAGCTCCCTATAATCTGGACACATGCGCCATGATCCATCCTTCTCATGCACCAATACTACTGGAGCAGAGAAATAACTTTGACTAGGTTGAATTATACCAGCCTCTAACATTTATGCAATCATACGATCAATTTCGTTGTTTTGGACATAAGGATATCTGTAAGGCCTGATGTTTGGAGGAACACTTCCTGGAATCAAATGAATAGCATGATCATGATCACAAATGGGTGGGAGTCCTTGGGAGCTTCAAACACCTTGGAATGATTGTCCAAGACTTTTTGGAGATAGGGAGAAATAGATTATTTTGATTTTGGAACTTCTAGTGAGCATAATTGTGAAATTACGCCTCATTTTTATTTCTTCAGAAGATTTTTCATGAGATTAGAGCTTATTATCTTTCCCTGCTTTCTTGTGATACCCCGTCATTCAACTTACTTTCCTTTTGAAAAAAATTTCAAGAAAAGTTCTTAAAGATTAAAAACTACCATCCCCAAAGATTGTAACCATTGTACTCCTAGTACAACATTAACACCTCCCATTGGAATGGAAAGAATTATGCTATTCGATACATATTCCCCTATGGTTAGATTGATATTATGGCATTTTCCAGAGCAATTTATAGTCCCTCCATTTGCAACCATCACTTGACACTCTAGTGTTGGGTATAGGAAGAAATTTAATTCCTTGGATACCTTCAAATGAATAAATTTATGGGTACTACCTAAATCAATCAACACTATTACCTTTTTCTTCTTGATATGTCCTTATACCTTAAGAGTTTGAGGAGTGGTAATTCCTACCAATGGATTACAGGATATGGTCGGTCTCATTTCTTCTTTCTCTATGGTTGTTTCTTGGTGTATATCCTCTTCTTTTGAAGTTTCTTATTCATTTTCTTCCTCCTCTTCAAAATCTATGTAAAATAATTTCTTCTCAGCACACCTATGACCTTTAGTCTATCTTCTATCACAATTGTAGAAAAGCCCTTTCCCTCTTTTTTCTTCCAATTGTTGTGGTGTGAAAATTAGAGGTTGTGGATGTCTAGGAGTAGCAACACTTTCATCTTTATAGATGTTAGTGGTAGGCTTCCTTGTCGCCATAAATTTACTTTCAGTTTTTCTTTCCAACCTGAATTCCTTCTCTAATGAATTATGTTCCCAAAGGTGAACCTCATGTTGGATGTTATCCTTTAAAGTCCCTATGAAGACATAAATCCTGTGTTTCTCTGGAATATCAATTACCCTTATATTCAATTTTTGGAAGTCCTCAATGTGCTCCACCATTTAACCCTTTTGTTTTAGATTGATCAATTGGCTAAATAAGGTGTTTCTCTTTATATATTCACAATGTGCTATCATTTCCTTCGTAAAAATTGACCAAGTGACAAATTTTTTAGAGATAAAAGCCATCGATACCATACAAATGTATTTTGTTTTAAATGTAAAGTTGCAATGCATACCTTTTGTGTGTTTTTCACATTATAGAGATCAAAATATTGCTCCATCTCTAGTATCGATGATACGCGATCCTTTCCATCAAAATTCCTCATATCCATCTTTTGAATATGGTGGGTCTTCAATCCAACATTAGAGTTTATGAAATCATGAGTAACATTTCTTTTGTTCTCATCATGAGTTTCCTGTACTACCTTTTTTCCATTAGGAATCATCTCTTGTATCAACTTTGCCAAACCTTCATAAAAACCTTCCATGTCTTCTTTTATATCATTCTTTATGTCTTCCATGTTATCCTCCATGCCATCCATGTTAGCTTCAATGCCATCCATATTAGCTTCCATTCTGTCCATCTTAGCTTCCATGCCATCCATATTAGCTTCTATTTCTTTGTTCAAAACATCCATATTATCTTTGATGCCTTTTTTCAAACCATCCATATTGGTTTCCACACCTTTCTTAAAAACTTGCATTTCATTTTTTGTTTCTCTTTGCGAGAGTGAATTTTGCTGCACTTTCTCTTGTAATTTTGATATATCATGTTGCACTTCTTCCTCTTCATGAGTCATAGTAGATCCTTCTAAGGGCTTAATGGGTGTTGAATTATTTTTTGGGGGGAATTTTAGAACCCAATACTGATATCTATGCTTCGATATTCCCTTGGAATCACTTCAAGCTGATTTTTAAAACAATACTTGTGCAATTTGAAAAAAAAAAATACACACATTTTTCTTGCTTTTGAGGATCTCAATATTGAAATTGATGTATCTTTGTAATTTCAAAACCTTGATATTTAAGCTACGATCCTATAATATCCCACTAGGTATTCTTTCTAATGCCACAGGTCTCACCTAATTTTTATTCTTCAAGAAAAAGTTCTTCCAAATATCCCACAATGACCTAATTATGGAATGGTTTAGTGGAGCGAACTTGAACGACATGCAAAATGTCACTATTTCCTCCTTTTTCTCTGAAATTGATATAAATAAATCTATATTCCATGTAATTTCAGCCACTTTTTACAAAATTCCAATCCCATGCTCAGAGAGAGTTATGACGATTTTCCCAAGGTCACCGCTTTGAGATGAAATTCGGGAGCCTGAAAAAACCCTAACTTCCACAGATCATATATCCAAAATATTGCGAACCGAGATATGAAATGTTTACACAAAATTCCTTAGGATTTATTTGCAAATGGTTTTTTTTTAGCGTCTGAACCTTTGTAGAAAAAAAATTATAGTGAAAATTCCACAATGACTTGTTTGAAGCAGTGAAACCCTAGAATCCAAAGCTATGATACCAAATGTTATGAAACCAACTCCAAGAATAGAAGAAAAGATTTATCAATGCCTTATAAATAAACCACTTTGAGGGGGCACCCTCCTTTACATTACATAAATAAACAATTCTTGGATGATTAAAATGAAAAAACCTCTTTCTATATATAGGAGTACATGGGGTCACAAAATAATCCTTGCCAACCTAACAATATTAATATAAGGGCCAAGAATAGAAATAGTGGGGTTTTATGGGGCACAATAATAACAATATGGGGACTACAGGGGTACAAAAATAACAATAAGGGAGCTACACTACAACAACAAGAGACTACACTAGGAAAAATAATGGATAGGCCTCTTCATTATTTTAGGAAAAATAAAAGAAAGTACACAATAAAGTACATGATTATAATGGAATTCTTGGAATGACTTGAAAATGGGATGTTCAAATCCAAAATTTGACTACACCAGTGAAATCCCTGCGAAATTATGAATAATATGAGTATAAAATTGACCAAATTATGACACCGTGAAGTCTGAACCCCCTAAAAATCTCCAAGGTTCCAAAGCAGAAAGAATATGCCAAAAGTATCATCTAAGAAATTCCCTTGAATATAACACATAATATTTTGCAAAATATTCCCCTATGGATATGTTAATAGCACGGGGTTCCACAGGCTTGCATTCGTTGCCCACATAGCTCATCTACTCTATGTTTCACCCACCTCCTTTCCATTCTGCGACCTCCTTTGCTTGTTGCGTTGTTGAATGCTTAATGTGGGTTTAAAAAGAATAGTCATTGGAAATGTTTACAAAATTTTCGGATGATAGGTTGGTTGGGGTGTTATATTTGGTTTATTGGTGGTTGGGATGGTCCCATTTTCAAACCTTGTAGTCCTAACCTTTTTCTTTAAAAATTAATACATTGTATATATTTTTAAAATGTTTGTTAATGCCACCACTAAATTTGGTAGAATGTCGCCATATTTGATCATTTCTACCAATTTTGGCCATCTTCTCTGAACTTATCTAGAGCCCGACTAAAACCACCACCAAATTTAGTCACATGCATTGAAATTTATCTGGAGAAAAACTAAAATTTGTCAACTTCCAAGTTTGACTGACATGTTGACCAGCTATAAAATTTTCATAAAATCCATATTGAGGTGCCTTGCATGTTGTTAGAATCATTTTGATGAGATCTTCAACTTGATGCCGATTTTTCTGAGATTTGAGGACTTCATTTTTTAGGCATTTTGGGATCCTCGTGGATGAATCCTCTCGACTGAGAATATTTTTGTCCTCCAAAATCCTTATCAATCAACAATTAGGTGAGGTAATTACTCCCTCACTTTCTCCTTTTCAATCCATCATTACTAGGATGCATTCCTTGAAATCCACTTGTAGGTACTCCACATACCCCCCTTGTGAAATATTCATTCTTTTGTCTAGGATTATATATTTGCGAAAATTGTCCAAGTAATTTTGAGAAAAATCATCCATCGATGGAACTTGACCACTCTCCTTTGGATCAATGACCATAGGTAGTTTGTAAAGTTTCAAGTTCTCAATGTTGAAAACAGAATTCATCTACATATATGCTAGAAGATAAAGGTGATAAGCATTTGCTCCAATATTTTCTAGCATGGAGAATGGAACATATCCAATTGGTTTGAAATTCTTTCTGTCTCCCTTCAATCTGCCCTAGATGATGTGAAAGCATACCCTGTCTCCAACCTAGAATTGGTGATCAAATTTATGTTTGTCATGACATAATTCATATAATTCCGAAATATTTTCCAAATATTCGTACACTACATCATTTGGATTTGAATTTCATTGAATGAACTTGTGAGCTCTATCTTAATGACTTTTTTCATTCGAATACTCATCTTTTGCAAATACCAAATCTAAGGGATCTTTTGGCATGTACCCAAAGCGTGTCTCAAATGGTGAACTTTGAGTATAAGAGTGAAAATTATTGATGTATGCATGATTTCCATAATGTATCTATTCATCCCAAAAAAATATGATGCTTCATAAAATACCCTAGGAGAAAATAAACCACTATTTTGTTAGTGATCTTTGTCTGTCCATCAGTCTATGGATGGAATTCCATAATCCTCTTGAGCTTTGTTCCCATAATATTCTATAAGCTTGTCCAAAAATCTCCAAGGAATTGAGAGTCTCATTCTGAAACAATGGATGTGGGTAGTACAAAATGGACCCATAATTTTTAAAGTAAACATTGAGCAGTATGCTTAGCAATAATTTTCTTATTACATGGAATCAAGAAACACCTCTTATTAAGCCTATCCACCATTATATACAAGTAAACATTACCCTTTCTTGACAAAGGAAAACCCCCTACAAAATCCACGAAGATACTCTCCCAAGAATGAGAAGAAAAAGGGCACGGTGTGTATAACCCCAATTTTTTATTAGTGGGCTTACAAACAGACTACATCAAACACCCCTTTACATATTTAGTTACACTTTCTTTCATTTTATGCCAATAACAAAACCTATGCAAATGAGACATAGTTTTTCCTACCTCAAAATGAACAGACACAAGAGAAGTATGAGATTCTCAAATTACATGGACTCTTTCACTTGTACGAATACATATATTTCCAAGATGGTAGAGTAATTTATCCCAGAAATGGTAGTTCTCCACCTGTGATCCATGGGTAGCTTCTCATATACTTATTTAAAACCTTCATCAATAGAATATTGTTCAACATAGTTTTCATGAGATAAGGAAGCATTGTTTAGTGAAAATAAATGTAGAAACAAGAGGTCTAGAAATAATATCTACCACTTCATTACTTATACCATTCTTGAACTTGATTACCAAATGGAACTATTGAAGGAATTCCATCCACTTGAATTAATGGTCCTACTGCAACTTGGTATGTGACTAGAGATATTGTAAAGGTTGGTGGTCTATATATATGATAGTATCATTCCTAATCAAGTAATTATTCAATTTCTTGACACTTTGAACCAATGAATAAATTTATTTGTCATACATGGGATAGTTTACAATAGCTTGAGATAATTTCCCAAAATGGTGACAAACCAATTTATGAGACTACATCAATACGACACCCATGGAATAACCATTGGAATCTGTATCAATTTTTAATGGCCGCTAAAGTCTAGCAAGGCTAGTACTAGTCCTATGCTGATAATTTACTTTAATGTATTGAAAGCCTTCTACTACTTTCCTCCCCACTGAAATATTTTCTTCACAATGTTTAAGGCATGCAAAGGAGATGCAATGATGGAGAAGTTAGCTATGAATATTCTCCTATACTGAACTACTCCCAAGAATATTATCACTTCAATTATATATGGTTAGGCCACTTGAAAATTACATCAAAATTGGAAGGATCAACTTCTAGTAGACCTCCTCCAACAATATTACCCAAATACACAAAAAAAGTTTTTCCAAATTCACATTTCGAAAATTTTACATACAATTTCTCCTTTTGCAAAGTATCTAGTACTTTTTTGACATGTTTTACATGATCATCCCATGTTTTACTAAATAAAAGTATATAATCTAGGTATACAAACACAAATTCATATAAAAATGGTTGAAATACAACATTCATTACCCTCATTAATGTAGTTGGGGCATTGAAAATCCAAAATGGCATTACCAACCTCTTTAACAATCCTTGTTTAGTTTTAAAGTTAGTATTCGATACATCATTCTCTTCAATTTTGATATCCTAGTAAGGACTACACAAATCCAAATTAGTGAAATAAACAACATTCTTCAATTGATCAATCAAATCATTCATATGAGGGAGAGGACACTGATTTTTCACCATGAACTTATTGAGATCTTGATAATCCACACACATTCTCCATGTTTCATCTTTCTTCGACACCAACACAATTAGTGAAGAACAGGGGGATGAAATAGGTTTGATGATTCCTTGATACAATAAGTCTTGCACCTATTTCTTGATTTCTTCCATTTCTATAGCTGAAATCCCGTACATTCCCACATTTGGTAGAGGGGCATCATGTTGAAGATCAATTTCAAGCTAAATTTCTCTGTTAGGAGGAAACCAACCTAGTTCTTGAAAAATATCATCATAATTATAGACAATATAAAACATTTCTTTCCTCTGAGAAGGAGTACAACCTTTGAAATAATTATATGGTTCAATATGTTTTTCCCTCATAACCTTGAGCATACATTTCTTATTGGAGTTAATGAGTCTCTTCATATACCTTACAATGAGAAGGATTTAATTTTTTTTCATGTGGTGAGCTCTGAAAAAATATTCCACCCCCTCTTTGGTGAGATGGTACTTGTTCTCATGCCTAAAAGATATTTCCTTCTTGTCCTACAAATATGGAATTCCAAAGGCTATGCCACAAACTTCAAGTGGGAAAACATTTAGATAAACCTCATCTATCAGCTTTGAAGAAATGACAAACCTATCCCTACATTTCTTGGTGACATTGAGTTTTACATTGTCACATACCTGACCAAAAGGATATGGTTTTGGATGAGGTTTGGTTTATAGACACAACTTATTAGAAATTAATTCTAAGATCAAATTAAGTTGAGAACTTGGATTAACATTGTATCTATTTTGGTGCGCTTATATACAAGCCTAATATGGAACAATTCACTTATTTTTTATTCATAAACATGAGATTCATTTGAAAAAATTGAACTAACATGATTTTTATAACCTGAATTAGCATGAAGGGAAATTTTACCTAGGATACCAATAGTTGTAATCCTCATCCCAGCACTAGAAATGGACACAAGGTCTTGTTTCACTGTAGCAACTGTCTTCTACTTCACTTTTCCACCAAAGGTCTTAGGCTTCAATTCTAGATGCAACGTCCAACAATCCTCCTCTTCCTAGCCTTATTTCTTGTAATGAGTGTCAGATATATTCCCTTCCTATTTCTTAGTTGTCACTATCTTCTTTCCCTTTCCTTTCCCTTTGAAATTTTTGTTATGAGGTTTGGATGATGGATTCTTTCGATGATCTTCTTGTCCATGCTTTCCCCTATTTTCAAGATGAATTTTTTCACAGTAGCTTAGTATAAATTAGTAGGATCAAACAACAATAATGAATGCTGAAGATAACTAGGTAAAGTGCCAATATATTTCATCAAAGTATCATGTGAGTCTAAAGGAATATTAAATGCCAATGTTTTCTCCCTAAACTCTTCTATAAAACTTTGAACATTTTGACCTTTTCCCTATCTCAAAATTTTCCATTCCATCATGGTTTTTTTCTGGTAAAACAATGGATAAAATTTCCCTCTTAATGTGGAAACAAACTTATAGAATGTAGAGATGAGTTTACCATTATGATAAATACAAATATTTTTGTCTCACCATAAAAGAGTTGTGCCTCCCTGTTGAAGAGATGCCGACTGAATTTTTGGTTCGTCCTTGTTGTAGGAAATTTTGTCACATCTAGTCTATCAACCTACAAACTGGGTCAATAAGCATCCTTTTATCCCGTGACATCATCATAACACAAATCCCTATTGAATAAAATTTCATATCCTAGAGTTTCTGCCTGAAAATACCTTGTTTCAGTCATTTTAAGGATGAGTGCTTCCTAACCTCCTATTGGAAAATGTTCACCTACAGGTTTCTCCATTGTGTCTTGTGTTGATTGCCTACATGTTACTCCACTATGCACCTACTTTGGTTCTATAATTTCAGGGAAAAGAGAGAAATTTTGTAAGCCCATTTTTCCAGAAGTTTCCAGAATTTGTTACAACCTTTTACCTTAGATAAAAAATTCAGATCCTATCCTATCCTACCTTGGATTTTCCATCGATTATCCTTTGATCCCATCCTCCCATTAAGAGTGGATCTTAAACCTTATATTATTAATTGGATAATAAATCCCACTTATTCTCGTCACCTATATATTTGTGACCATCCAAAATCTAGGTGTTGGATTTTGGAGGTAGAATTATACCCTCATGTTGTTTTTGTAAATAGTTAGAATTCCATGCATTAGGGTGATTAGAGATGCACTTTGTGAAAACTATATAAAAATTCATCCCGAAGGAGCTCTTATACATGATATACTTATATTTATGGTTGTAACTCCTTCCGTTTATATTAATAAAAAAATTTCTTTGTTTCCCTAAATCTGATGTTATTATTTCATGTATTTTGATGCCATGTTGATCCATAGAATGAAGTATTTAGATGATGCCGCATAGATTCCAAATATCATTGGCGTGTGTTTTCTGATTGTGCAAGTTATAGTTTTGGCAGAGAGAGGTAGGATTGGAGAATTAAAGCTAAGAAAGGAGTGAAGCATATGTCATATTCTACGTAGGATTCATCCCATTATATATTTACTTTAAGGAAAAAATAACTACTTTTTCCTTCTATTGTTCTAGACTAAGCCACCTAGTCCAGGGAAGATAATTATGTTCACAACCATAGATTTCATATAATAAATTAGCGACTCCACTTGGGATAAGTATACTATTTTTGTGGTTTCTTTGTCCTTAGTGTTTTTTTCACCTCTTGTTTGG
Organism: Pinus albicaulis; assembly: GCA_034641835.2. NCBI lineage: Eukaryota > Viridiplantae > Streptophyta > Pinopsida > Pinales > Pinaceae > Pinus > Pinus albicaulis. The sequence continues at coordinate 533,622,061 of CM076584.1, forward strand.
ACCTTCATTGTCATCTTCAATCAAGAATAAACCTAGGAAGACATTTCATTGAGTCTCAATTGAAAAATTTGTGCCGAAACTCTCCTTTTCTTGACCAACTATCCCTCTGGTATAGGGACAAAACATTTCACCTCTATAGAGCCTTCTCTATGCCTACATTTCCAGGTGCTAGAGCTTGTTTGGCACCTACATTGGCCCCTGTTCATGCATCAATTTTCCTTTGTCTCGATTTTATTTCTGATAAGGATACTTTCAACTGCTCTTCCTTGAGTCTTGAGTGTCTTGTGGTTCCTTTGAAGCCTCCATTTGGTTGGAATTTGTGTTTAAATGCCTTTGATAAAGATTTATTAATATTTTACTTTGTTATTATCATTAGATTTCTTGCAAAATAATTTCGTTTGATCAGTGGTTACTTGGAGGAATTTTTTTTCTAGTCCTCATTTTGAAAAGTTTATTTGAATCATTGGTTAAAATTTTCATGTTAGATTTCTTCATTTTAAAAAAATTTTATGGGATAGAACACCCTAGGGTTTGGGTTGGCAACCCCAATAGAGCGAAGGGCATTCAAAAACAATAAGAAAGAAAACATGCAGTCCTAATTCTTAAACTAGTAAAGTGGGATGAAGGAATAGTACTCATAGGTCCTACGATTGAAGGAGATCCTACAGGGTTCAAACCCTTTGCTTCTTCCAATTCTTGAAAACATGAAACTCATTCAATAAAAACATATATACTAGGACTAGCTCAAAGCATGTTCAAGATATAAATGTTAGATCATATAAGCATATAGTTATAAAACATGAAATAATTCATAATAATATCATAACATGAGTTAAATAATAAAGATCATAACTGTCAAGAACATGCCATAGCTTCCTTATTGATGTTTTCAAAGAAATGTGGATGAATACCACCAGATTTAGCCATGGCTCCAAGAGAAACCATCCTCTTGATCCATCAAGCCCAAGCCTCAACGATCCTCTCCCAAGTGCATACACATAGATGTCATATAAAGGAGATGAACATCTCTATGAGGAAACAAGGGTTTCCTATACCTAGGAGTGCAGAAGGTATAGGGATAAATCAAACTTTATTAGGGAAAAATTGGTTATAATATCAATATCCTATCTTTCTCTCCCTTTAGGCCTTCCCATGAGGTGTATTTACACCACCCCAAAATAGTTGTTTCAGTTGGGATACATATAGGCCACAGGCTCCTATAGGTAGGATTTCAGTGTAATCCATATACCCCACCCAAAAAATAGGAATTTTTATATTTTTTTATATTTCAAATTATATACGCGGGTTGGATATAGATTGACTTGTGTGTGTACACACTTTTTGGAGGGAATAGTCATGTATGGAATTTAAAATAATGTGTTTTAAAAAAAGGACCAAGTCTGAACGGAAAGGGATGCCCAAGGCCATGTCTTAGAGCATCAAGTATACAAGGGTGAAAAGTGATGCTATAAAAGAGGCGCCCTACTATATGAGGTTAGAAGGGGTACATGATGGCCAAAATGTATTAAGTGTATAGAAAGAATCATGCGAGGAATTGGGAGGATATCAGTAGATTCCAGCCTGCCAAAAACCAATGGAAGAGATTAGAAATCAAGCTCATGTCAGAGGCAGGCATGCCCATGCTCAAAGAATGTAAGGCATGTTTGCATATCAGGTATAGAGTAGATCCAATATGTATATAAGTACAAAGGAAACTGAGAAATACATAGTAGATCATTTGACCATAGTCTCAAAATTATATATCATGGTCATGTCATAATATAACATATAGAAGAACTGATCAATGATGCCAAAGGAGATATCTGTTCACTGGTGTCACATAATTGATCCTTTAAGTAACAAGTCATAAAACTGGAATAATGGTATTGCAACCAACTCAGTTGTCAACATATAAGATGTTGTTGTGATGAACTACATCATATAAGGTGGATGGTACCACTAGAAGAAAATTCAAGGAGGTGGCAAGTGAACCAAGGTATTCACTGAACTCCATGGTACATTTATAGACTATGGGAATAAATGAGCTGAAGTTACCATTTGAGAAATTGTTTTATTTCTGGTCATTGATGTATACCATTAACAAATGCGAGACAACTCACCGATAATGATGATGAGATTCAAGGTACCCTAGTACAATATAACAAGTCCAAATAAATGAGTTGAAGTCGAACACTTGAGAGAATCTACAAATCAAAAGACATTAATGTATTCTCACTATTGATAGTGAAGGAGTCTACCACTAATGACTGCAAACCCTAAGGCATTGAAAAATGACTCTAGACATTATTCCCAAAGAAATTACTTGGAGTCAATGGGAAAAGATCTGCTCAAAGGAAGGCATTAAGGCATCCCACATCAATGTAGCACGAGTGTAACCCGCATGCCAATAATTTGGAAGGAATCAGATGAAGAAAGATGAAGTAACCATATCGAAGCAAGTTTTCAGCATACATAAGATGTGGCTAGCACAAGACAGAAACCCTCTTCACCAAAAAATAATGAAAGTTGACACATAGGCAAGGAATGCACCAATATGGTCAAATGGAAACCAAGGTATTGTATGAATCCCAATGTGTGATAATATAAGCTAATTTCAAACAAAAGGGAAACCACTCAGTCAAAGACCCATGATGCTGATCGATGTTGAGTACAAGGTCACCTATCAATGATGTAAATAGGTCGAGGGCACAACTCTAGGCCTACTCTCATTTTAATTTTCATCTTGGGTTTTGTGTGTGAAATTGGAATTCCCTAGTGTGAAATTGTGTATGAGTGTTAATCTCCTTTGAGTGACTTCTCTTTTTATTTTTGAAAATTTCATCCAATTTCATTTTGAGTCTTATGTTCATGAAATATCATATTTTGTTTTCATTAGGGGAATTTTAAGGTCTAAAATGGGCCTCCTAATGAAATTATAAAATAATAGTGGAAATAATAAAATAATATTATATTACATCATCAAATTTTAGAGGGAAAAAATAAAAAAACTACTTTTTCAACTTGTATTTTCAACTCATCTCCCTATGGGTTTAATCAATTTTTTAGTGGGAAGACTCGTTGGATAAATAATTTGGTTGCTAATCCAAGGAGTACCCATGTTTCATACTTTTGATGGACCTTGCACCAAGAAAAATGAGAAATACATGAAAAAAATGATTGCAGTCACGTTTTTTCATGTATTTCTCATTTTTCGTGAAGCAGGGTCCATCGAAAGTATGCAACATGGGTACTCATTTGATGAGGAATTAATTTTTCCATCCAAAAAGTAATCTCGCTCTAAATTTGAGTAAAACCTTTGGGATATAAGTTGAAAATAAAAGTTGCAGAAGTAGTTTTATTATTTTACTATTTTTTAATCTTTTTACCTTTTCAACCCAAAAATGGTGAATCATCTGCCATGGTTGACATCATCATGTTGAATCCTATTGGTTCTTATAGAGTTTATTTTGGTTGTACATTTTTCTTAGGAGGCTCATTTTAGACCTCAAAATTTCTTTAATGATTTAATACAATATTCTTGTGCTTTTTTTCATTAATTCTCTTGCATAGATTACATTGGCATAGTTATAATTATAATTTTCACAACAGGAAAGGAAATTCTGCATAGATTAAATTTGCATAGTTTTCAGGGGAATCATGCATAGATTAAATTTTATGATTTGAAATCTTTCAATGCTTTCAATTGAATTGGAATAATGAAATTGAAATCTCTAGTTAGGAAGCTCTTGTTTTCTGCATATTTGATTGTTGCATTGTTGTTTTCACCTCTTCCCTACACTAGATAGCTTTTATAAAAAATGAAAAGAGTTGTTTTCATCATATTAGTTTCATTATAGGTGTGTGCATGTGACATCGAGGTTTTAGCTTTGAAATCGAAACATAATTCAAGATAAACTCTAAAATTCTTCTCAATTATCCTACGAATCATTTGAAACTTAACGACACACATAGAGGTTTCGACTAGAGACATGTTTCGGCATTGTTAAATGTAGGAGTTGTCATTTTTTCTAGTATTGCATTCGAAGGTTGATATCCCAATCCATTTATGTAAGTGTATTAGATCGTTCTCCATGAATCCTTGGGTAAATCGAATGGCGCTCCATGCATGATAAGTATACAGGAACTCTCTCATCGAACGATTATGCATTAGACAACACTGCTACGGAATGCATATTGACGTATCGATAAGTATATTTTTGAATTCCCATATAGGTTTCTATCCTCACCATAGGTAACCATGTTAGGCTCCTTTTATACTGTGATATACCGAACATAACATTCAAGGATATTTCCTGCACGTATGTTAAGTCGTTGGTTCTCTACGGTGTATATTGCAGTTGATGGTTATTTGGTAAACACTTATGCCTAGTTACCCCTTTTTTTTATTTGTGTCGTTAATTTATAAATCAATTAATTGACTGTGAAACAACATCCTCACCATGGAAAAATGCCTTAGAATATCTTAGGTTGAGATTAATGGAAACAATTCTCAACTCCACCAATCAGGAAGCCTCTTTGACGGGAATCTTAATCCCTTTCCTTATTTTGGAAATATTTGTGCTCCTTATATCGCAACATTGTCCCTTCCTGGATTTACCATTGGTTTTCTAGTTTGGTTATTTTTTATCACTATGGTTTTAAATTTCCAAAATTCTCCTCAACTAAGTTCTCCTCCATCTCAACAATATCAACTTCACGTTGATCCTAAAGTTGGCCCTTTTCATTCTTCACCTATTATTTCTTCATTATTTTCTTCCTCCTTTCCTGGTGAAATTATTGACTCTAGTAGCCAGGAAGATAAGAAGAATAATAAAAGTACGAAGAAGAAGAACAAAAATAAGGAGTGGGGGAGCCATGAAACCATTACTATGGATGCAACTAGTATGGAGAAATATTCCAATCATCCCTGTAAATTTAAATTCCCTTGAAATTTATGTAAGGGTGAAAAAAATTCTTAGAATTTGTCCTGGTATTGCCAAGATATTAGACATATTGTCCAAAATATCACATCAACCTTTGTCATCAGCCTTTGGAGATCATGCTAGTGATAAACCATCAGCTACTGATAGTGAGGTCCATGGGAATAAGGGAAAATTAAAATTTTCATGCAATTTATGTGACGATAATCATCATATTCACCTTTGTACTTATATGGATGAAGCCTTCAAAGTGTTGGAAAACCTTATAGCTTCTTAGCCTCATCTTTCGTCTAATTATCAAAAGATTTCCCCTGATCTTGCACTAGTTGATGAAGTGATTGATTAGAATATGAATCCAAGAAATCCGACTCTCTGAATGTGCATCCCATGAGTCTGCTCTTGACCAACCATTGTTTGATAACATGGTTGACTTGATTCCACCTTCATTTGTTCGTAAATTTCTCATAGAGAGTGAGCTTCATACTGCTCAAGTTCTTCTCGTTTCTTCATGTTCCAATGAACTAGGGAATATTTATCCCATTCCCATGACACAGGGGGGAAATCCTCCCATTCTCACAACACAAGGGAATATCTCTCCCATTCCTATTGCATAATGGGGTAGTCCCCCCATTCCCATGACACCCCTTCCAAGTACTATGGTCATTTCATTTGATTGGAGTCGACTAACAAGATATCGTCTTCCTCCATACATGCCATTCCAGATCAAAGTATAGGATTATAATGTTGTCGTACCTGGCATAATAATAAATAAAGGCACGTCTATTAGTATTATATCTTGAACTTCTTGGAAAGCTTTTGGTTCCCATAGCTTATTCCCGTTACCCACAATATGTTTGCTTTTAACAGAGGAACCATTAAACCATGAGGGATCCTTCATAAGTTTTCTATTACTTTTGGAGTAAATAATGTCTATATCGATGTGATGGTAGTCCAAGGCCCTTTAGATTTTAATTTACTACATGGGAGCGGCTATGTGTATGTCATGGGAGTTCTTGTCTCTTCTCTCTTTCGTGTGATATGTTTCTCTCATGAGGGAAGAATCATGACCATTGATCAAATTTCATTCGTTAGTCCTAATTTGACTCCAAATAAACCAAATTTCATAAATGGTACTTATATGCAAGTGGTTTCTCCCCAGACACATATTAATTATGTCACAACCTTTTCCACGCCTGTGTATACTGATGATCTAGTCAGTGATATAGTGCATCATGTATGAGGGGAATTGGAGCTCGATATTTCCCTTAAGTCCCTTGGTATGTATCCCTTCCAGAGTGTTGTTATCCAATCTGATGAGAACCTCGTCGAAGATATGGCCTCTTATGTGCCATGAACAAGGTTTCCAGAGCAAAGTTCCTTTTCTTGTGCCAAGAAACTTAAAAAACGAAACAAAGTTTTTTGGAGAAAAATTCCTTGTCTTGTGTCAAGCTCCTTAAAAAATGAAACAAGGTTTTTCGAGCACAGTTACTTTTCTTGTGTCAAGTTCCTTAAAAAATGAAACAATTACTCTGAGCAAAGTTCCTTATATTATGTCAAGCTCATTAAAAAATGAAGTAAGACATCAAAGCATAGTTCTTTTGATGTGTGAAGCTCATCAAAAAATTAAAGAGATCCCCTTCCAATTTGAGTCTTTGATTAGATATCGTAAATTCCCAGTCGAGTTCTTCACTTGATCTCATAAATGAACCTTCATTGTTGTTGACACCTAATCCTAAGAGATTGGGCGAAATTGTACATTAATGTAAATAGAAAATAATGAAGTTGAAGAGACACTGGGAAATGAATCCCAAGAGTCTCACATCCATGTATATTTTCATATGCATCCTTAATCAATTCATTCAGTCTTTACGATTGAGTTACCTCCTGGCCTGACATGGTATCAAAGCCAACTCCATTTTAGCTTTACTTCCTTTGTAACCCCCTTCTGTTCTAGGCATTTTGTAGAAATGACATCCTTTGCCATATTCTTTGTCCTTTGTGCCTGCGTTTTATTGAATAAAATATTGAGCGCATTGTGTTAATGAACATTGTTACCGATAAAATAGGTAACCGCACTGTTACCTACTTTTTTTTGGTAGCATAAAAAGCACCTGATTTTGAAAAGAGGTGATGGAGAATCACCCCCTTTTTTTGTGCACATTTTTGACACTCTAATATTTTTATTTATGAAGTATGAATATTTGTTTTAAAATGTTAGTGATTTTCATGCTAATTTTGAAACGTATTGATGCAGCATCAATTTTTTTTTTTAGAACGGTGATTTTCAGGCTAATTTTGAAATGTATTGATGCAGCATCAACCTTTTTTTTAAGAGGTGACTTTCATGTTGGTAATAAAACAAAAAACTTAGATTAAAAAAATATATATAAAAACAATAAAAATGTAAAAAAAAAACAAAATTAACTCGTAAAAATAAAAAATTTAGACAAAAATAAATTAAAAAAAAAAAAACAAAAATATTCGAAAATTATATCAAAAGAAATGACAAAATTTGAAAAAAAAACACATAATTTAAAGAAAAAAGTTAAAAATTAACCAAAAAAAAAAAAAAAACATCAAAAACATTTTTTTCTAAGTTATTAAAAAAAACCATATAATTAAAAAAAAATTAAAATAGAAAATTTAAAAATAATTTAAATTACAAAATTAAAATTTAGATAAAAAAAATAAAATACAAAAAGGAAAAAATTAAATTTAAAAATTTAAATTAAAAAAATAATAATAGTAATAAGAAAAAAATACAAATTTTAAAATTAACAAAAAAAAAAAAACAAATTTAAAATTGAAAAAGAAAATTAAAAAAAAAAAAACTATCATTAAAAAACAAAAAAAAATGAAAAAAACCACGTGCAAATAATTAAAAAACAAATATCCATAAATTTACTATTTTTTTTTAAATGAAACAATTTTAAAAATTTTAAAATGAAAAACTAAATAAACTTAAAGATTAAAAAAAAATTAAATTAAATTAAAATTTAATAAATTTAATAAATAAATTTTAAATTTTAAAAAATAATTAATCTAAAATATTAAATTTAAAAACAAAATTAAAAAAATTAAAAAAAAAAAGGCAAAAAAAATTAAAAAAATTAAAAAAAAAATTGAATTAAAAAAAAAAAAATTAAAAAAAATTCAAATTAAAAAAAAAATATTAAAAAAAAAAGAAAAAGAATTTTTTGATCGTAGTGGCACCGCTAATCGGCCTCCCGCCCAGGTGGGGGCGGAGGATAGCCTCTTGGCAGGCACAGAGGCTGCATGCAAACCCTCGCCCGCCCAGCGGCCGGCCTCTGCCGCCACCTGGGCGGGAGGTCGATTCCGAGAATCGCCCTCCCGCACAAATGGCGGCGAAAGTCGGCCGGCCCAGCGGCCGGCCTCCGCTGCCACCTGGATGGGAGGCCGATTGGCGGCGCCACCATGATCAAAAAATTCTTTTTTTTTTAATTTTTTTAATTTTTAATATTTTTTTTTTTAATTTGATTTTTTTTTTTAAATTCAAAAAATTTAAAATTATTTTTTTAAAATTTATTTTTTATATTTCAAATTTAATTTTTTTAATTTTTTTTGTTTTTGATTTGTTTTTTTTTTTAAATTTTATTGATTTTTTTGTTTTTTATTTTATTTTTCTAAATTTTGTTAATAATTTTTATTAAATTTTGTATTTTTTTTATTTAATTGATTTTTTTTTTTAATTTCATTTTTTTTTATTATTAAATTTTATGTTTATTTTTTTCATTTAATTTTTTAAAGTTTAATAAATTTTGTATTTTTTTTTTAATTTTTTAATTTTTTATTATTATTTTTTTAATTACACAGAATTTTTAATAAATTTTGTATTTTTTTTTTAATTTTTTAATTTATTATTATTAATTTTTTAATTACATAAAAATTTTATATTTGTTTATTTCAATTAAAATTGTGTATTTAAAATGAGATTTATTTTTTAATTAAACTTCATATTTTCAAAAAAAAAAAATTAATTTTTTTTTTTATTTAATATATTTTTTTCAATTTTTTATTTTTAATTGATTTTTAAAGTTTTTTAACTTTTTATTTTAACAATGTTTTTTTTTTTTCATATATATATATATATATATATATATATATATATATATATATATATATATATATATTTCAAAATTTATTTGTTTATTCATTTATTTATTAAAATTTAATATTTTTCTTTTTTAAATTTAATTTGTTATTTTAATATTAACATTTTTTTAAAATTTAATAAAATCTAATATATACATTTTTAATTTAATTATATATATATATATATATTATTTTTTAAAATTTATTTGTTGTTTTAATACATATTTTTTAAAATTTAATAATTTTACTGTATTTTATTTTTCCTTTTTTATTTTTAATTCATTTTTTATTTTTTTATTTTAATTTAAATAATGTATTTTTTTTTAATTTTCTATTTTAAAGTTTTAAATTTATGAAAATTTAATATATTTCTTTAAATTTATTTTTTTTATTTTAAATTTTTTTTTTTTTAATTTTAAATTTAATAAACATTTTCTTTTTCTTTTTTTAATTTTAATTTCTATATTTTATTTTTTATAATTTCTTTCTTTTTTAACTTGTTTTTTTTTTCTTAAATTTTAGGTTTTTTTAATGTTTGAATTAAAATTTTTATTTTGTTTTTATTTTTGTTTTTTTATTCCTATATATTTTTAAATTTTAAGCTTTAAAATGTTTTTATTTTTTAAATTTATTTTTTTCTTAAATTTTAGATCTTTTTTTAATGTTTGAATTTTAAAAATTAAAAAATGTTATTTCTATTTTTAAAAATGTCAAAAATATGACACAATTTTTTTATTTTTTTTTTGTTCCAGCATTAACTGGTTTTGTTTTGAGGGTGTTTTTTCAGTCCTTTTTTCAAGAAATAATTTTTTTTTAGCATAATTTTATAAAATGTTGAAATTTGACCTTAAAAAAAAACCAAGTGCATTCTGGAATACACTTTTTTTTTGTTTTTGGGGTGTTTTTTCATGTTTTTTGAGTCTTTTTGGGCTAGAGTTCCCGTTTTGATGTCAGGTTACCTATTTCATCGATAACAATGTTAATGGTGTCGATATTGTGAATAGGTACTATTGTTTTGGTATATGAGCTTCCACCTCTACACACCTCCTCATATATGCTTTAATATATGCATATGTCCTTCGATCACCATGCTTCACTGCGCCCTTATCCCTCACTTCACAATCGATCACCACGCAGTCGATCATCATGTTGCGTTGTGCCCTCAACCCTCACTTTGTAGTCGATCAGCATGGTCCAACCCATAACTGGCTTCCATGGGTCTCTCTCCCATAGCGCTCCCTCCTATGCACTCCCCCATAGTTGGACCTCCCATGGTCCCTCCCTTTCGCATGCTTCCACAACTTCTGCAACTCTCTACCCTTGTGGACCTCCCTTCTGTGCGCTTCCATGACCTCAACACTCCATGCCTATGGCATCTCTCTGCCTAGCCTCCTCCACACCCCTATGCTCGAGCCATAACCCTCCACTCGGGCCTACGACCTCCTACCAACTCTTCCACTCCCGCCAACCCCAACTATTCCACTGGTCCTTCCACTTGTTGGGTATGTGTTATATTCTTTCCGCAAATAATCACGTGCCGGGGGGTCACAGGGGGGGCAATAGCCCCCCCTGTTAGGGGCTGGGGCAGCGCCCTAGAAAATTTTTCTGGTCCTTATTTTCAGGTGGGCAGATCTTCCCATGGTTTTGTGCGTGGGTTTGCACATGGTTTTGGGGTAGGATGGTTTTCGGCTCGTGGTATTTTGTAGAACCGGTCAAGGGAACTATGGTTATGTTCTAATCCAGGGTTAATGGATTGGGGTTTATGTATGCTTCGACATGTATATATATATATATATATATCTCTGTGTGTGTGTGTGTGTGTGTGTGTGTGTGTGTGTTGTAAAACTAAAATGAATATAATGAAAAATCAAGTTGGCCGTCCCGATTTGGGATCCAGGGGAGTATCTCTGTGTTTATCTGTTTTATGTTTTATGCTCTTGCTACTGTTTATTTTTTGTCTTTAAGATTTGTTTCCAGATAATTTATGTACAAGGTTAAAACCTACATTTGGTATCGAAGCAGTTTCGGCTTCAAGGGGACGAATTTGATTCTAAGGGGTTTTTTGCTCAGGCCTGAGGTAGACCCTGTTCACTGGGAGATCTGCGAGATTGATTCTTGCGGTAAAAGAAGATGGCAAGCGGCGGGAAGATAGAGATCGAGAAATTTAATGGTTAGATTTTTGAGTTATGGAAGCTCAAGATGGAGGATCTACTAGTGGATAAAGATGAGTGGATCGCGGTAGATCTGGGTACTAAACCAATGGTAATATCATATGAAGACTGGAAGAAGCTGGATTAGAAGGCAAAGAGCACAATACGATTATGTGTCTTAGATTCAGTATTGTTGAATGTATATGGGGAAGCTACGATGAAGACCTTGTGGGACAAGCTAGGGACTTTGCACCAATCTAAGTCTCTGGTGAATAAATTGTTCCTACAAAAAAAGATGTATAACTTGAGGATGAAGGATGGAGACTCGGTGACAGAACATTTGAATGCCTTCAATACTATGGTAAGTCAGCTATCATCTGTTGATATTAAAATCTTAGATGAAGATAAGTGCATCAGTTTGTTTTGTTCTCTACCAAACTCATGGGACAGTCTAGTTATTGCAATAGGTAGCAATACAACTACCTCGAATTTTGATGACATTGTCTCAGCCTTGCTATCGGAGGAAATGAGACGGAGAAATATGGAGGGTCAGAATGGAGATGCCTTATTTGTACGAGGAAGGTCCCAGAACATAAACAAGAATAAGGTTTCGAGTGGGAGATCTAAATCTCCTGGAAAGTTTGTAAAGGTGTGTTGGAAATGCGGAAAGGAAGGGCGCTACAAAAAGGAAAGAAGATCTAAAGATCCTGAGAAATGAAAGGGATCTGATGATGCTCCTTCTGTAGAGGAAAAAACCACCTCAGAGGCAAAATAGACTGCATTAGGACAAGAATTTTGGGCAGAGGCAGTGGAGACTTCATGTTACTTGGTTAACAGATCACCTTCATCAGCGTTGGAGGATAAGACTCCACATGAGGTATGGACTGGTAAGAAACCCTCTCTTTCACATCTGATGGTATTTGGATGTGATGCATTGTACATGTTCCAAAGGAGAAAAGGACCAAGTTGGATAATAAATCTGAAAGGTGCATCTTTATTGGGTATAAGGATTGTTTAAAGGGTTACAAGCTTTGGAACCTAGAAACAAGGAAGGTTGTGTACAACCGAGATGTGGTGTTTAGAGAGGTGAAAGATGTTGTTAAACATGAAGTCCTACAAAAGGAACCGGAGAAGATAGAGTTTGAGCTAAAGGAGGATGAATCAAACTCTACAACAGAAGAAGACTCAGAAGAGGAAAAGACACAAACTCTAGTTGTGAGAAGATCAGCTCGGGAAAGAAGACAACCAGAAAGGTATAGTCCATCTGCTTTCTGTTCAAATTTTTCTTTAACTATAACTGATGATGATCCCAGAACTGTCAGGGAGGTAGTAGATTCAGAGGATGGAAAACTTCACGGAAGGAGGCCATGGTTGATGAAATGGCATCCTTGTAAAATGAGGCACAGGATGCAGTGGAGTTGGTGGCTGGAAGGAAGCCCATCGAGAGAAAATGGGTGTTTAAGAAGAAGATGAATGTAGAAGGCAAGGTGGAGAAATACAAAGCTCGGTTGGTAGAAAAAGGTTATTCCTAGGTGTCGGGAATTGATTTTGGTGATATTTTTTCTCCTGCTGCCAAAGTTACTTCTATTAGATTACTTTTATCTGTTGCTGCTACATTTGATTTTGAGGTAGAATAGATGGATTTGAAGACAACATTTCTTCACGGGGATCTGGAAGAGGAGATCTACATGAAACAACCTGAAGGCTTTATGGTGAGGGGGAAGAAAGAATTAGTATGTAGGTTAAATAAGTCTTTGTATGGGTTAAAACAGTCACCAAGGATGTGGTATCAGAAATTTGATACCTACATACAGGGACTTGGCTTCACCAGAAGCAAAGAGTATCACTGTTTTTATTTTAAATTAATTGGTGATCGTGTTATTTATTTGGTCTTGTATGTGGATGATATGTTGTTGATTGGAAATGACAAAGAAATTATCCAAGATTTGAAGACCCAACTATTCTCCAAATTTGACATGAAGGATCTTGGTGCTGCAAACTATATTTTGGGCATGGAAATTAAGAGAGATCGGGCAAAGAGGAAGCTCTATTTAAACCAAAGGGAGTATTTGTAGACTATATTGCAGAGGTTCAATATGCAGGATAGTAAACCAGTGAATGTTCTGATTCCTATAGGTAAAAAGTTGTCTGCTGAAGAGTGTCCCAAGACACAGGTAGAAGAGGAGGATATGTCCCGTGTTCCATATGCAAGTGCAATGGGTAGCCTAATGTATGCAATGGTTTGTACTAGACCAGAAATTGCACATGAAGTGGGAGTATTGAGCAAGTTTATCTCAAACCCAGGGAAGGAGCATTGGACAACAGTAAAGCGGGTTTTCATATATTTGCGTGGCACTAGTGATTATGTGTTGTGCTACCAAAGAAGACCAGGATTGAAAAGAGTGTTGGACATTCGTGGTTTTGTTGATGCAGACTAGGTTGGAGATCTCAACCAAAGAATATCTACAAGTGGGTATGTGTTTAGCCTATTTGGAGGTGCAGTCATTTGGATGAGTAAAAGACAGTCTGTAATGGCTCTTTCAACTATAGAGGTTGAATACATAGCAGCCACTCATGCAAGCAAGGAAGAAGTTTGGTTACAGAGATTGTGTTCAAGTATGGGGTTGGTGTAGCAAGCTATAAGGATAGATTGTGATAGCCAAAGTGAAATTTTATTGGCTAAGAACCCTTCTTATCATTCAAAGACAAAGCACATTGATTTTCAATATCACTTTGTGAGAGATATGGTTCAAGCTAAAAGAGTGTTGCTGGTAAAGGTGGACAGTTTGAAGAATGTTGAAGATGCATTGACAAAGACTGTAAGCACTCAGAAGTTCTCTTGGTGTAGAGAAACAATGGGTGTTGTAGAACTAGGCTAATGACTAAGCTCTCCTGTGGCCCCTTGCGGAAAGAAAAAAACTAGTTGGAGGATGTTGGCTATGTGTTATATTCTTTCCACAACTAATCATGCTCGGGGGGGTCACAGGGGGGGAGATAGCCCCCCCTGTACGTTGCACTAGGCGCAACATTGGGGGGATCACAGGGGGGCAGTAGCCCCCGTTATCAGGGTCTAGGGCAGCGCCCCGAAAAAAAATTTTGGTACTTATTTTCTGGTGGGTAGATCTGCCCATGGTTTTGTGCATGGGTTTGCACATGGTTTTGGGGTACAATGGTTTTCGGCCCCTGGTGTTTTGTAGATCCGGTCAAGGGAACTACGGTTATTTTTTAATCCAAGGTTAATGGTTTAGGGTTTTTGTATGCTTCGACATGTATATATATGTGTTGTAACACTAAAAGGAATATAATGAAAAATCAAGCTGGTCGTCCCGATTTTGGATCCAGGGAAATATCTTTGTGTTTATCTGTTTTGTGTTTTATGCTCTCGCTACTGTTTATTTTATATATTTAAGATTCATTTACAAATAATTTATGTACAAGTTTAAAACCTACATCACTCCCACTCAGGCCTTCTACTCCACCGATGCCTACCACCTCCATCGCCCTACCACCTCCGTCGGCCCTTCCACTCCACGCTCACCATCCCCAATCTCGACCTCTCCTAGTTTTTATCCCCCCAGATAAACCCTTCCCCAGTTGTTACCTTCATAGATAATAACCCCCCTAGATAATATCTCCCCCAATTAATACCTCTGATTTTTTTAACCAAATATTTTTACGGATTTTTTTTTTTAACTGCAAAATTCTCTTTTAGCACTAAAATTCATTTTTTTTTACAGTGGAAACAATTTGATTTTACAAAATTAATTCACTCATATCCATTATGGGAGTTATTCTCTCAGGAAAAGAGAACTATCTTGAATGGTCAAGGAATATTAAACACATACTCATTTTTAATGAGTTGTGGAAAGGAATTTGTGAAGGAGACAGAGAAAATCCACCTACAAAGCCTACAACAGAAAAAGAGACTGCCATTTGGGACAACAAAAATAACAAGACCTGTGCCTTGATTACAACATCTGCAAATGAAGAGGTGAGTCGCCATATTACACCATTTTCAAATTCATATGGAGTCTTGAAGAAATTGAAAGAACTCTATGACTCACATTTAGAACTTGAATTTGTTTAGTTAATGAATAAATTATTCAACCTTGAATTGAAAAATGATGACCCTCTTGATTTAGCATTAAAATTAAGATCTATCCTGCATGATATTAAAAGCACTGGTGTTGAAATTGACATATATAACATAGCTTATGTCAAGGCATTGTATCCCATTTACTCGCACTATCTTGATTCATTGCAAGCAAGTGGAAACCTAAAGGATATTACCTTTGAACCCCATGAGAAAAATTTTACAGAAAGAGAGAAGGATTATGGAAAGAAGACAACCCCTCAGTCTTTTGAAGAAGCTATTTGTTTTTCAGATAGAGAGAAGAATCATGCTCAAGATTCTTCCAGAGGGAGAGGTGGCCGAAGATGACAAGGAAGAAGAAATTTCAGAGGGGGGGGAGGGGGGTATACAAGATGAAAGTAAATTTTTTTATCTTGATTTCATACACTACAACAAATATTGGCATGATGCATCCAACTGTAAGTTGCGTTGGGACAGAATTGAGAAGGAAATAAATGAAGCTAAAGGTACAAATCATGAAAATGACAAAGGTAAAGAACCTGAATCCGATCATTATGTTGTAGCACATTGTGATATTGGAGTAATTGAAGACTTGTTTAATGCTTCACTGCTTCTTGGAGAAATGATTTGTTGCTAGATTCAGGAGCAATATGTCACATGAGTTCTACAAAATATTTTTTTGAATAATTTACTGACAAGGTTGATGGAGCAGTATAATTTGGATACAAGCCATCAGGGCTTGGCACAATCAAGCTTAAGTTGCCTGGTCTTCCAGGCCTTCTTCTACCTGAGGTTCTATAACTCCAAAAGTTGAGGAAAAACTTGTTTTCCTTGGTCCACATCCACTAGCAAGGACACTCCATTCACATGTTTTATGGAAAGGTTGAGGTCATAAAAGCATCAGATCACTTTCTTTTCATGAGAGGGATAGAAGAAGGGAGACTCCTAAAGCTGCAAGGTACCTCTAATCATGCACAAAAATTTGCATTTAATTCTCACCATGATGAAGGTTCATTTCCCTCAAGTATTTTATGGCATGCTATATTTGGACACTTGAGCTATGAAAACCTTTGATTTTTGAAGAAAAATTGTGTTACTAGTTTTCCCACAATTCCTAGGAAACTTAAGAAATGTGATGCTTCTATTCTACGAAAGCAAAGCGAACAATCCTTTCATGATTCACATTCTAGAGAACATAGAAAACTTGAGCTTATTCATTTAGATTTATGTGGTTTCATTCTTGTTCCTTCTGCAAATGGAAATAAATATATGATTAAATTTATCTATGAGTACACCAAAATGTGTTGGGTTTAATTATTGAAGAGAAAATATGATTCTTTTCATACATTCAAGAATTTTCATGCATGGATTGAAATGATGCATAAACACATATTGGATCTTTATGCATTGATAATGAAAAAGAATACACTTCAAATTAATTTGAAAACTATCTTCACCAACATGGGATCAAACATCAAACAACCATGCCTTATAATCCTGAACAAAATGGTGTAGCTAAAAAAATGAAGATGAAAATTTTAGATATGGTACGCTCCATGATGTTTTTCAAGAATGTAAAATTGATGTTTTGGGTCGATTCAGTTCTATGTGTCGTGCACATAATGAATAGGTGTCCTTATAATGAAATTAGAAATAAAACTCCTTATGAAATGTGACATGGCCACATTACTTCGGTAAAGCGTCTCAGGGTCTTTGGTTCCACCTATTATGCTTTGATGCATAAGGAACAAGGAAACAAACTTGGTGCAAGAAGTCAAAAATGTATCTTCTTGGGGTATTCCAATACCTCCAAAGGATATCGTATCCATGATGAAGTTAATAAGAAGTTTGTAGTATCTAGAGATGTCATATTCCTTGAACCTTCCAAGACTGACAATGTTCTTGAGCGAAAACTTGATCATTTGGATAGATTAGCACATACAAATTCATTTTAATAATTTGATAATTAGATTCCACGTCTTGAAGGAGGAATTCCTATACTTAATGAATCTCTGGAATCATCTTCCGAAGAACTCTCTCCCCTACATGAAGAACCAACCATGGATGACACTTAGTGTCATGTGATTGACATAATTGGGAGACTGTATCTTTATTCAATCCCAATTCAGTCAAATGAGCAGCCTTGGCCATCTTAGAAAGGTCCTTCAAAAATGGCTGACAAAGAACTCGAAAATATTCGTCCCGATGAGGTTCGAAAGACAGGAACAAGAAGTTTCACCAAGAAAAATGGAAGTGATGTAAATGATTCTGATTCACCCGTTTATATGTATGTTTCTTATAATTGTGAATTGAACTTGTCTATAGATCTTGAACCAAATTCCTTGAAAGAAGCCGCTTCTCATGATGATTGGAATGAAACGATGAAAAATGAATATGATGCCTTGATAAAGAATGGCACTTGGAATATGGTTGATCCTCCATTGGGAACCAAACAAATTGAATGCAAGTGGGTCTACAAGAAAAAGTAAAAATTTGATGGCTCACTTGAAAAGAAAAAATCCAGGCTTATGGCAGAAGGTTTTTCACAAAAAGAAAGGGTAGTTTACGAGGATAATTTTTCCCCCACAGCAAAATGGGCTACTATCTAGACATTCTTTTTCCCCCACAGCAAAGTGGTGTATTTAGATGATATTTTTATGACAAGAACAATGAGATCTATATTGCATCCATAAAGAAGGAATTGAAGAAATGTTTTGAAATGACTTATTTGGGCTATGTTCACTACTATCTTAGTATTGAAGTGACTCAACATCCTATGTTTATATTCCTCTCTAAGAAGAAGTACATCGGAGATGTATTGAATAGGTTTGGAATAGATGAGTAAAATCCTTTGAATACTCCAGTGGAACAAAACTCACAGCTCACATCCATTGAAGGGAAATAATTTGAGGATGCAACGAAGTATAGACAACTTGTAGGAAGTTTCATCTACCTGAATACTACCGAAATAGACATCTCATTTGTTTTTGGAATCCTCTCCAGGTTTATGAAAAGACATTGTGAGGGACATTGGCCTGCTGCAAAAAGAGTTCTAAAGTACTTGAAAGGGGCTCAAGACTTTGGACTCAGATATACCCATGTGGGTGACTTAAACTTGATTGGATACTCTGATTCATAATTTTATGGAGAAAAATAAACCAGGGTATCTACTTCATGTTAGACTCTGAGTCTTGGATCAATATTTTCTCTTGTAGATCATGCAAACAACTAGTTCTAGTAGATTCCACAACTGAGGAAGAACATGTGGCAACTACTGAAGTGACAAAGGAAATTGTGTGGCTCGAGAAAATCATGGATGGTTTGCAGATGAAACAAATGCATTCAACTCGACTCATGATCGATAATACGTATGTAATAAATTTGAACAAGAACCAAAGTTAAATGATTGAAGAAAGCACATCAATACAAAATACCATCTGATTCGACATCATGTTTAGGAAAAAAAAATCCATCTACTTCATTTTTCCACAAATGATCAGATTTCATACATCTTCACCAAAGTTCTTGGAAGAGAAAAGTTTTAATATTCAGAATGATGCTTGGACTCATGAACATCCCTTCAGATTAAGGGGGGGGGGAATGTTGACACCTAATCTTAAGGGATTGGGAGAAATTTTACATTAATGTAAATAGAAAATAATGAAGTTGAAGAGACACTAGGAAATTAATCCCAAGAGTCTCACCTCCATGTATATATTAATATGCATCCTTAATCATTCATTCAATATTTTAGGTGGAGTTACCTCCTGGATGACAGTTGTATCCAACTGTTGGCAACCAATAGCCTACTTAGGTGCATGAAACGAAGATTTGGGGTCATGTACCTCAAATTGAGTCATTATTATGGGGGCATGCATATTTATTTCAAGAATAATTTTCCTCTTTTTCAAGCTTGTGTATAAATGAAACCACTTTCAAGCATAGTTTCCCATGTTTCAAGCTTGTGTAAAAAATGAAACATTTCACATTTTACATCTCATGATTTCCATTTTTATCAGTCTATTTTTCCCAGATGAACCTTGGTTTTATCATTCCATCATCACCATATACTCGACCGATGATACACTTTTACTTGTTTTCTTACCCTTTCCTTGGGAACAATTATGATGAGTGGTCTTATTAGCCAACCTATTGACTTTTGTATGTTTAAGAAGTTCCATCATGACCGAAACCAGTTGCTACCTTTTATAACACTCATTACTCTAAGAGAAGCTCTCTTTCATCTCTTTATATACTCCCAAAATATGAAAATTTTCAAGTGCTTATGTTTTCAAACTCGTAAAAGTAAATGAAAATACGTATACTCAGTATAAGTTTACCCCTTTTCGGGATTGAGGTAGACTATTTACAAAAAAGGAATACCTTAGTCAAACATGGCTAAGAGGTTCTCTTGGGTATTTATTTCTTCGTTTTTGGACTCAATGGACTATCTAAAAAAAGGAACATCTAGAGTTTTCTTTTTCACCTTTTTTTGAAACGCTCTAAAAAAGAAAAAAATGTTGAGTTTTACCTTTGATGGACTCATTAAGACATCAAGCAGTGATGTACTTGTCAAGAATGAAAAGAAAGAACCACTCCTTCTTAGGTTTCCTTAAACGTACTCAGAGGGATTCATCTAAAGGGTGAACTTACAGATCAAGCATATGCTATCCTCCTCAATATTGTTAAAAAAAGAGAGGTATTGACTAGTATGGTTGGGGAAATGGGGAAAATAGGGTAATCCATTTTCTTATGGCATCAAGTCTCTCTTGAAAATGACACTCTTCCACGTCATTTCCATGGTTTTTTGGTTGGGTAACATTCTTGTATTTTGGTTATATTACCGCTTTCAAAATCATCCATTTTCGGTTTTGGGTCAATGCTGCCAAGTCCTTTCAGTGTCGTTGTTCTGTTCAAGAGAAGTCATTGAGTCAATATCTTCTACAATACTATTAAGCCTTCATTCCATGTTGGTCATTCCTGATCTAGTTCTGTATCATCATCATTCTCTCTCAAATCCCGATGCCCATTTCGTCTCGTTGATGGGGGATACATCAAGGCCCTCTTGCGATGGGTCACATCCTGTCAAGATCAACTCATTAACTAGGAAGTTGAATTAGAAACACCCCTAGGTACCTTAGTTGTTGCATACGTTAATGGAAAGTTTCCTCGCTCTTGGAGACATGTTTACTTCAATGGCATTTGACCGAAAGATTCTGTGTTTTGTTCGACATCAACACTTTTACTCATAGCATATACATTGTACTGTAGTACCTTGAGAGACATTAACATCATTAGTGGTTTCTCTCACGTATGTTAACAAATTACATCATTTGTCGGTAATCAAATGGTGTCTACCATGTTTGACTCCATCTCATTGATTCACATGGTTAGACTTGTACATTGGATGGTCGTGTGAACGAGATAGAAGACTGCGGATCTGGTTTCACCCATTCGGTATAATATTTTACGATAAATACAAGATCACAATGTATTATGGATATGGTAATATAAACATTCATCCAGTCATGTGCCCACCATTTTTCATCAGTGGACATGTATTTTGATCATTATACATTTAATGGTAGATTATATGCTGAGTATGGGTAAGCCTCCCTCAGCTAAGATATCATGATGTAAATGTATTATTACAAAATATGATCTTGTTGTTTGTTCTAGATCCTGACTTGTTACAAGGTAAAGCACTTCAATCATCCGTCACCATTCTTGAATTTACACTTTACGGTTTGATATAGGCCATTTTTTTCGCATGTGGTGATTTAGCCTACAAACTCTATCAATCAAGATCCTTTTACCCCTTGAGATCATCATAGTACAAAGCCTTATGCATGACACTTTCATATCCCATAGTTTCTAGCTAAAAGCACCTTGTCTGAGTCATTTTAAGGAAAAATGCTCACTGGCCTCCTATTGGAAAATGCTCACCTACATTTTTTCCATTGTTGGTTGCGTTGATCACCTACAAGTTGCTCCACTATGCACATGCCTTGGTTCTAGAAATTCAGGAAAAAGAGAGAAATTACCGAAGCACATTTTTCCAGAAGATTCCAAAATTTGTTACAACCATTTACCTCAGGTAAAAAATTAAAATATTATCCTATCCTACCTTATATTTTCCATCCCTTATCATTTGATCCTGTCCTCCCATCAAGAGTGGATATTAAACCTTATATTGGTAATTAAATAACTTGTTGGAAATATGATGCAGAGTGTTGTCCTTGATGGAAACCTACATGAAGAAGAAGATGGAAACCTACTTGATGAAGTTGTTATTGATGCTTGATGAGTTTATTAATGATGTAAATCTGATGTGAAGATTGTTGTTATGTGTTGTCTTTGATGGTAATCTACTTGATGAGATGAGAGTTGGCTATATGATGTGATGAAGTTGTTGTTCTTGATGGAATCTGACTTGATGAGTTGCAACCTATGTGTCAAATATGTACAAATGATGTATCTACAGATCAGCTAAGGATTACAGAAGAAAGGAAATTCAGAAAGGGCCAGAGCAATGATGAATAAGACATGTCACTATGCATACGCGAGTTTGGTTAGGCTAAGTAGCGTATGTACGCGGAAAAGTACGTGCTAAGTCGCGTATGCCCAATTGCGCTCTAAAGTTATAAATCCAGGGGTTCTTACCATGGTATTGACCCATTGTATTGAGCACTGGATTGTCTAATTGATCCCATCCAAGAATACCATCGGAAGTGATGTGGTTTTGGCTCATGGTATTGACAAAGGCTAAATCTATATAAGGAGAAGAAAATCATTGTGCAAGGGGTGTGCAAGTGTCTGTGCTTTAATGAATACTTCACTCTGAAGTCTATCTATGTGGGTGAACTCTATTCTTAATCGATAGATCTGAATCTATGATGCACCTATGAATGTGATGAAGGTTCAAATCCTCTAGATCGAGAAATGATGAATCTCTAGGATGATCTGAAAAGAATTAATGAAGACCTGGCGCAAATCTATTGAAGAAATTGAAGAAATCTGGGTAAGTTCATAGATCTGGTCTGTTTTGCAAAGTTTATCTTTTATAGATCTATACGCAGGTTCGTTTCATGAAAAGCGCGTGTATACGCGGATATGTTTAAACAAAGGCGCGTATGGACTGTTAGGGTTTTTCTGAAAAGTGCACAGATGTATACGCGGGTTCACTTCATTAAAAGCGCGTGTATATGCGGGTCTGTTTAAAGAAAAGCATGTATGGTATCTAAACTGATGGTTGCTCAAAGCTGATTGAGTTTCTGCTTATCTATTCTGAAGTCTAGAATATCTCTGATATTCTGGTTATAGTGGTTTCACTGTTCTGTTTGATGCAATGGGAAAAGGATGTTTGCTGATAAGTGAAGAATTGTGTTAAAGATATTTGATCCAGTTTGAAATTGATGAAATATGGTCTGCAGTGGTCTTTGATCGGAGCCTTGATCGAGGGATTGAATCTCCCTTCCGGGTAGTGAGCGGTAAGCAGAAAATGAGGAGTGACTGACTCCCTTCGAGGTGAGGCAGTAGCAGGAAGCGGGGGTTCTTTGCTCCCTTCGAGGCGTAACGAGAAGAAAGGTTGTAACGATTACGGAGGTTGGTACACACAACGTCTTTGAGTGTAGTGCACTAGTACATGGTTGTAAGATGTTTTCTTTATATAATAAATATTGAAGAGTGAGACGATGACAGCGGTGGTTTTCTCCCGAATTGGGTTTCCACCTTAAATCCTGGTGTTCATGTGTTTTGATGATGTGTGATGATTTATTCTTTTCTTACTGCACCTGTTTATCGCTTACATAACATCTGATGAATGAATAAAGAAATGATCTAAGTTAAGAATTAAGTGCATAATTAGATCTCTGTGCATACGCTAGTTTCCTTCTGGTTATCCGCGTGTATATGCGAGTTTTGTTCAGTAAAGTAGTGTATGGGTATAAAAGAAAGAAAAAGTAAATATTTTGTTGTCTGCACTAATACTGATTCACCCCCCCCCCCCCTCTCAGTATTTTTCCCAACAATTTGGTATCAGAGCAGGTCCTTCTGAAAAAGCTTAGCCGCTAGAAGGAAGATCAAGCAAGATGAGCAATCAAGATGGAACAACATCTATCAAGCCTTCGGTCTTTAATGGAAGAAATTTAATCTTCTAGAAAACAAGGATGAGGTCCTATCTTTAGTCTATAGGAACGGATGTATGGGCCATTTTTGTACAAGGATATCAATATCCAGCTACAATACCAACAGATCCAAATGAAATGAATAATTATGAATCAAATGCAAAGGCGGTCAATGCTATAACAAGAAGTTTGACTGAATCTGAATTTTTCAAATTCCTGCAGCTAAATACATCAAAGGAAATGTGGGACAAAATCATTCTAAGTTATGAAGGTGATGCAAAGGTAAAAAGTGAAAAACTCCAAACTCTCAGAATTGAATATGAAAATTTGAAGATGCATAGTGATGAGAGTATTGCCAGTTTCTTTTTACGTGTTGATGATGTTGTAAATCGTATGAAAAATATGGGAGAAACAATAACCGAATCTACTCTGGTTGAGAAAATTTTAAGATCACTAACAGCAAAATTTGAGTCAAAAGTTTCTGCTCTTGAAGAAAAACAGGATCTTCAAAATCTTACTATGGTACAACTTCATGGCATACTAATCGCATATGAAATGAGAAGAGGAGGATCATCTGAAGTCAAAGAGGCTATCTTTAGAGCTTCTACAAAAGGGAAAGAAGTACAAGAACTAGAAGGATCAGGATATATCTCAGAAGAAGATGAGGCAAATTTTGTAAAGAAACTCCAACTTGGCACAGGACGATTCAGAGGTAAGCTTCCTTTCAAATGTTTTGAGTGTGGAAGAATTGGTCATTATGCTGCTAAGTGTCCTCATAAAGAAACACTTGCAAAAGGGAAGGAAGTAGCAAGAAGGAATAAGAATCGGTTTAACACTAGAAAAAAGTTATTATATTCATGAAGACAGTGATGGGCTATCTGATAGTGAAGAAGAATGTGAACAAGATCTTAGACTTCTCATGGAATTTGAATCTAGAGAAGAAAAGGATATTTTTGTGGATGCTCTAGAGGACAATGACTTTCTTGAAGAAAACAATCAACTCAAAATACGCTTAAAAGAAAGTAAAATACTCTTAGAAGAAAGGAAAATAACCATAGAGACTCTGGAAAAACAGGTTGAAGAAGCAAAGAAACACATTGAGAAATTAGAATGTGAAGTGGTAAGTCTAAGAAAAGATTCTGAGAAAGTAAAAACTTTGAATCTTAGATTTGCTAAAGGATCTGAAACCTTAGATGAGATTATCAAGGTACAACGTTATCCTCTTATAAAAACAGGTCTTGGATATACCGTAGAATCCTCTCAAACTTCAGCACCAAATTATCTAAAAGAAGTTACAGCTGGTTTACAAAATTCTGCCACTCAGCAAGGGAATAAAGAATCATTGTAGGTAAAGCATGATTATCTCAATTCAAAGAATACTAATAGGAATATCTCTCAAAGAAACACCAATCAACAGGTAAATCCAAGTAGAAGATTTCATGATCGCAGAAATTTCTTCTTCAATAGGAAATGTTTCTCATGTCACAATTTTGGTCATAAAGCTGTTCAATGTGTTGCATATAAAACTATCATGACTAGAGAAGCAAGAAAGAAAAGGATTGAATTTGAGAAGAATACCTATAACAAATTTTCTCCTCTTCTAAATGAAGTTGAATGTGCTTATTGCAATAACTTTGGGCATGAAGAATCTGAATGCAGGAGCAAAGTTCAGCCAAAAGAGCATTTTCCTTCAAGATCCAAAGTATGGAAAAAGAAGGAATTACAGGTTGAAAATTGTGGCATAGCATTATTCACATAAAGTGAAAAAAATCAATGGTACATTGATAGTGGATACTCAAGACACATGACAGGTGACAAAAACAAACTTCTTGCATATAATTCTCTAGAAAAGGAAAATAAAGTTACATTTGGAAATGATAATCCTGTTGTAATTAAAGGAAAAGGGTCTGTGTTTCTAAAAGAAAAGGTGAAGGCTAATGATGTCATGTATGTGGATGGCTTAAGGCATAACCTGCTAAGTGTAAGTCAAATGTGTGATCAAGGAACTGAAGTTGTCTTTAGTTCAAAAGAATGTGTGGTTCGTGATCTTGATACAGGCAAAACAATTATAAAAGGGAAAAGAACTCCAAGCAACCTGTATGTATTGAAGAACTGCAAAGAACAATGTTACTTGAGTCAATATTCAGAAAATTGGCTATGGCATAGAAGGCTGGGGCATCTAAGCTTCTCTCAAATCAACAAATCAAGCAGACTTAATGCTGTTCGTGGTCTTCCCAATATTACTCTACCTGAAAGTATCATATGCAAATCTTGCCAATTCGGCAAGCAGACCAGAGTGCAATTTAATGCCAAGGAAGGATCATCAAGTAGGCCTCTTGAACTCATTCATACTGACATATGTGGACCTATGAGGAAAAAGTCACCACGTGGTGAAGAATAATATATCTTATTTATTGATGATTTCTCTAGAATGTGTTGGATTGGGTTGATTAAACACAAAGATGAAGCATTTGAAAAATTTCAGATCTTCAAAGCACTGGTGGAAAATGAATTAGATCTAAAAATCAAGTGTCTTAGATCTGATCGAGGAGGAGAATATACATCAAATGAATTCCTTGAATTTTGTGAACAACATGGCATAAAAAGACAGTTCTCTGTAGCTGGCACTCCACAACAAAATGGCGTAGCAGAAAGAATGAATAGAAAAATTCAACAAATGGCTAGAGCTATGCTTGATGATTCTGGAACTCCTGACATGTTCTGGGGAGAAGCAGCACATACAGCAGCAAATATTCTCAACAAGGCACATGTTCGGGTAAATAGTGACAAAACTCCATATGAACTCTGGTATGGTAATTCTCCCTCTGTGAAGCATTTTAGAGTTTTTGGAAGTAAATGCTTTATCAAAAATAATGATGAAAAGATTGGAAAGTTTGAACCTAGATCAAATGAAGGGATACTTCTTGGTTACTCATCTATAAGCAGAGCATACAAATGTTACAATAAAAGGCTTCAAAAGATTGTTGAATGTATTGATTTTGTTATTGATGAGTCTCCTGCAGCTCCTAAATAAGAAAAACGAACAACAGAAGAAGATGATGGTGAATTTTGTCCTTCTACATCAAATAGAAATGATATACACAGTGGATCCAATGAAGAACCTGAAGATGATTTATCTGAAAAGGCTCCATCCAGATATGTTCAAAAGAATCATCCTGAATCTCAAATTTTGGGAGACAAGGAATCAGGTGTACAAACAAGGAGGACTCTTGTAGGATCTTCTAGCTATCTGGCATTTTTATCCACAATTGAACCACACAATGTCAATCAAGCTAGCAAAGATGAATGTTGGATTCAAGCCATGAATGAAGAGCTTGATCAAATTGAAAAGAATCACACTTGGGAATTAGTACCAAGACCTCATGAAAAAAATGTCATTGGAACTAAATGAATATTCAAAAACAAGTTAAATGAGAATGGGGAGGTTATAAGAAATAAAGGTAGACTTGTCTGCAAGGGGTATGCTCAACAAGAAGGTATAGACTTTGAAGAAACTTTTTCTCTTGTAGCTAGACTTGGAGCCATAAGAATGTTTCTTGCTTTTTCAAGTTTTCAACAAATCAAAGTTTATCAAATGGATGTTAAATCTGCCTTTCTCAATGGTGATCTAGAAGAAGAAGTTTATATAGAACAACCGGAAGGGTTCATTTTGGGAAATGATGAAAATCTTGTTTGTAGACTTAAAAAGGCTCTATATGGTCTCAAACAAGCTCCAAGGGCATGGTATTATCGTCTTGACAAATATCTTCATCAACAAGGATTTTCAAAGGGGTCTGCTGATAGTAACTTATACACAAAAGTTGAAAATGATAAACTATTGATTGTGGTTGTATATGTTGATGATATCATTTTTGGGAGTAACGAAGAATCTATGAGTCAAAAATTTGCTTCTATCATGCAGCAAGAATTTGAAATGTCCTTACTTGGGGAACTAACATTCTTTCTTAGCTTGCAAGTGCATCAAACTGCAGATGGTATATTCCTATCACAAGAAAAATATCTTAAGCAAATTCTGAAGAAGTATGGCATGGAAGAATGCAAACCTGTAAGTACACCAATGATAACCGGATGCAATCTCAATTCTCATGATGATTCTCCCACGGTGAATCAACCAGAATACAGATCAATGATAGGAAGTCTACTTTATCTCACTGGGACTAGACCAGACATTATGCATGCAGTTGGGATTGTTGGACGATTCCAAGCTAATCCAAAAGAGTCTCACCTTCGGGCTGTTAAAAGAATTTTCAAATATCTACAAGGAACTCAAGACTTTGGTCTATGGTATCCAAAGAATGTTGATCTTACTCTTCATGCTTACACTGATGCAGATTGGGCTGGAAGTGTTGATGATCGGAAAAGCACTAGTGGTGGTGCATTCTATATGGGACCTCGGTTAGTATCTTGGTTCAGCAAGAAGAAAAATTCTATTGCCTTATCTACAGCAGAAGCAGAATATGTGGCTGCCGCATCTTGTTGCACTCAACTCCTTTGGATGATGCAAACCTTACAAGATTTTCAAATCAAATGTGCTTCTCCTATCTCCATTATGTGTGATAATACAAGTGCCATCAATATCTCAAAGAATCTTGTTATGCATTCGAAGACCAAGCACATTCCCATCAAGTATCACTTCTTACGTGAAAAAGTGCTTGAACAAAAGGTGAAGTTGGAGTATGTTCCCTCCAAAGAGCAAGTTGCTGATATCTTTACCAAACCTCTTCCCAGGGAAGCATTCGAATATCTAAGACAAATGCTGGGAGTAGTCTCTGCCAGTCAGAAGAACAAATCTGCTTAAATTCAGAAGATTAAATTGGATACGCGGATTTCCTGAAAGACAGTCACGTATATACGCGAGTTCGTACATAGAAAACCGCGCATGAGTGGTTGCTGACAATTTTTCTAGGTCAAAATTTCTTCAGCACAAGCTGTGGTGTTGTTTGGTAACTATGATGTGGTTTGGAGTCTCTGGTGGTGTTTCAGCTCTTACATTTCTGTTTCATTCTCTATTGGGTGAAGATGCCTTGATGATTTGCTGTTGAAAGTGTTCAGGATGCACAAGCAAAGGGGGAGCTTTGGTCGTATGGAAAGGATGCATTGGATGCACAGTTTCAGGGGGAGCATTAGCCTTGCTGAGCATAATGCATTGTTGGCATTATGATGGTTCTGAAATATGATCTTTCTTGAGATATTTTTGGTAGTGGTCATAAAAAGTCATATTTGTAATCTGATGAAAAGTTCATGATGAGACCTATGATGTAAAATTGTAATATTCAGTCTTGTTCAAATTTGTAAACCCACTTGGTTGGGTAGTTGAGTCAAATTGTGTAAACCCACTTGGTTGGGTATTTGAGTCTCATATGTAAATCCACTTGGTTGGATCTTTGATGTAAGTATGAGTCCTTGGTGATAGGAAGGTCATAGAGTCATATACTTCATTGAAAAATATGCTTGAAGATTCAGCATGAACTCAGGGGGAGCATGGTAACTTCAGTGCACATCAGATCTACAATGCTCTTCTTTCTACATGAGGAGAAAAACCTTGTGTTGGTTTTTGATCCACCCTTTGCCCTTGATGTCAAAGGGGGAGAGTGACATGGTGTTTGAATTGGGGGATAATATCATTATGCTGAATGTATCTATTTGTTGTGATCGTGATCAAACACCATCGTGGTTGCCATCAAGTCCAAAGGGGGAGATTGTTGGAAATATGATGCAGAGTGTTGTCCTTGATGGAAACCTACATGAAGAAGAAGATGGAAACCTACTTGATGAAGTTGTTATTGATGCTTGATGAGTTTATTAATGATGTAAATCTGATGTGAAGATTGTTGTTATGTGTTGTCTTTGATGGTAATCTACTTGATGAGATGAGAGTTGGCTATATGATGTGATGAAGTTGTTGTTCTTGATGGAATCTGACTTGATGAGTTGCAACCTATGTGTCAAATATGTACAAATGATGTATCTACAGATCAGCTAAGGATTACAGAAGAAAGGAAATTCAGAAAGGGCCAGAGCAATGATGAATAAGACATGTCACTATGCATACGCGAGTTTGGTTAGGCTAAGTAGCGTATGTACGCGGAAAAGTACGTGCTAAGTCGCGTATGCCCAATTGCGCTCTAAAGTTATAAATCCAGGGGTTCTTACCATGGTATTGACCCATTGTATTGAGCACTGGATTGTCTAATTGATCCCATCCAAGAATACCATCGGAAGTGATGTGGTTTTGGCTCATGGTATTGACAAAGGCTAAATCTATATAAGGAGAAGAAAATCATTGTGCAAGGGGTGTGCAAGTGTCTGTGCTTTAATGAATACTTCACTCTGAAGTCTATCTATGTGGGTGAACTCTATTCTTAATCGATAGATCTGAATCTATGATGCACCTATGAATGTGATGAAGGTTCAAATCCTCTAGATCGAGAAATGATGAATCTCTAGGATGATCTGAAAAGAATTAATGAAGACCTGGCGCAAATCTATTGAAGAAATTGAAGAAATCTGGGTAAGTTCATAGATCTGGTCTGTTTTGCAAAGTTTATCTTTTATAGATCTATACGCAGGTTCGTTTCATGAAAAGCGCGTGTATACGCGGATATGTTTAAACAAAGGCGCGTATGGACTGTTAGGGTTTTTCTGAAAAGTGCACAGATGTATACGCGGGTTCACTTCATTAAAAGCGCGTGTATATGCGGGTCTGTTTAAAGAAAAGCATGTATGGTATCTAAACTGATGGTTGCTCAAAGCTGATTGAGTTTCTGCTTATCTATTCTGAAGTCTAGAATATCTCTGATATTCTGGTTATAGTGGTTTCACTGTTCTGTTTGATGCAATGGGAAAAGGATGTTTGCTGATAAGTGAAGAATTGTGTTAAAGATATTTGATCCAGTTTGAAATTGATGAAATATGGTCTGCAGTGGTGCTGAGGGTCGAGGCCTTCAGTCAGGGGGTTGAAGCTCCCTTCCAGTAGTGGCTGGTAAATGAGAGCAGGGGGTAGTAGCTCCCTTCCAGGTGAGATTGGTAAATGAGAGCAGGGGGTTGTTGCTCCCTTCCAGGAGAGGCTGGTAAACGAGAGAAGGTTGTAACCTTCTGCAGGTTGGTGCTTGCGTGCTGGTATGAGTCTGCACCAGTACATGATTGTAAGAAGTTTTCTTTAAATATTGAAGACTGAGACGACAACGATGGTGGTTTTCTCCCGAATTGGGTTTCCACCTTAAATCTTGGTGTTCATGTGTGTTGATGATGTGTGATGATTTATTCTTTTCTTACTGCACCTGTTTACTGCTTACTTAACATCTGATGAATGAATAAAGCACTGATCTAAGTTAAGAATTAAGTGCATAATTAGATCTCTATGCATATGTGAGATTCCTTCTGGTTATCCGCGTATATACTCGAGTTGTGTTCAGTAAAGTAGCGAATGGGTTTAAAAGCAAGAAAAAGTAAATAGTTTACTAATGCACTGAAATCTTGATTCTTCCCCTCTTTGTATTTTGTGGAACTTAACCTCCCCTCACATGTATATTTTTGTACATCCACAAGCTAGAGGTTAGATTTTGGAGATATACTGCTAGCTTCATCTTGTTATTGTAAAGTTAACATTCCATGCATTAGGGTGATTAGAGGTGCACTTTGTGACAAAGAAGGAACAAGTCAACTTGGAGGAGCTCTTCTACAATATCAACTCCTATTTCTGGTTCTAATTCCATCCATTCATATTAATGCAAAGAGTTCTTTGTTTTAATATATGTGATGCTATGATTTCATGTATTTAGATGCCATGTTTATCCATTAAATGAAGTATTTAGATGATGCTACATAGATACCGTAGATCATTAGCTTGTGTTTTCTCATTTTGTAGGTTCTAATTTTGGCGACGAGAGCTAGGATTGGAGCATTCAAACTGAAAAAATGTTAAGAATATGTCGGATTACAGCTATCCTTCATCCCATTATTTATTTACTTTAAGAAAACAATAGCTACTTTGTCCTTTTGTTGTTCTAGACTAAGCCATAAGTCGAGGGAAGACACTTGTTTGAGTCTATTTGCAAGTTAATATGTGTGTGTGTGTGTGTAAGATTACTTTTAACCATGGTCATCCACAATTTACCCTTGGAGGTGTGCTTGAAAATATGCTTTGTTACAATAACACACAATACTATGGCTTACTAATACCACATGTAGAAAATACCGCAATCTTTATTTTGAAATCTATCAAACTTAGAAATACTCTTTAATTTTCTCACTATATCATAAATCTTGAATTTATATTCTACTTGTAGGCTCTTGAATCATTAATCATTGGATTCACAAAAGAGTTAAAATAAGTTCATACAATACTTTTTAAATAACTAATGTATATTAGAAAAGTATAATTAAATAGAGAAATTAGTTATATTCTCATATTGATAAATTGATAGTGTTCTAATATCAAATTCAGTTATCAAATGGAAAAAAATTAGGAATATTATAGTGTGATATATTTTTTATACGATACTAAATTTCCTTCATAAAACTAATATATATATATATATATATATATATATATATATATATATATATATATATATATATATATATATATATATATATATATATAACCTCACATAAAACTAAATTAATAATATAAAAATAAATTGTAAAATAATAGTTGAAAAAAAATATTTTATATCTTAATTTTTTTAGCATTAATTTAAATATTCAATGTATCATCCAAATAGAACTGTAAAAGCATTTCTTCAATATGTAATAATATGTTTCAATTTCAATAAAAATAGATAACCTATCGTTTCATGGTTCCATTTTAAATCCTTTAAAAGGTTTCGATAGAGCCTTTGAAGTTGGTTACGAGAGGAAAATGTGTTGTGATTTCTTCTAAGTTTTGTAAGAGGTAATATTTCAAGTTTAGTTTCCTTTTAAGTTTTGCAGCAGGTAATATCTCGTGCTCAATTGTAAGGATAGAGATACCGATCAAGACCGTATCGTCGATCTTAGTATTAGTCTGCACTTTAAGAAGTATTATGTACCATGGAAAAGATCACTACAAAATTACATGAGTAGGTATCTCTCTACTAATTACAACATGGAGTTGTGTAAGAGAGAATGTAACGCTGAATTGTGAAGATAACCTGATATACATATAAACAATATTCTCAATTTCATAGCAGTTTTCACTCTCAAAAGTATAAAGTAATGTAGAAAACGTATACCAAAATTTAATGAAGTGAAATTTTTGTACTTATTGCTACATGGAGATGCTTACAAAATACAAGCATATCATTCTTTTTTTTCTCAATGATGCAGTGTCATTATATATATCCCCACTACAAGGATGTATTAATATTTAGAGAAAATCTAAATTGAATAGAACAAAAAGGTGTAAATAAAGAAACCTAATTTGACACCTAGTATATAGGTCATTCATCCCAGTAACATTTCCACATGTTAATAAAGTAGGGGGATGATCCCTTTGACAACCCTATATATCCTGTGTTTGGTACATATTAGGTTATAAAAAATATAAAAGCTCCATAACAAGGAAGTTATGACGGAAAGATTAAGTACTCAAACTGCATTTAATGTCTATAACAAATAACCAGAACTTACATTGTTGGAAAATTATGGAAAATTAAAAAATTTAAATGATTAACAACTTGGAATAACACTTACTTTCGAAAATAGGTAATATTGGTTTGTTGAGTGAATTGGAGAGTTGAGATAACGTAAGCTGAATAATGATTCTATGATGCGGAATAAATATTTAAAAAGAATGGAAAAATAAATTTTAATGCCCAATAAACCATACCTCCAGCCATTGATGCTACTTACACTCAGAATGTATTTTGTATGCAAAGATTCCGGGCTGCTTCACTATATAGAAAATATGCAGGAGGAAGATGCCTTATGCCTTACACAATCTTCACACAAGAAAAAATTAAAGGATACAGAAAATCTAAAGGGACTTCCAAGCTCTGCTCACTCTAACTTGATGGTGTAAAGCTGAACGAGATTGAGTTAGTGTGCTTGGGGACCAAACATAACTGTTTATAGCCAAGATTCCATCAATATTCTATTGACTATGTGTCAAGTGTTCCATAGATCATGGTAGAGAATTGGATTGGGAGTAATGGACCACTTCAGAAGCTCCCAACAAGAAATTAATTAACTGCAGTTGATTTCCGTAATTTAAGGAAATATTTGCAGTTGGTTTCCATAATTTAAAGAAACAACTGCAATTGGTTTCCAAAAATCTGAATTCGTTGGGAGAGGGAGCTTAACATTCTCCCACTTGGTCCATACTTCCAATCTTAATGTCTCATCTTAAAAACCATTGATAATCTGTATTAAGTAATAGATACATGAATCATGGCGATAAGTACTCTAATGACGAGTATTATCTTCCATGTACTACTATGTATTCTGCAGTTGATTTCCGTAATTTAAGGAAATATTTGCAGTTGGTTTCCATAATTTAAAGAAACAACTGCAATTGGTTTCCAAAAATCTGAATTCGTTGGGAGAGGGAGCTTAACATTCTCCCACTTGGTCCATACTTCCAATCTTAATGTCTCATCTTAAAAACCATTGATAATCTGTATTAAGTAATAGATACATGAATCATGGCGATAAGTACTCTAATGACGAGTATTATCTTCCATGTACTACTATGTATTTATTTCTATTAAAATTTATGTGGCAACAATCTCTTAATGAATAAACCCTATGTTTATTCTAGGTCCTACACAGATGAATTCTCTCAAATCAAATTAAGGTGCACATAAATATGAGAAAAACATCACAATAATTAATAATTTCATTAAAAATAACATTGTTCACACAATGAGAAAGTACATAATGGAACCAAGTCCCATATTCATTACATGATCCTTGAATTTAAATGGTGAAATTCCCTTAGTCAAAGGATCAGCAATCATCAACTTAGTGCTAACATGCTCAATGACCACTTTCTTTTCTTTAACACGTTCCCTTATAGCTAAATACTTAATGTCGATGTGTTTATTTTGACTCCCACTTTTGTTGTTCTTAGCCATAAAAACAACAACTGAATTGTCACAATATATTCTCAATGGCTTAGAGATAGAATCCATAATTCTAAGCCCAGAAATGAAACTCTTAATCCATACACCACCTAAAGTAGCCTAAAAAAAGGAGACAAACTCGACTTCCATAGTGGAAGTGGCAATCAAGGTCTGCTTGGCACTCCTGCATGATACAACTCCACTAGTCATCTTAAAAATGTATCCTGATGTTGATTTGCGTGAATCAACACATCCAACAAAGTCAGAATCTAAGTAGCCAATTACTTCCAAATTTTCCGTCCATCTATAAATAAGCATGTAGTTTTTGGTTCCTTGAAGGTACCTCATTAATTTCATTGCAGCTCTCAAGTGGTCTAAACTTGGATCACTCTGATATCATCCCAACATTCCCACAACAAATGCAATGTCAGGTCTTGTGCAGACCTGAGCATACATTCGGCTTCTGACAGCAGAAGCATATGGAATGTTCTTCATTTTTTCCCTTTCAAAACTGTTCTTTGGGAATTGCTTAAAATTGAACCTATCACCCTTCACAATGGGAGTGACACTTGGTGAACAATCCTTCATCCAAAATCTCTCTAAAATTTTATTAATATAGGTTTCCTAAGAAAGACCCAAGATGCCTCAAAATATGTCTCTATGGATCTTAATGCCAATGACATAAGATGCCTCACCCATATCCTTCATATCAAAATTTTTAGAGAGAAATTGTTTCACTTCATGCACCAAACCCTTATCATTGGTTGCTAGCAAAATGTCATCCATATATAAAACAAGAAAACAGATTTTACTCCCACTGACTTTCAGGTATATACATTGATCCATAATGTTTTCTACAAAACTTAAAGAAGAAATTACATTATGTAATTTCAAATACCATTGGCGGGATGCTTGTTTTAATCCGTATAATGATTTCTTGAGCTTGCAAACCAATTGTTCACCATTACTAGAGAATAATCCTTTAGGTTGTTTCATGTAAACCTCCTCCTCTAGATCTCCATTGAGAAATGTCATTTTGACATCCATTTGTTGCAAATCCAAGTCAAAATGGGCTACTAATGCCATAATAACGTACAAGGAATATTTCTTATATACAAGAGAGAAAGTATTTGTGTAATCAATTCCTTCTTTCTGAATGAATCCCTTTGCAACAAGTCTTGCCTTATATCTCTCAATGTTGCCCAATGAGTCTTTCTTTGACTTAAAGACCCATTTACATCCAATGGGTTTCTCACCATTAGGAAACTCAATAAGATCCCAGACTTCGTTACTCTTTATAGAATTCATCTCTTCCTTCATGGCACCATACCATAATTTTGATTCTTTGCAACTCATGGCTTGTGAAAAAGACTCGAGATCATTTTTGGCTCCAATGTTGTAGTCAGATTCTTGCAGATACACAACATAATCATCAGGAATTTTTGATATATTTTTTCTAGTGTATTTTCTTAATTATGTACCACCATCTTCTTGAGAAGTATGTGGTTCAACTCGTTGTTCAAAAATTCTTGGCAATTCTTGAACTATCTGATCTACTAGAATGTTGTCAGCAGCTTGTGGAACTTCAACAATTGGTTGTTCAACACCAATTTGTGCTTGAGGGGTGTTGTGAACAATAATTAATCTATCACTTGAGGTGGAAGGTTGAGATTCTGAATGATCCTTCTCAGAAACTATGTTCCTGGTTTGATCGCTCCCACTGATCAAGTCATTTTCAAGAAACTTTGAATTTCTTGATTCCACAATCCTAGTGCTGTGAGATGGACAGTAAAATCTGTAACCTTTAGACCTTTCAGCATATCCAATGAAATACCCACTAATGGTCCTTGGGTCCAGTTTCTTCTCTTGTGGATTATATATTCTCACTTCGGACGGGCATCCCCAAATGCGCATATGTCGCAAACTCGGTTTCCAACCTTTCCATAATTCAAATGGCGTTTTAGGAATAGCCTTGGTTGGAACTCGGTTTAATATATACACTGCCGTCTTAAGTGCTTCAGTCCACAAGGATTTAGGAAGATTGGAGCTGCTAAGCATACTTCGCACCATGTCCAATAATGTTCGGTTTCTTCTTTCTGCTACACCATTCTGGTCGGGTGAACTAGGCATGGTGTATTGGGCAACAATCCCATGCTCTTGAAGAAATTTTGCGAATGGCCCAGGTGCTTGTCCATCTTCTGTGTATCTACCATAATATTCTCCACCTCTATCTGATCTCATGATTTTAATTTGCTTTCCGCATTGTTTCTCTACTTCAGCCTTAAATATCTTAAAGGCATCTAATGCTTCACTCTTTTTATGAAGCATGTAGAGATACATATATCGTGAGTAATCATCTATAAAAGAGATGAAGTATCTCTGACCATGTGAGTCCATGTCTGGACTACATATATCAGTATGTATGATCTCTAATATGTCTGAACTCCTATTGGCACCTTTCTTTGACTTGTTGGTCTGCTTTCCCTTTATGTAGTCCACACAAGTCTCAAAATCAGTAAAATCCAGAGTATTAAGTACCCCTTCATTTACCAATCTTTTAATTCTTTCTATGGAGATATGACCTAGTCTCCGGTGCCATAATTTAGAGGAATTTTCATTAATAACACATCTTTTAGTGCCAGTGTGAACATGCATTGAATCATAAGTGACATTGTTTTGTAAATTAATGCAGTAAAGACCATTAGAAAAAATACCATTCCCAACACAATCAGATTTATAAAATAAACTGAAGGATGTTTCTGAAAAGTTAAAGGAATATCCAAAAGGTACAAGCCTTGAAACTGAAATCAAGTTTCTAGAAAAACTTGGTACATAAAAGGTCTTTTCTAATTCTAAAACAAAGCCACTACTTAAATTTAAATAGCATGTTCCTATAGCTTCCACATGCGAGCCCATCTTGTTTCCTGATAAGATGCTTTGCTCACTTCCCACTGGCTTCCTTAGGTTTTGCAAACCCTGCAAGGAATTCGAAATGTGAATTGTTGATCCAGAATCAATCCACCAGGTGTTAATATTGACATTAACCATATTAGATTCATAACAAACAAACGAGATTGGATTACCTTTGTCCGCAAGCCATTTCTGAAATTTGGCGCATTCCTTCTTCATGTGTCCCTTCTTTTTACAGAAGAAACACTTGGAATCCTTCTTGATATCAGCTTGGGGAGGTATTTTTCCTTTCCCTTTCCGATTGGCTTGATATTTTCCCTTTCCTCGCGTTGCCAGCATTGCACTTTCTCCCATTTCCATCACCAGTCTCTCTTCCTCTTGAACACACATGGTCATGAGTTCATTAATTGACCATTTATCCTTATGTGTGTTGTATGAGATTTTGAAGGGTCTGTATTGGTGCGGAAGGGTGTTCAGGATGTAGTGCACCAGGAAAGACTCTGATATTTCAACCTCGAGTTTCTTCAATTGAGCCACAGTGTCCCTCATTTGCATGATGTGCTCGTGCACACCTTTCACACTGGTGAGCCTTAGGGATGAGAACTTCATGATTAGGGTGCTTGCTAGTGCCTTGTCTGAAGTGACGAATTGATCATCAATGGCTTTCAGCAAGTCTCGGACCTTTTCATGCTGTTCAACGGAACCACGAATACCAGCTGAAATTTTAGTCTTAATGAACATCATGCTTAGGCGATTAGATCGTTCCCATCGTTCATAAAGCGTGATGTCCACTGCAGTGCTGGTATTATTGAGTGCCGGTGGTTCATCTTTCCTAATAGCATAGTCTATGTCCATCCACCCCAAATGAAGGAG
The DNA here is from genome assembly GCA_034641835.2 of Pinus albicaulis. Lineage (NCBI taxonomy): Eukaryota > Viridiplantae > Streptophyta > Pinopsida > Pinales > Pinaceae > Pinus > Pinus albicaulis. The sequence continues at coordinate 533,660,332 of CM076584.1, forward strand.
AACTCTCTCCTTCCAGACCTTATAGTTATCTCCCTTAAGTTTAGGGATATCAGAACGAATTTTAGAGAAATTTGCAGGTTGTACAACTGCATAAAATTAAAAATCACATGCTTATGTTAAAATTGAGGCATAAATAAAATTTCATGCTTTACCAATGTAAATCATGCTTTAAAATTGAATCTAATGATATAAAAATTGTCTGTGGACTAAATTCTCAATTCAAGCAGGTTCAGTTATTCTTTATGATATAATTGATCAAATTATTCACTTAATTCATAATTCTAAGGGTATATTATGATTATAATTTGATATAAATTCTATCTTATTTTTGAACTTTATGATAAAACTATTAATTCATAACTCCTGTGGGTAGGTTATGAATATTTTATCCGAATTAATTACATAAATATAACAAAAATTCTTGTGGGATAAAATTTACTATATTTAGTATAATTAATTACAATTAATGTCTAAATATTCTTTATGTGATCCTAATCAATCATAATATATAATTTTATTTAATTAGCTATGTTGTGGCTATTCTCTAATAAATTAAAATTATATGGATCACTAGACATTATTTACATAAAAATTAACTTGATATGAGAATAATTATAATTTTCATAAATAAAACTATATTATTCATGCATAACATTTAACGATGGGTCTCGTGTACTCATCCAAAATAGCATGTTTTAATTAAAGCATAAATAATTAATTCATGAAAATTCAATTGCACAACAACTGTCCAAATTGCATATAATTAAACTAAATAAATATTATAAGCATAAAAATTGAGCAAAAATTAGACATATTTCCAAATAAATGCTTTAATTCAGAGAATTCTCAAAATATGACATTTAGCCAAAAATGTCTATAATCACCAAGGCAGAGATAAAAATCGCTTCGATACCAAATGCAAGCTGAATAATGATTCTATAATGCAGAATAAATACTTAAAAAGAATGGAAAAATAAATTTTAATGCCAAATAAACCATACCTCTAGCCATTGATGCTACTCATACTCAGAATGTATTTTGTATGCAAAACTTCTGGGCTACTTCACTATATAGAAAATCTGTAGGAGGAAGATGCCTTATGCCTTACACAATCTTCACACAAGCAAAAATTAAAGGATACAGAAAATCTGAAGGGACTTCCAAGCTCTGCTCACTCTAACTTGATGGTGTAAAGCTGAAGGGGATTGAGTTAGTGAGCTTGGGGACCAAACAGAAGTATTTATAGCCAAGCTTCCATCAATATTTCGTTGAGTATGTGTCAAGTGTTCCACAGATCATGGTAGAGAACTTCAATGGGAGTAATGGACCACTTCAGAAGCTCCCACCAAGAAATTAATTAACTGCAGTTGATTTATGTAATTTAAGGAAATAACTGCAGTTGGTTTCCATAATTTAAGGAAACAACTGTAGTTGGTTTCTAGAAATATGAATCCATTGAGAGAGGGAGCTTAACAATTTTCTCAATTACAATTCCTCATTTTAGAAACAGTTGGATCTCACTAACACAATAAATACACCATGTAATTGAATGATTCACTTAATATAAAATATTTTTCTTTTTGGTATCGGAGCTGATAACTCCGGCTTTAATTCTGATTCAAGAGAGCCCAAAAAAAAATGTGAGACCGACTGAATTATCACAAGGAGGTATGCACTGGGATATGTTCTTTACCAACAAACACAATAACCTGCGTTTTCGTAGGGACAAGATCGTTAGATAAGTGTTAGCATTTGTACAAGGCCGTGTTATGTTTACCGTAACAGAAGAGGTGTAGACAATCAACATAGGGTTGTGTATTATCATATTAGTGAATGTTAAAGGAAGTAATATTCAATCAGCAGTCAGTCCCACCATCAGTCATTTTCAGGCTCGTTGACCTCTTAATACTTATCTATCATGGATTTGTTATGTAAGATGCTGGATATTTCTTTTTATGAGTCAGATATTTATTAATGTTAGCTATAAGAAGTGCACGAGGTAATAATAATTATAGAGTAATTGTTTATTTTAATTGTGGAGCAAATAATTCTAGAAAAATTTAATGGTTCAAATTTTTATATTTGGAAGGTGAAATTTTAAATGAATTTGAAGTATAAAAACTTATGAGGCTTAGTAAAAGAATTAGAACCAACACCCCAAGATCCAAAACAATTAGTTGAATTGTAGAAAATGAAAGAAAGAGCTAAGTTTATTATAGGATTATCTTTGTCACATTCACAACTTCACCTTATAGGCCTAGGAAAGTCTTCTTCAAAAATATGGGAACACTTGAACAAGATATTTTCTGAAAAGGCTGGGAATGCTAAATTACCTTTGAAATTGTAGTTATTTAAACTCAAAATGCATAAAGAGGTATCGTTGTCTACACACATGAATGATCTAAAATCACTAATAAGATAGTTGGAGGAAATTGAGGTAAAAATAGAAGAATAATATGGTAAGGCTATTTTGTTAAGCAACTTACCTTCAAATTATGATAGTGTTATTTTCATCGTAATTCAATTTTCCTCTCGATCATTAGATGAAATGATTGGAACAACCTTAGTAAATGATAAGAGGGTGAAATCAGGTAAGAGGACAACTCACATGATGGAGTGACACTATTCTCAAATTGAAGAGTAAATCAAAACAAGAACTCAATAAAATATTTTTACTGTTGAAAACATTGACATACAACCTTCAAGTGTAACTCTCTTGCCAGAGATATTTTAAATGGAAAATTAAAGGAATAAGCCAACATAGTTACTGTTGAATATTTTCAAGAGGCCAATCTTCAGGACTTCTCAGACTCCGAGTCATAATGAATTTAATATAGAGCCTCTCAAGATTTTTTAAAAAATTATCATTTATAGTATTTAAAGTGTGTGTATGTGTGTGTGATGAAAGGTCAGTTGCATAAATGATTGTTAATTTTTAAAAAATTATCAGTTATAGTATTTAAAGTGTGTGTATGTGTGTGTGATGAAAGGTCAGTTGCAAACTGATTGTTGGATAAGATCTATATTTAGACAAGTTACCTATATAACTAGAAGTGTGTATTTTGGTGCATAGTACCACGATGGAAACTTGTGCATATATATATTCAATATCTCAACTATTCTTCGGAGTAGTTAAGAAATGACAATTTTTCAAATCTTCTCAAATATGGTCATAGAATGGTATGCTTCAAATGGAGATCAAGTGGTAGCTCGTGTGGGGGTGAGAAAATAGCAGTGTATGTGAGATATTAGAGTGAACATAATTGGTGTGATATGATTTATACGTAATTTATGACTTGTGTAATAATTTAAATGTTAAGAGGCACTTGGAATAACGCTTACTTCAGAAAATAGGTAAGATTATTTTCATTGAGTGAAATGGAGAATTGATATATTTTCTTAACTGCAATCCTTTCTTTTAGAAATAATTAGATCTCATTAACACAATAAATACACCATATAATTGAGTGATTCAGATAATATATATATATATATATATATATATATTTGGTGTGCTAACATATCACTGTTTTTATACTATATACTTGTCCCGTTTCAAGTGGAGCTGAAGCTCCATCATGTTAACTAATAGAATATGTGATATGTTAAATATAAATTATAGGTACATAATATTAAAAAATATTTATTAGATTAGTGTATAAGTCGATATATGTGTATTATCTAGTATACATAATTTTATTTCAACGATATCTATGGTGTAAGGAGAGCCGTGGAGAGAAAATAAATTGGAAATAAAACCAAGTTTTCATATTCTAATTAAAACATTTATCAGTACTGAGGTGCTCATTAAAATTGGGGTTATATTTCTCATTGCAACATGTGCAGACAAACTATATCAAGGGACTACATGAAAACAATGACTCCACTCAGGCATAGGAGATGAGACTGATCATCATCAAGGAAAGCTAACTTTTTCTATGTGTTTCTTCCCAAAATTTTGATAGTAATCATGATATTAAGCATTGGCGAACACTTACCAACGTTTATATTGATATTTATATAGTTATAGATTTGTGTGACCTAGATGACAATGTTGATTTTGATCATTTTATTTTCACAATATAGAATAACTGAAAGTATTAGGAAAATTTTATGAACCGAAGCTCCTTGGTTACCTAGGGGAAACAAATATTTTATGATGGTTATTTTCAATTAGGCTTGCCAAATGATATCAGGCTACTTAGTGATTTTCGGGTTAGCCATAGGGATAGAACCAATGTTCAAGATATTTTATGGATCTAAGCAATGGATTTTAATCTGCTTAACACTCCAGAGAGCCATTTTTGTTCTCCTAAACAAACCAAAAAACATTACAAAGCTCTTAAGATAAATAAACGTACGAGTCATCTTAAATCCTAAAACATGGATAATCAAGAAGGAGAGGGTTTTTTGAAAAAAGGAAAGAAAATGAAAAAGTGATAGAAGAAAAATAGTTGTTGAAATAAATCAAAATTTATGAAAAGAAACCTTTCAGAAAATACGTCAGAATCCTTTACAGATACTTAAAAATTTGATGAAGAAATATGCAACAAATTTTACAAATTGAAATACATTTCATATCTAACTCGCTCTCCCAAAAAACACTCTTTAACATAAATAAACTATTCAAATGCAAAATACTTACATATGTATTTAGTTGGAAAACAAAAATTAGGAAATTTTTCTGCAAGTATTTCAACAATAAATCTCTGACAAATTTTGTAGGTCTCCAAACAATAAAATTTGTAACAAATTCATTCCTTGGAAGTATATCATCCATGTTTGAATCAACCGAAACAAAGCCAACACATATCTGTTAGACTCTATGGTGATTATCATTTCGTCGTCGCTTTGTTTCACCAAATTAGCCATGGCACTTCCCGAGAGCTCAATTTCAAGCCTCATGAATCACCAACAAAGGACCAAGACATATTATCATTGAAAATTATAGAATAGGACCAGTAAAATCACTTCAAAACAATGGAAAACGTGTTCATAAAACATAACTCTTCTCAATTTGACTGTAGAGTTCAATCTGATGAAATCCCCTTCGAATAGCCAACAAAAGGACCTAATGACATAAAATTTATCTCTAACGTGACTTATTTAAATGAATTTATCAAATCCAGTCCCTAGACTAGAAAAATGCTCCAAATAACACACAAGAAAGGCATGGATGGAAAGCTTGAGAAACACGAGAAGCTTTTGAAGGCCTAAAATTTGATAGAAAACAAATTAAGACAAAGAAAAAGACATTGGTAACAAGTAATACTCTGAACCATAAATCATTGTAACAATTCAAATTCCAAATTATCCAAATGAAACAACACATTATAACTATATACATGTTAGAAACAACCATTAAAATCCAGAATACTTCCTCTTTATCAGGCTAAAAGAAAAGCATATGGACATATAGTATATAATTATAGATATATAGAAACATAATATTAATTCCACTAATATAAATATAAATATCTAAGAAACTAATAAGAAGATATTTATATCAAGTATATTTATATTTATATATATTACCATATTCTATCTACTTACCCACTTACAATGTTTTCTTTGAAAAATTTGGTGCAATTAATAGTTTTGCACCTGCAAGAATATGGACCTTTACATGTTTACTATTCTGCATATTAAACCTCTATAGTATTTTCTTGAAATACTTGCTCTGGTTTAACCAAAGCTTCCTCTTTGTCGAATATCATTTAATTTCCATGCCCAAAATGAATTTTGTAGCGCCAAGATCCTTCATGTCGAGTTGAGAAGAAAATAGGGTATTCACATCCTCGATATTTCTGTGTCATTTCTAATTAGCAACATGTCAACTGAATATAAGAACAAATAACTAACATGATCACCAAGTAATTTATAGTGCACATAGTGATCTGATTTTTTCCTTATGAAGCCAAGTCCCTGTATATATGTATCATATTTTTTATGCCACATCCTTGGTGATTGGTTTAAAACATTCAAAAACTTATTTAACATGCATACCAGTTCTTTCATACTCTTCACTACAAAGAATTCTAGTTTTTTCATCTAGATGTCGTCTTCTATATCCTTATGTAGGAATGTTGTCTTCACATCCACGTGTTCTCTTTGAAATCAAAAGCATCAACAACAAATAAAAGTAATCTAATAGAATATAACTTGGAAACAGGGGAAAAAATATCACCAAAATTAATTCGAGGCACCTCAAAATAAACTTTAGTAACTAACCGAGCTTTTTATTTCTCCATTTGTCCTTCCGTATTAATATTCTTCTTAAAAACCCATTTTCCACCAATAGATTTTCTTCCACTAGAAACTCGATGAGATCCCCAGCCTCATATTTGTCCAAAGTTGTCATTTGTTCAACCATGGATTTATTCTAGAGTTTTTCATCCTCTAAATACAATTCCTCCCTCACAATTCTAGGATCATTATTAATAGAATTTAAAGAAAAAAATTAATAGAAATCATATGGACTATACCTCTCTGGTTTCCTTATTTCTTGAAATGATCTCCTCAAAACTAGGGCGTGTGGTTCTTCTTCTTCAAATTCATATTCTTATGTGGAGTATGAATATTCATTCTTTAGATCAAACTCTATATTATCTTATTTATTTTCCCTTGGAAATACTACATGTGTCATGCCATCCTTGACTTCTCTAAATACCACATCTTGACTATACACAACCTTCCTTCTTTCTGAATTCTAAAGCTTGTAACCTTTTAAACCATATTTATACACTATAAAGATGGAAATTTCAGATTTACTATCTAACTTGGTTATTTTCTCCTTTAGAACATGTACATATTCATCGCAACCAAATACCTTAAGACGTGAGAGAGAGGGTTTCTTACCAATCCATGAATCATGTGGATGCTTATCCTCCAACATTGATGAAGGTGATATTTAAACATGTAACATGTAGTATCCATTTCCTTTGACCAAAATTATTTCCCTAATCCAACACCATTGAGCATACTCCGTAACATTTCCATCAATGTCATGTTCATTCTTTCTGCAACTTCATTATGTCGAGGTGTGTATGAAGTAGTCTCATGTCATTCTATACCAAAATGATTACATAACACTTTTGATTCCTTCTTGCAAAATTCTCCACCATTATATGTTTTTAAAACCTTAGTCTCCTTCTCTGTCTAATTTTCCAATAGAGCCTTAAATTATAAAAGTTGTCAAAGACTTTAGATTTCTTCTTAAGGAAATATATCCATGTATTCCTCGAGAAGATAAATAAATGAGACGTAGCATACAGATTTACCTAATGATGGAACCAACATAGGTTCAAACACATCGCTATGCACAAGATCTAATATTTATCCTATCCTCTTAGCACCAGAGAGAAAACTCACCTGATTCTACTTCCCATATACAAAATGTTCATAGAAATAAAAAACCAGAAATAATTTATACATACCTTCTACCATACCATTAAAATGTAGTATCCAAAGTTCCTTCTCTCCAATATTTCCTAGTATTTGATGACATAACACAATATTTTCATTAGAGAATGCAAGAGTGATAAAATTCATCTTTCAAGAATAACAAAATTTTTGCACCCATCATTAATAGTAATGCTCGAAAGCTTCTATAAAGTTTCAATTTGAACTCTTGTTATCAATACCATTGCTCCTCGAACCATCTTGCAAGTATCTTTCCCAAACACTTTCTCTACGCCTGCATCATCCATCCTTATAACAACAAATATATTTCTAGCCAATCTAGAAATGTGAAAAACAATAGGAAGTGCTTTAATCCTTCCAGCTATTAGTATTAGCTTGAATTTTCGTCATCCTATGATTTTTTTCTTCTCATCATCACCGAAGAATATATCACCACCATCATGATTCCCATATTCATAGAACCACACCCTATGCGGAGTCACATGGAAGGATGCACATGAGTCAAACAATTGTGCCTTATGATCTGTGTGTGTACAAGAGAATGAAGCTAAGTGCACATACTCACCTTCATATTATGTAGTTTTTTCCTTTGTATAAGAAGAATAATAATATCCCATAATCATATCCCTTTCCTTTCTCAGGATTTTTATATCTACATTCTTTTTTATAATGCCCTTATTTTCCAAATTTATAGCATACATTTAGAATTTTTCTTGGAGATTTATATCTCCCTCTAGATTTATATCTCCCAAACAAGGAATTATTTCCATTTTTTTTCTAGGATATTCCTCTTAAGAACCAAACATATCGATTCTATCTCTTCATATATTTCCATCTCTTCTCCCTCGACAAGAAGGCTGAGACTATTTCATCAAATTTCAAGGTATTTGTATTGTTACCTATGGAAAAAACCAAATTGTCCTATAAGTCTGTTAGAGAAAGAAACACAATAATGCACTTATATTCATTTGAATTTTTAATATCAATATATAATAACAGACTTACCATAATATTGAAGGCATTGAGATGCTCTGTCATTGAGTTTCCATCCCTCACCCTAAGGTTATACAACTTTTCCCACTAAAACAATTTGTTCACTAGGGACTTAGATTGATACAAAGACACTAACTTTTCTCACAAAGCCTTTTTTGTAGCTTCTTCTAAAACATTTATTGACTAAATTTGGGAACACAACCATATTATTCTCTTTTACTTTTGATTGAACTTGGTCTAGTATTATATTCTCATTCTCATTGGTTTAATACCTACATCCATCATGATCTACTAATCTCTTTACACCAAAAAATCCTCAATATTGAGCTTCCATAACTCAAAACTATGTCCGTTCAATTTCCTAATCTCTATCTTTCTACTGTTCACCATATCCTTTCACCACAAGAATCTATCCTATAGATCTCCCACTGTAATAGGGTCTACCAAAATCGTAATAAAAATCCCTCAGCCACAAAGGTGTCCCCTTGAAGCCTTAAGTTCTCTGATACCAAATGATGTTTTTAACCATGTACAAAAAATACCTACAAACGAATTCTTAAAAAAGGAAAATATCCAATAGCAAGAACATAAAATATACATAGATATTTTTCTCCTGGAACCCAAAATATGGAAAACCAGATGGATATTTCATTATATTCTTTTAAATGTTACAATACATTATATACATGTTGAATAATTCATAATACTCCGATCCATTAATCTTGGATTAAAAAATAACAAAAATTTCATTGACTAGATGTACAAAATACCATGGGAAAAACCATCATGCCAAAAACCATGTGCAAAAACCATGCACAAAACCATTGGTAGGTTCACTCGCCATCCTTGGGCCTGCCCCTTATCCTTTGGTCCACCCAACTATCCTTGGGCCATGCAAAGAATTTAACATATACCCAACATGCCTCCCCCACCTCGCTTCTCATCAATTTTTATTATTATGGGTAGACGTACAACTCCTTCTAAGGACACAACTCCGGTCGACAGAGGAGAATTGGGGACAAGAAAAAATTAGATGAATAAACCATAGATAGTATGGAATTATAATACCTAGATGAGGGTAGATACTACTCAAACAAAGAAAAAACAAACCCCCCAAGGTAGGAATACAAGGAGATAGATGAGAGTTGGAAAAAGTGGGAGAGACCCAAAACCAACGTGGATTAAAGCACCCAATAATATAATTACCTAAATTGGATGATAACCACAACAAAATAGAGATGCACCCCATAATGTTGAGAACATAACCTATGCCCATACTTACAATCATGTAACTAAACAAAGAGTTGGCTTTAAAATTGTAAGTAATAAAGGTCGACAAAGTTACCCGAAAAGAAGAGACATTTGAGCATCATACACAAGAGGAAAAAACATATCTTTGTGCACAATAATCTCCAAAAGAAACAAATCCATTGAATTCTCCTATATTCTACTGAATTAAAATCCCAGTGCTCACTCTTAGATAAGAACCTCAGAGAACCAGAGCACATAATGCTAGGTCCCTATAATACTAGTGTATCCCCTTAGTGTTATTGTTAGTATAGCCCCCTTATTGTTATTTTTGTTCCCATGTAGTCCCCATATTTTTATTATTGTGCCCCATTGAAGCACTCTATTTTTATTGTTGTGGCCTTATATTATTATTGTTATTTCGACAAGGATTATATTGTGAGCCCTTGGAATCCTATATATAGAAAGGTCATTTTGTCATTTGCATCATCAAATACTTGTTCACTTATGTAATGTAAAGGAGTTTTACCCATCACAAAGGGTTACTTATAAGTTGTTGATTTATATTTTCTTGTATTTTGTGAGATGGTTGCATAACATTTGGTATCACAGATGGGATTCTAGGGTTTTGATTCTTCAAACACGACATCGTAAAATTTTCACTATAAATTATTTTATACGAGGCTTAAGAAGATGAAATTTTTACCATGAACTTTGTGTAAAAATTTCAGACCTTGGTTTGCAATATTTTTAGATATATGATCTATGGATTTTAGGGTTTTGGCATGCTCCATAATTTCATCTCAAATAGGTGACCGGGGGAAAATTGTCATAACTTTCGTTTCCAGAATCAGATTGGAATTCTTTAGAATTTGGTGGAAATTTAATGGATTTTAGAGCCAAAGGTCAAAAAATGACATATGAAATGTTGTAAACTTAGCTCAACTGAACCAGTCCATAATTAGGACATTATGGAAGATCGAGCATAACTTTGTCTTGGAGAATCCAAATTAGTTCAGACATGTGGCATTGGAAAGAAGACACAGAGGGATACTATAATATTGGACTTCAAATATTTGGGATCCCCAATCACATAGATACATTATTTTCAATATAGAGCTCCTCAAAAGTAAGAAAAATGTGTATAATTGTTTTTTAAATTGCATAAATTTTGTTTGAAAAAACAGTTTGAAGTAATTCCAAGGGAAAATTGAAGCATTGATATCAATATTGGGTTCTAAAATTTATCCCAAAAATAATTCCATACCCACTAAGCCCTCAAAAAACTCTTCTATGACACATGAAGAGGACGAAGTGCAACATGATATATCAAAATTATGGGACCAAGTGCAACAAATTTCCCTCTAACAAAGAAAAACCAAAGAAGAAATAAAAGGTGACATGAATGGTTTAAAATAAGAAATGAATGGGTTGAATAGTAGAATGGAAGGTATAAAAGAAGAAATGAAAGGCAACATGGAATATTTGAAGAAATACATTGAAGGTTTGAAGGAAGGTTTGACAAAGTTGCTACAAGAAAATCTTCCTAATAGTGAAAAGGTAGTAGAGGAAACTCATGATGAGAATGAAATAAATGTTAATCATGATTTAGTAGAATCTAAAGTTGGATTGAATACCCATCAAAATACCTCATATAAAACATTGGATTGATGGCAAGGATCTTGTAACTTGGATACTACAGATGGAGCAATATGTTGATCTCCATAATGTGCAAAACTCACAAAACGTACGCATTGCAACTTTATATTTATAACCCAATACATTTGTATGGTATCGATGGCTTTTCTCTCGTAATTTTTTTTCACTTGGTCAATTTTTACGGAGGAAACGATAACACCTTATGAGGATACAAAGAGAAACACCTTCTTTAGCCAATTGATAAATCTCAAACAAAAGGGTTCAATAGTAGAGCACATTAAGGACTTCCAAAAATTGAATATAATGGTACTGATATTCCAGAGGAACACAAGATTTATGTCTCCATAGGGACTTTAAAGGACAACGTCCATCATGAGTTTTTCCTTTGGGAACCTGATGAATTAGAGAAGGCATTCATGTTGGCAAGAAAATTTGAAAGAAAAGGTATAGCGACAAGGAAGCCTACCGCTCACAACTATAAAGATGGAAGTGTTGCTACTCCTAGACTTGTAAAACCTACAAGGTTGATACCACAATAATTGGAACAAAAATGTCAAAGGGCTTTGCTACGGTATTTTGGAGTAGAAAATCTGACTCATCTCCTGGTGCTTTAAGAAATTAAAAATACAGATTATTGGGGCAGAGATAAATAGACAAAGAAACAAATTCAGATGATGTATACACTTACGAAGGACCAGCCCTACGGAAAGGAATAATGATTTTACCATATCTCTAAAATCATTGGCAGGAATACCACTCATCAAAATCTCAATATATAAGGACATATCAAGAAGAAAAATGTAATAGTGCTGATTGATCTGGGTAGTACCCATAATTTTTTTCATTGTAAGGTAGCCAAGGAATTGAATTTCTTCCTATACCCAACACCAAAGTGTAAAGTGATGATTGTAAATGGAGGAATTATAAATTTCTCTGGAAAGTGCAATACTATCAAGCTAACCATGGGGGAATATCTATTGAATATTCCAATGTTTTCCATTCCAATGGGTGGTGTTGAGGTTGTGCTAGGAGTCCAATGGTTACAATATTTGGGTAGGATAGCTTTTAATTTTCAAGAAATTTTCTTGAAAGTTTTTCGGGAAGAAAAGGAAGTTTAATTACAGGGTATCACAGTGAAGACTAGAAGGATAGTAAGCTCTAATGTCCTGAAAATAAATTCTAAAGAAAGAACAACGAGGTGTAATTGCACAATTATGCTCACTAGAGGTTCAACCACCAAAATCATCTCTTTCTCCATATATCCAAAAAGTCTTGGACAATCATTCCAAGATGTTTGAAACTCCCAAAGGACACCCACCTATTCATGATCATGACTATACTATTCATTTGATTCCAGGAAGTGTTCGTCCAAACATTAGGCCTTACATATATCCTTATGCTCAAAAGAGTGAGATTGAACATATAGTTTCAAAAATGATAAAGGTTGGTGTAATTGAACCTAGTCAAAGTTATCTCTCTTCTCTAGAAGTATTGGTGCACAAGAAGGATGGATCATGGTGTATGTGTCCAGATTATAGGGAGCTCAACAATCTCACTATTAAAGATAAATTTCCCATCCTCGTTATTGATGAATTATTAGACAAACTACATGGATCAATTTACTTCACCAAGCTAGATATTTGTTTAGGATATCATCAAATTAGAATGAAGACTAGAGACATTCCAAAAATAACATTTAGAACTTGTGAGGGTCATTATGAATTTTTGGCCATGCTTTTTAGCCTTACTAATGCACCTTCCACATTTCAAGGTTTTATGAATTCCGTTTTCAATACATTCCTTCAAAAATTTGTGTTATTATTTTTTGATGATATACTAATCTAGAACAAGTATTTGAAGGATCATGTTCAACATGTTGACATGGTGCTCAAACTATTGGAGCAGAAATAATTATATTCCAATACCTCCAAATGTTTCTTTGGATTATAGGAGGTGGAATATTTGGGTCATATTTTATCTCATGAGGGTGTTAAGGTAGACCCTATCAAAATTAAATCCATTAAGGAATGGAAAATCCCCACAACCATAAATCATCTTCGTGTATTTATATGGCTAAAAGGTTATTATTGCAAGTTTGTTAAGAATTATGGGAGAAAATATGATACCTCTAACATCATTACTAAAGAAAGAGGTATTTTCTTGGACTCTAGAAGAAACTAATGCCTTTTAACATCTTAAATAGGCAATGTGCCAAGCACGAGTCTTAGTAATTCCAGACTTCACAAAAACCTTTATTATGGAATGTGATGCCTCAAGAAATGATATTGGTGGAGTTTTAATGCAAGAAGGAAGACCCATTTCTTTTGAAATTCACCCAATCAAAGGAAAGTATTTATAAAAAACTATTTATGAGAAGGAAATGTTGGCAATACTGCATGCACTAAAGAAATTGTGACCTTACCTAATGGGAAGAGACTTCAAGGTAAAAACAGATCATGATAGTATTAAATAATTTTTGTAACAAATATTATCTTCATAAGAGCAACAAAAATGGGTAACAAAGATGTTGGGTTATGAATTTGAAATCATCAACAAAAAAGGGAAGAAAAATTTTGTTGTAGATGCACTCTCAGGAAAGGATGATGATGTGGAAGCATTTATTTGTTCCATTTCTATTATCCAACTTGAGTGGATAAATGAAGGAAGGGGTTAATGGAAGAATGATGAAGAGGTGTGGGCACTCATTCAAAATTTGCAGCAAAATCCCAGTACATATGAAACCTTTACCTGGAAAAATGATTCATTATGGACAAATATTGCTTATATCTTTGTAGGAATTCCCAACTCAAACAAAATATTCTTTTGGAATTGCACACCTCTCCCTTAGGAGGGCACTCAGGAATTTTAAAAACTTACCACATGGTCAAGAAGGATTTTTTTGGGGATGACCTTAAATATGATATTCAAAAAGTATCTGGTAGAATGTTTGGTTTTCCAACAAAATAAATTTGAGATAATTAGGATCCCGAGACTGTTACAACCTTTATCCATTCCAAGTCAAAATTAGGAGGAGGTTTCAATATATTTTATCGCAGGTTTACCCAAGTCCGAAGGAAAGCCTGCCATTATGGTGGTAGTTGGAAGAGTTACCAAGTATGCACACTTTTGTGCATTATCTTATCCATTTAAATCAAGCACAATTGCTACTACATTGATGGAAATAATTTAAAAGCTATATGGAAACCAAAAGATAATTGTAAGTGACAAAGATCCCATTTTTATAGGAAAGTTTTGAACGGAATTATTTTCTTGTTTAGGTACTCAATTAACTCATATCTTATTATATCATCCTCAATCTGATGGTAAAACAGAGATAGTGAAAAAAATTCTTGGAAGGATATCTTCGTTGCTTTGTATCTGATAAACAGACAAAATGGGTAAATTTGTTACTTGAGGTTGAATGGTGGTATAACAATTCCTTCCATACTGCAAAAAAAATGACCCCATCTATGAAACTTTATGGATATCATCCACCATCCATCACATCATATTTAAGAGAAAATTCTAAGGTTCTCCAAAAGGTTATCAACAAAAAGTATACCAACTCTTAAAGGATAACCTCACTTTGTTGCAGAATCGAATGAAACAACAATCACATCAACATTGCAGCAAAAGAAGTTTTGATGTAGGCGATCAGGTAGTTTTACGGCTACAACTTTACAAAAAAATGTCCCTCAATAAAGCTAAGAAGGATAATAAATTATGGCCAAAGTATTATGGTCCTTACAAAGTGTTTTAAAATATTGGTACTATGGCACACAAATTGGAGCTTCCTGCATCCTCCCCAGTGCACCCATTTTTCCATGTTTTATGTTTAAATAAGGTTATAAGTGACAGGCTCCCACTTCAAACAATATTTCTAGAACTTGATGAGGAAGGAAAAATCATATTGGAACATGAAGTAGTCACAGAAACAAGAATTCAATAGTTATGAAATAAACCAATTTTAGAGTATCTCATCAAGTGGAAGAACTTACCTGTTGAAGATTCAACATGGGAGGAAGGGAATTTTATATAGAAACATCCAAAACTACTCAAGAATTGAGGAAAATAATTTTTTGAAGGAGAGGGGCATGTTATGTCACTATAATACTAGCATATCCCCTTATTTTTATTGTGAGTATAACCCCCTTATTGTTATTGTTGCGCCCACATAGTCCCCATATTGTTATTATTGTGCCCCATAGAAGCCAACTATTGTTATTGTTGTGCCCTTACATTATTATTATTGTTATGTCAGCTAGGATTATATTGTGACCCCTTGGACTCATATATATAGAAAGGAGGATTTTTCATTTCTATCATCCAAGAATTATTCATTTATGTAATGTAAAGGAGGTTTCCCCCTTGAAGAGGCTAATTTATAAGTCGTTGATTTATATTTTCTTCTATTTTGTGAGTTGGTTGCATAACACATATTTCCTCGATGTTGCTAGTAACTAAACACTCTGAGATATACAAGGCTGCTAGAAATCAAAATTAATCTTAGGTTATCGCTCCACCTTTGCCAAAAATATACCCAAAATGTGGGGTAAGTCTCTCTTAAAAATGTAACAAATTAATTATTTATAGGGACGCTACATAGGTGGACCTATCGTGCTCCTTTCCTCTTGCAAATGGCATGCATAAATGGTATTGGGGGGGATTTTTATCACATGAACTTGTATGCCACTCTCTCCACTTAATTCTCTTGAATCCATAGGGTGGAGGGCACTCCACCCTATATCACCATTCTCCTTGGACCGCACCCCCATCAGGGAATTTTATTTATTTATTTTTAATTTGTTAGTGTAAATTTTTTAGAAAAGTGTACTAGAATCCCTTTCTTAATTTACAAGTGACTTATAACCCTAAAAACAAAATATGGTTGTTTCTATGCTTTAGATATGCAACAAAATGTTAGAAAATACCTGGAAAAAAATATGGCATGCAAATAGAAACATATAACAACATCAATATAAGTGAAACAAACAAATTGAGAATATGAATGATCAATTTTATTAATCAAGAAAAATGCACCTTATCAGGAGTGATTATAGAATTGGGTCTATAGATCCCCCTCCATGGGATGGGTACTTCTTGACCTTGTGCTTCAACAATGTGATTCTCTGTCTCAATATGTGGTATGCAATGGGAGAAAAGAAACAAAGGATGCTTGAACTCAAGTGGGAGCTCAAATTATATGAGCAAATAATGGGGATGATGAAAATGGTCATGATGATTAATGGAGATAAAACCTTCTATTTATAACAAAATATTGAGATAGATTGAGAATTAGAAAATAATATAATATTATTGACTAAATCAAAATCTAGCTGTTGTGAATATTTTATTATATTTTTTAAGAGGGAAAAGTTATTCAAAATGGTCAAATATATTTATTTAGAAGGTGCTTAAAGGAATTAACAAATACAAATAATTTACTAATCACTTTGTGAGGACTTTGTGAGGATTAATAAAAACATGAATTTGAAATAATTATTAAATAATGATTGAATAATTATCTCATACGAAAAATATGGGATAAATATGGAATAATAAATAAATACTGATTTATTTAATTATTCCAAAGTGATTAAGTAAAAAATTATGATAAATAATCTAAAATATTGATTTAATAATTATTTAAAAAAAAAACTAAATAAATAATGATTTATTTAATTATTCTCATGGGGTTTTTGGATTTTAATGAGAAATAATTTAAAAAACTAGTTTACTAAATTATTTTTCATGGTGAAAGTGGGTTTTACCATGGTTAAATGCATCCTACATGGTGTATTTAGATCAACCTAGTAATAAATGTCAAGTTGAACATTTTTTGGGTGATAAAATATTCCCCCCCAAATGTAACAGTGTCAGGAGAAAATCATATGATTGAAATATGTTGTAGGTCGCACTTTCATGAGACATCTAAGGGGAGTCAGAGAGAGAGAGTGAGAGAGAGAGAGAGAGAGAGAGAGAGAGAGCTAAAGAAACGCAAGGAATGATGGATATTGGAAGGGGGGAGGAATACCAATACTCAATGAGATAACTGAGTACAAATAATAATGTTTTTCCCAATAATGTGGGTATGAGAAACATAGTACATGAAATAGGATATGTTGGAATTGATGGGCCAGAAATTAATACAATCATATAATGAGTCCCATATACATAATGTACCTAGAAAAAGGAGGGCAGAACAAGATACGATAACATCTACTGATATGATTACATGAGACATAATTCCCCTCCAAAACCAAAAGGAGGCAGGGGAGGAAGGGGGGATCATGACCAAAGAAGCCCTATTAAACAAGAAAGGGTTTTAAATACATGAATTGGCTATCTAAAGTAGACATGCATGGTGCGGGCTCTAGAATCGATGGAAATTGAGCCATTCAAATATACGAAACTACATATGAGGCTAGATATTGATCTATTACTATCCAAGAATGTGGGGGGCTACCTGAAGAGCCACCCTCTCATGAGGTCTAGAACATCTCACACACACCTGGGAAATGTTAGTGTAGGTTTTAACCCTGAACATAAATTATCTACACACAAATATTATAACATAAAATAAACAATAGCGAGAGCATAAAACATAAAGCAGATAAACACAGAGATTTTCCCCTGGATCCCAAATCGGGACGACCAACTTGATTTTTCATTCTATTCCTTTTAGTGTTACAACACATATATATACATGTTGAAGCATACATGCAACCTAATCCATTAACCTTGGATTATAACATAACCGTAGTTCCCTTGACCGGATCTACAAAAATACCAGGGGCCGAAAACTATCGTACCCCAAAACCATGTGCAAAACCACGCACAAAAGCATGGGCGCGGACTACCCACCGGAAATTAAGGACCAAAAAAGATTTCATCCCAACATACCCAACACATAGTCATGGAAAGAATATAACACATACCCAACATTCTCCCACTTGTTGTTTTATTTCCACAAGGGGCCACATGAGAGCTTAGTCATTGGCCCAATTCTTCAACACCCATTGTTTCTCTACACCAAGAGAACTTCTGAGTGATCATAGACTTCTTCAATGCATCTGCAACATTCTTCAAAGTGTCCACCTTTACCAGCAACACCCTTTTAGCCTCAACCATATCTCTAACAAAGTGATATTGAATATCAATGTGCTTTGTCTTTGAATGATAAGCAGGGTTCTTAGCCAAGAAAATTGCACTTTGGCTATCACAGCCTATCCTTATAACTTGTTGCACCAACCCCATACTTGAACACAATCTCCACAACCAAACTGCTTCCTGGCTTGCATGAGTGGCTGCCATGTATTCTGCCTCTGTAGTTGAAAGATCCACTACAAACTGTCTTTTACTCATCCAACTGACTGCGCCTCCAAATAGGCTAAACACATACCCACTTGTAGATATTATTTGGTCCAGATCTCCAGCCCAGTCTGCATCAACAAAACCATGAATGTCCAACATTCTTTCCAATCCTGGTCTTCCCTGGTAGCACAAGCCATAATCATTAGTGCCACGTAAATATCTGAAAACCCGCTTCACTGCTGTCCAATGCTCCTTCCCTGGGTTTGACATAAACCTGCTCAATACTCCCACTGCATGTGCAATGTCTGGTCTAGTATAGACCATTTCATACATCAAGCTACCCACTGCACTTGCATATGGAACACGGGACATATACTCCTCTTCTTCTTGTGTCTTGGGACACTGTTCAGCAGACAGCTTTACACCTACAGGAATAGGAACCTTCACCGGTTTACTATCCTGCATATTGAACCTCCGCAATATAGTCTCGACATACTTCCTCTGGTTTAACCAGAGCTTCCTCTTTGCCCGATCTCTCTTAATTTCCATGCCCAAAATATAGTTTGCAGCACCCAGATCCTTCATGTCAAATTTGGAGAACAGTTGGGTCTTCAAATTTTGGATAATTTCTTTGTCATTTCCAATCAACAACATATCATCCACATACAAGACCAGATATATAACACGATCACCAATTAATTTAAAATAAACACAATGATCTTCCTTGCTTCTGGTGAAGCCAAGTCCCCGTATATAGGTATCAAATTTCTGATACCACATTCTTGGTGACTGTTTTAACCCATACAGAGACTTCTTCAACCTGCATACCAGTTCTTTCTTACCCTTCACCATAAAGCCTTCAGGTTGCTTCATGTAGATATCCTCTTCTAGATCCCCATGAATAAATGTTGTCTTCACATCCATCTGTTCTATCTCAAAATCAAATGCAGCAGCAACAGATAAAAGTAATCTAATAGAAGTAACTTTGGCAACAGGAGAAAAAATATCACCAAAATCAATTCCCGGCACCTGGGAATAACCTTTCGCTACCAACTGAGCTTTGTATTTCTCCACCTTGCCTTCTACATTCATATTCTTCTTAAACACCCATTTGCTCCCAATGGGCTTCCTTCCAGCCGGCAACTCCACCAGATCCCATGCATCGTTTTTGTGCAAGGATGCCATTTCATCAACCATGGCCTCCTTCCAGAGTTTTCCATCCTCTGAATCTACTTCCTCCCTCACAGTTCTGGGTTCATCATTAGTTATAGTTAAGGCAAAACCTGAACAGAAAGCAAATGGACTATACCTTTCTGGTTGCCTTCTTTCCCGAACTGATCTTCTCAAAGCTGGAGTTTGTGGCTCTTCATCTTCTGAGTCTTCTTCTGTTGTAGAGTCTGATTCATCCTCCTTTAGCTCAAACTCTATATTTTCAGGTTCCTTTGATAGGACTTCATGTTTAACAACATATTTCACTTCTCTAAACACCACATCTCGGCTGTACACAACCTTCCTTGTTTCTGGGTTCCAAAGCTTGTAACCCTTTAAACCATCCTTATACCTAATAAAGATGCACCTTTCAGATTTATTATCCAACTTGGTCCTTTTCTCCTTTGGAACATGTACATATGCATCACATCCAAATACCCTTAGATGTGAAAGAGAGGTTTTCTTACTAGTCCATACCTCATGTGGAGTCTTATCCTCCAACGCTGATGAAGGTGATCTGTTAAATAAGTAACATGCAGTCTCCACTGCCTCTGCCCAGAATTCTTGTCCTAACCCGGTACCACTGAGCATGCTTCTTGCCTTTTCCATCAGTTTTCTATTCATTCTTTCTGCAACTCCATTTTGCTGAGGTGTGTATGGAGTAGTCTTCTGTCGTGTTATACCACACTTCTTACAGAACTCTTCAAATTCCTTCTTGCAGAACTCCCCACCATTATCTGTCCTCAACGCCTTTATCTTCTTCTCTGTCTGGTTTTCTACCAGAGCCTTAAATTCTTTAAATTTGTCAAAGACTTCAGATTTATTCCTCAAGAAATATATCCATGTATTCCTTGAGAAGTCATCTATGAATGAAACATAGTACACAGACTTTCCCAGTGAAGGAACTCACACAAGTCCAAACACATCACTGTGCACAAGTTCTAATATCTTGTTCGCCGTCTTAGAACTAGAAGGAAAACTCGCGCGATTCTGCTTCCCATATACACAATGTTCACAGAAATCGAAATCCAAAGAGCAATTAGACATACCTTCTACCATACCATTTCTATGTAGTATCCGAAGGCCATTCTCTCCAATATGTCCAAGCCTTTGATTCCATAGCATGGTCTTTTCTCCAGAGGAAGCTAGGCTTTCTGCTCCACTTTCAGGAACCATAGAACTGTTACACCCATCAATAATAGTGCTACCTTGTATCTTGTACAGAATTGCATTCCAAACACCTCGAATTAACACTAGTGGTCCCCGAACCATATTGCAGGCATATTTCTCGAACATTGTTTTTACACCTGCATCATCCATCTTGCTTACAGAAATCATATTTCTAGCCAATGCAGGAATATGCATAGCACCAGGAAGTTTTCTAATCCTTCCACCTTGCAGCTTCAGCTTGACCTTTCCACGTCCAATGATTCTAGCCTTCCTATCATCCCCTAGGAAGGCATCACCACCATCATATTTCTCATACTCGCAAAACCACTCCCTATGGGGAGTGAAGTGAAAGGATGCACCTGAGGGAATCAACCATGACTCATGATCTACATGTGTATTTGGAGAAGAAGCCAAATACACATCCCCACCTTCATCCGAGGTGGTTTTTGCCTCTGCAGAAGTAGCATCATCAGATCCTTTTCCTTTCTCAAGAGCTTTAGATCTGCACTCCCTTTTGTAGTGCCCTTCCTTTCCATATTTCCAACATACCTTTACAAACTTTCCAGGAGATTTAGATCTCCCTCTAGATTTGGATCTCCCACTTGAAACCTTATTCTTGTTTTTGTTTTGGGACCTTCCTCGTACATATAAGACATCTCCATTCTGGCCCTCCATATTTCTCTGTCTCATTTCCTCCGACAACAAGGCTAAGACAATGTCATCAAAATTCAAGGTAGTTGTATTGCTACCTATTGCAATAACCAGACTATCCCACGAGTTTGGTAGAGAACACAACAAACAGATGCACTTATCTTCATCTGAGATTTTAATATCAACAGATGACAGCTGACCTACCACAGTATTGAAGGCATCCAGATGCTCTGTCACCGAGTCTCCATCCTTCATCCTCAAGTTATACAGCTTTTTCCTCAGGAACAATTTATTCACCAAAGACTTAGATTGGTACAAAGTCCCTAGCTTGTCCAACTAGGTCTTCACCGTAGCTTCCCTAGATACATTCAACAATACTGAATCTGAGACACACAACCGTATTGTGCTCTTAGCCTTCCGATCCAATTTATTCCAGTCTTCATCTGACATTTCCATTGGTTTAGTACCTGGATCTACCGCGATCCACTGATCTTTATCCATCAGAAGATCCTCCATCTTCAGCTTCCATAACTCAAAACTCTGACCATTAAATTTATTGATCTCTATCTTTCCGTTGCTTGCCATCTTCTTTCACTGCAAGAATTGATCCCGTAGATCTCCCACTGAACAATGTCTACCTCAGGCCTGAGCAAAAAACCCTCAGCAGGAAAGGCGTCCCTTTGAAGCCGAAACAAATCTGATACCAAATGTAGGTTTTAACCCTAAAAAGAAATTATCTACACATGAATCTTATAACACAAAATAAACAATAACGAGAACATAAAACATAAAACATATAAACACAGAGATTTTCCCCTAGATCCCAAATCGGGATGACCAACTTGATTTTTCATTATATTCCTTTTAGTGTTACAACAGATATATACATGCCGAAGCATACATGAACCCTAATCCATTAACCCTAGATTATAACATAACTGTAGTTCCCTTGACCGGATTTACAAAAATACTAGGGGCCGAAAACCATCGTACCCCAAAACCATGTGCAAAACCGTGCACAAAACCATGGGCGCGGACTACCCACCAGAAATGAAGGACCATGGGCACGTGCTTAGTTGTGGAAAGAATATAACACATACCCAACAGTTAGTACAATCAGTTGGATTAATGCACCATCAAGTGTGTGGTTCTCAATCATACGGTAATGAGATGGAATCGAGCATAGGAAAAAAACCAAGTCCAAGGGAAATCATGATTCCCTTTGCTTGATCAAAGGCATCAAACAACGATGAAGGATGGTGTTGGGCAGTGAAAAAGGTATGAAATTACTATGTATCTTCTCATTCTTTTACCATAGACATACTCCTTTTTTCCTTGAAAAGGTAATTTATTGTAAGAATTATAATAGAATTGGAAAGGTTTATGTTTATTGTAAAAACATGGATAAAGGTTACTTTTTGTTGACAAAACAGGAATTCGACGAGGTGAACAGCTGTACCAAAGGCGGGGCTGAAATGAATGTAACTACTGCTCCATCAACGCTGAACCATATCCAGCCAAAGGCAAGGAGATCTGAACGAATTTCCAAGAAAAGGCAGGGGACAACTCGGCCTCGGTCGGAGTAAACAGGATGATGACTAAAAAAAGAGGAGCGAATCCCACAGGATCCTTCGATCCTAAGTGATCGTTGTTCAAACTCATCTTATTCCTTGATTTTTCCATCGAGATTTGATATATAAAGAAATGTCCTTTAGTGACAAAGGGACCGTGTTGTTGAGAGAGTGAGCTGGTCGAAAAGCTTTACAATTAAACATTTCCTCTGTAATATAATGTTTTATTGACTCTCGGCTTCAAGAGAACCTTCTCCGTAATGATTTATGTTTTTTTAATATAAGACACGCGTTTCGTTTCATCTTCCAAGTTCTGAATTAGCCCAGCAGTGTTTCACTGGTGCTAAGGGCCCGGCTCTGGTGGAATCACTTTACTGTTTGTATTTTTAATCCTTGCTTACTGTTGTGTGAAGTGTGTTTAATGTTTATTTCAGAATTGATTTATCGTTGTTAGATCAAATACAGATTCATTACTATTTCATCCTTTACGAGAAGCACATTTTTTATTCAATTATCTTGTTATCATTATAAAGCTTTTTTGTTCTATATCTGATTCGAGTTACTGTTCCATTAAGTTATGATTTGTTATAATTGATTGTTCCGTAGTGATTGGCTGTCGACAGGATTGAAGTGTGGAAATCTAGTTGTTTGATCACGTCAGAATTGTAATTGTTGTTCATTTCATATTGATGATCCATTTCTGTTCATTGTTTATTGATAGCTTTCGATCAGAAAACAGATTAGTTATAGTTATATGCTGATGTTCCTTTCCAAATTTTGTTCCTTTTAGTTATTTTCATTAGTACGAAGATTGATTTTGCTTTTATTTCGATTTATTTAAAGATCGCCAACTATAGAGGACACTGGTTATTGCTTCCAAGTCCCCAAATTGGTTATATTGCATCGATTTCTAAGGGAAGGAGTTATTTCTACTGTATCCTTGATCGATGTTTTGCAGATTGATGTAGTTTCATTTTTAGAGCATTTCTATTCATGTCATTGTAATTAGATTTCTTTACGAGCATTTTTTACTTTTGCATTTAACATTCTGTACTACATCTTCATAGCATTGCTCTTAGATAATTGCAGCCTCAGACAGAGTACACTCTTGAAATAAAAAGTCGCTCTCGGATTGATGATTAATGTAGGCTAATTAGGTGTTCAAAAAATACCTTTTTACGACCCAACATTTTGGCGCCGTTGCCGGGGAGAGTGTATGCCATTTCAAAGGAGTGATGCACAGCTGATTTTCTTCTTCTTACGAAGAATTGGGTATTAAAGACGGAAGGTAAGAACCTGCGCACTGGGCAAGAAACACACTTGTTCGCAGCCCACTTCACAGCAAAAGTAGGTCAGCTTATTTTTTTAGGTAGGAATGAAGGTTTGTTTTCTTGAATGAATAGACCAACTAAGAAAAACAAAATTCCTCCTAAAACTGAAAAAACCTAAGGGACCGGTGACCCTTGGACGAACAACTTTTATTAAAGAAATCCTTAAGAAAATCGAATCTCAGCCATCATTAGGATTTAGAAAAACTATTGCTAGACATCCTAATAGTTCCCTTTAGGCTACAGAATCACCATCTGAAGCCTTTGTTGAGATACACAGTCAAACAGAGGGAATTGAGCAAGATTCCCAATAAATTAAGAATCCTTGCATAATTTTCCCTCAAGAAGGGAACTCTAGCAATCTCCGAGAAGGAGAAGGGGAAACGGGAGAAACTAGAGACTCAAAATCTCCTATTAAATTCGCCCAAACAATAAGCAACCCAGATAAGGGAAGTGATGTTCAACTTATTCAGAACCAAGGTCCTCAATCACCTCAAACAGTAAGTCAACAAGGAATACTTATTATTCCAGATAAAGGGAGTGCTGTCAAAGCCATTCCTACCCCTGCTCGTCAACCTAGAAATTCCTTATAAATCCCAGAGGGATATTGGCATATCTTCGATCAAATGGCCCAAAACCAAAATCAGAACCAGAAGACCTCTACGTTGCAATATCCTATAGTAGATACTGCAGTCAATGCACCTATGAAAGCTATTCCCCTTCAATATATTCCCACATTTCATGGCTTAACATCAGAGGATCCAGACGCATTCTTTTTTGAATTTGATGTGTTGTGCATGGGATATGATTATACCATTGATCCCCAAAAATTAAAACTATTCCCTTCAACATTAAAAGGGGCAGCCTTACGATGGTTTATGGGATTAGGTGGGGGTGTCATAACTGATTGGGATCAGATGAAAGATGCATTTTTAAAGAAGTATCAAGATTATTGCAGATCTTGAGAATTAAAAGATGAAATATTCCCAATGACAGCAAAACCAAATGAAACCTTGGAAGAATATGTGGAACGGTTTCAATATGACCTTCAGAGATCCCCTTATGCATCTTTACCCTTACCTGATAATGTTTTGAAAACCACATTAATTAGGGGAATGAAAGATTAATGGGTTGAAACATTGAATATTATGGGAAAAGGTGATATATATCAGGAAATTTATCCTAACATCATTGATTTGTGTATCAGGAGTTTGAGGGGCAATACAAGGTTAAAATCAGCATAATGTGATATAATTGCAAGGGAAAATAAGACCTCTAATGAAGGTGTGACTCGTGTAGAGATTGGAAATTTTCTATAAGACTTTAAGACAGACATACTGGGGACTCTAACAATGCGGTTCGATATTATCCAAGTGAAACAGAAACAAGCAGAAGCAGAGCAAAATTTGGCAATATTCTGTCCCAGATGTAGGAAGAAACACAGTCACAAAGAATGCCCATTGGATATGATTAAAGTCTTCGCCATTTGTACTAAAGATCACCCTACAGAGGGATGCCCTTCGCTTCCTGGCCTAAAAGCAGTTTGTAAGGAGGCAAAAGAAGAATCAGAAGTGGTATGTCTGCTTAATCAACACCGACAATGGTAGCCGTGACAATCAGGTATGCCAAATGATCCATTTTCTTTTCAGCCTCCTCAATATAATGCTAAAAAATATAGTGGGATGTGGCAAAATCAACCACCTTTCCCCAATTGGTCACAACAGCCATTTCCTCCCACATCTTGGCCAAATCAAACAAACCAAAATAATTGGCCTAGCTTTTCTTTCTGCCCACCATTTTGGCAAAATAACTATCCTACACAATGTTCCCCCTCTACTTCCCAGAGTCAGGCTTGGCAGTCAAACTGGAAAAAACCTACAAATTAGCCAGCTGGATCAATTCCTCTCTCTCAACCTACACTGCCAGCTCCCTATACAAACCCCCAGACCAACTTAACACCGCAACTCCCAGCCTAGCCCAACCCAAACCCAAACAATAGGCCAGTTCATTCTGTCCAAATAATAGAACCCCCAGAATTAGAAACTGAACTGAAGGAGTGCAATGATCTTCAATTAAGATCTGGGCGCATAGTAGAAACAAAGAGAAACAATGATGCTCATATTGAAGATTTGTTACCTGTAGAACGAACATTACAAAATGAGAAGGAAGTTCAACAAAAAAATCAACAACAAAGTCAACAACAAGTAACAACTTCCTCTCCACCATTCCCAGAACGATTAATTATACCTCGTCCATTAGAACAACCTAATTTTGATCTTATGGGAGAATTAAAAAATTTGTGTATAAAATCCTCTTTCCTCCAAGCTATCCAAGACATTCCTATATATGCAAAAACCATTAAGGAATTATGCATAAAGAAGCCAAAGAGGAGAACAACCACTAATCCTACTGTCCAAATAGTCGATACCTTATCTGATTTATTATCAGGAATGGAAACACCTGTAAAATATGAAGACCCAGGAAATCCTATAGTGACAGTCCAAATCCATGGGCAGTTGTTTCCACCTGTCAAAAACATGGCATTACATCACTAGAACCAACAACAACCTTATTGGAATTGGCTGACCGATCGGTAGTCAAACCAGAAGGTACATTACAAGATGTAATGGTATCTGTAGATTCGTGGGAATACCCTGCTGACTTCCTAGTTATTAATCCAAAGAACCAGCTAGAAGGACATCCGTTGATCTTAGGTAGACCTTGGTTGGCAACTGCCGATGCTTATATTGGATGTCGACAAGGCAATATGACAATAACAAGGGGAAACTATGTCAAGAATTTAGCCCTATATCCCCCAGCCCAGCCAAGTCTATCAATAATCAAAACAAAAAAACAACCTGCATCATATCTAATGGAAAATATGAGATCACCTCTAACTATAGAAAATGCTCTTGATTTTAAAGATCAAACAAAGGATGATATCATTAATACTTTTATTAATAAACCACAAACGAGATCTCATCTACAATGTCACATGATCAAGGCAGCATTTGATAATAAAGAAGAATATCCTTTCAAAGATATTCCTGATCAAGCAATACCTACTACTTCTATGTATAATAAAAATATTATAGAAATTGAGCCGGGAAAAGCTCTAAACATTAACAAAAATGTCACTGCTGAAAAAGAAGAGAAATTGCTCCAATTATTACCAAAATACAAAGCAGCCTTTGCATGGGATTACCCCAATATGAAAGAATTGACCCTCAATTGTGTACACATCACATCTATATTGAAAAATATGCAAGACCCATTCGCCAGCCTCAAAGAAGACTAAACCCTCACCTCAAAGATATTGTGAAAGATGAAAACTATTGGATGTTAATTTCATCTACCCATTAGTAGTGGGTCTCTCCATTAGTAGTGGTACCAAAAAAGAATGGAAAGTGGAGAATATATGTAGATTACCGTGAACTTAATAAGGCAACACAGAAGGACCACTTTCCCCTTCCTCTCATTGACCAGGTATTAGACACATTGGCAGGAAAGAAATTCTTTTCTTTCCTTGATGGCTTCAGTGGGTACAATCAAATTCAGATTGCCCCTGAAGACTAGTACAAAACTACTTTTACATGTCCATGGGGGAAATTTTCCTACCGAGTCTTACCTTCTGGCCTATGCAATGCCCCTGCTACATTTCAAAGGGAAATTCTCAGCATCTTTTCAGAATTAATAAATGAAGGCCTCGAAGTATATATGGACGAGTTCACACCTTATGGGGATGATTTTGAGCCTACATTGGAAAACCTAGAAAAGGTAATGCAAATATGTATTGACACTAGGCTTTGTTTAAGCCACGAAAAGTATCTTATGATGATGACCGAAGGAGTTATCTTAGGGCATTATATTTTAGCAGCTGGAATTCAAGTGGACACAGCTAAAATTCGAATAATCTTGTTAATTCCCACACCCACCACACAAACAGAGATACGTAGCTTTCTTGGATTTTTTGGTTACTATAGAAGATTTATAGAACATTATTCTCAAATAGTTGCACCTTTATATGCACTGACTGGAAATGTTGATTTCATTTGGACAGATAAATGTGATAATGCCTTTAATGATTTGAAAAAACTTGTTTCAACAACCCCAGTGCTGAGGGGCCCAAATTGGAATTTTCCATTCCAAATTTCATCCGATGCCTCAAACACAGCAATTGGAGCAGTACTTGGGTAGGAGGAAGACAAGAAGCCATATGCAATCTATTATATTAGCAAAAATCTATCCCTTGTTGAATTAAATTATACTGTGACTGAGAAAGAATTTTTAGCTGTATTTCATGCTATAAATAAGTTTAGACATTATATAACTGGGTATCCTGTAGTACTATATACTGATCACTCTACCATTAAATTTTTAGCAAATAAGCTTGTTACAAACGGAAGAGTGACGAGATGGTTGATTTTACTGCAGGAATTCGACATCACAATCAAAGATCGACTTGGGAAAGAGAACCCTATAGCTGACTTTCTGTCAAGAATGCCAAAGCCAACAGATGCATAAGCAGTTGAAGACCACTTTCTAGATGAACATCTATTCGCTGTTACTGTCAGAACATTGTGGTATGCTGATATAGCAAACTATTTGGCAATAGGTAAATTACCTAAACATTTATCCCTTAATGAGCGAAAACAAATAATACAACGTAGTACACGATTCTCTTGGATTGGGGGCTATCTATTTCACACAGGGGGAGATATGCAAATAAGAAGATGTGTCCGGGAGGACAAAGTATTTGACATTTTGAAAGCATGCCATGATGGCCAATGTGGCAGAGATTTTGCAGATCGTAGAACTGCCCATAAGGTTTTACGAACAGGCTATTACTGGCCTACCATCTTTAAGGATGCCAAAAAAATTGTGCAGGCCTGTGATAGATGCCAAAGGGTAGGTCACCCTAGGTAGTCTGATGAAATGCCTTTGAACCCTCAACTAGTGATTGAACCATTTGAACACTGGGCACTTGATTTTTTTTGCCCTATTAGTCCTCCTTCAAACCAAAAAACATACATCTTAGTTGCAACCGAATATGTCACTAAGTGGGTCGAAGCAGAGGCACTTTCAAAAGCTACAGAAGACTCTGTAGTACAGTTTATTTTCCAAATCTTTGTGTGCTATGGTATCCCAAGGGACATAATCACATATGGATGACCACAATTTGTAGGTAATAAATTAGCTGAAACATTGCAAAACTACCACATTCAGCACAAGATTACAACCCCATATCACCCACAGGCCAATGGCCAAGTAGAGAGCACGAACAAAGTAATTGAAACTATATTAACAAAAACCGTTGCCTCACACAGATGAGATTGGGCCTACAGATTTCCAGAAGAATTGTGGGCATATCGAACAATGTGGAGACCTACTACAGGATATTCGCCATATCAATTGGTATTTGTAAAAGAACCCATCTTTCCTATAGAATTTGAAATTCAAACATTAAGAACAGCTCAAAAGGTGGGTTTAAATATGAATGAAGCCTAGGCTAAAAGACTGCAGCAAATTAATGAGTTAGATGAAATTAGGCTCTCTGCTCTTCAGCGCATATCATTAATTCAGCAATAGAGAGCCAAATGGCATGATGCCCATATCAAAGAAAAGATGTTCCATGAAGGAGACTGGGCACTCCTATATGATTCTAGGTTTTAGGATTTCCCAGGGAAACTCCAAACATGATGGCTTGGACCCTATGAAATACAAAAAGTGCATGATAATGGCACTATTACATTAGCTACCATTGACGGATCTGGACATTCCTTTAAGGTAAACGGTCATCGAGTACGATTGTATCATAAACCGCTTACTCGGGAATCCTTTTACCAATAGCTACGGGAAGATTCTTCCATGGAAATTCTCGCTAAAGGGGAGAAATCCTCCTCGGCACCAGTTCGTTAAATCATTCCTTTTTTTAAAATTTTGTACATCAAGCATTTTTCATTTTATTGATTGTTGTTTGTTATTTCTAAAAAAATTTGTTTATATCATTTCTTTATTCCGTCATCGTTTGTTTTATGAAATTCTGAAAAAAAAAAAGGAAAAAACCTCTGTTTATTTCGTTTATTTTTAGTTTTACTGTTCCTTTCCAAAGGAACAACACTTATGTTGTTCCTTTCAAAAGGAACATCAGTTCCGTGGAGTGCTTTTTTTGTTCCTTTCGAAAGGAACAACACTTCCATAGATTGTTTTTGTTGTTCTTTTTAAAGGAACAACACCTTTTTGAGTGGATTGTTTTTGTTTTAAGCTAGCATTTTGAGAATTTTTTATCACTCTTCTAAAGGCAAATATATCATTTATATACAATCATACAAATTAAAGCTTACTATAATCAGCAAATCAAAATAAATCGTCATTTTTAACGAAATTGTCTAGTAATGATAAGAAAAAAAGGAAAAGGGGCATGATCAATAACATAATTTTGCTACTTTATTACCATTGAATTAATCTGATCGATTATCTTTATCATGACTCGTTCTTTCCCATATGCTATAAATTTCTTTGATTTTTATTTATGGAATAGGAATAAGGGCATATTCTTTTCTATTGAGATGTTTAGACTTCTTCCACCATCCCTACTCTTAAGGAGTGTTGAGCCATCCTTTATGAATAACTAAGGAAAAGTGCTATATGAAAAAAAATAATATTAATAATTTTATGATTTTGCAGATGGAGGATAGGGGGTCTCATCAAGAGCCAGCCTACCGTGATCATAAGGAAGGCAGTGAAGTGGCATTCCCATCATGGCCACCAAACCAGGGATATGGTCCAATAGACAATTGGAAAAAATCAAGAAGTCTTTGGAACAAGAGGTCTCATCACGAGCCGACCTGCCCACCTTTCACTTCTTCCCGGTGAATGGCATTGTGTTTTATCTGGTCACCAGGCCAACATAATGGCCTCCATCATAATATTCAACAAAAAGCACTTCCTCAGCATAAATAAAGGACAATGGTGCCATGGGTAACAAAGGAACTATGTCAAGGTTATGGACACCTGTGGGCAACAGAGCTCTGCTGATGGTATTGGAGTCACATTTATACACATCAATAGTTATATTTAACCCTTTTCCTATATCTCTATTTTAATATCAAATGAAAGTATGAATCCCTTACCTTTAGTTCTGAACCTATTATACATGAAAATCATTACAAATTGATCATATTAGTTTGAAATGGTAAATAATGCAATTGTACTTATGTTTATCTTATGCTGTCCCTTCTCCTCATATTTGAATCATTACAAAACAATTTTCTATCCATTACCGATTGATCACATGCATTGATTTCAGTAATTGCTATAATTTGATTGAATGTATCATAATTACACCTACTTTACTGCTGTACTACTGTTGTGCCACACTTTCCTCTCTCAATTGATAGTCGAGGACGACCTATCATCCATTTGGGGGGCGCGGATGTCTGCATGATGATCAAATCCCAAGATTTCTTTACCTGTATGTGAACCAAATCCCTACATTTTAGGAAATAACAAATTTTCAATGACATTATTCCAATTCACAGTGTTGTGGTGTTCCATTCCGATTACTATGTGTTGAGAAAAACTAACAGAGCGCAGAGACGATGGGAGGACGACCAATTCGCAGTGAACCACAGGTGCTGATTGTTTCTGATGCAGCATTAGAAATTTTAGAAATACTGGGGTGGATTACATATTTTATGAGGATGCAGCAACCCCATGAAGCAGTGGCCATCGAATTTTTACAGAACTTGCAGGAAGGATCCTCCATGGTCAGAGGAAGACAAATAGCTGTGTTCGACGAAATAATCGCAGAGGTGTCTAGCATCCCAGCGCAAGGGGCTATTTGGACTCAGAAAAAAATTATGATTCGAGAAGCCATGAATATTTTTCAAGATGAAGGACAGACATTAGTTATTAAAGGCAAAGGAGTTCAACCAGCCTCATTAGGAGAACCATGGAAAGAGTTGGCCAAGATTTTGCAGGCTTATATAACATGTGACAGAAGAAAAGATGTGCTAAGACCTTGGCACCTTAAGCTACTGGCTGTATTAAAACATAAATGCACCATTAATTTGCCTGCATTTTTAAATTTTTTGTTGCATGATACTGCTTGTGGTATAAGAAAAGCTCAGCATGCAGATATGGTGGTTAGCCACCATTTTCTAATTCGATTAATAGTGAGTCGTAGTCTCGCCCAGTAACAGACTAGCTGGGAAGAGTTGATATTCTCCATTAAAGGAGGGTTAGATTTACTTGCCCCAAAATGGAAGAGGATGGCCAGCTCAATAGCTGAGCCATCTACTCACAGATAGTCCCTCCGATCAAAACGAAGTAGGAGGATGGTGGAAGGACTTCTAGGCAGCAGCAGCCAGCCCCTGGAATTACATAGCTCAGAGGATGAGAAACCTCCACAATTGGAGGGAGCAAGCCCCCGTACTGATGAAGAACAGGAATTGGAAGGAGAAATTTGCTACTCAGACGAAGAAGAAATAAGTTGCCACACCGGTAGTGAAAAACAATCTAGTGTAGAGGAAGCAAATAATGAGGAAGAAGAAATCGAAGGAAATACTGAGGAAGAAGAAATTGAAGGAGAAATTTGGTATTCAGATGAGGAGGAAGGAAGTTATCATACCTGTGAGGAGGATGAAGACAATCATAGCAGCGATAAGGAAGGAACAGAGCCTCCCGAAAATTCTATCGTAAGCCCGTTATAGGAAGACCAATTAGCCCATATTTTGGCCAATATGAGTGATTATGCATGGCCTCATAGCCCTTTGGACCTTAATATTGATATTAATCAACTACCAGAGTACTCTTCTATCGATAAAGAAACAACTGGAGAAATGCTGAATGAAACAACAAACCCTAGC
Organism: Pinus albicaulis; assembly: GCA_034641835.2. Classification (NCBI taxonomy): domain Eukaryota; kingdom Viridiplantae; phylum Streptophyta; class Pinopsida; order Pinales; family Pinaceae; genus Pinus; species Pinus albicaulis. The sequence goes on from CM076584.1 coordinate 533,693,767, forward strand.
GATGCTAGGGTTGCTTCTCCTGAGAGGCATGAACAGGAGAAAGAGAACACCGAACCAATATCTCAACCTGGAAGCCCCCAGGAGATTGCAGAGTCAACTGAGAATATGATTCCCAAGGAATCTAGCCAAGGGAATATGAATGTGGAAGAAGAACCCCAAGAAGAAGGTCAAGAGGAAAATTTAACTAAAGGCACGACTGATATAGATCAAAACCCTGTTGAGAAAACGGGTTCAGATAAAGGAGCCGTTGTTCCATTAAGAAAGAGGAGGAAAACAACTGAGATTGAGAAGCTTCGCAGGGAACGAATAAAGCTTCATAAACTAGTAGAACAACTCAGGCAAACTATTAGGGTTCTGAGAATGAAACAAATGCCTAAGCGAGCCCTTAAGAGAAGAAACATAGCTATCAAAATAATTTCAAAAAATAGAAAGGTGACTGCTAATAGGAACCCCCAAGTTGCAGAAGAAACCATACCTGAGCCTAATTATGAGGATGTGGAGCAGAAAATGGTTGTTCCAACACAAGTTGTTCTAGAGGAACCTGTTTCAAGTGGAAATATGCAATCTAGAAGTCAGCACACTTTTAGTGATCTGACACTGGCCAGACTCCAAGAAGAGTTGGCACAGGCCCGAATAGAAAGGCAAAGATTGGAGGAAGACACTGTCCCAAGAAAGAGATATCAGGAATTGCAGCAACAAATGAGAATTATTCATGAAGCAAAAGCTGAAATTCAAGAAAAATGTCGGAAAGCAGAGGAAAAGGAAGATAAGGTAATGAACCAACTAAATGTAGCCTAAAATCGAATGGATACTCTCTGCTCGTTGTATACTGATGTCTTAGCTTGTAGATGCGTCGCCAAAAACTATGTTTTTTTTTTACTAGAAATATATTTACAACTAAAGATCAAGGCAGTTAGGGAAGGGAAATCCATAGAGCTAAAAACTATAGACGACTTTGTATCATGCTGCAAACTTTATGGGATCAAAGTACAATGCCTTTTGTGTGAATTTTACTTGCATAATATAATACTTGAAAATGACTGTGAATCAAACCCTAGCCCTTTTGTTGGAGATGTTAAATTTCAGGCATTCATTTCCTTTGCTGTAAATCAATTAAAATGGCTTAAAACCTATAACGCCTTTCAAAGGAAGGAAAAAGAATTAGATTTGTGGGTCAGGAGTGAACCTCAGAACCCACTTCAATTTTGGGCTAGGTAGAAAATATTGATGACTAAGGAAGGCATTACCCAAGCCTTGGGGTCTGTCCAAAAATAAATTATTTTGAATGGAACAGATTATTTCTCATCCATTATAAACCAAGCTTATATAGAAGCTAAGGTCCGATGGAGAACCTCCAATCAGAATGTGCAAAATAGGGAACCATTTAATTATATAAATTTTTGGCTAGCTGCGGATTGTTTTATTTCCTATAGTCATCTTGTTTTAAAAGAAGGACCATTCTGGTTAGGATGTAGGTTCCGCAGCCCTATTGCATGGTACCCTGCTTCAAACTACAAAGATATTTATGAACTCCCTGAAGGACAGACAGAACATGTTTTTGAGGAATTAGCTGCACTACATGGTTTTAGGCCTGTTGATGACAAACCTTATCCGGCTTATTCTTTGACTGCTCTCCATGTTAACTATAATTTTCATGAGGACATGAAAAAGATTAAGCAGGGGGGTATGTTGGGCAGTGAAAAAGGTATGAAATTACTATGTATCTTCTCATTCTTTTACCATAGACATACTCCTTTTTGCCTTGGAAAGGTAATTTATTGTAAGAATTATAATATAATTGGAAAGGTTTATGTTTATTGTAAAAATATGGCTAAAGGTTACTTTTTGTTGAAAAAACAGGAATTCAACGAGGTGAACAACTGTACCAAAGGCGGGGCTGAAATGAATGTAACTGCTACACCATCAGCATTGAACCATATCTAGCCAAAGGCAAGGAGATCCGAATGAATTGCCCAGAAAAGGCAGGGGACAGCTCGGCCTTGGTCGGAGTAAACATGATGATGAATAAAAAAAGAGGAGTGAATCCCTCAGGATCCTTCGATCCTTAGGGATCATTGTTCAAACTCATCTTATTCCTTGATTTTTATGTCGAGATTTGATATATAAAGCAATGTCCTTTAGTGAAAAAAGGACCGTGTTGTTGAGAGAGTGAGTTGGTCGAAAAGCTTTAGAATTAAACATGTCCTCTATAATATAATGTTTTATTGACTCTCGGCTTCGAGAGAACCTTCTCCGTAATGCTTTATGTTTGTTTAATATAAGACACACATTTCATTTCATCTTCCAAGTTCTGAATTAGCCCAGCAGTATTTCACTGGCGCTAAGGGCCTAGCTCTGGTGGAATCACTTTGTTGTTTGTATTTTTAATCCTTGCTTACTGTTGTGTGAAGTGTGTTTAATGTTTATTTTAGAATTGATTTATCGTTGTTAGATCAAATATAGATTCATTTCTATTTCATCCTTTATGAGAAGCACATTTGTTATTCAGTTATCTTGTTATCATTATAAAGCTTTGATGTTCTGTATCTGATTTGAGTTACTGTTCCATTAAGTTATGATTTGTTATAATTGATTGTTGCATAGTGATTGGCTGTCGACAGGATTGAAGTGTGGAAATGTAGTTGTTTGATCGCGTCAGAACTTTAATTGTTGTTCATTTCATATTTTTTTTCCATTTATGTTCAATGTTTATTCATAGCTTTCGATTAGCAAATAGATGAGTTATAGTTATATGCTGTTGTTCCTTTCCATATTTTGTTCCTTTTAGTTATTTTCATTAGTACGAAGATTGAGTTTGCTTTTATTTCGATTTCTTTAAAGATGGCGAACTGTAGAGGACACTGGTTATTGCTTCCAAGTCCCCATATTGGTTATCTTGCATCGATTTATAAGGGAAGGAGTTATTGCTACTGTATCCCTGATCGATGTTTTGTAGATTGATGTAGTTTCATTTTTAGAGAATTTCTATTCATGTCACTTTAATTAGATTTCTTTACGACCATTTGTTACTTTTTCATTTAACATTCTGTACTACATCTTCATAGCATTTCTCTTAGATAATTGCAGCCTCAGACATAGTACACTCTTGAAATAAAATGTCGCTCCCGGATTGATGATTAATGTAGGCTAATTAGGTGTTCAAAATATACCTTTTTACAACCCAACAGATGGAACCAAGATACATCTGCTTCTAGACCACACTCTTGGAAAGGATGTGTTTATGTCGACAAAAGAGGGCCTACCAGAGTTGAGGCAATGAGGATTCCTCAACAAAGGAATGAGGGATGTAGTAATGTGAATGATAGAGTAACACCAGGGATGATGATGAAGGAATAATATAAGAATGGTTGACCTAGCAACAACTGACTTGATTTCATAGGGGATGGTAAACTACTCAGACATAAGCCCTTTAGAGACATGTCATAATACTTGGAGGCCAAACGTGAGTGAAATAGGATGAATGCGACATAAATATGGATGATGTATTGTAACAGGGCTCAATGGGACTCTGAACAGACCCATGGATGCAAGGTTGACTCTTATTTAATGCATTGGACAAGGGTGACTCTATGATTTTCCCACATTGGGAAGGCCCAGAGGAGACCATAAAAACACAAGTAAAGAGTGGTTACTCACGATGAAACTCGACACATAAGTCGACAAGTCTAAAGAAAAAGTGGTACCATAGTACATGTGACTCAAATGAAGATATTATATTTGAATAGGTGGAAAATTTAGACATGGAGAAAATGACTTCCTGGTGAAGTTTCAATTTACCAAAAACTAATAGAGACCCATTATAGAGCTCGGTGAGAGCTATAAATTTCTCATAATGGCCAATGGAAAAAAAAAATTTCTCCTCTAAAAGGGATTCTCGTCCCCAAATCCAATTCACTTGCACATTTAGTTGTTAGAGAATTTGGAAAGAATTATAATTCCATAGATCTTGGCGATCTTGTAGCGGAAAAATCGACTGTTAGAATTCAGATATGCGACGTTTAGATAGGTGGCCTAACCTTACTCATCCTTTTCAGCAGATTGGATTTCTAGATTAGGGCTTCATTTCGATGAGGGAAACCATTGCTCTTCTCTATAGTTTCAACACATTTGTTGGGCCTTTTTATGTCCTTTATGGTGTTAGAGGGAGGTTGAAAATTTCGCCTAATGTAATTTTTGTGGGAAAAAATGCACCCTAGACCTAAGGTAAAAAACAATGCTCGTGTATCCTAAAATTCGAAGTTGAAGTCCAAAAATGTATGTTATGACTTTGAATTGAAGAAATATGATAGTATTTGTCAGGTATGACAAAGTTAAATCTAGTATGGAAAGAACATGATTTCCAGGAGCTCTACTCTCAAATTGAGAACAATCAGGTTGTCATAGGGGAACTTCCACGCTATGGGTTACTCAAGTTCTTGGAGAACCCACTAATGAGGGTTGCTGAGCCACTATTACCATCGATTTTGAGCTATTGGGACCTAGATTAGGATGCATTTGTGATATAGGGGCATAAGATCAAGATTATTATCGAGGACATCTATTTCTTGATAGGGTTGCCACCCTTGGGGGTGGTGGGAGAGATACATCCAGTGCTGCCTCATAGGAGGCATATTGGATTCACCATTTTTCAGTTTAAATTTTTGGGAAAAGTGTACCAAAATATATTACTTAAGTTATAGGTTACTTCTAACATAATATGGTTATGTCTATGCTTCAGATCTGCCAAAAAATGTTGGAAAATATCTGCAGAAAAATATGACATGCTAAAAGAAAAAATAGCAGTAGAAATATAAGTGTAACAACCCAATATAGAATATGAATGATCAATTTTATTAATCAAGAACAATACGACTAATAAGGAGTGTCTATAGAATTCGGTTTGTAGATCCCCCTTTGTGGTATGCATCATTCTTAACCTTGCGCTTAAGAAATGTTCTTCTCTCTCTCAATATGTGGTATGCAATGGGAAAAATAAAAAAAAGGATGCTTGAAGTGAACTGGGAGTTCAAATTATATGATACGATAATTGGGATGATGAAAATGGTCATGGTGAAGAATTGAGAGAAAATTCTCTATTTATAACAAAATTTTGAGATAGATTGACAATTGGAAAATAATAAAATATTATTTACTAAACCAAAATTGAGTTGTTGTGAATATTTTATTATATTTTTTAAGAGAGAAAATATATTCAAAATGGTCAAATATATTTATTTAGAAGGTGACTAAAGTAATTAACAAATAAAAATGATTTATTAGTCACTTTCTGAGGATTAAGACAAATATGAATTTGAAATAATTATTAAATAATGATTTAACAATTACATCATAAGGAAAATAGGGGATAAATATAGAATAATAAATAAATAATTATTTATTTTATTATTCCAAAGTGATTAAGTCAAAAGTGATCAGAAATAATCATCAAATAATGATCTAATAATTATTTCTAGAGAAAAATAAGTAAATAATTATTTATTTAGTTATTCTCATGGGATTTTTGGATTTTAATGAGAAATAATTTAGAAAAATGGTTTAATAAATAATTTCCTATGGCAAAATTTGGTTGGTGTATTTCAATCAACCTAGTAAGAAATTGCTAGGAGAGCATTTTTTGGGTGATAACAAAATTTAATTCTATAATTTAATTTAAATTTATAACTTTTATGTTGATAGATATATTCTATTTTTATATTCACTGTGATTGTAGTGAGAGAAGCTCAACATCCATCATGGTGACAACATATGGAAATAGAGTGATATTATGGAGTACACGTTGTTTCCAAATAAATTTCCCTAGATCATTCTTAACCCTACATCTATGAAGCACCAAGAGGGATTAAATATATAGAAGTGAAAAACTCTTTTTTTAATGCAACATTTGAGGAAAGGTTTGCATCTCGAGAAATTTAATATCTCTTAGCACTTGATATATTTGGGGTTAATATGTATCTAATATAGTTTCAATTGTGTGCAACTTGGAAAATTTATTGAACATATAAATTTTTTTATCGTTCTAAATATCATAAATATTTTTAAGATTGATCTGTTCATTTTAATTTTAAATTTTATGAGTTACATCAGTTTGTTGTGATGATATAGACTCTTAATAACTTGAATGATGAAAAATGATGAAATAATTTTTTTTAATACAAAGTGACAATGTAATGTTGTTGAATGACAAAGCAACGTAGATCCATCTTAATTCATATCTACTAGGTGCCAAGTGGGATCAAATCTCTTTGCACTCTAAAATAGTTTTGCACCTCAACGGATTTGATATGAAGTTAAGATAAATCTAGGGTTGTTATTCCTCTTAGGAATTAATTGATATTTTCTCTTTTACTTTTTAACTTTCAATTATTATTTTTTTTCTTTGGAAATTGAATATTTTGTTATATATAACATTAAAATATTTTCTTTTAACATTTTATTTCTATATATATATATATATATATGACATTAATATCAGTATAAATTAGTTAACATAGATTTCCAATTAGTTTATTTAAATCTTATCTTGAAATATTTTTGAAAAGTAGTTTAAATATCTTACTCACACTTTTTTTACTTTTGATTACTTTATTTCATTTTAAAGTTGATATGAAATTTTATTACGTCATGTGGACATCGAAATATTTTATTTATAACTAAAATTTAGTGAGATATTTTTTCCACATTGAATTGTGATATTAACAAAAAATCAAGTGAGCATAGTGGGGTTGGGATTATTTATATTTTGTAATGATTTTAATTAAAACCAACTAAACATTCATATTAATTTTTGTTTTTTATTATATTTGACATTTATTTTTGAATATTTTATTTTTATTTTTGGAGGGACATGTATTAACTCCATGTTGAGCACAAGGCAGAGAATCACACATCACCCTCATTCTGAACTGTAGAATGCACCTCTCAGTGAAAAAAAGTGAATAATAAGAATGGATTCTATTACAAATAGTCATAATTTTTATCAATCTAAAACTATTTTATTCTATTGTTCTTATGGTCACAGTTGTTAGTTTTTCCATTATTTCATATGGATCATATCAAAAGGATGGTTGAAATCATAGATTACTCAAATTTTTAAGTCGAGCTATTCTAGTAAATTTTATATTGTATCTCTCTTAGTTTCCGATATTAATAGTAGCTTTCTACAAAGTCAATTATTGTGACATATGGAGTGTTGAACCCCAAGTTTCAATAGTATTTTTTTTCTCTGACCTCATTTGAATGCGAAGTGACTAACAATGTTGAATGATGGAAAATGGGAATCATAATAATGTAGTCAATTATAGGTAAGTGAAAATTTTAATTAACATAAAAATTGAATTATTTTTATTTATAGTTGAATTACTTTAAGAAAAAAATCAATTCACATTGTCAATAATTTTTTTTGTTCTTCATTGAAATCAATGCACTCTATTAATCTAATTACATCTAAATTAGTGAGCATCATACATCAAGTTACATCAAAATAGGAATTAACATCTACATTGAAATGAATACATCTAGTATAAACATTAAAATATAATAAGAAATCAACATTTACAATGAAATCAATGTGTCTAGTGTAAGCAGTCCAATAGGATTGGAAATTAACATCTACATTCAAAAAATGCATATAGCGTGTGAAATCAAATATTATTAGAAATAAAAATATACACTGAAATCAATGCATCTATTGTAAGAAATGAAATAATATTAGAAATCAACAACTACAATGAAATACATTTATCTAGTGCAAACAATCAAGTAAGATTAAAAATTAGCAACTACATTGAAATCAATGAATCCAGTGCAATCAATCACATAATATTAGAAATCAACATATAAATTGAAATCAATGCATATATTTCAATGAATAAAATTGTATCTCTCTCTCCCTCTCTCTTATTCCCTCTCTCTCTCTCCCTTCCATCCATATCTATATCTCCCTCCATCTCTTCTTTTTCTCTCTCTATCTCACCTCTCTAAACATAATTGATATCTCTCCAAATATATATCTCTTCCTCTCTCCCTCCCTCTCTTTATCTCTCTCTTCTTCCCTCTCCCCTCTCTTTATCTACCATATATAGCTATATCTCCCTCCATATCCCCTTATTTTTCTTTTTATCTCACCTCCACAAAAAAGCAAACACACACTCTCTCTATATATATCTATATCTCTATACCCCACTCTATATGTATCTCTCTTCTTCCATCTCTCCACCATACATATTTATCTTTATCTCCCTCTTTCTCTTTTTTTTTTTCTCTCTATCTCACCCACAAAGAATACAAAATTTATCTTTGTATCTCTCTCTCTATCCCTTCCTCTTCCCCTTCCTCCCTCCCTCTCTCTCTCTCTCTCTTCCCCTTCTCTCTCTCCCTATTCCCCTTCTATCCCCCTCTCACTTATCTCTATTTACCCTCCCACTCTCCTCTCTAGCTCACTCTCTCTCCATATCTTCGTTGTCACTCCCTCTCTCTCTCTCCACCTTTATTTTTTTATGCCTTTCTTATTTCCTCCCTTTCTCTCCTTCCCTATTTCCTTATCTCTTTCAATTACTGTCTCTCCTATTTTTTTTCACCTCTCTTTTCCCCCCCCTCATCTCTCTCTCTCTCATATCACTCTTCCTTCCTCTCTCTCCCAACCCAATATAATTATTTTGGAGGGAGAGGAGAAATACCTCTAATTCCACTTAAAATGACGTCGTAATGTGGTTATTACTATATTAGTTATAAAAATTTTATTTAACCAAATATATCAAGTTCCAATTATAATGAGGTCATGGTTTGGTTATTATAATATTTTATATTATATTATTTATATAAATTTATTTGTAAATATAATAAGTTGATTTTTTAATTCAATTTTTTTAAAATAATTTAATATAATGTCTAGATTGACCATTAAAAAAAATTATAATAACATAAACATTAGCTTGTTATTTCCCAAAGAAAAAGTAAGCTCAATCTCTTATCTCCGATTGCGATAATAGAGGAAGAAGAGTTTTCAAACTCGTATTTACCATATATCCATGTCAGCGTGGTTTTAATATGTATTTTGATTTATGGGTATATTGAAATTTATTTCATGAAGATTTACAAATCAAAATTTTTGTTGGATCATATAGTGGCACTTAAACCTTATGAATATATTTAGGGTCCAATAATGCAAACTTGCAGTCGATCAGTTAGTTGGGATGAAACCCTAGAATATTACCAGAATCATTGGATCATGTAGTGGTTCCCAAACATTATGAATATATTTAGGGTTCAATGATGCAAAATTGTAGTGGATCATTTAGCTAGACTTATACCCTAGAATATTTTTGAAATGCATGGAGACATGTTTTAATGTTTTCAATTGAGGCACATTTTCATATTTCTTATTGCTAAGCCTTCATGAAATAAATCACAATATATGCAATAATTTTCATCACCTCATGTGAAATTGAAGCCTAAATAAATTTATCAATATAACCTTGATGTTCATTGAGGGTTTTAATTTTTTTAATTTTTTAAAATAAACTATAAAATGAAAAGGCCATTTTATGTGTGTGATTTGTGTATAAAATTCTCTATGTCGGCGCAATATTTTGAAGGGTTTTGAGAATGGTGGATGATGGAAGCAACACAGTGCTTCCATATATCATTGAATCCCTTGAAGTTATTAACATGATTTTTGAGGAATTTGAATCCAATATCAGAGATGTGTTGGTAGCCTATGATCGTAATGTCTTGGCCAAATTATCTTCGATGACATGAATGTGTAATAAAACCCTGTGAGTACCAGAAGTTTTCTTCCTCTACTATTGCAAGTGTGAAATTATAAAATCCAACAATGAATTGTAATTGTTGTATTCATCAATTTTTAGTTTTGTATTTATTTATATAGTTATTTTCATTTTTTTTAAGGCCGATATTAATTGATATTGAGTAAATATTATTTATACTGACATTATCGACACATTTTGGCTTCATATTGACCATAGATGAAATTACACATCACCCTCATACTGGGTTGTAGAATGCATCTCTATACACAATAAATGGGTTAATTTAAAGGAATATTTTATAAAGAACGAAGTAAAAAGTATCATTCATAAAATGAAATGATGGATGGTTTGTAATATAAGCATGTATTATTAGGGAAAATATCGGGTTTTCATTAGTTCATTTTCTTTGTTGTGGATGGTTGAATTTCATTGGCATTGTGTATGGTTATTTTGGGTTTGACATGGGCTCTATTTTTATTTATTTTTATTTTTTTCCTCAGGTACAATGTTTTATATTTCTCATATTATTGTATACTACCAATGTTGTCAACATCCATCATGTTTCTTATATTCTTGTATACTTTCAATATTTTCAACATCATCATGTCACTTGCGAGAATTGAACTTGGGTGGGGAGGATTATATTCCTTTCCTCCCAACCACCTGGATAACCCCAATTAATGGTTTATTATGGACATTATTAACCCAACGATATAAAATAAATGGATTCTAATGTTCATAACATTGATAGGTTAGTGAATGTTTATAGTTATTTATCATATCAATCTATGATAACCATAAAAAGAACACTTTCCTATCAAAACATTTATGTTATAACACATTTTTCATATATCAAAGCATGCATTTTATGATTGATTTCCTTATAAATGAAATATCATGTTATCAATGATAGCTTGGTAAACATATCACTAGCCTATAAAAACACTTATGTCATGATACATTATGAGATACATTTAAGATTAAAAAAATAAAAAAATAAAAATTAAATTATACCTGTATTTTAAAAATGATAAATTATAAAAAGGACTAATTCAAAATTAAAATAACAATAATAATAATAAATATTATTAATTATAAAAATAATTAATTTAATACTAAAAAATAAAAATAAATTAATTTAATTATAATTTATTTTAAATATTAATAATTATAAAAAGGGTTAATTACATGAATAGGCATGTCTGTTTTGGAGGCTTTTAGATTTTTATACCTTACATTTTTAATTTAATTATAAATAATTATTAGATAAATGATAGATATTTAAATTTCACAAAATATTCTAGAATATCCAATGTAGTAGTTACAAATGAAATGTTGAGATTTATCTAAGAAAAACTATGTATTTTTTCCATTTTAATAAGATTGATTAATTAAAAAAAAATCCATGGTAAACAAAAAAACACTTTTTCATACATCTCACATTACCCAAATAAAATAATCATAAAAATAAACTAAATAATAATTTTATTTTAAATGACTATTATTATTAATTATGAAAATAATTAATCTCTTCCCCGATGGAGGTGTCACACCACCAAAACCACTCGTCATGTGAAGAATGACAGTTGGCTCTTAGTTGAAGTGGGGGAGGGAAGGCTTAAAACTCATCCACAACACGGTAGTTAATAGCTTCAATCTTGTTTGTGTGAAACATCCTCCATTGCTCCTTTCAAGTTTCAATGGCGTCGACGCTTATTTGGTTAGATAGCTTGGTGCAAGAAGTCTTCTGGTAATTTCTTGGCTCTCTGAAAGATTTGAATTCCTCTATTCTATTATATATCCAGGTTATTTGGTTAGGGTTGTGCTCTTCTATCTATCACTCCTCTCGCCGGCTTAGCTCAATAATCTTTCTTTCCTTATTGCAATTGGTCAAACTTTCCCTCTCCTTCCTAAGTCAGAGGGTGTCTTGTTTAAGGTTCTGGCTTTTGCTGGGTCTAGTTGCTTTGAGTCTACCTGGTTTTTCGCCTTGGCCTTATGGATGGTGGCTCTTTGGTCATCTATATATGGAGTATTTTTCTTGTTTAAACTGCACCTGGACTTCTGTTCCATTTCATTCAGGTGGAAGAATTGGTGTCGGGGTGGTGTTGGTTTTTTGGAATTGGCATCCCTTGGTTCTTCCCTTCTGCGTCACTAATAAAATACCTCATTTTGGCATAGCCTTGTGGCTTTGGCGTCGATCTAGATTCTGGGATCCTTTTTTTCTAATTTCTCTTATGTGCAGTTCAAAGGTCACCCCCTAGACTTTCTAGTGGAGGTTTTATCTGCATCTTCTAGTCTAGTTCGATATTTTTCTAGTGGTGAATTTATGGAGGGGTGATTTTCAACGTTAAATTCCCTTTCCTTCATTTTCAGCAGTGTGGATTTCTAGGCCTCTGGTGGAGGGTGGTCGTACGATTGGGTGCATAGTTTCTGACTGTGTGCTACGTGGTTTATTTTGGTGGCATTTTGCGTGGATTGGGAATAACCTTTAGGGTAAGAGCATCCTCTTAGACTTCAGAAAATATGGAATCATCGTGCTTCGGGGAAGGATTTATTCTTCAAAAATGCACTTCCGGTGGTATAGAAAATGCAGGTCGTGGCAGAAACAAATGGGGTGTTTTTTCAGTGTGTGGTACTAGGCATGGGGATCATGGAGCTTTGGGGGCCAAGGTCCTCAACCCGTTCCATGGCGGGAAGAGGAAGCATAATGCTAGTCCAGAGTGGTTTTGGCGTTGTTGGAGGATGTAAAGGTTCGGGTGATGGTTGAGCTATGACATCACGAGGACGAAGCAACAGTCAGGGTCATGTAGGGTCAACGGGTCGTGCTCCTTCCAAGAATTGTAGGAATTCCATGGTGATCCAAGAGTTGGTAAAATATTTCATTGACCCGCTGGAATATCATGATAGATCTGAAAGGGAGGATCATGAGGCATTTATGGTCAATATAGAACAAATACACTACTTCTAAGGCCATGTTTGTGAAATAATCATAGCTGTGTGGTCTCGGAAAAATATGTTGATAGATAAAATAAAAAAGATGGAATATTGGATTGCTCACTTTGATCATCATGTCAATTTCATGTATCTCCTTCCTCCTCCTCTAGGAATGGGACTAGATAATCCTGCTTCAGTTACTTTTGGCGATTGATTATGGTAACTAGTGTATTTCTAGTTCTTTCTCTTTTATGGTATGTTAGGCCCCTAAGACTATGGACCTATTAGTTGGGAATTTGTCTTTCTCTATGTTGCATGGTTATAACATTTGTTTAGAAACCTGGTTGGGATGAGACCACATGCACTTTGATATCTCTGTATATTCTTTTTGATTAATAGGAACTCTTCGATTTATATATATATATATATATATATATATATATATATATATATATATATAAGAACATATATACATTTTAAAAAACATGTACCAATATTCCATAGAAGTTAAATCTCTACCATCAATCTAAGAATTACTAATAATTAAATTAAAGGTCACTTATAAATATACTCACCTATCCACATAACTATTATTATTATTAAACATATATACATTTAGGAAAACAATAAGATGCTTAACCATGGAGTTTCACCCCACTTTATCGTTTATATTTTTAATCAGTAAATATACTTCGTTGTATTTCATATAACACTTCTTTATATGACATTTTTTAATTAATCAATTTAATCAAAAGAGTAGAAGGGGCATAACTATTTTGGAAATAAATATCAACTTGAATAGTCTAAAATGTTGGTGGAGGTTAAATCTCTATTCTTTATCTAATAATAATTGATAATATTGGAATAATATAGATTTTGTAATGTCCACTTAAACATTTTAACTTGGTTCAATTATATAAAAATTAAATTAAAACAAAACGAATAAAATAAATTATAATTATAATTATTAATAAAATATTTTGACTCCATCAAATTACATTAAAAAAATTAATAATTATAATTATAATTATTTTTTTTCCCAAGAAAAATCATAATTTCCATTATAAAATAATCGAAGTTGCATGTTGTAGATACTGAAAGGAATATGCTGAAAAATAACATCTAAAAACATACTATCAAAATATCACTAAACTATACTTTTCTACCCTTCTTTTTCTCCACTTTCTGTGAACCATCAGAGATTGGAGTGGAAGATATAACAGCCATTTGATTTTTCAATACATTTACAATTGTTTATGTTTCAGAGTCAGAGCTCTCTGATACAGGAATTATTTTGGTGCCACTTGCTTCTTTTTCCAGGGAAATATTCACATTTTTCTGCTCATGAATTGTAGGTATTGTTACTTTAGCTAATATCATAAGCTCTATCTGCTCTTCCTCGTTATTCTCTATGATTTTCTGGGAGTTATGTTCAACATTAGTTGTATTATTTTCTAGGATTTCCTCTTCCTCTTTCTCCTCTTTAGGGATACCATATAATTTCCATCCCTTTGGCTTTTGGTGTTTTCTCTTTTTTCCTTTAGGATTATTTTCCCGAGGACACAAATTTTGGATATGTCAAATTTGAAGAAATATACGACATCTAAATGTATTATTTTAAAATTCTAGAGTCTTAGACCACTACAAATTATTATGAATCAATAAAATACATTCAGGTCAGAATTTAATAAGGTCTACCTCGACATAAGCCTGTGAAAAAGTGAATATTCCTTTTGTAAGTCTATTTGTGTCCACCTTTATGGATTTCCCCAAATAATTTCCAATTCCCTCGAGCACTTTGATATGCCAATAATGAAAAGGACGATTATGTAACCCAAAAAAAACTAGTATTTTGGAGACCACCATGGTATTTGCATCAGGAGGGCTTCACTCAATGAACCTTTGACGTATCACATGCATTTTTGGCATACTAAACAATACCTCTAATTTGGCTAGATATTGTAAAATACCTCTAAAAATCACATTATGTAATGCCCTACCAATATGAACCCAATAAACCTACCCAATTTAAAAAAATCCATACTTTCACTATATATTGTAGGTATCCATTTTTTCATTAACATTTTTTATACCCCTTTATATTTTTTCATTAACTTTGAGCTCCATTTTTTATACCTACCAATATAAAAACCCTTTACCCCCTATATATCCCCCAATATATTATGTGATTTTTTCATCAATATATATCCCCCAATATGAACCCATGTGGTATGGTATTTCTCCCTTAGTGAAGCCCACATGATTTTCATCAAATATGGGAAACCATGGGATCATAAAAATTCTTGCACTGCCCCAAAACGATCGTCCCTCTTTTAGTATGCATTCCATATCTTTTCTTGTATCAAATTTTATAATAAAAAACCCTCTACAGCATAGGTGAATGTCATAATTTTCAATCCAATTAAAGGTTATCCATTGATGTAAGTCCTTTGTCTTGGGCAAGAAGTCATTAAATATACATATGACTACTCTAGAATGGAATTTAGAGTAGAGCTCATTTACTTTTGGGATATTTATTTTTAATGTCAACATCTAATTCATCCGTTCCACATTATAGGGGTCGGGGAAATTGGGACGAATATGCGGTTTTTTTTGTGAGCCAAGCCTTCCTTTAAGTGTATTCTTGAAATAAACTAGACTTTTGGAACTAGATCGATGACATCCTCCAAGTAATCTCATTTTAAAGATAAAAATTGAATCAAATTTGTTTCCATAGTCCTGCATCTTGTGGTTTTCTTGCAAATATAACCCTCCATAAATCATATTTTGAACATCTGCTAGGATACCCATATGATTTTGAATCCTTTTCTTTAGGTTTTGTATCCCAAATCCATTCCAAACTCTCATTGAAATTTATTTCCTGGTTATATTTTTAATAAAAATTTGAGAACTTTCCTTTATCTGTTGTCTCATCCCTGTATCTCCCTCTTCCATTGTTTTTATGATCATATATGTAAACGATGGATCCAAATATGGGTATTTGGGGCTCCTTTCAGAATTTTTTCTTCTAGATCTCGTTTAGTATTGTAATTCATCGTTTGGTACAAATTGATTTTGTAAAGCCTTTCCAGGAATATTTTTTCCTTTCCAAACTGATCCACCTTTTCAACCAAAAAATATATGATGGGATGGTATGGGGCTGTGTTAATGAAACTGTTTCCAATTAAAGTCATTAACCAAACAAAATATCTGAAGAAAACATGTGCCAACCCAACTGGGTGGAGCCCTATAGCATTCATTACCCATTAATGTCTTAGAACCTTAGGGTTAATGGAGTGACATCGGGATTTGACTCCACATATTTCTCTGATCCATGATAAGATGGTAAGAGGCTTGCAGAATGATTGTGTCACTGTCAATTAATTTGAAGAAACTCTACAAGAAAACAAGTATGTGTCAAAATACTAATTCCTGAACATCCTACATCCACTAGCAAGGATAAAGAAGGGATTTTTGGTGAAGATCCAAAGCTCCCCTCCTTTGTGAGATTCTAGTGCTTATCTTGGAGTAGCAACAACCAAATATTTATAGGAAATGGAAACCTTAATGCACCTTGCACTCTCCATTCCCCCTTGAATCCAATCTCCCTCTAGAGTTTCACGTTAAAAAAACTAATTCTTATATAACTCTTATAATTATAATTATATTAATAATTAAACCAACCTAGATCCATCTTAACTCTGGATCTACCAATCATCCATAGGTCAAATCTCTTCAACTACAACCCTCTTTCAGAGTGAAAAGAGATATGATACAACTTGGAGCTTGGTACATCTCGAGTTAAGATGGATCTAGGTTCGTTAAATTAAAATTTTAGAACCATATTCCAAAATTGGCATACCTATGGATTTAATTAAGAATCTCCAGGATAAAGTGGGGTGAATCTCCATAGTTACTACATGTTTTTTCAAACACACACACACACAGATATATATATATATATATATATATATATATATATATATATATATATATATATATATATATATATATATATATATATATATATATATCTGTGTGTGTGTGTGTGTGTGTTTATCTCATATTATTTCTATTTATAATTAATATTAAGAATATATATATATATGTGTGTGTGTGTGTGTGTGTGTGTTTATCTCATATTATTTCTATTTATAATTAATATTAAGAATAATAATAATTTAAAAGAAAGTTATAATTTAGTTAATTTCCAAGAAATTTTTTTTTTTAAGTTTGAAAGGATGAGATGTATTATGTGGCAAGTGTTTTGAAACATTTACTAACCATGTAATATGTATGGTTGCTGTAGTGCACACACACACACTTGTAAATATGGTTTGTTAAAATACCATGTGTTATAACGACTTATCAAAAGATCTACATGCTGAAAAACCAACATTTTTTTAAATTATAGCATAATTTTTTTTTATATAACATTTTTAAGAAACTTGCTAATGGGAAAGTTACAGAAATTGAAGGCTATCAAGATGAAAATTTTAAAATGGGTGGGTTTGTTCTCATCACTTACATACACAAGCTCTTCAATTTGAAAATGAAGCAAGGATTTCATAAGCCTTAGATGTAAAGCCTTATTGTTCCTCTTTTTAAAAGTGGGGACAAATGCATTACCTCCAATAACAAAACTATTTTGATCATTCACATTTTCACCAAATTGTACATGTTTAGGAGACATCATTAAAATCTTGACCATATTGTTATTCTTAGGATCATTGCACATGAATGTCACAATAATAACACTAACCTCTTATGTTGTTTTATGGACTTTAGAAAATATTTTTAAACCATGACTAGGACAAAGCTATGGAAGAGGTTGGAGGAGCTAATGGTTCCTCTTTAGTTGAGGCTTAATGTGACAAGGTTATAAAATAATACTATTGACAAGATTAAGAAAATTGAGGGTTGTTCAAAAGAAATTAATTGCAATATCAGAGTCAAGAATGGGTGTCCCTTATCCGCTACCCTTTTTGGCATTTACATTGATAAGATTGAAGAATGTTTAGAAGGTGTAGGATGCGTTGGTCCCACACTCACTGTTATTTCATAATTCTTCTTCTTTATGTGATGATATTGTTCTTTTGGAAAGGATCCATGAAGATCTCAAAAATCAACTAAGAATCCTCCAAGATTTTTTCTCCAAGAAGGGTATGATTGTTAACACTGAGAAGACTAAATTCATGATAATTAAATTCAAATAGATTACCTAAGATAGTTTCATTTACGATAATAGCTACTTGGAGAAATTTATTTTATACAAATATCTAGGAATATACATTAATCATCAAATCAATTGGAATTATAGGATTGAGAAAATGATAAGTGGAGGATGAAAATCTTATTTTGGGCTTGCAAACTATTGTAAGTGACCAAATCTTTCGATCTAGGATTAGAAAAAAGTTCCTCTTTGCGACTGTGGTCACCCCTTTTATTTTATATGGATATGAGGTTTTGGGTTGCAATATATCTAGAGAATCATGAAGGAATATTGAGTAGATGCCAAAACAATTTACAACCTACAACCTTATAAAGCTTGAAGGATGTCCTCTCTACAGTATTCGTCTGATTGAAGCTAGTTTTTCCACAATTTAAATCATGGTTATGATCATGTATATCATGTATAATAAGAAGCTATACAATATGGAAGTGAAGGGGTTTCCATATAAGGGGTTGATCAACCCCAAACTTGAAAACTAGAATTATTTATTTGTCTTGACTAGCGTGAAGAAAAAAATGAAATTTCCAAGATAAGAACTAATTCTAATTCTAATTTTCATGAGATTACTCTACTCGACTAGTGTGAAGAAGAAAATGAAAATTTCTAAGGTAAGTACTAATTGTAATTCTCATGAAATTACTCCACTCGCCATGTTAAGAAGGTCTCAAGGAGGTCTCAAGTTGGTCTCAAGGAGGTCTCAAGCTTCAACTTGAGTTTGAAAATTTTCTATTTTCTTTTACAATTGTGTATTCTTCCATCCTCTATCCATCTTGATAATGGCATGTGAACCCTTCCAAATATTATTACAATGTATATATTCGTGGAGTTTTTATTTAACATGGATATCAACTAGAAGTCTTAATGTTTTTTTATGATTATATTATTTGTTCACATGTGGGACAATGCTAATATAATTGTGCAAGATTCAAAATTTTAGCATGAAGATATAGCTTGTAGTATTTTTTTCAAAATGGACTAGAAGACATCTTCTAATATGGCCATATGTCTATTAGCATTAGTCATCCATTAACTTATATGGATACCTTAGTAAATAAAATTTTCACATAATCAAATATTTATAAATATGGTAAAAAAATTATAACTATAAATCGAACTGTATAAATTTAGAAACCATAATAATAATAATATTAATAATGGTAAATCAAAAACTAGTTGGAGAATAATGTGAACAAGGTATAGGATCAAACCTTTGGACTACCACAATAAAAGATTATTTAGAAAGAGTGAAGACATTTTAACTCCACTAAAATAAATTAAAATTATAATATTAAAGTACATAAAAATAATCACAAAAATCAATTCAAATAAAATTTTAGATTTAATAATGTGAGAATAGAATTTCCAAAATCTTCATTATTATACCTTCCCTAGGCATGATATTATCCATTCAGTTTTTCCTTTCACTTCTTATTAGTTTGTCTTTGACAAAAAAAATTATGCGGTTTAACTTTGGAAATTTAATTTTTGTTATTTTTCATCAGTATTTAAATTTATTTATTTGTATGGTGATTGGTTGAGGTGGGTTATTTATTATGGTTTTTTTAGTAACTTCCATTTCTATTAGTTACTATTTTTTTATTTTTCTTTTTTATTTACCTCTCACTTTTATTTTATTTTTTTCATTTTTCTATTATTTCCATTTTCAAGAATATAGTTTCTTCTTTGTATTTTCAGTTTAAGATGAATTATTATTCTATTAAGAACAAATTTTAATATATATATATATATGTATATATATATGTATATATATATGTATATATATATGTATATATATATGTATATATATATGTATATATATATGTATATATATATATATATATATATATATATATATAGGCCTAGTCTAAGTTATAGAGAGAATGACCTTTTTTCATGAGTTAATTTTAACTAAAATATCAGATTTTTAAAAACTTGATTTTAAGTTTAATTTGGAATTCAAAAACACAATATTTTATTAGTTGTTTTATTTTTGTGAAGAAATATTTGTCTTTATTAATTTTAATTTAATTAAGCTATATTTAAGCTAAGATGCATACTAACTACTATATAGCCCTCATTTAAAAATAAAACATTATATATCAAATTCGGTAATATAAAAATATTTTTTCTATTATATAGATAATTTAACGGATAAAATAAAAAGTTTCCCAGCAATTTTTAATTCCTACTTATACATTCTCACATGACTCTCATATGCTAACCTGGCATATTCTCACATTAGACATGCCACAAATATTTTGATGACTATTGAGTCATTAACAAATTAATTAGGCCGATAGGCCTTTTCTTTTGAACCAATATTTCTCTAGTTGTCATCAACACTTCTCTTCTCCAGCTGACATCTGTGCACAAATGTTAGGCCCACATTTCTTCTCTCCCTTCAACATCTGTCGGCACCATTTTTACATCTAAGTTTCAACAAAGTTGGTTTGAATTATTCATGGAGTTTATGGTGGTGAATGTGAATCTTATTGTGCATGATTGCACCCAAAACTGCCAATCCTGAATTCCTCGTTTTTTTCTTCGATTTGAGCTGCGCCATCGAGCTAATTTTGTTGAGGTAGAATCCAATTTTGTTTCCCTTCAAGAAAAATAACTCTAGTGTCACATGAAGGTGCAAATATTTTATTTCAAGCCCTCTCATAGTAATTTTGATTCTTGCATAATCATGAAATAATTTGTATGGTTTCGTAATGGTTTCAGCCTAGGCAATGGTAATCGTTCAGATTGTTCTGGTGAATCTGTAGTACTACGCAATGGAGGCATTCAATCAACATCTGTCCGCGCAGCCATTTGCAGCGATGTTTTTGGAGATGGTCATATGCCTAATCTTGTTCTGTGCTCCATAGAACTATTACATCTATCCAACTACAATTCCAATATTTCTCCCTTCATCTTCCTGTTATGCCTTGTGTTACTTGACATGCTTGTTGGGGTTTGATCCTTGACCCTAGAAGTTAATTATATCTCCTTAGGAGTTGTGTCAATTCCATTGTCGTAGATAAAAACCTTGCACTTCAAGGGTTTATTGTTCCACCACGTGATCCCATGGCAGTGAATTCACAAGGGGAAACACTATTACTAGGGAGTCGATCTACGAAGAGGATTTTGTAGATGAGAAATTTGTAAAGAAGCACATGGGGTCAGTAGAATTGTTCACGTGCCATATGCTAGAGATCCTGTGCAAACATGTAGGGCTTCCATAACCTTCTTCTCCTTGTAGTATGTTCTTCTCCTTTCATTGCAAATAAGGCCACTCTTGCCATGTGTAGGTCATGTCTCTATAGGCATTTTTATTATCTAGGAAGATGTAATGGTTCCTTTTCCTTGGTAGTTGTCTCTTTTTTTTGTGATACTGAGATAGTGTCTTTGCACTGGATTTATTTGTGAATAGGGGAAGAGCGATATGAAAGGCATTGCAATAGGTAAAATACTCTCCACCAATTCTATTAATGTTAAATATTACATATCCTCCTATACAGATATAGGTTGCTAAGTCTGCAATCTTTCCTTGGCAGCTGCCATATAAACAAATCAATATTTTGTATCACTAAGTTTTCTGTATTTTTGAATCATTTCCATCAAAATAAACATGGTTTTATCTGTGTGAGAACAATATCACAAGTATAAGCAGACATCCATCTTGGGAGTTTGGGCCCTTTGTTGAAAATGCAACAAGATGATGGATCTTAGTGAAATGAAGTCGCCTTCACTAAGTGGGCCCGCAGGCTATTTTTGGCGCAAAGTCTATTTTTAGACTATGTCTATTTTTAGACATATGGAGCATGGTCTAGGAGTTGCAGTATGCTATTCTTGGATGATTGGTCGAGTTGGTAAAAATAGATGGACTTATATTTTTAGACATACAGGTCGAAGTCTATTTTTAGACTGCCTGTCTAAAAATAGGTCAGTCAAATATTATTAGCCCTTAATAATATTTGGACTATAAACTTCAGTTTATTCTCTTGGAGCACTTCAGTTGGAGCTACGGATGTGGCCCATGCACCTGACAGAAGGAATTACGTTATTCCTAGGGGTTTGGTGAGCTCATGCATGGTTGACTTCAGTTAGAACTTCAGTGGCAGAGTTTGGTGGAGTTGATGAGACAGTTGGTGGAGTTGTGTTCGGTTTAACTTAGTTGAACTAGTTGTGTTTAGTTTAACTAGCTAATACACTAGTGATGAGTTGAGTGAATTAAATATTATTTAATTCACTAATTATTAACTCACTATTCAACTCAAGAACACATCAGTTCACTGCAGTGCATGGACAGTTCAGTGAAGACCAGTGGAAGAGGTAGATGAAAGGGTGAGTTTGCTATTAGTTGCGACATGAGTTGTGCATGAGTTTTGCACAAGCATTGGAGGAGATTTCCCATGAGGATTGCGCAGTTTAAGCCAAGGATATTCGAACTTGGATCTCTCATTGAACCAACTTGGATTGCGCAGTAGAGGCAGGCAATTAGTGGATGAGTTTTGAACCTGTGACTTGTTCAAAACTGAGCTAGTTTGTGTGTAATTTTTGGAGACAGTACTGAGTACTTGTGAGGAGTATTGTACTGAGATTGTTACATGTTCTCTTCTATTATAATATACAAAATAGCTGGGGGTTTTCAGCTATAAGCTTTTCCCATTACATATTGTGTTTATGTGCGCATGCGATTGTTTCTATTTCCGCAAATTGATGATTAATTGTAGAAGAGGGTATGTGTTATGCATGAATTCAAATTAGTGTGTGACCAGGATAATCTCAGTGGATAAATCTTCATTATTCAGCAAATTTCTACACCCTCGATACATAGACAACTTTATTTTCCTTTTACAATTTTACCATTGTAATAAGATTGGGCTACTTCCTTAAAGTTTCGGTTCCACTATTTTGAAATTGTATGTGATAATTATTTACAATTGATAGATGAACACACAAAACAAAGGAAATGGCTTAAAAACATTGTTCCTATAAGGAATTTTTACCTTATATCAGATGATTTTTTCTCTTCTTCCTCCCTTGAAAATCAATAAATACTCCAAATTAAGGTGCATTTGGTTGATATATTTGGAATCAAGTAAAGCTGGGCATTATCACATCATAGCAGGATTTAGTAATGCAACAATGCAACAACTACTTACTGAAATTCTGGACACTATAAATGTTATAATCTGTTTATAATTAATAATTGCACAAGAGTTTTCAGTTGTGCATCCCTAACTAGGGTTTTCTTGGGTGGAAGGTTTCACTCTCTATCGAGACACTCGTTTCCACGGTTCAATAACGTAGTCCCAATTTGACTTGCATGTTTTGCTTTCTTCCACACCTAGATTGGACCAGTGGAGCAATATCTTCATAATCAGCATACCAATTGAAAATTTAAAAAATATGAAGGTAATTTTTTCTTGGAATGCATAATTTTAAGTATTATCAGTAGGTAAAATAGTCTTATAAATCTATTCATAATTTTAAGTTTTAGGATGTGCTTCAAACTCCTAAAACCTAAAAAATATTGGAAGATCATACCATATCTTAATTTCCTTATGCAATATTTTTCTCGAAAATTAAAGGGAAATATAGGATGTAATGTACACCCATGAAGTTCAATCAGATATAAATGTAAAGGTAGATAAGGAGATTAACAATGGTGTTTTCTTTTTGCACCATATCATTAGGAAGGTTACCCTCAACAACCAACAATGAAGCTTCTCCAAATATGGATGTGATATTGGTTCCTAAAAATATTTAAAACATGTGCATAGATAGAGAAATTTTTGAGATCCCATTTCATTCTAGAAAGCAACTTAAATTATACGATTAAAGTTAGAAGGTGAAAATAAAAAAGAGAGAATGAACAGGGTATGTTATTTTACATAAAATAAAATAATTTATAACACCACTAAACAATAGAGTTATTTAAATTAAAATGTATAAACATTAAAACAAACATAAATATAATTTGTATAATTTTCAATTAGGGTGGGGGTAATAGTTAGTTTTAATTAAAGATGAGATATAATGTATGAATTTTCCTCAACAAAGGTTGACCTTGCTACTTTCAAAAATGCAAAACATATGGCATACATGTCTACAAATATATTTCTCATACAAAATTTCGAAATTAGCAAACCTGTGGAAGAAATGAGTTACGGAAAATATGTTCTGCAAATGGCAATAGTTATAATCCGGACCTGGCGGAGGCTTGGGGAAGTCTTTATGGTAAACCAAACGGTTGAGAGATGGATTGATCGAAACTTCGACTTTGGTTTAGCAGCCAACATATGTGTATTTTTCTTGAAGGATTTGCATATATTTATCGTACGAAGGAGGATACACAGATACCTATGAAAAAACAAACTTGGTAGAACTCCGAGTCATAACCCTTACTACCTATAATTCACAAACATAATAAACTTTCACATGCATTAAAAGATAAATTATAAGAGAGGTGTTTCCAATGGATGGAGAAGGCCAATCAAACAATTTAATGTTTATTTACAGGATATTTCATTGAAGGTGAGCGAAAATTCCAATTAATAGCTTCTCTTAAACTGCGGAAACATGGATACAGAGGAGGAGACCTCACACATATTATCAGCTTCTCTTACAGAAACTGGAAACAAAGGAGGAGACCTAACACATTTCATAAGCGTTCTACACCAACTAAGTGATTCCATACCATGTAGTTAAAGTGGGACAGATATGGCCATAAATATGGTAGTGTACACATGTCACTTGTAGAAGAAAAAGGTTGAAGAAAACCTGAGGTAAAGTGAGGTTGACAAAAATCGAGTTGTACTCGGTATATTTATTCTACTTAACTTTAAATAACTAGATTATTTTCCTTATTATGCTCTAGTTGATTCCATATATTTATTTATGCTACTACATTTCAATTTATTTCTCTCTAAAGTGCATAAATTATACAATTGTTTTCTTTAATAAATTACTATGCAATGTCAAGTTAATTCTCTTTGATACTTTTCAATTTTACCTTTTTTCACTATAACATTCAACAATTCATAACTGATACGAGGGGTGTTATGTTTCTCATACCTCACAAAATTTACCTTACTGTATTTCCATGGGTACCATGAATTGCATTCCCTTAAAGTATCGAACTTTTATTTGTGGGGAAATGGTGCAACAATGGAGACCCCATTAAATCATATTTGTTGGCATTTGTTATGAGACTAGTAGTTACTAAGGAATATTAATATCACTTTATTGTGCAACTCTCAACTGATCCTCATGAGTGCAAAGTTTTTGGCTTACCCTTATGAAAAAATGCAACTTTCAAGTAAAAATGTAGGATTTTAATCATAGATGCAAAAACTAGGCTTGAAAAAATGCTATATTATCTACTTGCAAAACAAGAGAAGAAAGTGAAACATTGCAAATACACTAAATAACCAAAGAGAAAATTTGAATTACTCTAGACACATGAGTTGAATAATTGATTATTTATTAATGTTGTAGATAACCTCATTATATAACCTCTCTAGGAGGCCAAATAGTTCGAACTAAGTTGGGATTTCAAGAGCATGCACTCATGTAACTACAAAATCACTTTCCCTAGTTGGCAAGTAATTCGAACTTAGACCAAGAGCCCCAAAATTAGAAAAATATCCAAAATGGAATGAACTATAAGTGGAGTTAGAAATCAATTAGAACTAATTCATAATTCACTCATGCAAAAAAATCTTTGTTAAACTCCACAAATAGAACTAAAGTTCAACTAACAAGGAAAAGTGAGAGAAAAATGGTGGCTAATAGTTAAAAATTAGGCAAGAATTATACATTCACAATAGGGACTCTTTTACGTGAGGGAATGCACATTAATGAAGTATAATCAGCCATGTAATATCCAAACAATGTGTAGTCAATACCACATGTTGTCCTAGGTGGCACCTCATGTTATAAATATAAAATCTTAAAAATAAAAGTACCAAATTATAGGGGATGTCTAGTAGTAAAATGAAAAGTGGTCATCTATGACCCTAATAGTTTGGAAGAGGTTTTGATGATGGCCAAAGTGCAGGTCTTGATGAAATAGTGAGTGGAATGCACCCCAACACCACCTCTTCCCCTGAAGCACAACAAAGGAGTATATTAGTCAATGAGTCCTAGAATTTTCAGTTATATTAGGTGCTCAAGTAAAAAATAAATAAGATAAAATAGGGAAAGAGGGAAAACCCAATGGGAAGAAATCCCCCTCTCAAAATAAGAGGTGTGATATCAAAAAGTTTAGCCACTAAGTAGTTGTGTCCTTCACTCATAAACGTTGTCGCAGAGTTATAAACCTCTACAAAGTGACACTCTTGGTGAATATGTCTAAAATTTGTTCAGAAGAAGGTAAATACTACGTGTGTATGAATCCTATAGTGTTCAAATCTCTAGTGTGGTGCATGTGAAACTCAATGTGCTTGGTTTGTTGTCTCTAAATTGGTTCTCTACAAAAAATGTTTGTACTCTAGCTATCCAACTATATCATTGTAGGAAGTTGAACTTGTACATAAAAATCTACTAGAAAGTGATACAACCAAATGGTTTGAGAAAGAATTTCCACTGCACTATTCTACCTTTGTCGAAAAAAGAGCAATGCTTGCCTACTTCTTACTCAACCAACATATGGGACCAAAAATAAGATAGAAAACAAAACCTAATTTGGACTAGTGATTTTTGCTATCATCAACCCAATTTGAGTCAATATAACCAACAAGATCCAAGGAGGATCATATTGCAAACTATATGTCATAGCTTGTAGTGCCCCTAACATATCTAAGAGTCCTCTTAGCTTCTTTCTAGTGTGTTGTAACATCATATGTAATACCTCTACCAATTTATGATGTAAATATGTGTACCTTGATATTAGGTGATCAAACCATAGTCATTTTTCGAGCCTACATGCATATGTATTTATGTTATATATTTTTTTTTTGCGAGTGTTCCCATGCACATATGTTGATTTTGGTTATAAGGCTAAAACACTAGAATTGTAATTTGATGTAACTAATGTACATATTTTTTATAAAAAAATAATATAAATAGGTTGGTTGTGCTACCCACTCCACAATAAAGAGTATTGGGGGGTTGTAAAAACCCACAAATAGGAAAAGAGATGCTTGGTGACAAGTGTTGGTACTGATGGGGTCACAATGTGGCTTCAGTGTGCCACATGGCTGAAAGATGCCATGCCATTATGGGATATATATATATATATATATATATATATATATATATATATATATATATATATATACACTTGTGTAGAGGCATCATGATTATTATATGAGTTAATTATGGTTGTACAACTGCACAAACAGGAAATGATATGTTTAGTGACCAGTGTTGGTAGTGATGGGGACACTTGGGGACCACATGTCTTCAGTGTGCCACATGGATGAGAGAGGCCATGTGGTTCTAGGTCGTATATATATACTTTCCTAGAGGCATCATGATTATTATCATGATGACTACTATGATTTTGATGACTATTCAGAGGATGGTTTGGAATTTTTCTCCTGAGTAACCAACTCGTCAACCCTGAGCTTGGTATTTTATACCAACTAGGTGTTGTTATGGTTTGTGGTTTGGAGAGTGCCTGAATAGCCTTGAAGCAACATGACCGTTGGGTTGGCACCTTGGTAGTTGATGACCTAGAGGGTGCCTAGATCCCTGGAGCAACATTAATGTTGAGTTGGCACCGTAGCCATGGAGATACAATCATTTTTGGTTTAACATTGCCTATGGATTTTCAGCGTCGACTCGATGGTGACTCGTGGTTGGAATCCATGAATCACGTGGTGGAATGTGGAGAGCCTATAGTGAGTTTCTCTTTTCTTTAAGATCCATGTTCCTATTAATGTTGTATGATTTATGAAATTAAATGTTTGTATTTATTCATATATTCTATTGTGCATTGATGTGCTATACTTATTGTTATATGTTGTTATGGTTGATATTGCTTTGTGGTAAACCCTAGTTGGGGTTTTATGTTAATATCCCGACATGTTTTCAATTATTAGTCATTTTCATTGTGTAATATTTTAATTATGGTTCATATGCTTAAAAATTAAGCACTACAGTTGCATTCATGAAAACGAAGTATTGCCATGCTCAAAGATGGTCGTGGTAAAATTAGGGTTCTTAATTCTATAGATAAATCATGTATTTACAAGTGTTGTGGTTGAGATTATATTTCCCAATAGAAGGCTTGGGAAATTACAAGGTGGTATCATAGCATACTTTACAACGTTGGGTTTGATTGGGCCACAACTAGAGGCAAAGTGGGAAATTTTAGGTTGTTTACCAATTATTTGTCTAAAGTTGAAGTGGTGAAAGTGATTAAAAATTACTTGGAAAAGAGCATTGGTGCCGAAATATGATTTATTCTGTCACATAAAGAGAGTGAAGATTCTGAGAAAAGGCTCAAATCCTCAATCTAGTTCCCACAATGTCAATTCCTAAGTTGTATTCTTTCTTAAAAAACTGATAATATTGAGATGTTGAATTCAAATGTACATATGTTTTTGAAATTATCACAATTTAACTATCTTGTTGATCTCTCTTTCAAATAATCACAATTTAATTTAATTATTCTATCAACCTCTCTTTACACCTTTTAAGATAATTGCTAGTTTATATATAGCTAATAAAATCAACTAATATCAGGTACAAAAACTCATCAATTGCAAAAAGAAAAAGATTTTGCGAAAAAGAAAAAAATCGGATTTACTTGGTTTTTGTCGATGAAATACGTGCTTATCTCCGTCCCGCAGTGATAGTAGATATATCTGTGATTTGTAAACACTTCATCGACAAAATATGTGTTTATCTCTAATCCCGCATTAATAGTTGATATGCCAGTGATTCGTCAGCACCCCTATCGATGACTACACAGAGCACTAGATTTCCACCAATTGATCACATTTATCATTCCACGTGTCAGGAAACGTGAACGCTTATGGCCACGTAATCATTTCTCTGATCACCGGCCATTAAAAGGCGTTGAAACAGAAGGAAACCTAGTCAGTGTGATACAGTGAAGGGCCAGCACAACCAAGATGAATCAGCGAAGGGCAAATTTGGTGGCGTAAGTTGTGCTGGGCACCATACCGCGTATCGATTTTCTTGTTCCCTTACACTTGTCGGGACAAATGCAAACTGTTCGTCGACTCAGCAACGTAAGAAGCAGCAGCACAGATGAAGAAAAAGAAAGGGAAGAGGGAGATGCAGGTCCGGCAACTTCAACATCAACTGGTCACGGAAAAGTCCAGAAAAACCCTCGTAGTGTGGCAGAGAAACTACAAAAGCTTGGGAATTGCAACAGGAAAAGGATGATTTAATAACATTCAAGGACGCTGATATGGCTGAAATTATATCAACACATCTCACCTTTGCTGAAATACCACGCATTCTCCCCTCATTTACCTGTATGTGAATAGCTATAGGGTTTGTTGTGGCAAAGCTGTAATCATACTTGTATATATACTTTTTTTATTCCAAAAAAACCGATATTCTAAAAACTATATATATATATATATATATATATATATATATATATATATATATATATAGTTTTTGATGGTCAATAAAACCGATATATATATGTTCGGTTTATATATGATGACAGAAATGAGCTCTACGGTGTCAGAGGTAATTTCAGAAGCCATGTCTGTGGACTACATATAGTGGTTTTAATTTTTAATATTTTCAATTTTTTTTTTCAAAATTTTTACCCAGAATGGTTTGGTAAACAATTCGTTACATTTTCTCATGATCCCGTTAGCTTCCCAGTTTCAATCCACTATTGAGCAGTTGTTTCCACCCATTGTTCCCCGTTTTCACCCACCTTTGGTTAGTCTTTTCACCCACCCTTTAGTCCGAGTTTCCTACTCTTTAACCGAGGATTCCACCTAAACCAGGTGAAGGAGTTCAACTAGGTCAACTAGGTGAAGGAGTACGCTTCGACTAGTACCTCTTTCGAGGCGAGTCCACCTCTTGGGCAGTTGAACCCACCATTAGTTCCTTCTTTCCGCCGTTGTATCCTTTCTTAATTGGGTTAATAATCTCAACGGTATAGGAAAACTCTCCCAAAAAATAAATATGATAATTCTTTCTGGTTATTTTCTTTGTGAGCTGAGTGGTTAATTAGTTAGTTTAGTTTAGTTGAATGGTTAATTAGTTTAGTAATTGCACCAAATGTTGTAAAGGAAATATGGTAAGTCGGTAGTATATGAGAATAGAGCATAGATGAAAAGTGATGTGAAAATGCAGCTCAATTTGAATAAAAGAGAAATCTTAATGTTGTCCTCCTTGTGTCTTGGTTCGAAGGAAACATTGTAAGTGGATAACATATGGAATACAAGCATAGATGAACACAAACTTATACATTGAGAATCTTAGGTTTCGTTTTTGAAAACTCAATACCAGATCTAGATTTAGTATCAGATTCTCCAATTTCATTCTCGGCAACAAATTTGAGATCCAAAAGTCCATAGTAGGCTTTATGTTTTCCAAAGTTGATTTCACTTGCTTCTGGTATCATATTGAGCAGAATGGAATTACCTGAACTTTTTAAATCAACAAAGAACTATTTCAAAATATAGTGTCCATCACATACCTTCAAAGGGGAGAGAAAATGTATGATAAGTTAAGAAGCAAGCCCACAGATCCCTAACAATATACCCATTCTATGTTTGATGTGGTTTAAAGCTGCCAAGTTGCCTCAATTAAATGAGCTCTAGACAATGATCGGAATTGGGTTTTGTCTAATTAATAAGAAAGTTAAATATTGCCATAAACCCCATCACGTCGATGCTACAAGTTATTTTAATTTAGACAATGATCGAAATTTGTTTTGTTTGATTAATAAGAAAGTTAAATATAGCCAGAAACCCCATGAGGTTGATGCTACAAGTTATTTTAATTTGTTGACCATTAAGGTGCTCTATTGAACTAAATGGTACTGATGACCATTAAGGTGCTCTATTGAACTAAATGGTACTAAAATTTTGTAGAGCTTTTTCCAACTTCATTTTCATGGGGATACAATAGTAATACAAGAGTTGTAGGGGCTTGAGACCAAATTGTAAATGATGCCGAAGAAGTCATAGAGGTTTACATGAAACTATAAAAAATAAATGTTAGTTTTAATGAAGTTATGGCACAAGAAGATATGGATGATATGGATGTTGAGCGTTTGAATGTGGGTTAAGAAAATTGACTTTCAGAGCCTGGTTTCCCTCCCTTATAAAAAGAACCGACACGTACTGATAGAACATGGTTTGATGACTAAGTTAACAGGAGATGGAAAAATATGATATATACTAAAAGAATTAAGAGACATCAATCCTGGATATTTTGATGAAATTCTATACATTGATTCAAATAGGTGTAAATTAACCAAAGATGAAAATATATGACATATTTCAAGAACGAGAATAGAGGGGCAAGTTACAAACCCATTCCCTGAGTTCATCTTATCCAATGTGATTATTAAATTGATGTAACGTCCATAAAAGATATAACCATATTGACCTAAATTAGGAATATCCATTTCAATATTATATTTTAATATAGATAAAGATAACAAATGAGGACAAGGAAAATGAGTCGTAAGAAAAAACATATCATAGGTACAACAGTGGATGAGTGTCATAAATAGAAGATTCAAAATACCTCAATAACTACACATCTGTAAAAAAATTTCTTCCATGGTGCACCATGCTAGGTTGATCATGAGAATTATTGGTTTGTGTTTTGAAGACCTATACATCAGATCTATGATGCCTTGAATATCTTGTGAGATTGCAACTTGAGAGCCTTTGAAACTACTCCCCTGCAACATGCCAAATATATTTCATTCAAAGCTTCCCATTTCACATGCATTGGAAACAAGTGGCTGACCTTGGTGTTGTTTATCAGTATAATTCACAATAGTTGCAGGGAACCAACCTGTTGTAAGATTAGTAAAGGACCAAGAATACATTGTCAGTAACTTATTTGTTGCAAAAATACCAAAGTTGTGTTGTACTCCTTACATTAATTGTGTTTGGGCTATAAGAGGTTAATCCTCTAACATAAGTTGATCCATTTGGAGGCCTCGCCGCATGGTTATATTGAAATAAAGTTACCAATGAAATGAGAACTATTACCTCAAAACGAGAACTCTAATAAAAGAATGCCAAAAAAATGAAAAAAGAACCCGAAAACGAAGTGTTATTGTGGAATTTTTTTTTTTTTCAGGACAAATTTTCAATATTTTTTAAAAATATAAATAAAAGTCAATTTT
Source organism: Pinus albicaulis (assembly GCA_034641835.2). NCBI lineage: Eukaryota > Viridiplantae > Streptophyta > Pinopsida > Pinales > Pinaceae > Pinus > Pinus albicaulis. The sequence goes on from CM076584.1 coordinate 533,726,027, forward strand.
TTTGTGTAAATAACACCCTCAAAACTAAAAGTGTTAATGCTGGAAAAACATTGGCATTTTTTTTGTGTAAACACGCCATGAAAATGAAAAGTGTTGATGTTGGAATAACATTTTTTTTCGTGGTAAATTTTCAGCATCTTTTAATAATGGTGATTTCCATCAAATATCATGACGTTGAAATACCTTAAAATTCGAACGATAGACATGATATTAAAGATAAAAGATCAAAAGTCTTAAAATTCCAATGATTTAATCTTAAAACTCTAATGATTTTTAAGCGTGATATTAAAGATAAAATATCATGTCTCTGAAAGGCGTTAAAATTTCAAGCATGACATTAAAGATAAAATATCACCTCTATCAAAATCCTTAAAATTCCAACAAATTTCAGCCATGCTGTTAATATTATTTTAAAAATTATTACAATTTAATTTGTATTAATTTATTTTTATTTTAAGTTTATTATATTAATAACCATTTACTAAATATAATATTTTATTATATAATGAATTAAAATCACTGGATAAGAAACACTTATGTTATGATGAATAAATAAATTACAAAACAAATGAATTTCTATGTGTTTTTGGAGTTTTTGATACGTTATTAACACTTTTTTTTTGTAAATTTGTGTAAATATTTTATTTTTAAATAATTTTATGATTTCAAAATTTGCAAATTATTTATTAATTCCTATATTTCATTATTTAGAAATAGATATATTTTAATTTTATTTTCATATATAATAATAATAATAATAATAATAATAATAATAATAATAATTTAATATTAAACATTTTTTTGAATTTAATAAATCGAAACTAATAAACATATTAAATACTATGCAATTATTTCAGGAGGTCGGTGTGTTGCCTGAGCTATATGCCTCGGGGCATAGAGTTTAGTCAGTGCACCGCACTGATGACACCATCCATAGTCAATAGTGCACTGAAAATTTTCAAGTGCATCGCCGCGAGTGCGCTGAATATTTTTTGGTGCACTGTTGCCGGTGCACGACAAAAAAAGACGCACCAGTTCCAGTGCATGCCTATTTTTTGTGGTCACACCGACTATTTTTTATTTTTTCCTAAAAAATTATATACGTATATTCCTAAATACATGTCTCATTTAATAAAAAAAAATTATTTAATATGGAAATCATTCAGAGACGTGGAAGGAGAGAAGAGAGAAAAAACAACAACAATAGGCGGACTGGTATAACATGGTTGGCCTATGGGAGGCACGAGAGAGAGAGAGAGAGATGTGTACCTCATTCTATTACAGCAGCTACCCAAGGGCTCCTAAGGCAGGTAGGCCTCCTCAATTTCTATGAGGAAGCTACTTCCCTAAAGTGCGATGGTGTGCTTTTGAGAAATCTTATCCGCAGGTGGAATGCCCACCGACATGATTTCTAGGTTGGTCCTAACTAGTGGTACGTGCCCAATGAGGAGTAAATATATTTCATTACAGGGCTATCGAGGAGAGGGGTGGATTTTCTCTTGTTCCCAGAGGTTCCAATTGGCTATGCAACAGGGAGTCAGTTGGTGTACTCCTAGAGATACATTAGCATAGATACAATGTCTCATTTGGATTTTTAGGTCTCCGAAGGTCAGTTAGGTATTGGTGAATTTGATAGTGAGGTGGTGAGATGCCTCTCACTTCTGATTTCGAACATTTCACACAACGCCAGTGATGGGCAATGCATTCGTTGCTCGCTTCTATATTATGTTGATTCTTTAGTATAGGAGACACGATGTGTGAGGTGATCTGCCCTTTTTTTTGTGGCAGTTCTGCATAGCCTTAGATAGATGTTGTGCTCATGCACAAGGGAGTGTCAACTTTCCTTTTGCTTTAGAACTTTTATTTTTATTTTTTGAGAGGTTTCCAGAGACGAGGCTGAATTTTGTTCGGCAATCTCATAGGCCAATGCTCGAGGCACAGATGCACATCTGGGGACAGATGATGCCCAAGAGGGGCGAGGTTGTGTTTCCATCGAGGATATCACATGATGCACTGGAGTTGCTAGCCAGTGTTGACGAGCATCCCTTGATTATGGTCCCTTGTCCTTATGCTGGTTTGGATTGGAGAGGGTGTGCCAACATCCTCTTCATAGATGATGAGCCGTCGAATGATAGAGGTAATATTACTGTTTTATTTAAATTTATTCTAACATGTTCTTTAACTCATTTTTATTAAATTGTGTAATGAAATTGTCTAATTATTGTTGTGTACTTGTATATATTTTGTAGACATTGGGTCTTTTGATGGCAAAGAAATGCCAACACCACCACATGATCCATGTGTGGACCCTGATGATGATCAGGATATGCCATATGTCGAGGATCATCAGGAGGCCGGTACAGAGAGACTTTCTCCTATTGGTGCGTCATTACGGTCTTTTGTTAGGTGTGGTAGGCTTGAAAGCATATACAGGATGGAGTTGGGCGACCAACTCACTGCATTGATTATTGAGGCAGGAGTCAGGCCCGCTACTATGTGAGACATACATGCTGATGGTAGGTTGTTACATATGTGGAGAGGCATGCCCCATGACATGTACAGCCTGATGCGGCATGTCATAGGAGCTACGACCTTAGTTATGCGGCTGAGGAGGACTGTTTCACATTATAGGCATGATCGATACACAGCACATGACCAACAATCCGTGAGCAGCGACACATCATCTGATGATCGTTCACCTCGTGTCGTGCCAGATGAGAAACCTCCACTAGCGTCGAGCAACATTCATCATGGAGAGCAGGTTGGACCATCGTGCACGTCCAGTCAACATCCTGTAGCATCTAACAGTACTCATGATCATGAGCAGGCTGGACCATTGACCATGTCGAGTCATCATGATGATAAGCCGACATTTGATCCTGATCATCATGAGGCACTGGTACCATATCAACAGGCACGTGATGATCAATATGTATCTGAGCTTATCAAGGTTGCACCATTGACTAAGCAGGCCTCGACTAGTATTGCTATTGATGATGTATGACTAGCTGATCCATGACATTTATATTATAGTTGTATATTTTTGACATTATTCAGTTATATATATATATATATATATATATATGGGTATGGTCCCTTTATTTTATGTTCATGTTCTAGTTGTACTTAATTTATATGTTGGTGATCATCATGATGTGTATATTGTTAGGTCATGTTAGATATGTTGATTTAATGTGTAGCTTGCAGATAAATGTGTATATGATAGCAGTTATTTGACATGAGATGTATATTTGATGTTTTTTTTGTGATGACGTTATACAATTCCAATTGTGTTTTGTTATATGATCATGATCACGATGATGTTAGCGAATTTGAATGTGTTTTTTAGTCGAATATGATGCTTGTACGATGGTTATCATGATCATGATGTTTATTAATTAATTTAATATTAAATGACCATGATATTTATTAAATATTATGTTGTGATTGTAACTAAAATTTTAATTCTAATTGTATGTAAAATTGTAAAATTGTAATTGTAATTTTAATTGTAATTTTAACTGTAATTGTATGTAAAATATTTGTAAAGTTTTTATTTTAACTGTAATATTTAATTTGTTGTGAAATTATTGTAATTGTAATTTTAATTGTAATTGTATAAAAGACAAATTGTAAAATTGTAATTGTAATTCTAATTGTATGTAAAATTCTAAAATTGTAATTGTATTTGTAATTTTAATTATAATTATAATTGTATGTAAAATATTTGTACAATTTTAATTTTAATTGTAATATTTAATTTATTGTAAAATGATTGTAATTGTATATATGTAAAGTTGTAAAATTGTAATTGCAATTCTAATGGTATGTAAAATTCTAAAATTGTCATTGTAACACACAACTTGTAATTGTAAAATATTTGTAAAATTTTAATTATATTACTGTGAAATTATTGTAATTGTAAAATTATAATTGTAATTGTAATTGTAATTGTAATTCTAATTGTAATTGTATGTGAAATTGTAAAATTATAATTGTAAATGTAATTGCAATTTTAATTGTAATTGTATGTAAAATATTTGTAAAATGTTAACTATATTAATATGAAAATTTTAATTGTATTAATGTGAAATTATTTTATTAAAATTTTTAAATTTGTAAAATTGTAAAATTGTAAATAATTGTAAAATAATAAATCTAGAATAATGGGTAAAATCCCGAAGTTGGAATTTTTTTTTTGGCGGATGACTAGAATTTAGGTGAAATTTTTAATTTCTCGTCCAAGAAAATAGTTAACTCTATTTCTCGACCGAGAGTTTTTAAAACTCTCATCCAAGAGATTTTTAATGTTTCGCCCGAGAGTTTGATTGGGCTTGACCGAAGTTAAAATTCTCTCGAACAAGAGTTAAGTATTTTCTCGTCTGAGAATTGTATTGACATAAACTCTCGAGAAGACTCTCAGAAGAGAGTTAAAAAAACTCTTGGACGAGAAATATTTAACTCTCGTCGGAGAGTTTTTTTAACTCTCATCGGAGAGATTTTTTAACTCTCGTCCGAGAGTTTTATTCTTACAATACAACCCCGAAATTCTTAACTCGCCCGGCATTCTGCACTGTCATTTTCATTTTGGCGCTGTCGTTTTCGCGTTTTCTTGGACTAGAGCTATTGTCGCTGAGCATTCGAGCCATCATTATCATCTAGCTAGAAAAGCTTCTTCATCTAGCCATTGAATATTTATTTTTTAGAGAAAACAAATGTTGTATTAGATATATAAAATCGTACATAAGTATGGATAATGACACGTTCACCCCATGAGCGAAGAAATCAATTTCACAATGCCTCTGTAATCATTAAACATAAATTGTTAACACCACATGCAGCGGTAGCTCGATATATATAAACATGATAAAAAATGTGTTCCCTTGCATATAAACCCCATAGTCACAGCATCATAATATACCAGTTTCAAAATTGTTGAAATGTCTCCTGAGCCAAAAAAGGAAAACCCAGTCCAGTGTGACCCTTTTGATGATGGTAATAAAAATTTAAACCCAGAAGATATAGTTAATGGAGAATCTTTCGTGATTATTGATCATTATTAGTCTGAAATATTTGCAAGGGTCTTTCACATAGATCAGGGCGATCTTGTTTATCTAGAACGAGGTAAATGCAGGAGTCTTTTATATTTAGATTAGGGCCTCTCACTAACTGTGGAAGGTTTACTCAATTGATCTTTATATATCTCTACAATGAAATTTAAAGACTCTATTTCGAGGTTCGATGATTTTGGTTGAATGGATTTGTTTTGAGGCTTGACAACCAATCCTTTTTCGTGCAATACTTTGTCAAATACTTTGTCCACTTAATTGTATCAATACTTTGTCAACTTATTTGTATCAAGTTTTCCCTAGTTCACAGTACTAGGGCACATCAAGAAACCTCTAACGAGCCTTCAAATTCACTATAATTAGGTCACTTAACATTATTGTTCAAACATATACAAGCACAGACCATATATTCTAGCAAATAATTGAAATAGAATGTGATTAATTACTCTTGAGGATGTTAAAATTTTCTCATGAAATATTGGCACTGTGCACACTTTTAATCTCTAAATATTTAGCCTCAGTTAGGGCTTCTTGTAGCTAATGCTGCAACTCCAATTCTAGCTTACAAAACACTTGCAAACAAACCTTATCTTCAACGATGTTTCACTAGAAAATTTGGCCCTTAGACATAGGTTTGTTCCACAGATCTGATCCAATTTAGGGCTCGACCCTCTGGAAACCAACTCAGAATATGCAGCCCTATTCCCAAGAAAAATTAGCCCTTGTGCATGCACAGAATCATCCACAAACTCAGATTTTTCCCTATCTTCATTTGGTGCTCCAAGACATGCCTTACAACCCTCCAAATAAGTTACCATAGGGGCTCAACCTTACCTCCAAGACTCAGAAAGTATGCAGCCTATTCACAGATATTGTGTCGCTAAATATGACCATAAATACTCCAAACAATATTGGCTAGCCTCCTTCCTTACTCGGCCAATCAGATCATACACCATAGACACCAAAACTCTCCCTTTTCCACTTCGGCTAGGGCTCTCAATCCCGCGGCTACCTCAGAAGCCCTTTTTAACTTTTGTCTAATTCAGTTAATATGATTTAAATGAGCTCCAAGGCCTTCTATTTATATAAATAGATGGAGGAATCAAGGGGTGCCTTTTGGTGTCAATGTGACACTTCATTTGTGAGGTTGACTTTGACGAAAAGCATCTTTTAATTTTCCCTCAAGAATATTTAAATATATTCACCTTGATTATTTTTCACCCAAATAAATTTTATGCCACATTAAATGATAGGAGGAATACCAAGTCGATTTTAACAAATTTATAATAATAATTTTCCTTTATCCAAATAAATTCTCTTTGGGTCAACATGGTTTCTCCTTGGGGTAGTTCAGCTTCCCTTGGGGGAGTTCATCCCAAAGTTACTCCAAATTTCAACACTCCCTCTCAAAATTGATTGGGATTAAAGAACATTTCCCAGAAATGGCTATCCAACACCCCTTAAACAATAACAATATTTACCAAATACTTGAAAACCTATAGTATTTGAAAGTATAACGGCTTAATGTTTGGGATAAACATAAAGCAACATTGGGTGGTGGATCACCATGGCCCTTGGGGGTTAGGCCCCAATCATCCAAAACAATTTTAGGGATAGCAATAATTGGTTCCCATCCATTATTGGTAGGTCCAATAGGCTTATTGACTTTTGGTATGGTGAGACCAATTTTTTGAAAACCACAACCAAAATCAACTAGTTAAGGGTTCTACCAAACCAAAACAAGAAAGTGGTCCATATAGACTAGTTTTTGAACAAATTTACTGAGAAAAACATAAAATATTAAAAAAATAATTAAAAAATACATATTCATGGACTTCAATGTAAATCAAAATAATTAGACACCAAATATGTGAAGTTTAGGTAGTTGGAATGCATGGAGTTTGTAGTGTGGTTGGGTTTTTTTCCACCCAACTTCATACCAACAACAATATAGTTAGAGGCATTATTAGTGATAACCTAAAAAATATTCTCCACAGCCAGCTTGAGGAAAATCACATTTCATAGCTGAAATAACAAGTTTGCAATTAATCTCAGTTAGATGCATTTATTGATCTCAAAAATAGGGATCCTTGTGTGAAAATAAAAAAGGAAATTAATCATGGTAAGAGACTTTCCATCATTCCATCCATTTGAGAAAAAAATTCCCTTTTTTTGCCCATGATTTTTCAATCTCTATAAACTGGTCATTTATGGATTAAACATTTTTTTTTTAATCTATAAAAATGGCCTTTGAAGCTCTTACTAACAACAACTATGAACTCTAGAGTAGATTGGTAATAAGCTGAGTAGGAACTATTGAAGGGGATATTTTCATCATACCATAATTTTACCATGTACTCATAAGCATATTCCTAGTACTTATTCCAATGGTTTCAATGGTGAGATGAGTGCAACTAGTAGTGGTGGAGGAAGGTGGAATAAAACCAACAATACTCTCTCGTTTCTGGAATTGAAAGTGAAACTGTGGGATGCTTTTCATCAATGGGAGAAACATGTCTAAAGTGTTCCCTAACAATTATAGGGTTAGAGGAAGAACCTTGAAAATTATGGCTACATTTCTATAGAATCTCTCTCCTTTTCTCTATCTTAGCTTGCATCTCTTTTTGGCTGACCTTTTTATGATTTATATTTCTCAATAAGGGTTTTCATTTCCTTTATAATTTCTAGATCCTCCATACTAAACCTCATCATGGTTTAATTTTCCCTCTAATACTAACTAAGTATTATTCCAGACTAAAAATCCTAGCATTGGGTGGTGGGTCATCCTAGTCCTTTGGGGTTAGGCCCCAACCATCCATGCCAAGTTTGAGATTAATAAATATAGGATTTCATCCATTACTAGTTGGTTGAAGAGTATTTTCGCCATTTGGTATGTTAATACCCTATTTTGAAAATTACAACCAAAATCAACCATGCGAGGATCTAACGAAACTAGAATAAACAACCAGGAGTTCCTGCGATGCTTAGATCAAGATGCCACATTGTTTCCAACAGAAATTAATTCCTTATTCATAATTTTGAGTGATTTTTTTCTTTAATCTTCTTTTCTTACTCCTATTGAGATATTCCCTTTAGGACCATATTTCTTGTAATTTCCTCAACTTCCCTTTTTCCTTCTGCAAGTGTTTGAGTCTTTTATCCTTCAACATTTTTTCCCTTGATTTGTCTTTTTCCACATAGTATAGAGACCACTAGTTGAATGATGTAATTTTCCTTGCCTATTTGTTACGTTGTCCATCTTATCGTCTTTTCCACATCTCACACTTAAGATCTTATGAAGATATCCCTTCATTCTTTTATACCTCAATTTTGTATAAATCTGGTCTAAGTGACATTTAACCTTACTTTCTTCGAGGACTGTGACTATTCTGCTCATGCAAGGAATCTTGGTAACCCAACCAACTTATAGATCTCCCTGCAAAAACAAATTCATTTAAAAAAAATTTGATTATAGAATGAAAGATACTTAATTGATAGGTGAAGATAAAGTCTTCCTCTTGATTTCTTCGATGGTGGAGAAAAGATGTGTTAGTGATTTATATTTGAATGATCTTCTTCAAGGGTAAGGATTAGATCTTTGTTGTAATGATGATAAAGCCTTCTTTTCTACACTCTTCTGTACCAGTCCTAGGAAAGTTCGGTTCCAAGTCTTTAGATAATATCCTTCCTTGAACAAATCTGAGATCTTGTATAGTGATGCTGCTCTTTTATCCACCTTATGATGATCTTCTCTTTTCTGCACGACTTTGCACCAGGACATGACGTGGTAGATTGAACCCCAAAATTCCTTTATTGTAGCATGCTACACATTGACACTAGAACATGTTCATATAAGGTTATCATTGTAGCAACATCAAGATCATAGTGATACATCACTGTACAGTGACCTCTATATAACACCAAAATGTAGTCCCTTGACCTTCCTGTGATCTTCCATTTAATACTAATGATTAAGGAGAATGGTACAATACATTTAAATTGAGACATCATCTCCTAAAACATCGAAACACTGAACTATGGCATCATCTAAATTGCATCTACTATAATTGGTACTTGAACTGAGCCACTGTATCACCGTAAACTTATTATTGAGTAGCACTGTAAACTAGAACCGAACCACTATGTCCCTAATATTTTCTCCGAATCTATAATATGATCCTTTCTCAACGTCCTGAAATTTTGACCTGAACCCAAAATATAATCTGAAAATATCAGAGTAAGATCTGAACTTGATTCTTGGTAATTCAGTTCGAAAATCTTATAGTAAGATCTGAACTTGATTCACTATAATTCAATTCGAAAATCTCAGACCAAGCTGAACTCTGTCCATGTATTTTCTGCGCAGTGCAGTGGGCTATTTCTGTTGAGAATTTGTATCAAAATTTTTATTTTTGAAAGCACAAAACTTCTTCTCTCTGAATTTCATCCCAAATAGTAACTTTTCTCTAATTTCAAAATATTCTTACCTATAAGGTGATCATATTTTGCCATAGATCTGAAACCATGTTGAGAATCTGGAGGGGTTATAAATTATCTTCTTGATAATTACTTGTGAGCTTGTTTTCTTATGTATTCTTCTTAATTAATCCTTCATCAAGTCAATTACCAAAGTGTACAGGACACAAATGATTTAAGCAGAAGTAATACTTTTATTATAGGAAGGTAAATCACAGATTTACATTCCTTTCATTAGACTTCAGAATTCATCACAACCCTTGCGATTGATGAATCTAGTTGTAGAATAATATAATGTGGATATCTGCATTGTAACCTTATAAGTATTCGCATTGTATTCTTCTCAAACTAGCTTCATCAATCCGTAGTTTATACCTTCAGTTTACACCTTTAGTCTACGCCTTCAGTTACTTCTATTTCAGGTGAATCTACATCCCTTTTAGCTACTTTACTATCTTAGATAAATCTGCAAACTCTATCTTGGTTGACAAAAAAACCTCCTCCTCAAATGCGCTGCAGAGAGGTTATTTATATAGACAATCTAATTGTATTTTCGGCCGACCAGTCAGCACAATAGGGAGCCTACTTTATGGTTAATTATAGGCCGACATGAAGAATAGATATTTCAACGTTTATAAGATTATCTTTTTGCATATTTTGGGAGTCACCTCTTCACGGTATTTCTCCAAGGTCTTGGAGTATATTTGTTGGCTAGATCCTTCATGATCATGACTCTTAAATACATATAATTATTTTGACTTCTTCTTTACATAAGGATATAATTACAGAGTCAACATGAAGAATGACCTAGTCATACTTTTCAACATGCCATTGTGTTCACACATACATATTATAACATAGAAAAAATAAAATGATAAGATCAATATCAATAAAAACATATGAGCAAGGATTTTTATCAATGAACATACATGAAAATCTAGTTTAATCATCCATAGATAGAGAGAAGCCATGTTGATCAGAGGAGCGTTGGTTACATCCTTATATGGCATGTGACCTCGGTCCCATAACTTGGTGAGTCATTGTAGCCTTGACCTGTGTCCATGTATGTTTTTGTAAACTTGGCTAGCGTTCATATGCTAATTTCCATAGCTTGCTCCACCTCAACGACGCATAATTGTAACCTTTGACCCTTGTCATCGTAACCTAAGCACGTGTTACTATATGTCCTTGCGTCCCTGTAACCTTGCGCTTTGACATAAACCATGTTCTCATAGAGACAATTTGAATTATTGAAAAATAAAATAGGACAGGTTTTAATTGGGATTGTAAATCAAATTTTGGAAATTTTGAGGTTAATAACTAAAATTTTAGGATACAGGAACTAGATATAAAAAAGTATTAACATTAACTTTTTATATGAGATTGCTAACAAAATTTTGGACATTGAAAAATGCTTACCATATGTTTTATACCATATAACTAATATTGTTGTTCGCTTCAAAATGTTGGAGCTATAGTAGCTGTTATCCATTGGTTGATGACATGAATGTCAATTGATAATTTGTTTTCTAATTTTCTTATGAGGGGCAGAAATTTGATTTGATATTATAGCAAAAATGGCATCAGGCGAGCCCTATAGAGGCCCCTCCATGAGAGGAGGATTATCAGTTACATTGGTTGTTTAGTTATGTGATGTTTTCAAGTAGGTTATATTTATTGTTCGTTGTGAAAAATTGATTAATGTGAAATTTTTTTGTCCTGCACAGGTGGACGCACTCATATGGATCGTGCGCCCAGACAGGAAATCGAACAAGAGGAGCCCCATAGACCTGTTCCCATTAGCCCCCAATTTCATAGAGCCCATTCTCAGGATTATATTATACATAGTATAGGTACACATTAGATCAATTTCTAGTTAAAATGTTCAATTTTACATTATATTCAATGTTGAACAGGTGATTTTTTTTTTCAAATGACATGTGTTTAATGTGAAAACATTATTCTTCATAGGTGAAAATGTAGGAGTTGGGGTTGGCCCTATTGCTGGTGAGGGGCAAAGGAGAACAATGTCTCAGCCTGTGGCATCCATCCCACACTTGGATACTTCTACTCTAGGTGAAATCTAAAGGAAAATTTATTGTTTGATGTATGTTTAATGTGAAACTTATTGTGTGTCTCATGTACTTATGTTATAAAACAATTTAATGTTTTGCACAGTGGGTGTTAAAGATGTTTATTCCTCGGAAGGGAACCATCCTAATATGAGTGGAGAGGAAGAGATAGTCTTTCCACCAGGTATTTTCAAATGACCAGACAAGTTTTTTAAATACAAATTTTCCTGATAAATTATTTAATTTATAATATGTGAAATAATTTAACAAGCTACAAGCGGTGGTGGTCGCCCTCCTAGGGGGATAGGTCGTAGGGCTCATGATTTTGCTCGAAATCTGAGCTATGACCCCATTTACACCCATCCCGGTGATATTCCTAAGCATATGCCTTAGGAAGATACCATCTCCTTACTTACTGTTGATGGGATGAGGGAGCATTCCACAAGATGGTGCAATGAATTTCAAAGTTGCAATCTCTCTGCCCCTAGTCGAAATTGTGTCCAAATTGTTTTGCACAATTTGGAGAGTTTGATAGAGACTTATCGTGGGGTTGGACCATCAACCCAAGTTCCAGTCGTGACACAGGTATCGATACTTTTCGTTAAGCATATTTATAATGTTTATTATATTTATTTTCGCAAAATTTTCTATTAACTTTGGTTTCTACTTTTCAGGCTACAGATAATATTGACATGATGTAAACTGAGCCTCAAGGAGATTGTGCAGGCTCTGGGTCAGAGAGTCTACATTAAACCATGGTAACCTCTTACCATTTATTCATTGGTATAATTGCCACATTATAAACAGGTTATCTAGTGAATTTATAGACAGTTGAGAGGTTCCTTTATGTATCTAATGAATGCTAAAACTAATATTTAATTTTCAGTAAAAACCTTGAGCCATGGTCAATTCACTAGGCTACTGACAGTATAGGTGCTTCATTTGTCTTAGAGGAATATGAAAATTTGTTTCCTTCACCATCTTAGACACTGTCACAATGTCAATATGTTGTAATTCCTACTCAAGTCCCTGCAAAATAAGGAATCCCATGCACAAAAAGCAAACACACCAAGATATTTCATCTCTCACCATGGCCTTATCAGGTTAATCATGGTACGAGCTCTAAACAAAGCAAGAAAATCCTGGCAAGAAGTCATTGCAACTCCAATGGTTGCAACTTCACTAAATGAGCCCAATGTTGTGTGACTGCACCCATTGCAATTGCGAAGGAGCAAGAATATATTGTCATGAATCCTGTTAGTCATCAGTATTTTTCACTTGTTGGTGATGACTAGTTGTTACAGCCAAGTTTTCTAGTAGCCGATCTCAAAATTTGTCAAATTTTCCAGCTGGAAAACACCCATAAACATTTTTTCCCTCCTACCTTTTCAATCATCCCATGATGAGATAAAAACTCATTGTCAAACTCTATCTAGCCTTAGCCATACTAGCTTGTCCATCAGCTCCAAAGAGAAAAATCCAAATATGTCCAAGAAGTATCCCCTAAGTTAGGTAGTGGCGCTTTAGGCATTTCTCTCTTGGAAAACTAGCCTAAAGCCAAAGAACCTCTATCTATTATCAACCAGTCCTAACATACCTTCCTATTCTGCAAATAAAGTTGGTTATGCCCTTAAGTCGCACCACTAACATGCCCTGAAGTCTCAGCAATGCATATGCCATAGGTGAAACTAATATTAGGTGGTTTTACAGTTTTTCAATGGATATTTCAAGAGCAGAAGTGTACCATTATTACAGAAGACAGTATTAAACTCAACGTGAGAAGAGAGCTGCTTCTCATGTGGTTTTGAGCCTGGGATGTAGCTACAAGGCAGAGAGTTATTTCATTAAGCTCCTACAATCACAGTCAAAGGTTAGTGAATTATAAATGACAAGAAATGCTTTGTAGATACTAGCCAAATTTCTTGTGATGTCTAAAGAGGCACAAAGGTATTTGAAAAGTAGAATTACATGTCTCAGAGAAATAAACATCATGACTTATTATCAATTTGTCATCTTCATTTGCTTAAGCATGAATAGGAAATGAAAGGAAAGATAACACTGTTTAAAACCTGATGAAATGGAAAGCACCAAGAAAACCTCCTTCATTTTACAAGCAGAGGGTTGAAGACTGAGAAAACCTCCTTCATTTTACAAGCAGAGGGTCTGGCACTGTGATAAAGGCCTCCTTCATCTATAAGAAAAGGGCCAGGGATAGAGATTGATTTTAGGGTTTTCACTGACTGAAAGGAAAATTTTGAGAGCAGTGGGAGAAAATTAAAGGCTTATGGATAGAGAAATGGTGTTAAAAACAAAGATAAAGCATGGGTACTATAATGATCAAAGAGGTTGACTTATCTCCTATCAGAGATTTCTTTCAAAAGCAGTCTGGAGCCAAAATGAAAAAACCCTGCTGAGGTATGTAATTTCATTAAGGGTTTCCAAAGATCCCTCTCCTTGATAAATAGGCATGACATCTAGTCATTGTTCCTTTAAAAAACAGAGTTGAAAGTATTTGAAATTAGTTGGGTTTAACAAAGGCCCAAGAGTGATGTTGATATTCAAAAAGGTTTTTCTCTTCCTGTTCATGAAGATCTTTTTCAAAAAACTTATCAAAAGTGAAAAGGAGGTAACCTAAGATTTTTTTTCTCAAGGGGACTTTTCAAATGAACAACACAGAGATAGGAGGTGTGAAAACGGATATGACAAGTGCTTTAAAAATCACCGACAACACTCAAAACAGATAAAACATGCCACTATCACAGTCAAAAGCCCCTTTATGGATATGTGAAGTCCCAAGGGTCTTTAGATGCCTTTTTCCTTGATTAATAGGTATGGGTAAGATATGGAGTATACAACTGAAGTTCTTCACCCACAGTCAAAAGAAAGGCTCAAAGCAGCACCTACCAGTTCAATCAGCTTCACAGTGGGCATGATCACCTTCAAAACATCAGGAGCAGAAACTGTCAAATTAAGTTTTAAAATGATGAGTTATCTCCTTGCAAGAATGGAAAAATATGCCTCACAAATCATTGGTATGTTTTTTGAGCAGAGTTTTCCTTTAAAACGGTCATTAAAAAGGTCAGTAGTGGCAGAGATTATTCTTTAATGAAGAACAGTGAAAAGGCAGTAGAGGAGATTTGCAGTTCCTGAAAAAGGCCGTTTTACTTAAACAAAAAACATCACTATGTTACCTTTTCAAAAGTCAAACTCAACATATTGTCAAAGGATTAGTATAAAAAGAGTCTTTATAGGTTTTAAAAATGATGAAATCATAGAATAATGCTTCATGTTTTGTTTTGCAACCAACACCTTTTTCAGAAAAGCTTCAAAACCCTCATAAATCATTTCAAAGGATAAATTAAAATTAGCTTTTTCGACTTTAAGAGGATAGGAGACCATTGCAAACTCATTTGCAAGTTTCAAAAGCATTAACAAACATCACTCCTAGCGATCCACTGAAGAGAACAATGAGATTTCAGGAAAAATTGCAGATTTTTGAAGTTTTAAGACTACGCGGCACGCCTGGAAGTGCGCGCGGCACATTCAGGAAAAAATTTATGAAGGCATTACACTACTATGCGGCGCACCTATAGGCACCCGTCACCTTTACGCGATCACCGACCTAACTCCTTACACAACACGACGCTCTCCCATCTGAAAGTGCCACACCTCTTTTTCACCTTCAGAGAAGCCCTGAAAGCTGCCAAATGACCAGGGAAAGCCCATGAAACTTTGCAAGGTATTCTTCATTTGCTCCTTGCTAGTTTTTTGAAAATTTGAAGCGGGTGACAGAGTGTTTTTCTCCAAGGGAGAAACAGTGATAAGGAGGGTTGGGTGTTTTGATAAAAATCCAACATTGTTGTTGCTATGATTGCCCAATATTAATATAGTGAAAGTGGTGTGTTGATATTGGTTTCAAAATGCCTAAAATATTTTCAAAACAGGGTAATGAAACATATGCTAGTGACTGGACAGAAAGCACAGTGTTAGAGTTTTTCTAAAAATTATTGAAGATGTCCTAACTTTGATAAGACAAAACCAACCTCTGTCAGCAAATTCTAAAGTGAAAACAGTGTTCTAAGGTGGAAGTAGTCTTTTTAGGGAAAGCACAGTGATTGTAAGGTGACAACAATAAGCCTATTTTGAAAACAGTGGTCTTAGTCTGAATGCCTTGTCACCTTCAAAAGTGTCTCCTTTTGAATAAGTGAAACAGTGAAACTAGTGTTGCCTCCTTTGTCCCATAAAACAAAGTGTGGTAAGAGATTCTGCAAAGTCATTTAAGGGTGTTTTTGTTAACCTGGGTATAAGAAACAAGTGATCCTAAGGAGAAACAGTTTTGTAAAAGAGACAACAGTGATCATGTGTGAATTCTTTGTCACCTCAAAAAGTGACCTCCCTGTAGGGTAAAAAGTAAAAACTAGTGCTGCTTCTTTTGTTCCATGAAAAAAAGTATGTTATGAAAAATTTTTAAATCAATTTGAAAGTGTTTTTGTCTACCTGTGTATGAGAAACAATGAAATATAAGAAGAGTGTTTTTCAATGGGAGGGGTGTTTTTTATTTGTCTAAACACAAGGTTGTCTTGTTTATACCAAAACACAAAGAATCCTTGTGACCTTACCCAAGCACAATAATCATTTGACTATGTGTGCTTTTTTATTTTGATAACTATTTGTTGATTGGCATACAAAAGAGACAAAACAGTGATTTTTAAGGAGCAGAAATTTGGTTTTTAAGAACCATTTCACACAACATTTGAAGCAATTTGCCTTGGTCAAACAGTGACTAACAGGGAGGACAAAGGTGTGCTTCAGAAAAACATTTCAAGAGAATTTTTTTAGACAGCTTGGTATTGCAAAGAACATTCAAAACAAGATGCCTCCCAGGCAAGACAGTAAGAGTGGCCTGCACAAGAGATTTGAGCCTGTTTCCACCGAAGAATTGAATGCTCATCCGTTGGTACTTTTTAACTTCCATGAGGTTGGGTGTCTATATTTTTTCCAAAGAGTGCAAGAGGTGAAGAGCTATTCCCCTTTGACACATCTTTGTGCTTTAAGGTTTCAAGAGAAGCGTTTTCAGCTGGCAGGCCTAGATTTCAAATTCTCTCGAAGCACCATCTCCAAGGCCACTAAAATCCATTATGTTGGGGAGAAGTGGTTTAAACAAAGCCACCTGGACTCAGAAGAATACAAGACCTTTCTGAAGCTTGAGCACAAATATTCATGTCCATCCATTTTCCCCTTCTCATATCTATTGACTAGTTACGCCCCCCTCATGAAGATCATCATGAAATACTTCACTTGCGAAGGAAGATTCTCCCGAGTCTATGCCTATCATATCTGACTGCTCATGCATTTCACGAGGGAAAAATTGTTAAATCTCCCTTTTGTCCTACACAAAATTCTTGAGAAAATGACCTCCATTGTTCATAAAAAGCCTCCTTCTCAGCAAACATCCTGCCTCTTCCATCACTCCCTCATCAAAGTCATCATTCTTCATCAGCTTGAGAAGAAGGAGGTCTCTTGGGATACTTCCATCACCCATCCAGATTTCTCTACTGTCCCTCCAGTTCATACATCTCCTTCACCTTCTACTCACCATCCTTCGCCTTCTTCTAGCAAACCTATTCCCAAGAAGCTCAAGTTTACCATAGAAAAAAAAAAGAGCATGATGAGGAAGAAGAGCATGAACAAGAAGGAGAGTGATGATGAGTAGCAGCATGATGAAACAGGGAAGCAGGGAGATGAAGAGGAAGATGATGATGAGCAGCATCACAGTGAGGCAGAACAAGAGACTCCTGAAGATGATGAAGGGAAGCAGCATGAATATGTGTAGCACAGTGAGGGTGAGCGGTCTCATGATGAACAGAGCCAGCCTCATGAAAAAGGTGAGCAGTCCCATGAAGATGATGAATAGAGGCAGCTACAGGATGATGAACAGTATCCTCCTCAAAGGGAACAACAGCCTCATAAAAAGGAACAGCAGCCTCATGAAGAAGAGGGGCATCATGATAAACAGGTGCAACACAATGAGGAGGACAACCCTCAAAATGAAATGCAAAAGGATATCCAAGGAATCCATGAAGAAATCCAAGACAGTGGCAAAAATGAGGAGCAAAGTGACAAGGGTAAAGAGCCCATGGAGCATGTGCTAGCTGCCTCTCCTAGGCAAGGGGCCATGATCTCTTCTCCGAAAGTGGCCAAGCCCCGGACAGCAAGGAAAAGGGTGCCTAGATTTGTAACTCCAAATGTGACTAGGGCCCTCTGAAGCAAGGGAAAATTGCCCAAGAATCCCATGGTCGAATTGCCCAAGAGGAAGAAGACTAAAAGAGCCACCCAAAGCAAAGGGAAGGACAAAGAAGAAAGCAGTCATGAACAGGAAAGGGAATTCGACATCATACAAATCCAAAGTGATGATAGTGATAATGAAGCCCGGATCCTATAAAATCTCTTGATCCATAAAGAAAACCAAATTGATGCTTTGAGGACTGATCTTGATAGGGCTAGGAACTTCAATCACTTTTTGCAAGTTCAAAACAAGCAGATGAGTGTCCATATGGCTATATATGAGACACGAGCCATCAAATACAAAAAGGAGGCCTCAAAAGCACAAGTGAGATTGGAAGAATTCATGGGTGAGTTCGATGAAAGAGAAGGCGAATATCATCCCAGCGAAAGAGGCCAAGAACCATGGGGCTCAAAAAGGCCCTTGAGAAACAAAAAGAAGAAGAACATGCCCTTCTCCAATCCACCCCTCTCACTCCATTGTTCGAACAAGAGATAGAGAACAATCGGGAAGCATGGCTTGAGAGAGTTAATGATCACTTGGAGAAGAAATTGGAGAAGGAAAATAGAGACTTGGACCTTCAACGGAGGATGACCGGGCATTATAAAAAGCTCAATTAGTTTGCTCGATGGAAATTGAAGGCCACTCAAGAAAACCTCAAGGAGGCTAAAGGGAAGCGCCCGGCACCAAAATTGAGGAAATACACCTCAAGGCTCCAAATTTTGGCCTCAGCTTCACAACATGTTTCTGAAAACCCTTGAGGGTCATGCTCGCCAATTTTGGGTGAAATTCGACAATTTTTTGTTTTTTGTCATTTTTGGGTTTTGGGCTGAAACTCATGGGCATTGCCATTTCAGTTTGGGACATCCTCAAAGGATTGAAATGGTATCATTGGATGCCATATTTTCAGGGGCACATACTCAGAAATTTTCAGATCAATTGAAGATCATTTTCTCCCCCAAAATGGCGAAAAACACTCACTTTTTCTACACTCTGTCCCGTTTATCAGCAAGGCCTATTTTTTGGTTTTTTACACACAGGTCTGTTTTTGGAGGACTTCCAGTGGTCATTTGGGATAAATCTAAAACATTTCAGAAGGTAGACAATCAGAGCTTTCCAACGAGCCATCATGAGCCTCATTTTGACATCGGGAAGGCCTCCAAAGGTTGCCGTAAAGTCAGGGGACCTTTTGCTGATGTATTTTTTGAGTATTTTTGTAAAAAATGAACCTTTCAAAAGTGACTTTTCCTCATGTGTGTTTAGCTATTTTTGTGCATGATAAGTTATGAAAATTCAATATATTTCCCTTTTTCAGCATTTTTGAGATATTTATTAGATATTTTGTGCCTTGGGCTTTGCAAAGCCTCAAGGACAAAATCAGATATTTTGGATAGGCCAATGAGATTGCAAGTTGAACTAGGAGCTTTTCCTCACTTTGGCCTATATATTACAAAGGATTTCATTGTAAAAAAGGCTGAAATTGATGAATAGAAGCAATTTATGGTCATATAAGCTTTGGAATAAATACTTGTCTCATGCTTTTGGATAGTTTCCTGGATTTTCTTGGATGATGAAAGACGAATTTTGTTGGATTCCATGACTTGGTAGAATGGTATAGTGTCTCTCTCTATGTTTTTTTTCTTATTTTTCATTCATAAATCCATGTTCTTGCTTGCTATAAGACAGTAGAGAACAAATTTGAGACATGCCCTTGGAGGCACCTCAAATTTCTTGTTTCTTATAGCTTCCATGTTTTCTTCATTCTTAGTCACATTAAAGAATTCTTGATTGCTCTTTAATAACTTAAGAATATTGTTTGCTTGTTTCATTTATGGTTTTATGCATGATAAGTATGATTTACGGTATGCCCTGCTTACTCATGGCTAGCCATAGCTCCACCTATGAAACTTCTCTTTGATTGATTAGATTGTCATTAGTTGAACCAAGGAGGTCTTGTTCTGATCTTGCCCTTTGCCTAAGACTATGCAATCTTGTTTTCAAAGTTCCCAATAGCTTGAAGTACTATGTTTAGGTGTTCCAACATAGTGATTTGAGTTTTTTGTCTGCCTTAAATGTGTTTCCCCAATGTCTGATATCCATTTCCTAAAGTTAGAGAGTTATATATCTCTATGCATGGCTTGAATGTTTATTTCTACGCATTGATTAGTTTACAACTACATTTCTCATGATTAATGGTTTGCCCTACCATGTTTATTTCATCTATTAAACTATTTGTGCTTGAAATCCTTTTTTATTCACAAACTTGATGTCCATCTCACTCCATTTTTCCCAAAGATCCATTTTACCTCGAATCAAATCGGCCCTTCAACAACCTTGTATCACCATCTGAAAGCTTTCTTGACCTTTTCGACCCCATAGCCCAGTTGATCTGACATCTTTTTACCTATCTTATGTCTTTTATCAATTCATCCCTCACAACCTAAAAACCAAAATCAAAAACCTACTTCATAACTAGCCCAAAATCAGAACACAATAAGAAAACACACAGATATCCCTTACACGGTCAGAGAGAGCCCTCTCTGAGTCCAGGAAGGCTAGGTCCTTGGGCCCCAAATATTGGTTTGATGTTACATTGTCATTTGGCTTGCCAATCAGCCAAATCATGGGACCCTAACATAATGGCGATCATGGTGGGACCTTCTGAGTTAGTGACAATCTAAGTACTCCTTAGTAACTCCCGAAGTCTTAATCCAACTTAGAAAAATTAATTTTTGTTTGAAGAGTAGAAGCTAGCTCTTTCACCATCTTAGAAAAATGATGATTCAGTTATAGGAAACTCTTCCAAACCTCATCGGCACATAAAACTCAAAAAACCCCAAAACATTCCCAGATTGGTCTTTCCCTAGTTACTGGTGGTGGACCATAGCTACATCTTTACAAAAACAACCAAGTTCCACCTGGTGACTCCACTAGCCTCCAGTAGGCCTAAAAAATCCATAAAAAAATAAAAACTTTCATAAACCATACCTTTTCTGTTAGCTCATCCTTTCCAAAACTTAAAACTTATGGTGCAAACTCTGTAATCAGTGACAAACTAAGTATAAATTAGCGATTCAGAAGACTTCACCTAAACATAGGAGATAAGAAGAAATCTTCTTGCCAAAAAGAAACATTAGCTTGTCCATACAGCCTAGAAAACTATTGAAACCAAGTGAATCACTCTTCTTTGCAAGTTTTCATCTCAAAGTTTGCTATAAAAAATTTTCCCGAAAGCATCTTTGATAGTGTTGGTGGTGGACCATAGTTCTCATAGAAATCCACCTGGCGACTCCACTAGTCCATATTTTTGTTTTGACCATCCTTCACATTAGTAAAACCCTGGAGAGGCCATCCATCCGAAACAATCACAAATACCATCCTCTCTAAACTCTAGGATTGAAATTTGGCTTCACGAAGAATCAACACCAGATCTCATCCAGACCCGAATCCCCCTATCATAGTAGATGACCCAGAGAAGATTATGTGGCAAGCTTCTGAAACTGGCAATTTAGCTACCGATAGGTCCATCCGTAAAGCAAGATTAGTACCTGAACACCTCACAGCCTGGCAGAATTCCCCCTTTGACTTAAAATCAGCAAAAACCCTTTTCAAAAGAAAGTCACAAAGTAAGATAGACTTTGATGATCTTGAGCCCCTAGATCTACCACATAATCCTAGTAGAGAAGCCTCGCCTACTACACCTCCCGCATTTTAGCTTCTCCATCACTTTTGCTCCTACCATCCTAGATCTACTCAAAATCAGATCACTAGTCCAAGTACATCCGCCACACCCACCCAAACCACTACTGTTCAAACAACCTCAACTCATCCCACAAGCCCTCATTTTGTACATCATCCATTAGCTCCCATCATGGCAGCCTGGTATGCACCCTTGGTGTTGCCACAGCCTTTGGCTCCCTTACAAAATGACTATCAATCCAAAATCCCGCACTTTACTAGAGTTGAGACTACCACAACTCAACAACATGTAGATAGGATTAGTGATGCCTTTGAATACATGGAAATAGAAGACAAGACCATTAGAATGAGGATGTTTGCCCAAAGCTTGGGCGGAGAACCTAAAAAATGGTTTAAGCGCTTAACTCCAAATAGCATTCCCAATCTCCCAGAACTCTACCAAACCTTCATAAATAAGTGGGAAATCCGAAAGAACCCCATTCAAATCCTGTCATAGTATAACAATATAAAACGAGAAAATGGGGAAAGTGTACAAGGATACTGCACTAGGTTCAACAGTTTGTATAACACCCTCCCACCTCACTTCAAACCTCCACTTGGCTCAGCCTTGGAAAATTTCCCCGAAGGCATTGACCCAGACATGACTAATCAAATAAGAGACAAGGACCCTCCTACCTTAGAGGAAATGCAAAAAAGTAGCCATAAGTGTAGAAGCCAACTTAGCAGAAAAAATAGCTAGGAATAGATCAGAAAGGAAAGTCATATACTGGGATGAGGTCTCCACTTCAGCCCCTTCATTAGATCCTAGAATAGATGACTTGGTTAGGTCCATGGCCAAAATTTGTGAAAAGGCCCCTCCTAGGGACAACCAACAAAACCCTCCAAACAAAAATCGGAACCAAAATTTTAGGAGGGAATAGCCTCAAAACAAACCAAGGGAAAATGACCAACAAATTAGGCCACCCTTTAAAGAAAATTATGTGAAAGAAGATGATAGGGATACAGAACCCATTGATGAAAATCATTTGAACCTCATAGGGTCTGATAACGAGAGTGAGGTTTACCTCACATAAAAAGAACAAACATTCTTCTCTCCGAATTAGGATGAGACCAACTATGAAGATCCCGAGGATCCTGCCATAGATTTTTAGAATGCCATAGCAGAAGCTCACAGGCAGTATGACCTTAGAAGTAGAAAAACCAAAACAACCCCAAGAAAGGTAGCTCAGACACTGCTAGAACCCCTGATACCATCCTTAAAAAAGCAGTGGACAGCAACAAAATCATGGTCAAGAAAACTGACCAAACAAAGATAAAGATATTCAAACAAGTCTTGGCTCAGATGTTGCTAGTACTTCCACAAAGATTCCTGAGATGGTTGTGTCAAAAAAAATCCCGAAACAAAGTCAACAAACTCAGAACATAGAGAAAGTCATGGCTGAAAAAGCTGAAGCAAACCTGTCTAAACTACAAGGACCTTTCAGTTTTGAGGGAGAAATTGTGAAAATAAAGATTACCATGCCTCTCACTGAACTTATTGCCCAAGGCTCTTATAAATCCCAAGTGTTAAAGGTCCTGAATATAGGAAATGATGCAAACACCCTTAATCTAGCTGATGACACTCTCGAAGTGTTGTTTGGTCCAAAAATAGAAGGGAAATTCCAATAAGGAACTGCTCTTTCCTTTTACATCAGTCTAAATATCCATGACCAAATCCTTCACAATGCCATGCTAGACTTTGGAGCCTCGCATAATCTCATGCCGAAGGTTGTAATGGAAATATTAGCCCTAGAAATCACAAGACCATACAAAGAATTATATTCATTTGATTTGAGTAGAGTCAAATGTCTAGGCTTGATCAAAGATCTTCGTTTCAGTTTGGCCCAAGTACCTGCAAAACATATGATCATGGACATAGTGGTAGAAGACATCCTTCCCAAGTATAGAATGCTTTTATCCAGATCTTGGGGAGCCAAGCTTCAGGGAAATATTAAACTTGATATGTCCTACGCCACTGTTCTTGTGTTTGAACAAACTAGAATACTCTACCGAGAATCACACATGAAATATATGATCAGCAGCCAAGAGAGGCCAGATAACATCCCGATGTACTCCTTGCATTCTAATTTGAACTCTTTCATTTTACACACTGATGAGGACATTGAAGAACAGTCAGAAGGCTTTGAAAAAAACTTAGACACACCACATCAGCTACCCCAAGTTAGACAAACTTAGACACACCACATCATAATCATGAGCAGCTATTTCTTGAGGAAATAGAGTTTGCTGCTTTTGAAACAGGGATAGAGCGAGAAGCACAAACCATTATGTACTATCAAGAAAATTGCTCAAACCTTAGGCAAACATCAGCAGTAACATCAGGAAATTTTTTCAGAACATAGGCATTAGAAGATTTACATATCACAAACCTTTTTGGAACTCAGGGGCAGGGAAGCTTAATGTTTTTACCATAATACCTTAAGGATTTACCATCACATAACTCTACCATTTCAAATGAAACCTTAATTGTAGCCATAACAGCTCAAAATGCAGAAAAAATTCTTGATAAACTTCTTATGAGAGGATATGATGACTGCAGTCCAAATATATCTGAGTTACTTGAACTGGCTAACATTCTGTCACTCCACCAAAGACTTAGAACTGATATAATTGGAAATCTTATTCAAAACACTACTTCAGACAGAGAAAACAGTGAGAAACACTATGCCACATCCATCACTCCAAGAAACAACTTCGACAAAAGAAAATACAAAAATCTGAACCAAACAGTAATAATCAAAGATAAAATAGTTGGTCATATGATCTGTTTCGATTTTAGAAGCACTAATACACACCCTTGTGACATAAATTTTATCCTTCCTACCCAAGACCATGATATAATGATGATAAGTGCTTTTAATCATATGTCTGTTGGGAAAAATACTGAGAGGGGGGGGGGGGGGGTGAATCAGTATTTACTGCAAATTCAAAACTTTTTACTTTTTCATTCCTTAAAACCCATACGCTACTTTGCTGAAGCCAAGTAGCGTATACACGCGGATATCCTTCATAAAACTCGCGTATACACAGAGATCTAATTATGCCATTAGTTCTTCACTTATATCATTCCATCATTCATTCATTAGATGTTCTATAAACAATAAACATGTGCAGTAAGAACAGAATAAAGCATCACACATGAACACCAGGATTTTTAGGTGGAAACCCAAGTCGGGAGAAAACCACCGCTGCAGTTGCTCAGCCTTCAATATTTTATTAGAGAGAAAACATCTTACAACATATGTGCTGGCGCAGACTTGACCAGCACGCAGGCACCCACCTGCGCTCGTTTACCAGCCTCTCCTGGAAGGGAGCTACGACCCCCTGACTCGTTTACCAGCCTCACCTGGAAGGGAGCTACGACCCCCGATCTCGTTTACCAGCCTCACCTGGAAGGGAGCTACGACCCCCCGATCTCGTTTACCAGCCTCACCTGGAAGGGAGCTACAACCCCCTGACTGAAGGCTACAACCTTCAGCACCACCTTGGACCACGTTTCATCAATTTTCACACTGGATCCAACTACTTCAATAGAACAACACTTGCAGGCCACATTTCATCATATTTTCATATTGGACCCTTTCCATACTTTTTAAGCACAAATAACCATGAAACAGAGTAAATAACTCACGATGATATCAAGAAACTGCCAGAATGATCGTACATTTCTTACCACAGACTTCCGAAACCCTAGTTTCTATACGCGTTTTCCTTTCACCGATGTCGCGTATACGTCATTCATATCAACCAACGTATACCTCAGTGTCTATTTCATTGCGCATACGTGCTTTCTCTTCAGCGAAGCCGCGTATATACGCGCTTCCTCTTCGGCGAAGTAGCGTATCGATCTTCAACCATCATAGAGCAACATACTTCTTCAGATCAGACATTCAGTTCAGATTTAACCCTTTACTTCAGACAGATGTTCGCCTCATCACAGATCTAATCACTCCATAAACAGATCTAGCAAATACAGATACATTTCAGATCTAGATATCCTGCTTCATCATTTCTTCATAGGTGCATCATAGATTTAGATCTATCATCAAATCTTTACCCTTTCCATATAGATATATTTCATAGAGAAGTATTCATTCAAGCTCAGACATCTTGCACCCACACTCATGATTTGCACAATGAAATTCTTCTCCTTATATAGGTTTTCCGTTTTTCAATACCATGAGCCCCTTTTTCAATACCATGAGCCAAACCAATACCATGAGCCCAAAACTACATTAGACGGGGTCATTTAGATGAATCATTACCCAATACAATGGGTCAATACCATGGTGGTTACCCCTAGTTTTGCACTTTTTGAGCGCTTTTGCCCATACGCGACTTGGAACGTTCCTTTCCGCGTGCATACGCGACTTCCCTTAGACAGATCCGCGTATGCATAGAGACATACTCTTTTCATCATACTTTGAGCACATTCTGAATTCCTTTCTTCATTGCCTACATCATATTTTCTTGATCAAGAACATATTCTAGCAAGCACAACTTCATCAAGTAAGTTTCCATCATCTTTATCAAGTGAGTTGCCTTTCAGGGACAACACTCAACATCATAATATCAAAAAGCATCATATCACATCAGATTTACATCATTTACCAAGTTCATCAAGACAAGAATAACTTCATCAGGTGGATTGTCATCAAGGACAACACATGTCAACAATCGCATGTCTTCATCTTCATTCAGTGGGTTTCCATCAAGGACAACACTCTGCATCATATTTCCAACAATGTCTTTGCAAGATGATTTTTCAGGTTATAGCCAAATGATTCGTTTTCAAAGTAGACAGCTCAAATAATTTTTCCAGTATGCTAGAAGAAGTTCCATTTTCAAACCTAGAACTACAAAACCACCGAATATCAAAAATATGCTCCTAAAAGTCATGTTTCTAGTTCTGAATTTCTGCATTTTGATGTACTTTTATGATGTCATCATATACTTCAAAAATGACAAAGAATATCTGCATTATTTGAAAAATATGTACAACAAAGGAAGGAGTGGAAATCAGAGGTATAAATATGTACAGTGGGAAGATACGAGGCTATTCAAAGATTCATGCATGAATCCTTATGTCATACTTGAAAGAGAAAATTTTTCAAATTTTTCTTTTCAAGAGCTGAGTGGATCAAGAGTGGTAGGAGATCCTTATGAGGATAAGATGCTTAAGTTTCGCCATTTCCAAGATTTCTGAGTCAAAACTTTTTCAATCATTGTATATACCATTGTTTGAAAATAGATCAAAAATAGAAAATTAAAAAACAATAGAAAAATAGAAAAAGAGGGCGGTTTGAAAAATAGAAAAGAAGGCCACATGTTCAAAAAATAGTCATTTGGAAAGCGCACAAGTCTAAATGCTGCTACTAGTGCTCAAATGTCTTGTTCCGTTATCTAGCCTAATCATAGCTGAACATCTTTTAAATTTATTTGCTGATAAGTTAGTGAGTGGAAAATATGGTCAACATTGTGTAAGTTTGACTTATCAAAGAGAGTAGATTAGGAAAAGACACTGGTTCCACATGCTCAAAACAGAACCAAAAAGGAAAGTAGGGATGAAAAACAAATTGTGTATCCTAGCCTTGTTTTCCTAGATTTCATTTTATGCAAAATAATATTTGTTTACAACTTGTCTTTCGTGCCACAAGTACATGACAAATGAGACTATCTAATCCTGATTTGGTCATTTTTCAATTTCGTGTTTTAGATAAGAGAATAAAATCATGTTAAATAGCTTAACCTTGATAATTGATCTAGCATAGGTAGAGAAACAAAGGAGTTCATCAGCTTAATCTGAACTCCCGACAGATATAAGTGTAGAACTAGATAGGTTCATTTTTCAAAATATATATATATATATATATATATATATATATATATATATGTCAAAGGGTTGCTAGTCCAAATGCACCCAAAAGAAGAAAAAATGTTAGGAAATATAGTGGGGTAGGTAGAAATATCATTGATGCTAATCATGTTGTCAATCTTCAGAAATAGCATCAAGGAAGAAATAAATTTGCGCCAATGGATAAAGGAAATGGTCTTCATAAGCCAAAGATGTGCAATTCTGGACACCTCCTCAAAAGGAGCTACCCTCCCCAAATGGAGCCACTGTTAGTCATCAGTATTTTTCACTTGTTGGTGATGACTAGTTGTTACAGCCAAGTTTTCTAGCAGTTGATCTCAAAATTTGTCAAATTTGCCAGCTGGAAAACACCCATAAACATTTTTTCCCTCCTACCTTTTCAATCAGCCCATGACGAGATAAAACCTCATTGTCAAGCCCTATCTAGCCTCATCCATACTAGCTTATCCATCAGCTCCAAAGAGAACAATCCAAATCTGTCCAAGAAGTATCCCCTAAGTTAGGTAGTGGCGCTTTAGGCATTTCTCTCTTGGAAAACTAGCCTAAAGCCAAAGAACCTCTATCTATTATCAACCAGTCCTAACATACCTTCCTATTCTGCAAATAAAGTTGGTTATGCCCTTAAGTCGCACCACTAACATGCCCTGAAGTCTCAGCAATGCATATGCCATAGGTGAAACTAATATTAGGTGGTTTTACAGTTTTTCAATGGATATTTCAAGAGCAGAAGTGTACCATTATTACAGAAGACAGTATTAAACTCAACGTGAGAAGAGAGCTGCTTCTCATGTGGTTTTGAGCCTGGGATGTAGCTACAAGGCAGAGAGTTATTTCATTAAGCTCCTACAATCACAGTCAAAGGTTAGTGAATTATAAATGACAAGAAATGCTTTGTAGATACTAGCCAAATTTCTTGTGATGTCTAAAGAGGCACAAAGGTATTTGAAAAGTAGAATTACATGTCTCAGAGAAATAAACATCATGACTTATTATCAATTTGTCATCTTCATTTGCTTAAGCATGAATAGGAAATGAAAGGAAAGATAACACTGTTTAAAACCTGATGAAATGGAAAGCACCAAGAAAACCTCCTTCATTTTACAAGCAGAGGGTTGAAGACTGAGAAAACCTCCTTCATTTTACAAGCAGAGGGTCTGGCACTGTGATAAAGGCCTCCTTCATCTATAAGAAAAGGGCCAGGGATAGAGATTGATTTTAGGGTTTTCACTGACTGAAAGGAAAATTTTGAGAGCAGTGGGAGAAAATTAAAGGCTTATGGATAGAGAAATGGTGTTAAAAACAAAGATAAAGCATGGGTACTATAATGATCAAAGAGGTTGACTTATCTCCTATCAGAGATTTCTTTCAAAAGCAGTCTGGAGCCAAAATGAAAAAACCCTGCTGAGGTATGTAATTTCATTAAGGGTTTCCAAAGATCCCTCTCCTTGATAAATAGGCATGACATCTAGTCATTGTTCCTTTAAAAAACAGAGTTGAAAGTATTTGAAATTAGTTGGGTTTAACAAAGGCCCAAGAGTGATGTTGATATTCAAAAAGGTTTTTCTCTTCCTGTTCATGAAGATCTTTTTCAAAAAACTTATCAAAAGTGAAAAGGAGGTAACCTAAGATTTTTTTTCTCAAGGGGACTTTTCAAATGAACAACACAGAGATAGGAGGTGTGAAAACGGATATGACAAGTGCTTTAAAAATCACCGACAACACTCAAAACAGATAAAACATGCCACTATCACAGTCAAAAGCCCCTTTATGGATATGTGAAGTCCCAAGGGTCTTTAGATGCCTTTTTCCTTGATTAATAGGTATGGGTAAGATATGGAGTATACAACTGAAGTTCTTCACCCACAGTCAAAAGAAAGGCTCAAAGCAGCACCTACCAGTTCAATCAGCTTCACAGTGGGCATGATCACCTTCAAAACATCAGGAGCAGAAACTGTCAAATTAAGTTTTAAAATGATGAGTTATCTCCTTGCAAGAATGGCAAAAGATGCCTCACAAATCATTGGTATGTTTTTTGAGTAGAGTTTTCCTTTAAAAAGGTCATTAAAAAGGTCAGCAGTGGCAGAGATTCTTCTTTAATGAAGAACAGTGAAAAGGCAGTGGAGGAGATTTGCAGTTCCTGAAAAAGGCCTTTTTACTTAAACAAAAACCATCACTATGTTACCTTTTCAAAAGTCAAACTCAGCATCTTGTCAAAGGATTAGTGCAAAAAGAGTCTTTATAGGTTTTAAAAATGAAGAAATGACAAAACAATGCTTCATGTTTTGTTTTGCAACCGAGAGCTCTTTCATAAAAGCTCCAAAAACCTCATAAAGCATTTCAAAGCTAATCGACCTTTTCGCCTTCAAAAGGGAGTTAGAGACCGTTGCAGGGCCTATTGGCAATTCAAAACGCGAGCAACACATCCCCTTGGTTGCTCTCTGACCAAAACAAGGAAATCTCAAGCGAAATTGCAGATTTTTGGAGGTTTAACACTGCACGGTGCGCCTGGAAGAGCGCGCGGCGCGTTCAGGAGAAAAATTATAAAGGCATTACACTACTGTGCAGCGCACCTGTAGCGCCGGTCACCTTCGCCCGATCACTGACCTGACTCCTCACACAGCGCGACGCTCTCCCATCTAAAAGTGCCGCGCCTCTTTTTCACCTTCAAAGAAGCCCTGAAAGCTGCCAAATGACCAGGGAAAGCCCATGAAACTTTGCAAGGTATTCTTCATTTGCTCCTTGCTAGTTTTTTGAAAATTTGAAGCGGGTGACAGAGTGTTTTTCTCCAAGGGAGAAACAGTGATAAGGAGGGTTGGGTGTTTTGATAAAAATCCAACATTGTTGTTGCTATGATTGCCCAATATTAATATAGTGAAAGTGGTGTGTTGATATTGGTTTCAAAATGCCTAAAATATTTTCAAAACAGGGTAATGAAACATATGCTAGTGACTGGACAGAAAGCACAGTGTTAGAGTTTTTCTAAAAATTATTGAAGATGTCCTAACTTTGATAAGACAAAACCAACCTCTGTCAGCAAATTCTAAAGTGAAAACAGTGTTCTAAGGTGGAAGTAGTCTTTTTAGGGAAAGCACAGTGATTGTAAGGTGACAACAATAAGCCTATTTTGAAAACAGTGGTCTTAGTCTGAATGCCTTGTCACCTTCAAAAGTGTCTCCTTTTGAATAAGTGAAACAGTGAAACTAGTGTTGCCTCCTTTGTCCCATAAAACAAAGTGTGGTAAGAGATTCTGCAAAGTCATTTAAGGGTGTTTTTGTTAACCTGGGTATAAGAAACAAGTGATCCTAAGGAGAAACAGTTTTGTAAAAGAGACAACAGTGATCATGTGTGAATTCTTTGTCACCTCAAAAAGTGACCTCCCTGTAGGGTAAAAAGTAAAAACTAGTGCTGCTTCTTTTGTTCCATGAAAAAAAGTATGTTATGAAAAATTTTTAAATCAATTTGAAAGTGTTTTTGTCTACCTGTGTATGAGAAACAATGAAATATAAGAAGAGTGTTTTTCAATGGGAGGGGTGTTTTTTATTTGTCTAAACACAAGGTTGTCTTGTTTATACCAAAACACAAAGAATCCTTGTGACCTTACCCAAGCACAATAATCATTTGACTATGTGTGCTTTTTTATTTTGATAACTATTTGTTGATTGGCATACAAAAGAGACAAAACAGTGATTTTTAAGGAGCAGAAATTTGGTTTTTAAGAACCATTTCACACAACATTTGAAGCAATTTGCCTTGGTCAAACAGTGACTAACAGGGAGGACAAAGGTGTGCTTCAGAAAAACATTTCAAGAGAATTTTTTTAGACAGCTTGGTATTGCAAAGAACATTCAAAACAAGATGCCTCCCAGGCAAGACAGTAAGAGTGGCCTGCACAAGAGATTTGAGCCTGTTTCCACCGAAGAATTGAATGCTCATCCGTTGGTACTTTTTAACTTCCATGAGGTTGGGTGTCTATATTTTTTCCAAAGAGTGCAAGAGGTGAAGAGCTATTCCCCTTTGACACATCTTTGTGCTTTAAGGTTTCAAGAGAAGCGTTTTCAGCTGGCAGGCCTAGATTTCAAATTCTCTCGAAGCACCATCTCCAAGGCCACTAAAATCCATTATGTTGGGGAGAAGTGGTTTAAACAAAGCCACCTGGACTCAGAAGAATACAAGACCTTTCTGAAGCTTGAGCACAAATATTCATGTCCATCCATTTTCCCCTTCTCATATCTATTGACTAGTTACGCCCCCCTCATGAAGATCATCATGAAATACTTCACTTGCGAAGGAAGATTCTCCCGAGTCTATGCCTATCATATCTGACTGCTCATGCATTTCACGAGGGAAAAATTGTTAAATCTCCCTTTTGTCCTACACAAAATTCTTGAGAAAATGACCTCCATTGTTCATAAAAAGCCTCCTTCTCAGCAAACATCCTGCCTCTTCCATCACTCCCTCATCAAAGTCATCATTCTTCATCAGCTTGAGAAGAAGGAGGTCTCTTGGGATACTTCCATCACCCATCCAGATTTCTCTACTGTCCCTCCAGTTCATACATCTCCTTCACCTTCTACTCACCATCCTTCGCCTTCTTCTAGCAAACCTATTCCCAAGAAGCTCAAGTTTACCATAGAAAAAAAAAAGAGCATGATGAGGAAGAAGAGCATGAACAAGAAGGAGAGTGATGATGAGTAGCAGCATGATGAAACAGGGAAGCAGGGAGATGAAGAGGAAGATGATGATGAGCAGCATCACAGTGAGGCAGAACAAGAGACTCCTGAAGATGATGAAGGGTAGCAGCATGAAGATGTGCAGCACAGTGAGGGTGAGCGGTCTCATGATGAACAGAGGTAGCCACGACATAATGAACAACAGCCTCATAATGATGAACAGAGGCAGCTACAGGATGATGAACAACATCCTCATAAAAAGGAACAAAAAATTCATGAAGAAGAAGGGCAGCATGATAAAAAGGTGCAACACAGTGAGGAGGAAAGCCCTCAAAAGGAAATGCAAAAGGACAGCCAAGGCATCCATGAAGAAATCCAATACAGTGGCAAAAATGAGGAGAAAAGTGACAAGGTTAAAGAGCCCATGGAGCATGTGCTAGCTACCTCTCCTAGGCAAGGGGCCATGCTCTCTTCTCTGAAAGTGGCCAAGCCCCGGACATCAAGGAAAAGGGTGCCTAGAGTTGTAAATCCAAATGTGACTAGGGCCCTCCGAAGCAAGGGAAAATTTCCCAAGAATCCCGCTGTCAAATTGCCTAAGAGGTGGAAGACTAAAGGAGCCACCCAATGCAAAGGAAAGGAGAAATAAGAAGGCAGTCATGAACAGGAAAGGGAGTTCGACATCATCCAAATCCAAAGTGATGATAGTGATAATGAAGCCCGGATCCTAGAAAATCTCTTGATAAATAGAGAAAACCAAATTGATGCTTTGAGGACAGATCTTGATAGGGCTAGGAACTTCAATCACTTTTTGCAAGTTCAAAACAAGCAGATGAGTGTCCATATGGCTGTATATGAGACACGGGCCATCAAATACAAAAAGGAGGCCTCCAAAGCACAAGTGAGATTGGAAGAACTCATGGGTGAGTTCGATGAGAGCGAAGGCGAAGATCAGCCCAAGCAAAAGAGGCCAAGAACCATGGGGCTCAAAAAGGCCCTTGAGAAACAAAAGGAAGAAGAAGATGCCCTTCTCCAATCTACCCCTCTCACTACATTGTTCGAACAAGAGATAGAGAACAATCGGGAAGCATGGCTTGAGAGAGTTAATGATCTCTTGGAGAAGAAATTGGAGAAGGCAAATAGAGACTTGGACCTTCAACGGAGGATGACCAGGCATTATAAAAAGCTCAATCAGTTTTCCTAGCGGAAATTGAAGGCCGCTCAAGAAAAACTCAAGGAGGCTAAAGGGAAGTGCCCGTCACCAAAATTGAGGAAAGACACCTCAAGGCTCCAAATTTTGGCCTCAGATTCACAACATGTTTCTGAAAACCCTTGAGGGTCATGCTCGCCAAGTTTGGGCGAAATTCGACAAATTTTGGTTTTTTGTCATTTTTGGGTTTTTGGCCAAAACTCATGGGCATTGCCATTTCAGTTTGGGACATCCTCAAAGGATGAAAATGGTATCATTGGATGCCATAATTTCAGGGGCACATACTAAGCGATTTTCAGAACAATTGAAGATCATTTTCTCCCTTAAAATGGAAAAAAACACTCGCTTTTTCTACACTCCACCCCGTTTATCAGCGAGGCCTATTTTCTGGTTTTTTACACACAGACCTATTTTTGGAGAACTTCTAGTGGTCATTTGGGAGAAAAATAAACATTTTAAGAAATTAGACACTCATAGATTTCCAACGAGCCATCATGAGCCTCATTTTTACATCAAGAAGGCTTCCAAAAGTTGCCGGAAAGTCAGGGGACCTTTTGCTGATGTATTTTTTGAGTATTTTTGTAAAATTTGAACCTTTCAAAAGTGACTTTTCTTCATGTGCGTTTAGCTATTTTTGTACATGATAAGTTATGAAAATTCAATATATTTCCCTTTTTTAGCATTTCTGAGATATTTTATTAGATATTTTGTGCCTTGGTCTTTGCAAAGCCTCAAGGAAAAAATCAGATATTTTGGATAGGCCAATGAGATTGCAAGTTGAACTAAGAGGTTTTCCTCACTTTGGCCTATATATTCCAAAGGCTTTCATTGTAAACAAGGCTGAACTTGATGAATAGAAGCAATATATGGTCATATAAGCTTTGGAAGAAGTACTTGTCTCATGCTTTTGGATAGTTTCTTGGATGTTCTTGAATGATGAAAGAGGATTGTTGTTGGATTCCATGACTTGGTAGAATGGTATAGTGTCTCTCTCTCTATTTTGTTTCTTATTTTTTATTCATAAATCCATGTTCTTGCTTGCTATAAGACAGTAGAGAACAAATTTGAGACATACCCTTTGAGGCACCTCAAATTTCCTGTTTCTTTATAGCTTCCATGTTTTCTTCATTCTTAGTCACATTAAAGAATTCTTGATTGCTCTTTAATAACTTAAGAATATTGTTTGCTTGTTTCGTTCATGGTTTTATGCATGCTAAGTATGATTTATGGTATGCCCTACTTACTCATGGCTAGCCATAGCTCCACTTATGAAACTTCTCTTTGATTGATTAGATTGTCATTTGTTGAACCAAGGAGGTCTTGTTCTGATCTTTCCCTTTGCCTAAGACTATGAAATCTTGTTTTGAAAGTGCCCAATAGCTTGAAGTACTATGTTTAGGTGTTCTGACATAGTGATTTGAGTTTTTTGTCTGCCTTAAATGTGTTTCCCCAAAGTCTGATAGCCATTTCCTAATGTCAGAGATTTATATATCTTTATGCATGGCTTGAATGTTTATTTCTACGCATCGATTAGTTTACAGTTACATTTCTCACGATTAATGGTTTTCCCTACCATGTTTATGTCAGCTATTAAACTATTTTTTCTTGAAATCCTTTGTTATTCACAAACTTGATGTCTATCTCACTCCATTTTGCCCAAAGATCCATTTTAACTCAAATGAAATCTGCCCTTCAACAACATTGTATCACCATCTGAAAGCTTTCTTGACGTTTCCGACCCCATAGCCCAGTTGA
This sequence comes from Pinus albicaulis, assembly GCA_034641835.2. Classification (NCBI taxonomy): domain Eukaryota; kingdom Viridiplantae; phylum Streptophyta; class Pinopsida; order Pinales; family Pinaceae; genus Pinus; species Pinus albicaulis. The sequence continues at coordinate 533,761,193 of CM076584.1, forward strand.
TATGACATATTTTTACCTATCTTATGTCTTTGATCAGTTCATCCCTCACAACCTAAAAACCAAAACAAAAAACATACTTCATAACTAGCCTAAAATCAGAACACAATAAGCAAACACACAGATATCCCTTACACAGTTAAAGAGAGCCCTCTTTGAGTCCAAGAAGGCTAGGTCCTTGGGCTCCAAAGATTGGTTTGATGTTACACTATCATTTGGCTTGGCAATCAGCCAAATCACCGGACCCTAACAAATCCCTTGGCTACAAAGTACCTACTAATTCATATTAAGGAAGCAGAGAAAAAATTACATTACACCATAGAAGTATAGTGATATTGACGTTGAGATAATTAGTAGAAAACCAACCACCAAGAGAATGAGAGGGCATAAAAATAGCCCCCCCTGTGTTCTAGGAAAGAAGAGGATATGATACATTCCTACCATGACCCAAACCCCTGCTACTCCAAAAAAAACAAGTAAGGGCAGAAGAAATCCTAGAACACCAGGAAGACACTACCCCTACTGAAACATAAGAACTAGTAGAGTCAGTGACCTAGGGTTGGAAGAATTTGGTTTGGTGGCCTTGCTACTCCATAATAACTAACACGGCGTACTCTACACTACATATTACTGCTTCATAAATATTTTCTTGTAATAATGTGGATGTGATCTCTTAGGGGAAACTCTGTAGCTATTACAATGGATTGCATTCCCCAACTATTTATAGGCCTATCACTTAGAGCCTTAGGTGAAAAACTTCCAGATGGGTTGCATTACTAGCACTTGTGGTGGCCTAATAATGGTTATGGAAGACTATGGAATCAAAATTCCTTAAAAGATAGAATTGCATATCATGCTTCCCTTGTGACAAGTTTTCATCTATCCAATACATACCTTTAACGACAATCATTTGGACAATATTATGTGCTCTCATGTAATGGAAAAATGGGAGTTTCAAGAAAAGGGGGCAGTATGTGGTTTGATAGAGTTCACAACAATCCTCTTCAAGACAACTACACATATCTCGTGGCAGATCATCTCCACTGTTGCATCAAAATTGATGACATTTTTCATTTGCAGGTACCCAGGTTCTATTGTAGCCCAACAATGAAAATATTCCATCCTGCAAAGATTTTGGTTTTGAATTTTTGTAGTTTTGCATGATGACTAAGCATAGAGGAAAGGACCATTGGATCCATGAGGTGGCTACATTAATTCACTAATTTCAACTGGAAGCCTTATTTTAGCACATGCTACAACAGGATAGGAAATTAATAAGCTCTACTGAGCAGTAGTTTGTAGTAGAATAAGCTCTTTTGAGCAGCAGTCTTCAATTCTTAGATTCATAGGCTTTAGTGTCTTGTGCTGTGGTTTGAAGTTTTATTCATAATGAAAAAGTTGTGATCTCATTAAGGACTCAATCCTTCATGCCAATACTTAAACACTGTATTCTCAATCTGGGCACAAATTTTCACAACAAGTTCTTAGTTTCATTGTCCATGGCATGAATAGTGGCAGCCCATTCTATTACCATGAAACCCCTAGGAAGATTGATATTTAATTCTCGACTTTTTTCTCCGTCCCATCTATTAAATTTTAAGGGCTTACTTGGTAGAGATGTCACAGTGTTGCAAACTAGGATCCTTGTGCTCCATTTGTAGTCCATCAATATGTAATAATATCTCCCTGCGAGCTTCATTATGCTCTAGTAAGACGTTGTTGGGGAGCGATTTCATGTTCTAATATAGCTCGATTATACATAGATATTAGTTTTGGCACCCTAAAGTATGGTCTGAATCAATCAGGTCCCACTCAACCAAAGAGGCGAAGACCTCCTCAACAACTTGCTCATCATGTTGAACATGAAATTCAATATCAACATAGTTGATTTCCTATTTTATAGGAGCAGGGGTTTGGGAATGATATCTCTGTGCTTACTTATGAGCTTGAAGTGTGCCTTGAGCACTCCCTTCTACTTGAGGAGAGGACCCTCAACAGGATTTGGCTCTTTGTCGTGGCATTGGAGTTTTCAATTAGGGGAGTAATTGAGTATGGGTATGCACAAAGGTGAAGACTTCAAATGGATATAGCAATGTCCAACAAGAAGGAGCTTCAATGGTGTGAACACCAGGTAAGGCTGAGAGTAAATGAATTTAATGTTGGTGAGGAGAAGGTGTAGGGTTTTGGGCACCACCGAAGGAGGTAGGAATAATACTATGGCTCATAGAGGCTTCCCAAAGTGCAAGGTGGACCCAAGTATCTGAGTGTGTAAGAAAAATTCTGTAACAGCTATACAAAATTCTAATAACATATCTACTTATATTTACTTACATTGGTTTTTTTAGTTTGAAATAAGTTGTTACCCTTTATATTAGTTATTTCTTCAAGGAATATCACTTTCTATTATTCTCATGCTCATTAATATGTGAAGGGTTCTAAGCATACTTTTATATTTTTATGCTCATTAAAAACTCATGAATAAAACACCTCGTACCAAGCATACAACTATCTCTCCATTCACATCATTAGACAAAGAAGAAGACACTCAAATCGAGTATCCTTTTTTTTGTGGGGGTTCATTAATGTAAACAAAAAATAAATTTTAAATCTTACTTGTATTCTCTTTTGTGTTTTATAAACCATGAAGGAGATACCCAAAACTAAAAAGGGAGGGGAGGGTAATTTGTTTGATCACTCTATCAATAAAAATGGCAATATCGATCACATCACCCTTAATGTTTCGCCTATTTGCATCAATACTTTACAATTGGGTTTTAGTTTTCGTAGGAGTTGTACGATACATATAAGTCATTCTTTTCCTCCATATGGATACTCTTATAGTCACTATGTAGTGTACATCAATGTCTTTATCATTGTTGATTGATATCATGTGGTGCTCATTAATCAATGTTTCCAACTCATGTTTGCGTGATGTCAAACATTTTTGAAGGAATGTTTATACATCATTTGGTGATCTATAGTTGTTATTGACCGTCCTTATGTCAATTATAATTGGTTGTTATACCAAGAGGTATTTTTCAACTAATTATAATTGGTGATATTAAATATCTTTCTCTTGGGAATGCAGTTTGTGGTTGGACTGGGTGATAAAGTCTCCCCTACTGATATTGAAGAAGGCATGCATGTCGGGTCCGTTATTAAAAAACCCCCCTTGCAAAACCATCCTTTTATGTTCACTTTTTCTTCTAGGGATTTTTTTTCCTTTAGAGTTGAGTGTGATATTATCCATCATTTCTAAGTGGCACTGGCACGTGAGATATCACATTACTTCTTAGTGAAGCATTACTATGTTTTCAACTCTAATGTTTTATGTGGTATGCATTAATGTCAGGGTATGATTATATTCCAGCATGTGGTGAACAATAGTTTAGTTGAGTTGAGATCATTGACCATGCTAGTTACTCTTGTAGGCTACTAGCTCACTTTAATGTTCAAATCAAAACATGAGAACGTGGTAAAAAAGGATGATCTAAATTTTTTAAAATTTTGGAATTGTTGATGTTTACAACTCTATGATGTACTGTCTAAAGGAGCAACACAGTAGGAAAGTTTGAAATAGTAGAGAGATAGAATTTTAGAGGTACTATCCTGTCTTATTTCTCTAGTTATTTTATTGTATCATTACTTAAAACATAAAAGAGATAAAATTTTAAATTTCTTAGTTATTTTATTGTATCATTACTTATTTCTTATGCATGAATTTTCTTATTTCAAATTTTAGTGCTTGTGTACTATATGGAATGTATATTTATATATGGCTTATAAAAGCAGTGACATATGTGGTCGAATTGAGTTTATATGAATTTTTCTTTTTTTGGGTGCAGATGAAAGAAAATTTTGACAAAGAGTGTAAAATTTGCACCAGACCATTTACAATTTTCAGGTGGAGACTAGGCCGTGATGCAAGGTACAAGAAAATAGAGGTTTTGCAAAAATGCTGTAAACTCAAAAACGTTTTTCAGGTGTGTCTGCTTGATCTTGAATATGGATTGCCAGTCCAAGTTCGATATACAATCTTGGCCATTAACTCCAATGAGGCTATTCCAAGGAGTGATGTTAATAGAGAGTATTTTCCCAAGGAACAAGATCGCAAGGTGCATTTTTATACTCTTGTCAATCTCTGAATTCTATTTTATGTATGAAAAACAGTGGTAGATTCCATGTGTAAAGCTAGTCTCTAACTGCATTTTATTTAATTTTTTATCATAATATATATAACTTCATGTTTTATGTTGTTTTATAGAAGGATTCTCTATACGTATACCTGTAGTTTTTTGGCTCTCAATTGTTATGATTTTGTAATTATTCTCAAATAATAAATATACACCCATTTATCCACCTTTTGTTGAATACATTATCTTTAGAATATAGCCAACCTGAAAGTCCCATAGAAATAGATAGATTTAGGAGCCATTTTAGGCATTGTACTTCTTTTTTCCAAGGGGAACCTTGTGGGAAACCCAAGGGAAGCTTCTTCACAATCATGGATGACATCCCTAATAAACCAATGAATGTAGACTATTACTAGTGCCTCATCCTAAAGGATTCAAAGTAGGCACCTGCTGGCACTGAACTAGAGAAATGCCCAGCAACATCAATGACAAAAATTTGAGCTAACCCCTTGGGCTTTGGGAAGCATTTGTACATTTTTCTGGTATATAAGTACAATAATAGGTTGCATCTCCTCATTTGTCTTGGAATTTTTTTAGATTTGTGGAGTATAGATCTAAATATGGTACTTTTATTCACTGTAATGTACCTTTTGGGGAAACTCACATGGAATTTCCCCTCATCTTGGTACATAAGTTCAATTGGATTCTTCAGGGCTCAACGCTAGATAACATCTGAACAACATTCGGCTCATGAAGAGAAAAAATGTCACAAAGTAGGATTTGAACCTGGTCAGGGAAGGAAACAACTTTTCTTATCAGCTGCTTGAGCTACATTCAATTGATAATCTAAGTGTATTACTACAAAGGTGGTCATTTATTTCTCTCAAAGCCTATTTATCAACTAACTGACAATCAACTATTACTTTTTTTTATGGTTTCAAGAACAGTAAAAAAAATGTAAAATGTAAAAAGGACATGTTACTGTCCTGTAGTGACCAAATAACATCCAGTATTTTTTCGAGTTGTGACACCAGAAAATAAAATGTAAAAAGGACAATATCCCGAGAGACCTCATAGTGATTGAATTTTTTATTAAAGGACTTATTGTAATTTTCCTCAGAGATTTTCACTTGAGGAAAAAAGGGAAAGAGGTAACAATTGTTGATCTCACTATAAAATATCACCTTATTCTCATCCGACAAGGGATGCATGGGTCCAAATTGGCCAATAACTGCAATATTTTGTCATAATTACAATAATTAGAATAAACAATATTAAATAACCAAAGATCACATTTCAATTGTATGGATATTTTCATGTTCTGTTGCAATCAATGCTCATATTCTATATTCAGTACATTATTTATCTGTACACATTATTTTATGTTATCCTATTTATTTTGGATACAAGCCTCCTACACTTCATCTAGCTTCCTCCAACATGCCTTTGCATGATCAAAGTACTAAAAAATGCTCTTTTCTTGTACATTAACCTCATTAGGCCACAAATTATGACGAGAACCCTTTAGTATTCCTAAATCATAGCCAAAAAAGTGTAAATTAATGTGAGGAAAGAATATTTGTATAGGCTTGAAGGTAAAAAATGGGCCTTCAAATCTACATATTGATGTGACACATCATCACCCCCATACCGAATGTGTTTCTCATCCTCTAAGGAATTTAATCAGTAATGTGTAGTTCATGGATGACCTTGGTGGCCTCTCTAACATGATAATGAATATCAAATGGTGTGCCCTCATATGGATAAAATATTTAAATTTCCTATATGGCTACCCACTCCCTTTGTTCCTCTGTAGTTGACCTCTTCTTTCTTGTAGTCCTCTACTCAAGGACATTATTCAACCATTCAAGGGAGTGATATTTTGTGATTTGCAGATTGTGGGGCAGAGCATGCCACCTCCTTTGGAAAGCCTACAAGCTCTTATGAAGAAAATGTGGAAATGAGTGCTAATTTTTCCTTTTATCCTATATATTTGACCTCAATAAAATGTGTATGGGTTTCCTCATACTCATTTAATGAATTTTGGTTCAACATGAAACAACTATGTTAGATTAGGATTTTATCCATTTGATATTATTATGATTAAATTAATTTTGTAGTTTACTTTTGTATTAATATGATTAATTTACCTGTAACATGTATACAAAATCCTAGAGTTTTTGGAAACCTACAAGAAAGACTATAAGCTTCCTTCTGTCCCTATTATTCTCTGTGGGTAAGGTTCGTGCTTTATTCCTTTTAATAGTATTTGTTTTGGTTACAATATCTAAAGTAGTAGTACCATGCAGGGATTGGAATGGAAGAAAACTGGGGCATGTTTACAAATTCCTGTGGTCTCAAGGTTGCGCTTCTTCCTATGATACTGCTCACCATTACACAGACAGTGATGTTGATGCTCATAAGGTTTGTACCATTTAGATGTATGTTGGTCAGAGGTTTTTAGGTTTTACAATCCTTTACTTTGTGGGTTTTGTCTGGAATGAAATGATTGATGGTCTTCTTTCTTTATGTAGGGTTGATCGCAGTAAGTATCAGATTCAGATCCCTTTGCCTCCTAAGATTCATCCCACTGTGACAATGATGATTGTTGAAGAAAAGCCAGATGCTACTTACAATGATGTTGGAGGTTGCAAATAACAAATTGAATAGATGCGAGAGGTTTTTCAATTCTCTTATAATTCGTCATCTATTCACATTTCATATTTCCTCATTTCGCCAATAGTATCAACAGAGAATTATGTCAATAAATGGTCAATATAAAAAGTCATTTATCATAACAGCTATAGGGATAACATTGGGTAATCTCATCCTAGACAAACTAATAATTTGTGCTTTTAGTTGCAGATATATTGTGAATCAAGGATGCATTAAGCCTCTATGTGATCTTCTAGTCTTTCCAGACCCAAGAATTGTAACTGTTTTTATTGAAGGGCTAGAGAATATTTTTAAAATTGGGGAAGCAGAGAAGGTTCTGGGAAACACTAGAGGTGTAAATATCTAGGCATAGTATATTGATGATTCTGAAGGACTTGAGAAGATTGAGAACCTGTAAAGTCATGATAATAATGAAATTTATGAGAAGGCAGTAAAGATTCTTGAAAATTATTTGTTGGAAGATGATGAAGATGCCCAAAGAGTCAATTTTTACCTCCCATATTTAACATTTTAAGCTACCTATGATATACCATCGATGGAGGGAACACTTCGTAATCGAGAGAGTCAGAGAGATTTATACAGTCAAGTATTCTTGCGTGAATTGTGTATACTCTATGTCCACATGCTATCATATATATTTTAAGTTCAACAAGAGTACTTTATTTGACTTTGCAAGCAAACTTACAATTATTTACTATTTTTGTGGAAGCTTGGATGGAGTCTAGTTTCCTGAGTTGAAAGAAATTTCAAAATATGAGTGTTATGTTTGTCATCAAGAGAATAATTTCAAGTGATATTATATCACTAATGAAATTTAATTTTGTAATATTTCTCCATGACACTATATAGATTCCAATCAATGATCTAATATTTCATAAGAGACAAGTGATCTATTCTAGAAAATGTTGGTTAAAATGTTTTGTTGCTTATCAATATCCTTGGTTGTTGATAATTTTCTTTAAATTTAATTTTAACTTTTAATTCTTCTTGAGCATTAATTTATGTTTTGAAATAGTTATTGAATTTTACCAAGTATTTAGTAACAATTACACCATGTTGCATAGTATTGGACCTTTTTGCTATCAACATGTATTTATGTGTCCCTTGCTATAGCTTAGGACAATGACAACATAAATTCAAACTTCTTAATTTTAGATAGTGTCATAAAAAAACTTACCTTAGACTGTGGTGATTGTGGTGAACACCTTGCTCAAGATGTGGTGGAATCATAAGCTCAAATTGTGGAGGATTACAATGGTTCCTGTGTAGTAACTACAACCATATTGGACTATGTATATATTTCCTGCTCATTTTCTTGTTGGTCAGTCTCAACATAGTCATACTACCTCTCAGAACGATGGAGACCTCGATTGATGTAATGGACCTAAATGTGTATCATCATTCTTTGCTCAGACTTCCTTGCTGGACAGTCACAACACAATAATACTACATCTCAGAACAGTTAAGAACTTGGTTGCTGTAATTTCCTTGATTGTGCATCATCATTCTTGGGTCGGATTTCCTTTTCCTGGCTAGACAGTCACAACACAATAATACTACCTCTCGGAATGGTGAAGACCTTGGTTGCTGTAATTACCTTGACTGTGTATCATCACTTTTGGAACAAAACAAATATTGTTGAAGTGTTGGAGTTGTCCAACATCAAGACCATTGTTGGAGACTTATTTTGGACAAGTGAGGCATTGGACAATGAACAATCAACGAAAGTTTTGGAAGCACCTATTAAGAAGTTTGTGGAGATATATCTTACTTGGGAAAGGGTTATTGAAGACACCCTTGAAGAATCCTTGAAGGTTTATCTTATGGTTGATGCCTACAAATGAACCCTGAACATCAATTTTCGTAATGGTTATTTAATCATATGAATGATATTGATCCTAGAGTCATTAATAATAATGATTGAATTCATTCTTATTCCTTTAGTGATTTTAAACCCTTTTCAAAGTGAATATGCATCTATTTATTATGATTCCAATTTTATGCTCCTAGCATTCCAATTTTATGCTCCATCAGTAAAATATAAAATAATAAAGCTAATCCTTCTTCCAATTTTAAAAACTAGGAGTATTTTTTTGAAGCTATCAATATATGCTCTATAAAATAGTTTGTGTAAATTTTCTCCTTAAATTTGAAATATACCAAACCATTTCTCTTCATCTATATTGAAACATTGATGAGAGTTGAGTTGTTTTTCTTTGGAAATAGTAATTTCATCTAAAAACTTTTGGATTTATTGCTACAAGGGGTGGGATATCTATCTCTTAATATAAAAGTGTGAAATCCATTACTAGCGAAACTTTCTGACATACAAAATAATTCATAGCTAAACACACCTATATGAATAGTTTTGACATTATTAACAGAAAGAAAGAAGGGTAAAACGTTTTGAGATTTACATGATGATTGATTATTATCTTGAAAATCCATTATTATGAGTAGTAGCATGCTTGGTGTTAGATCCATAGGTTACGCTATTTTAAAATACAATATTGCATAGAAAAAATCATGACACTTGAAAAGCATCATAAAAAAGAAAAATTTAACTGGTTGTTGTTTATATTTGCTAAAAGCCCATTTACAAATGGTAATTATGAAGGAAAAAATTGTTAAGGTCATAATCAAGATTTGAGAAATCCATTGGAAGTGCAAGAACCTAGACATAACTTAAAATTTTTATATGGAGGACCACGATCAACATATAACGACCCACTAATGAAAATTCGGTAATATGGTGTGGTTTATCTCAATAAAAAAGAGTTTTAAGGATGACAATGACAAGTTGTACAACACATGGAAGAGAACACTTTCTAGTTTAATGAACCCATGCCCATGAGGTTGGATTATAATAATAATAGAGAAAGAATATTTAAAATATATTTGATACTTCCATGATGATTGATGAGGAAACCATTATTACAAGTAATAACATACATTATTCATGTGTTATATTTATATATTATACTATTTAGAAATACAATTATGAATAAGAAAATTCATGATACTTGAAAAGAGTCATAAAAAGGTTTCCAAAAGAAATTAAAATAGCAACTTCCAAGTAAAGGGAAATGACTCAAGTACAAAATAAGGTATAATAATGTTTTCCATACAACATGTTCAAACTTTCAAAATATTGAGAAAACAAAATATAGATTAGAAGGGGATGTGTACAATAGTAAACAATTAAAGACAAAATTTTGGAGAAATTTAACTAAATCTCGATTACAAGATGTTGAATATTCCTTTGTAGGATCTATTCCATGTTGTGAACAATATTTTCCAAGCACATGTAAAATAGAAACATGTCAAATGAACATAGAAGCATTTGACATTTGACATTTGTAGGATACTTTTTTGAAGCTATCAATATGCGAGCTATAAGCTAGTTTGAATAAATTTTCTCCTTAAATTTGAAATTCACCAAACCATTTCTCTTCATATATATCGAAACATTGATGAGATTTGAGTTGTTTTCCTTTGGAAATAACAATTTCATCTAAAATATTTTGGATTTATTGCTACAAGGGGTGGGCGGAGGGCGTCGTGCCTTGGGAGGCCGCCCGATGAAACTATTTCGGGTCGGGTCGTTTTGTTTGAAGTTGCCCGTGTCTGGTTTACTAAGTTGTGACCACACAAGTGCCTTGTGCATGTTCATATGGGTCGTTTGCAGTTTTCTTCCTTTTGCGTTTGTTCGGTCAGGAGGAGGGCATCGCGCCTTGGGAGGGTGCCCAATGAAACGAGTTCAGGTCTGGTCATTTCGTTTGAGGGTGCCCGTATCAGGTTTGCTATTTTGTGACCGCACAGTTGTCTTGTGCACGTTTGTGCAGGCCAATTTCCATTTTCTCCCTTGTGCATTCATTCGGTCGGGTGGAGGGCATCGTGCCTTGGGAGGGTGCTCGATGAAACGAGTTCGAGTCGAGCCATTTCGTTTGAGGGAAAATATATCATATTTTCTAAGTTGTGACCACATGGGTGCCTTATGCACATTCGATTTTCCATTTTCTCCCTTGTGTGTTCATTCGTTTGGGCAGAGGGCGTCAGACCTTGGGAGGGCACCTGATGAAACGAGTTTGGGTCAGGTCGTTTCGTTTGAGGGCGACTGTATCAGATTTTCTAAGTTGTGACTACATGGGTTCCTTATGCACGTTCATGTGGGTCATTTGTTGTTTTCTCCCTTGTGCATTCGTTCGGTCAGGCGGAGGGCGTCGCGCCTTGGGAGGGCACCCGATGAAACAAGTTCCTGTTCGATCATTTTATTTGAGGGTGCCTGTATCAGGTTTGTTATGTTGTGACCATACGGGTGCCTTGCGCATGTTCATGCGAGCTATTTTCTATTTTCTCCCTTGTGCATTCATTCGGTCAAGTGGAGGGAATCATGTGTTCGGAGGGCGCCCGATGAAATGAGTTCAGGTCGGGTCATTTCGTTTGAGAGCGACCGTATTAGGTTTGCTAGGTTGTGACCGTACGAGTGCCTTGTGAACGTTCGTGCGGGATGTTTTCCATTTTCTCCCTTATGCGTTCGTTTGATCGGGCAGAGGGCGTCACGCCTTGGGAGGGTGCTTGATGAAACGAGTTGGGGTCGGGTCGTTTCATTTGAGGGTGCCCATATTAGGTTTTCTAAGTTGTGACCACACGGGTGCCTTGTATACATTCGTGCGGGCTGTTTTCCAGTTTCTCCCTTTTGCGTTCGTTCGCTCGGGCCGAGGGTGTCGCACCTTGGGAGGGCACCCGATGAAACAAGTTCGAGTCGGGTCGTTTCATTTGAGGGAAGTCGTATTAGATTTTCTAAGTTGTGACCGCATGGGTGCCTTGTGCACATTCGTGCGGGCCATTTTTCGTATTCTCCCTTGTGTGTTTGCTCGGTCAGGCGGAGGGTGTCGCGCCTTGGGAGGGCACCTAATGAAACTAGTTCGAGTTGGGTCATTTCTTTTGAGGGTGCGCGTATCAGGTTTGCAAAGTTGTGACCACACGAGTGCCTTGTGAATGTTCGTGTAGGCCATTTTCCATTTTCTCCCTTGTGTGTTTGTTCGGTCGGGTGGAGGGCGTCGCGCCTTGGGAGGGTGCTCGATGAAATGAGTTCGGGTCGGGTCATTTCGTTTGAGGGAGACCATATCATATTTGCTAAGTTGTGACCACACGGGTGCCTTGTGCACATTCGTGTGGGCCATTTTCCATTTTCTCCCTTATGTGTTTGTTCAGTTGGGCAGAGGGTCTCGCGCCTTGGGAGGGTGCCTGAAGAAACAAGTTCGGGTTGGGTCATTTCGTTTGAGGGTGCCTGTATCATGTTTACTAAGTTGTGACCGCATGGGTGCTTTTTAACGTTCGTGTGGGATGTTTTCTGTTTGCTCCCTTGTGCATTCATTTGGTCGAGTGGAGGGTGTTGTGTCTTGGGAGGGTGCTCGATGAAATGAGTTTGGGTCGGGTCATTTCATTTGAGGGTGCCCATATCAGGTTTGCTAAGTTATAACTGCACAGGTGCCTTGTGCATGTTCATGCGGGCCATTTACCATTTTCTCCCTTGTGTGTTTGTTTGATCGGGTGGAGGGCATCGCACCTTGGGAGGGCGCCTGATGAAATGAGTTCGAGTTGGGTCCTTTCATTTGAGGGCGCCCATATCAGGTTTGCTAAGTTATGACCACACGAGTGCCTTGTGCACGTTAGTGCGGGCTATTTTCCATTTTCTCCCTTGTGCGTTCGTTCGGTTGGGTGGAGGGAATCGCGCCTTGGGACGACGCCCGATGAAACGAGTTTAGTTCAGGTCATTTCATTTGAGGGCGGATGTATCAGGTTTGCTAAGATGTGACCGCACGGGTGCCTTGGGCATTATTATATATATACATTTAACTAAATTCTCATTCATCACCATTATATCCATGCAAAAAAGGGGGCGAGTTAAGATCATCTAGGAGTAAACATGATGGACACATTAAATCACCATTAAATCCATTATTATATATATACATTTAACTAAATATTCATTCATCACCATCATATGCATGAAAAAAAAGGGGCGAGTTAAGATCATCTAGGATTAAACATGATGGACACATTAAATCACCATGGACGAATTAAATCGCCTTAACTTAATTATCTTTCAAAGCACCCTAATCCAGTAGATCATAATATATTGTTGGTACCAACACACATCTAACCATCCACATGTCCATTTATTTGAAAGAAATCCGCAATATAGTCTTAAACTATATAAAGTCCAATGCATTATAGCAATTATATGTTCTAACCATAGAATCAAAGTTCATTATTCATCTTGAACAATGTGTTCCACTCATATGAAATGTGCTAGTGGAAAATTTTCCAGAATGGCATCATGGCCATCTATTGATACCCTCCATTATCACTGTTTTTTTTCTACTCTTCACTTGCTTCAGTTGCAACCGAGTTTCTATGACCAAGTGACTATATTGGGCATAAATAACCTCTGGTTGGTAATCTTGAAAAATAATATGATCTTTACATTTCTTTACTTCTTCAAAGAAATGTCCCGTTAACACCATCGAACCGATTGGGTATGTATAATTTGATGGATCATTATACTCTTGCAGTAATGTCGATTTAGAAATAGTGCATCATAATAAATAATAATTTACTTTTTCTTGATTAATTTCTGGTGCAATGATAGCAAAGACATCACCTTCTCTAACCATATAAGAAACACGATCATAATCATTGTTAATCACAACCACTTCATCGTCCATTTCCTTGTCAGTCATGTTTCCAAATGGGGGAAATGGTGTCAATTCTTTGTGTTTCCATGGTTTAACAAATTTTTTAGTTTGGTTTACATAGTCATGGATGGACTCTCTCTGATCAATACATGTAGAAAAAAAGCAAGAGCACTTTCGTTTCTCAATGCAATGTATATTTGTCATGTTCTTACTCCTAATTGAGTGTAAACTTCTTTTTTGAGGGATTCAAAGACAATTATATGGAAACGATCTATCAACATCACCCATTGCAATATTCCAAAAGTAACTTCTTGAGAGAAACACACACACAATTATGAGTCAAATTTTGAACAATATTTAATATTTTTTTGATAACAAAATACACACATATATGTATACACATATATATATCTAGACATGTATAATATATTTTTAGTTAAATGTGTACACCTACCTGTGCACATCATCCATCCTTGGGTTCGATACATGACTTAAATTGTCTTTGCACCAATTAACAAAATCTAAAAATTTACAAGTCAGGAAGTTGAGTGATTCAATTGATGCCTCCTAAGTGCACGTTTTACGCATGCCCCAAAACCATCGTGCTATCCTTTTCCATGCCCTGTCTCAAATAATTTCCATGTATGTTGAATTTTTGTTCTCTTATGAAGACGAGACAACCAAAAGAACGATCTTGCTGATTCAAATTGACCAGCGCAACCATATGACCATACCCAATTTTCTTTAAAAGTGACCCTTCATTTCAACAATTCATTATAAATAACATTAAAAAAATGTTGAACAAAACATGTATCATGTGTTCGATCATCACTGATGTAGAAATGGTACTCCTTAATCACCTCATGATTATTTTCATCGCTATCAAAAGCATTGATAACAAGTTCTGCATGTCTATACAAAATATGCACAAATATAGATACTTGGTTTGAATGATAATACTCACTTTGTATCTCCTTTTGTGGACTAAACGTGTAATTATCAACGAAATCAACCACTGATAATATTTTTCCTTTTGGGAACACATCACATGATTGCTTGAATTGTAAATTGTACCATCGTGCTATATGACAATGCTTAATATATTTGTATATTTTCACCCTGAACTTCTCCATAAAAGATTTCACTGGAATGTCGTCGTCAAGTAAAGTGATCTCTTTTGATGTTGTGCTTGAATCTGTAATAGGAGTGCAAGTAACATTTTTATATCGCTTCCAATTCAGACTGAGATTTGACAGTCTGGGATCATTGGGATCAATGGGATACTTTGCATCACAGAGTGCCAAATGAGAGCATTCTGTGCATTTTCTTCAATCAACACATTATTTTTTATAAAATAATTCATTATTCTCTCGTGCACATAATATCTTCGATAAAAATTCACGAACACTTGAAGGAGGGGAGTCATTTGACCAATATTGTATGCCAAAATTTACAAATGTCTCATAAAATAATTGGAATTCTACATGGTATCGACAACAACATGTGTCTAGAATAGTGACATGCCTAACATACCATAGTTTAATCTTCACAAATGTGCTAAGGGAAACCTTCACATCAGTATTACTCTCAATAAAGTTTTGGAATAATTCTACTTGAATCACCTGTGTTATATGTTTGGAATGAGATTCATAAACTCCCTTAGATATACAGCATCGCACATAATCCTTTTCATTTGGTGACACACGAGAATTAAAATCCAAAAAATCTTTTACCCTATCCCTCACACCATCAGGAAGTCTATCATGATATGGACGCCTGCAAATATTAGCCCAACATGCAAGTTCGTCATTCTCATCTAATTGAATTATAAATTTTGTATGCCTCCATAAACTTTTTCTTGATATTTTAAACAATTTTGAATTTGTTGACATGAACCGACTTGATGAAGTTCGTTTCGTGACTACACCTGTTAAAATTTCTCTACGAGCATTCTTTTCAACTTGAGATCGCTTTTTCGCTCGTGTGGCAAGTGCTGACATCACATTTTTTGATACCATTTCATTTGCTAAAACCTCTTTCTCACTTTTAATGCCCACTAATTCCACATCATTTTTGAGAGATTTGTGCTTTAAAAATCCACATAACACTGAGCTTGTGCTATGATAGATTTACCTTCAAAAGTATGTTTCAATCCAAAATTTACTTTATCTCGAACTGTCCTTTCAGCCATTGGTGGTCCCAATTCTTAAATTTTAGTTGGATCCATATTTTCTAGAAACTTGTAGTTGTATACAACGTTCTTGGAACTTCCAATTAATTGCAGTGAAATTCGAGGTGTGGTAGTATCTTCTTGTGGTTTTGATGTTGTCCCTGCATAAAAAAAAATATGAAATTCTAATTTGAAATTGACATATACATATTTTTAATTATAAAACTATCTTGAACTACAATGTTTTTAAAAAAAAATACAAAATTCAAATTGAAGAAACTATTGACTCACCAGTGAGATCAATATCAATATTCTCTTGGACTTTTGTGTTTTCAATATTCTCATTGACAATTTCCTCAACATTTCTCATTTCCTCATCATTGTCATGCACCTCTACATATATTTCACGATGCTCTACCTCCACATTTATTTCATGGCTTAATCTTTCCATTTCCACTCACCTTTTTTTTTGTAGTCTCTCATTTTTATCCACTGAATCAGTTCTTTTTCGATCGTGCCTTGATAGGAAATTCCTTTGGTTTTCCATGTTCACAAAATTGGAAACCTAAATTCCAATTCTATTTGGACCAAATACCCAAAAAAACCTAAATACTTCAGAATAATTACTTCATGCTTTCAATAAGAGGGAAAATTAAAAATAAATAATTAAATTCATAAAGAAATTTTGAAAAAATACTTCATGCCTTCATAGAGACATTTTGCAAAAATACTCCATGTCTTCATAGAGACATTTTGCAAAAATACTTCATGCATCCATGCACCCAAAAAAACTTGAAAAAAATATATTACACCAAGAAAAACTTTTTAAAAAAATATCGCCAAAATATTTCACAGCCAAAAAATCTTTAAAAAAAAAATTGACAAAAAGAATTTTGCGCACAGAAAATACTTGCACCTTGACAGAAAAAGAATTGGGACCCTCGCACTTTCGTAATTTTTTAACCCTCGCACCTTCACAGTTTTCGCTGGTTCAGAATCATGTGTGGAATTAATCTTTTGAACAAGATTATTTATATACAACTCTCGCCCGAAAGATTGTGTCGGCTTTGGATTAACATTTAATAAACTCTCGTCGAAGAGATTAAAACATTCTCATCCGAGAGTATAACAAACTCTCGGACGAGAGTTGGCCTTGGCTAAACTCTCGGACGAGAGTTGGCCTTGGCTAAACTCTCAGTCGAGAGTTTAATAAACTCTTGTCCGAGAGTTTATTAAACAGAATATGAATTTTTTTAACATAATAAAGTTTAGAAAATAATGCAAATAAATTCATGTACTTTAGTATTATCATTATTTTATTGTGATCTTACATAAAAGAAAAAATAACTTTATATAGTACTCCATTTTTATTGAGATCAACATAATTTCAAATTCTCAACTGAAATATTGATTCTAACATTAATTCAAAATACATATTATAATGTTTCGAAAAAAATAGTCTTATAAGGTATAAGGTAATTAAGTTCTCTTCTTTACGAAAACCCATGTTAAAAAGTATAAATTTTGATGAAATAACAGATGTACCATTTCACATGTACTAAAATCATTGAACATATTTTAGAAGAATTCGAGTCTCAAGAATGCAATGGACAAAAAAAAAAAAAACATTTTTGGACTATTTTTCATTTTATTAAAACGTTTTTGAGATTTTTTGTGGAGTTTATGGGTTCATGGGATAGTAGACAGTACCAACCCTGCCGTATTGGTATTTCAATGGAAGTTTTCCTAGTAGAGATATGAATGAATCTTGTAGTTATGAATATAACAAAGAACCCATATATTTTGAGAATATGATTGAAGATTGTTGTCATATACTTGAGCACTATTCAATTTCTTCACCATATTAGCATAAAATAGAAAGAAAAGTTTCTTTCACCATAATAACACACAACTTTCAAAAAAGAAAACACCCCATTCTGTGTTTCGAGGCATTTTACGCAAATGATAGGCATTTGTATGGAGTTTTATCCATATTTTTCATTTTAATGAGGGTTGGAGGGAGCTTACAATCTTGTGTTTGTTAGTAACTGCACCATTCGGTAGAACCAAAGAAAATTCAGGCAGATTCCTCAGCGAAGTAGACTAGCCATAATAAATTCCTTCAAGACCTCAAAAAAAGAAATAGATATTCATGTCAAAAATAGATATGCATGTCAGAGGCTCCTATTGGCACCTTTTCTTGTTGCAGGTTCTGGAAAGGTTTAAGATTCTTTTTTTGAAAGAAGAAGAGTTGTAGCTTTGAAAAGAAATGGCCCAAATATTTTCACAGCAAAATGTACATTTCCAACATGTCTAAAACTAAAATATCTCCAAAAAACTTCTCAGAAACAAAACTTTCCCAACCATTTGTGAAAATTTCCCACGTCTTAGCATAGCACAGGTTCACATGGCACAATTTCCCACTTGGGTCCTATAGTATTGCATCTCCACACGCCCCACATTGCATTCTCTCCACATAATCAGTGGGGACCTCCTCCAATAAACAAAATGCATTTGAAGAATAGTTATTTCCATCAAGAATTTATCCAATTCTAATTCACAAGCATAAACAAAATTCTAATTCCAATTGCATATTTCAATCAAGAATAAACAAAATTCTAATTCTAATTTCATATTTCCATCAAGAATAAACAAAATTCTAGTTCTCAAATTCTATGGTTGGAGTTCACTAAATTTTGGTGTACACATCTGAAAGTAATTTCGGTTCCTTAATGGCAAATCAGTGCTACTATACATATAACCGCACTGTTGTGTTTTAGTTACTACGCACTCAGGCCGTGTTACCAATGGATGTACCGATGCAGTGTTATTAAGTGACATACTGATGACGAATAACCGCAAAAAAAAAAATGCAACTCTATTGTATTTAAGTTGAAAAAAAAAGAAGTAAATTCAAAAATGGATGGCAAAGTATTTTCAAAAATCTAATTTCATAAAAAATTTCCTTAAATACTAAACACTTTTCATTATTTCACTATTATTGCAAAAAGTTTTAGCCAGAGATTTGTAGGAGACATACCTAGAGCAAGAGAGAATGAGAGCACTGCAGTGAAATACGTTCGAACAAAAGCATTTAGACAATCATAATTCCAAACCTTTGGTGACTCAAACCTTGTAACATAGAATTTCAAATGATCTCGTGATTAAATTTGATTTTTTTTTTTACTTTTTTCTACAGTTTTTTTACGAAGTAAGAAAAAAGTTTCAATTTCTTTTTCATTTTCTGAAAAAAAATAATAAATAAATATATATATATAGAAAAAAAAACTATTTTTACTGTAAACCCTTCATTCTTTTTGTTTATGCCCTTTCTTCTCCCTGTTTCTGTGATTTCAGAATTAGGGCTTTTTATTTTAGATTGACATCCAACCCACAGGATGACTTGCATGGTTGGATCCCAATCCATGTTGGCCATTGCGTAAATTTTTGAAAAAAATATATATATTTTTTTATCGATGCGCCCTATGTATCCTAGCACACCGGTGTGTTGCATTATCCAAGCGCACCACAAAAGCACTGTGTGATAAAACAATTAAAAAACAATTTTTTTTAATCAGTGCACTATATGTAAAATAGGGCACGAGTGTGCTATTTCATTATGGCGCACCACGAATGTGTTGTTTCCTAAAAGTTTGTTTTATTGTGTTGATCGGCGCACCATGTAACATATAATGCACCGTACTGGGTCTCCTAGTTCACAGAGAGTATCGTATGGTGGTCCCTTGATTACGCGGGGCATTTATGCTACAAAAATTAACATTGGACCATTTTTATTATTTTCTCTGTGTTAATTGGTGTGATGGTTAAAATGTAACAAACCGATGCTCCTTGTTGACATAGAGCACCATACGGTCTATTATATTGTTTGTGTGGTGCGTTTATAAGACCCCCACGCACCGACGTCGGTGCGCACCATGAATGGTGCACCGGTTTCTTGAGATTTTTTTTTTAACTTGAAAAGTTGATATTTTATTTATAAATATATTAATGAATGATATGGTACAGGTTTTAGATTGATAAAGAAATGACTGACAAGAGAACAAGTAACAAAAATACTGATAACGCACCAAGAAAAGTAAAAAACGCAAGTTCTTTAAAAACCCTTTTCAAAAAATATTATTTTTGAACTATATGTAAGTTTAACTAATATGTATTGTTTACGGTGTATCATGCAGAGCCAAAAAATGATGAAGCTTGATAAGATTATTTTTGATCTAGGACTAGAAGAGTGTAAAAGCTTGATGGAAAAATTGCAAAAGGATGAATCAGGTGTATGGAAAAATGCTATCGATCCAATATGAGTTTCTTTTTTTAATTTTCATTAATAATATACTTAAAATTATTAGATAACATGTTTCAAACAATCTATTAATTCAAATCCATTTAATGTTATACAAGGACCAACAACTGATAAAAGGAATGTTCTAAGAGAGAAAAAAAATAGAACATGAAAATGAAAATGAATTGCTCCTTAGCTCATCTAGAGTGGTGCTGGACGTTAACGAAAGGGGGAAAATCTTTTACAAAAATTTGAGGGATCTAGTGGAACTAATGTATAGATGTTATTTCCACTTACAATACAAAAATCAATCTAATGATTCCAACAACCATATTTTATCTAAACTACAGGAAGAGTTTCCAGATAATTGATCAATGAGACATGTCAGACTTTTAATAGCAAAAACGTACAACAACAAAAAAGAAGAAATGAAAAAGTAATATTTTTTTAAATGCTTGTCTAGGATTATTTATAAATATCACTTTTGTTATATTTAATTTTCATATATCGATATAAAAATTAAATAGTTTATGGTCATGTTATATTTTTAGGAAGATTATGAAAATCTCAAAATATGAACGAGCTTATATCAGAAATATGCCAATAGGAATGTCCAAAAAAGTGTACAAGGAGATGGTCAAAGAAATGGACAAAATTTCATCGTAGGAGGAGCCATCTCAACAACAACGTGCTTCAAATTTAATATGTAATCATTGAATTATTCGATCATTAGGTACAATAAATAAACAATTTAGCATTAAATATTAATTTTCAATTATTTTCTTGTAGAAAAGAAAAGAAAATGGAACCCATTCAACAATTAAAGCAGGACGACAAGGAGGAAAAGGGTTGATATCTAAGTTTCTAAGTAATTGTTACTTCCTTATAACAACTTAACTAGATTTCATTTTTGTATTTTTTATTTTTCTTTACAAAAATCATCATTGAATGTCTTCAAACAGGTGCTAACATACAAAGAAGAACCATCAAACAAATTGATTGAAATTATGTTAAATATGGGTTGTGAGTATATATTGGCATATCATAAATTAATTGTGGAATTTGTAAGCATATATCGATCTTGTTTTACTTAGAATCGTCTATAATTAATAGAATAAAAAACATATTTTATATTAAATATATGATTCGTTATGGGGTATAAAACTTGTAGGAAACAAAATATAGAACTATGCCAACAGATGAAATCTTGAAAGATGGCATACTACATGGTTTTGAAAGAATGTGTATTGTTCATGAGTCAATTGTTGCTATGGTACATCATTTCTTTTCAATTTACATTGATGTATATTATTTAATATTTCAATTTTAATTATTCTCACCAATGTATACACTCATTACAATTTATTTTTATGTTTGTATATGGAAGGTGAAGAAGAATAAAACAATCAACACCGTGAACAAAAATTTCTTGAAAATAACCCAAGTCATGGAAGTACCTCTAGCAGTGACAACAGTTCAAGCAAAGAATAATGATCACTATGTTTGGATATCAAAACAAGGCATTGTATTTTTTGAAATATTTGTTTGTGAAATTAGACATTTTGTTAATGTAATGGACATAGTGTCCCAATTAAAAGACAAAGGGATACCAATAACTGTCCCATTTTGTATGAGAAAGACTGTATTATTCATATATATATATATATATATATAAGAAGTTTTAATTTATTCTATTGCATTCTCTATTATCACTGTGAAATGTAACACCATTGATTAAACATATGGATGAATAAATATTATAATGAAGAGATGTGAAATTTGATGATATGATATAAGAAATTAATCCAAACATCACACTCAAATGCAGTAATAAAAATTTAATTCATATGAGTACTGTTATAAGATATATATTTGTCAACTTTTGATGAACAATGAATTTTAAAAAATCACAATAATTATGATATAATATAAAAAATTAATCCAAACATCACATTCAAATGCATTAATAAAAATTTAATTAATATGAATATTGATATAATATGTGTCGACTTTCAATGAATAATGAATTTTAAAAATTCACAATCATTGCACTATCACGGGTCGATGTTTCTAAAATATAAAAAATGAACACCGGTGCGTGTCAGTTAATTTACATCGATGTGTTTGTAAGTTGTAGCGTACCAGTGTGTTTCTATGACCTATGGGCACCACACAAATACCAAAACCAATTAAAAATATTGGTGTGTTTGTACGATACTGCGCATTGGTGCGCTTATGTGAGACTACGCACCGATGCATTTGTATGACCTATGGGCACTGCACAAATACCAATACCAATTTGAAATCTCAATATGTTTGTTTGTTATGGTGCACCGGTGCATTTGTATAAGTCTACGTACTGGTGCATTGTGACGACCTATGGGCACCGCACAAATCCCAAGACCAATTATAATGGCCCCATGTGTTGTATCACCAACACTATGCTCGGTGCAGTTTTCTACCTTGACGGCCCGATGCACGCACATTCGACCACCCCGAGGCCACCTTCTAGATGGCACGCACTGGTGCGTTGAAACCTTAGTAGCGCACCGATGGAAAAAACATCCATAATAACCGCCAACTACCTAGTTTTTTTAGTTGTGTTGAGTTTCCGTTAAAAGCTCCGCCCAAACCTCCGTAACCATAAACGAATGTTGTAGCAAATATTTTTTTGACAATTTTGGCCAATTTTATAACACTAGAAACCTCCTTTATAACCTCCGCTATAAGGTCTTTTCCTTGTAGTGTAAAGTGTTTCTTTTCCCTTTTCAAATCTCTTTTCACTTTGCAACTTCAACAAAATTAAATAATGGTAAATCATAAAAAATTATTAAACAAAAAGCATTTATTTATACTTACATAAAATAAAAAATGGTCAATCATAAAAATTTATTAGACAAAAGACATTTCCTTATTCTTACATATTTTTTATTATTTTTTCCATTTCAAAATTATATCAATTCACATATAAAATAAATTGTAAAATAGCTCGTTTCTTTCATTATCAAACGAAATAGAAAAGAAACGATATATTTAAATTTATGTTTAATTAATACAAAATAAATAAATATGCCTATTACATTTAAAAAACTATGTATATACCAAACCCAAGAGAGAAGAGATGATTATTAAAAATTTCAATTATTTAATATAAAATAAATAAATATTTCTATTGCATAAAAAATATACTTGTATACTAAATTGATAATATCTTTTAAAAAATAATAATTTATATATTAAAAATTAGATTAAAGTCGATATGTATTTTCATTGAGATCTTTTCCATCCGTAATAAATTGATGGAAGATCATTAATTCCATTAATTCTTATATTCCAATAATAAGGTGGTAGTTGGTTATTGAATTAAAAAGAAACTCACACCATAAAGCTTAATCATAATTTTCATTTTTATGTTGTTGAAGTAGAAATAAACTTCATTTCATTAATATAAATGTTGAAAAATGTTTACAGATATAATGGAAAATAAACTAGCTAGGGCACTAGTAGCTTACCTCTGAGAGGAGATATGGTGGCTGCATGCCTTTGAACTGTATTACAATGAGGCTCATGGGAATTTTTATTATTGAACAATAAGAGAAAACCATAAACAACCAGAAACTAACCTGATGAGATGTAAAACTAATAATTTATGGGCCTCATTGGGGTTAGTTGGGAAACTAACTTCTTGGGGTCATTTGGGGCCTAGAAACGGCTCCGGTAGTTCAGGACTCGAAAAATAGTAAATAAGAAAATTGATGAATCTGACTATGTGGAATAGGCGGGTGGCCTCCAATATCCACCTAGATCAAGCCTTGTTTTCAAAGTGTGCTCTTGAATAATTTTTCTAGAATTCATCCTTGATGCTCTAGATTATTGTGGATTTTCATATATGAAGGAATTATTTATTGCTTTTTCATCATTATTCTTCTAAATATTTAGTCAGTAAATTCTATAACATAATTATAATATACTTTGTGCATTCAACTAGATATAGTTATGTGTTTCTCTATTTTTTGCACTATACTAAAATCGATATCAACTTGAAAGGTGTACCTACCTTGCCTTGTTTTCTACAACTGTCTTATTTAAGTGCTGGTGTTTCAATTTAGAAATTTGAACTATGTTATTAGATTTCATACCTCAGTGGCCCTTTTCCTAAATCTTCCAACAATTTTAATTGAATCTTAGGTTCCTTTTCCAAAGTTGGTCTCTAAAGTCTTTGAGTTTCAAGGTTAATTACTTTCAAAAAATTTATAGTGAGGGATCCACCTTCATTTATAAAGGACCAGTTTCTTATCCAAAGAGGTTTTTCGTTACCTCTGTAGTCCTCTCTCACCCTAAAGGAATTTACGGAGTGCTAACATCCTGACTTGGTGGATAAGTATGGTTTAAATAAATAATTGCATGTCAAATCTTGCTTATTGCAGTTGGTTATATGTATAAAGAAAAGAGTTCATCATTAAGTAAAATCATGTGCATTTGAGTTGAATGAATTGAGCATATTTCCATTGGGATCATATAGTATGCTATTGGGTATGGATTGGCTATACCTTCCTAGGAACAAGGTGGATTTTTATGAAAAATCCATTGAGTAATTGGATTAAAATGGGGAACTAAGAGTCTTATAGGGAAAGAAGAAAGCCACATCAGTTAGGATGGTGAAAACTATGCAAGCCAAGCATATTCACAGGAAAGGGTGTGTGTTATTTGCAGTAATATTTCTAGTGACAAATGTAAGGAAGTTAAGGATGCATATGTTTTGAAAATGTACCCATTTCTACAAAAGTTTTAGGACGTATTTCCTAGAGATATTTCAGAATTTCCACCTGACGTGAAAGTACAATTTTCTATTGAGTTGGTACTAGGGGAAGCTCCAACATCAAAAGCACCCTACAGGATGAGCATGCCTGAGTTGGTAGAGTTAGAGTTGCAGTTGAAAGAGATGCTTGAAAAAGGATACATTAGGCCAAGTGTATCGCCATGGGTCACACCATTATTATTTTTAAAGAAGAAATATGGTGCTCTCAAATTCTGGATTGACTATAGGTAGTTCAGAAAAGTGACCATCAAGAATGGGTATCTGTTATTGAGGATTGATGATTTATTTGATAAGCTGAACTGAGCAGTAGTGTTCTAAAATATTGATATGAGATTCAGATATCATCGGGTAGGCATTAAGGAAGAGGAAATTTACAAGAAAACTTTCCAGAGTAGGTATGGGAATTATGAGTTTGTTGTAGTTCCATTCAGTTTGACTAATTTGCCAACTGCCTTTATGTGTTCATTGAATAGTGTGTTGTGTCCTTATTTGGAAAATTTTCTTCTTTTTTTCATTGATGACATATTTTTATATTCTAAAAATGAGGAAGGGCATCTTTATCATTTGGAAACAATTTTGATATTGTTGAGAGAGCATCAATTGTATGCTAAGATCATCAAGTGTAGTTTCTATCAGACAGAGGTACATTACTTGGGACATGTTGTCTCCAAGGAGGGAATAGCCATGGATCCCGAAAAGGTAAGAGCTATCATGAAGTGGGAAGCTCCTAGAAATATAGATGAAGTGAGATCATTCATGGGTTTGGCAGGTTATTATAGGAGGTTCATCAGGAACTTCTCACATATTTCTTATCCTATTGCATAATTATAGAGGAAAGGTAATAATTTTAAAGAGACAGAGGAGTGTGAGGCTATTTTTGAGTAGCTTAAGTAGTTGCTAAGATGTGTTCCAATGTTAAATATCACAGATCTAGACAAAGAGCTCGTAGTATGTACAGATTCTCACAAGAGAGGACTCTTTGTTGAGTCCTTATGTAGGATGGACAAGTGGTATGTTATGAGTCACAGAAGCTAAATGAGGATGAGCGGAACTATCTCACACATGACCTTGCACTGGAAACAATCATACATGCATTGAACATGTCAAGGCACTATCTTCTTGGAAGGAGGTTTGTATTGATGAGTGATCACAATGGACTTACGTATCTATTTTACCAACCAAATCTGAATGTGAGGAAAGCTATATGGTTGGCCATGATTAGTGAGTTTGACTCCAATATTAGATACATAAAAGGAAATGGGAACATGGTCATAGATAATCTTAGTAGGCAGATATAATTAATTGACATAACAACTATGATCTTCTATGGGACAAATTTATAGGATAGGATCTTACAAGCATGTCAATATGATGATAAGTATATGGAGATTGTGCACACATTCCAACAAGTTCCAACAAAGTAAAGGTACATGTACAAGTTCAACTGTACAAGATGTGGACTATGATCTCACAGAAAATAGATTGGTCAGGTTTAGAGACAGGATATATTTGCGAGACAATAGTGAGCTCAAGAAGGTGACCTTAAGGGAGTTTCATGCGAAACCATATTCAGGTCACCCAATATATCAAAATACATTGAATGTAGTGAAGAGGTTCTATTATTGGATGAATATGAAGAAGGATGTGGCAAAATTTCTATCCAGATGCTTGGATTGTCAGGAGGTGAATCCAGAGTGTAGGTATCAAGGTGGACTGCTATAACCGATTATGATTCTAGAATAGAAATGGGAGGTCATTTCCATAGATTTCATCACAGGTTTTCCCAAGACATCTAGACAACAAGATTCCATCAAGGTTTTCGTGGACAAGGTGACAAAGGTTGCACACTTCATTCTATTGAATAATACACATTAAACTAGTGATGTGGCATAAGTGTTCATCAGATGTGTGGTCAAATTTCATGGTGTTTCAAAGAATATTTTATTTAACAGTGATGAAAAGTTCACTTTCACGTTTTGGATGGATGTTTTCTCAGGTTTTGGCACAAGTTGGCCTTCAATAAAACTTATAATTTGTAGACACATGGATAGTCAGAGAGGGTCAACAATATCTTGGAGGAAATGTTGTGGATGTATGTGATGCATTAGCAACGGAAATGGGAATATTATCTTCCATTGGTAGTTTTTTCCTACAACAAAGGGTATCAAGAATCCTTGAAGATGAGTTTGTTTGAGGCATTGTATGGGTGGAGTTTGAGTGATATGGTGGACAAGTGAATGGAATGGATATGTTAGAAAAAATGGAACAATAAATGCATGTTATCAAGAGAAATATGAAAGCAGCATAGGATAAGAAGAAGAGCTATGTATATTGGAACAGGTTGTTTATGGAGTTTCAGGTTGGGAAATAGGTGTACTTTCACATCAAGCCCAAGAAGAGATCCTTAAGGATTAGATCATGTGGCAAGATGACACCACCATTTTTTGGACCTTTCATGATTCTTGAGAGGATTATGCCAGGATCCCATCGACTTGCACTACCTCCGACAGTGAAATTCCATGATGTTTTCCATATATCATTTCTTAAGAAGTATCTTAAACATGTTGATTATGTGGTTCACTGATCTATATTGCAGGTGGAGAAAGAATTATAATTCCATCTAAAACCTTAGTGTATATTACAAATAAAGGTGCTCATGCTCTAGAGCCAAGAAATCAAGCAAGTTAAAGTGAAATTGAAGAAATTTGGGCCCGATGCAGCTACATCGGAGATGGTGGATCAAATGCAAGCTATGTATCTTTCATTATTTGGTGGTTGAAGCAAAGCAGTTTTGGTGTGAAGTTTTGGTATATGTTCTGGTGTGTTGTTTTTATATATGTACAAATGTATAGAGATGTAAAATATATTGTCATGAGCTATGTTATAAAGCTCCAATAAGTAGTATGGGTATCATGTCATTATACTTATCATGTTGTTATGTTGTCATGTTGGCTTGCTTTTTAGCAAGGTGATCATTGTAAATACTGTATTGGGATATGTTACAAAGCTCCAAGGGAAGTATGTTTTCTTTTCAGTATTTTTGTTGAGGTATAAGTGTGGTTTAACACCAAATATTGTGTCCCCCAAGGGGCAGGGTTCTGTAACAACCCTAGTGAAAAATCCATGTAATAAAATTTAATAAAGGAAAAATAATAACCACGGTTGATGGGACAGTTATTCCAAGCTAAATGTTGTGTAAAACATCCTAGTGAGGGTGTTATTTGGATCTTTATGGATAAGGAAATTTGCAAAGAAAATGGCAAAGGCTTTGGAAAGGAAAAATGAAATTCTTCTCACATTTATTTATGAAAATAATGGAAATTAGGAGAAAAGGAAGGTGAAAGGTCATAGCTTACATGTAAGGAAGAAAATGAAGGAAAATAATGGAAAATGAAGAAAATAGAGGCCTAATTGATAAAAAGTCTTCTGAGGTCAGTTTCTCCCTTTTGTCAATTCAATTTTGGAACTATCTCATTATTCTCTCTCTCTCTCAATCTTGGACACTTAGAGTTTTCTTGGAGCACTTTGGAATTGGATCTTGAAAGGAAAAGAGGGCAAGGGGAAGGAAGGATCAAACAAGGAAGAGTAGGATCAAGCAACTACATCAAGATTCTTTGTAAGTATCGATTTTCATGTGTGATTTCCTTACTATATTTGGTATTCGTGGTATTTCATTTGGTTCTTTGCTATTGTGGCATGGGTTTTTCGAGGTGTGACAATGTTTTCATCGTAGATTTGAAATTTTTTGAATAGCCTTGGTGTGATGGTTTCTCATGTTTTCGTTGCGTTGGATTACCAGATGGATTCAAAGCTCAATGAGGTGGATCTTTGAATGATATAACACATGGCATAGTAACCCCTGAACTAGACTGTGGGTTGTTGTAAATCCAAATTTTGTGTTGCCTCGACACACCTAGGAATCCCCGACCGATGAATGGCGAGATATATGGTAAATCCTAGAGGTGGGTGATCTCAATCAGACCTATAAATCCTAGGATGGGATATACGGCAAAGCATGTAGAGTGGAGTCCCCATTTAGGGCCTAGTGATCTGGTGTGGATTATGGTAAAGTCAAAGAGAATAGGAGACAGGAAAATTTCTCACAATGTAGTTGGAGAAGTCTAGTGGAATTCATACTTGTTTTATGGCCTAGTGATCTGTGATGGATTACAGTAAATTTGGGTTTCTATTGATGAGGGTGAAGTGGTTTAGCCTCGGGATTCCCTCATTGGTTCTTTTGGTTTGATTCCCACATTCATTCTTGGAATGTGAAACAAGGGTGATTGGCTGAAGAGATATTTGGCTCAACCAATCTATGGTCGGATGGAACGTGGTAGTCCCATCCCGAGTTTCCTTTTGCATTCATTAATAGGAGGTTCTCTACTTGAAATATTATGTGTAAATGTATTTATTTATATGTGGATTCTACGGATGATGTATCCTTGATAATTTTGTTGTTATTATGATGGTTATAAGCATGTATGATGACAATGATGATGTATGGTTGTCATCATGTTTTAATTTGTAAATGAATTTATCCAAAAATCTTTTTCTTGAGATGTGTTAAAGAATTACATCTGAAAAATGCAGCTTTAAACATGAAACTTTAAAGGCATAAACATAAGAAGAGAGAAGCAACTAACATCATGCAAGAAGACACAAAATTGATATCAGATTTCATCCAAGAGGGACTATGTCTCTGGGCCCTGCTCAAATAGTGGGGAGGCCCTCTTTCATTAAGTGGAAAAAAAAAAGTACAAGTATAAAATGAGAAATTATACCCTTATACCTTCATAGTTGAAAGTGCCTGAAAATTGTAGACCTCTAATGAAGAAATGGATAGCACCGTTGGATTCATCACATCAAGTAGTGCATAATGCATATAAAATTTTCCTAAATCTCACAAAGTGAAAATCTAACCCCTCTGGAAAATGGCTCAAATCATGGTTTCATCCCCCTCCTGCACAGTGCTCATGGTTCCACCATCTTGATTTCTGTGCCCACTCTTGGCTACCTAGGCACACTTATGAACTGAGGGTTTATATAATGGAGAAGCTGTTGGAGTTACAAAAGGGAGTCATTGGTAGATTGGTTTGGATCCTCATTTGGAGGGAGGGGGTCGGGTGGTCAAATCCTGCCCCCTCCTTTTTAATTTCATAATATATTTTACTAAACTGTGCATGTCCATCATTTTATATTTTAATATAGTTATGGGGGGTTGGGTCCAAATTCGGTGGCGTGTCCCACCACTTATGCCATCGTATTTTAAACAAATGGAAAGAGTTTGGGTTGGGTGAGAGGGTTGAAAACCCCCACTCACCAATATTTCATATAATCACCATGATATAAGGTGGAGGGTTGGGGCTACAGGGTCATAGTTGTTGGCCCCAGCTAATTTACATTGAACGTTGCCGAGAGTTGTGGGGTCCAACGGGGTAATGCGCGCCGATCCCATTTCTAATACTATTTGTTATGATGTGCAGTTAGGGTAGGGTGGGGGTCACAACCTGCCTTACCCTTTTTTTAATATTTTTTTAGTTTTATAAACAAACTATTTTTTTCAAATATTCTGCAGTTTTGACCAAAGGAGACAATTTAACCATCCCACAATTTTGCCCAAAATCTGGCCTGATTTGGCTGGAATACGGTGGTCGAGTTTCAAAAAATTTGTTGCCTCCTTAAGTCTGCCAAGTCACCAAGTCAAACCTCAAACTTTGACTTCTCCTAACACCTTCATACAGACTTGGAATTGAGTGTCATCTACGCCATTGGAATCAGAAAGATGAGATCTTCAACTTGACATTAATTTTGACACATTACAGACACTTTTATTTTTAAGCATTTTTACTTAAGCCACTTGTACTTGGACCTATTTGATCCACCTGGATCATTCCTCCCCGCTAAAGATATTTTTGACCCCAAAAGCTTTATCTATCAACATGAAAGTGGGGTAATTTCTCCCTCATCTTCTCCTTTTCAAGCCATTTAGCTTTACTTGGGTGCTTCGCTTTGAAACCAACATGAATATATTCCACATCTCCTCATCGTGAAGTCATGGTTCTTCGATCGAGAATGATTTCCTATGGAAATTCATAGAGATACTCTGGTGAAAAGTCATCCAGTATAGGAACTAATCCTACCTCCTTGGTGTCCATAATCAATGGTAGTTCATAAAGCTTCAAATTTTCAACATTCATGACTGAGTACATCTGCATGTATATAGGCAAGTCGAGTCGGAAAACATTATTCCCAATCTTCTCCAATATGGTAAATGGACCATACTAGATTGGTCACAATTTATTGCCTTCCCCCTTCATTCGATCCTTGCTGATACGAAATGACACCTTGTCACAAAATTCAAATTGATGGTCAACTTTATGCTTATCATGTTGGGCCTTATATTAGGCCTGACTCTTTTCCAAATGCTCTTGCACTACTTGGTGAATTGTCTATATCTGTTGGGTGAACCTTTGTGTTTTTCCCCTATCATCACGTCCACTGACATCTTCATCCCTTCCATAGATCATGTCAAAATGGTCCTTTGGTAAGTAACCAAAGAATGTCTTAAATGGTTAACACTTTGTAGAGGAATGCACTACTCGGTTGTAAGCGAGACTTCGTCCATCCGTTGGTTTGTGGATGGAATGCCGTACTTATCTTCAACTTGGCGTCCATCATACGCCACAAGCTGGTCCAAAATTCTCCAAGGAAGCGAGAGTCTCGATCTGACAAAATTGATGTGGGCAACCCAAAGTGGACCCAAACATACTGAAAGAAAAGAGAAGCAGTCTAATCAGTAGTGACCTGCTTTTTAAAAGGCATTAATATGCACATTTTACTAAAGTGGTCGACGACAAAATACAAAAATTCGTGACCCTTTGTAGACATCGGAAAAACTCCTACAACGTCCATCAACACACTTTCCCATGGATGACCTGGAATATGGAGTGGTGTGTAGAGCCCAATTTTTATATTAGAGGTCTTTGAAATAGAACACATCACACATCCTTTTACAAAATGGGTTACAATGTTTTTCATATGGGGCGAAAAGAAAAACCTTTGCAAATGACATAAGTTTTTTTCAACACCAAAGTGACCAAACACAAGAGAGGTGTCTGCCTCTTGAATTACATGTACCCTTTATGCTGTGGGTATGCACAATTTTCCAAGGTGATACAAAAACTTCCCCTGCAAATGATAGTTTTCTACCTATGAACCATGACTTATTTTTGAATATATTTCTTTAAATTCATCATCTTTAGGGTATTTTTCAGCATAACTTTCAAAATACAATGAAGAATTATGCATAATAATAGAAGCAACAATAGGAGGGCGAAAGCGCATATCTACTACTTTGTTACTAGTGTCCTTCTTATACTTTATTACCAGATGAAACTGTTGTAGAAACCCCATCCACCTCAAATGAGGAGACTGTTGTAGCTTGGTCTGTGAATGAAGGCATTACAAGGGCTAATGATCCTTATCGATAATGTTTTCCTTGTCGATCAGGTAGTGTTTCCACTTTTTCACACTTTGGAGCAAGGCATACAATTCGTTGTCATAAGTGGGGCAATTGATGACAGCCTAGGAGAACTTTTCCAAATGGTAACGTATTGGCTTCTTTTGTTGCAACAATACAACTCCCATGGCATACCC
Organism: Pinus albicaulis; assembly: GCA_034641835.2. Classification (NCBI taxonomy): domain Eukaryota; kingdom Viridiplantae; phylum Streptophyta; class Pinopsida; order Pinales; family Pinaceae; genus Pinus; species Pinus albicaulis. The sequence goes on from CM076584.1 coordinate 533,793,648, forward strand.
ACTGACATCGGTTTCAATCTCAAAAGGCTACTGGAGATCAGGTAAAGCCAAGACTGGTGTGGTGCTGATTTTCTCTTTCAGTGCTTCGAAGGACTTCTTCTTCTTTCCTCCCCACTGAAAGGCTTGTTTGATACTTGTCAGTGCGTGTAAGGGTGATGAAATAATGGAGAATTTATCAATGAACCTCCTCCAATACTGTATTTCACCTAGAAAACTATGGACCTCTGTTACATTGGTAGGCTTAGGCCATTTTACAATCACCTAAACTTTGGAGGGGTTTATTTTTTAATTGACCATTACCGAAAATATGACCAAGGTAAACCAAAGAGGTTTTCCTGAACTCACACTTTGAAAATTTTACATGCAATTCTTCCCTCTTCAATAATTCAAACACTTTGTTTACAGGGCATACATGTTCATCCCATGTCCTACTAAAGACAAGAATATCATCTAAATACACAAGGAAAAATTCATAAATGAAAGGCCTAAAAAGATCATTCATGACCCTCATGAAAGTGGCTGAAGCATTGCACAGTCCAAATGGCATCACCATCCATTCGAAAAACACCTGTTTGGTCTTGAAGGAAGTTTTCCACACATCCTGCCCTGCAATTATGATCTGGTGATAACCACTACACAAATGCAATTTGGTCAAATAGATAGAATTATTTAATTTATCTAACAATCATTAATGCGAGGGAGAGGGTATCAACTTTTCACATTGATTTTATTTAGTGCCTGATAATCCATGCACACCCTCCGTGTGCCATCTTTCTTGGGTACTAACACGATCGAAAAACTACAAGGAGAAGTACTTGGATGAATGACCTCTTGGTTCCACAATTCCTATACCTACTTTTTAATCTCCTCCATCTCGAAAGATGCCACCCTGTACATACCAATATTTGGTAATGGAGCATCATGCTGCAAATGGATCTCATGTTGGATCTCTCATTTCAGAGGTAATCCTATGGGTTCCTCAAATACCTCATCATAGTTAGAAATAAAATCACATAATTCCTGTTTATGAGCCGGATCACATCCTTGGAAAGCATCAGAGATTTCTACATATTTTTCACTTCCAACCATGAGAAAACACCCCTTGCTGGAATTCACCAATCTCTTCATTTTTTCTGCACTTACAAGACTGAAACTGACTTTGGTTTGATGAGCTCTTACAATATACTCTACCCAATATTATGTGATTTGGTATTTATTTTCATGTGGAAAGAACATTACTTTCCTCTCATAAAGATAAGGAATCTGTAACACAATACCACAGAATTCCAATGGTATGACATACAGTTCCACTTCATCCACCAGTTTAGAAGCAATTACAAATTTAACATTACATTGCTTGGTTACATTTAGTTTTACTTTGTCATGTATGCATCCAAGTCGATAAGGTTTTAGATGAGGCTTAACTTCTAGGCCTAAATTTTTAACCAAGGATTCTGAGATTAAATTTTCCTGAGAGCCTGAATCAAATAGAGTTTCTAATTTTGTGTGATTTATGACAACTCTAATATGAAACAACTCAATTCTCCTCATTCATTAGGAATAGGGTCATCCATTGAACTAGTGCTTTCATGCGATTCAGAATTAACATGAAGAGAATGAGTACCTTTTCTGCGTGTTGTTGTGATCAATGCCTCATCGCTAGAGTCGGATCCAAGGTCTTGTTGCACGGTTGCTACCGTATTTTTCTTACCCTTTCCTCCATATCTCTTTGGCTTCTTTTCTAGGTACAACTTCCAACAATTATTGTCGTCATGACCTTCCCTTTTGTAGGGAGTGAAATAAGGTCTTTCTCCTTCATACTTCTTTGTTGATGTCGTCTTCTTTTCCTTTCCCTTTCCTTTCCCTTTGAATTTTCCATTTGAAGGTTTGAAAGGTAGTTTCTTTGAATGATCATCCTTATCATTTATGCCCCTATTTTCAAGATGAATGACCTTTACACTGGCCGAGTCAATGGTAGTAGGTTCAAACATTAACAATGAATGTCTAATGTAACTATGTAATGACCCAATGTACTTAGTTACAACTTCAGGAGAATCTAATGAGATGCCCAAACTTAGTGCTTGTTTTCTAAATTCCTTGGTAATGATTTGCATGTTTTTTCCTTTACCTAGCCTTAGGTACTACCACTCCATAAAGGTTTTTTTGCTTATAACCCAACAGATAGAATTGATCTTTAAGTGCATGAACAATAAAATTTGACCATGAGGAAATAAGGTTACCAAAATTACTGTTGCCTTGAAGTTTTCTCTCCCACCAAATGAGAGTTGTGCCATTCAGTCAAAGAGAAGCCAACTTGATCTTTGTCTTATCCTCCACAACCTGCTGAATCATGCAGTAGAGTTCAAGCTGCCTAATCCAGTTGTTAATTTTTTCTGCATTACTTTCACCATTGTGCATGGGTAGATAAAATTTGAGATCTAACTTAAAGAAAGGTTTATTAGATGCATTTCCTGAATTACTATGATGATGGTGAGAAGAGGAGGATGAAATTTCACTTGCTGGAGGAGGAGGAGGTGGATCTCCTCCATTATCTCCATGCCTTGAACCTTGTCCTTCTCAAGCATTCTCCCCTACTTTCTCTAACTTCTCAAGTCCAGAGAACAATTTCTCAACCCTATTTTCCATGATGTAGGTCTTGCGGAAGTTGAGCTCCTCTTCATTTCAAACATCGTCATCGATGTTCCTTCTCTGATGTGGATGTCCCGCTTCAGGATTAAAAGAACATCTAGTGTCCCTTCACCTCTTCGTATCTTGTTTATAGTTATCATACAATCATATAATTCACATCTACAAACACCTGCTCTAATACCACTGGATCCAAAAACATTTTTCTTGAGATGTGTTAAAGAATTACATGTGAAAATTGCAGCTTTAAACAAGAAACTTTAAAGGCGTAAACATAAGAAGAGAGAAGCAATTGACATCATGCAAGAAGACATATAATTGATATTGGAGGTCATCCAGGAGGGACTATGTCTTTGGGCCCTGCTCAAATGGTGGGGAGGCCCTCTTTCATTAAGTGGAAAAAAATGAAAGTACAAGTATAAAATGCGAAATTACACCCTTATACCTTAATAGCTGAAAGTGCTCGAAAATTGCAGACCTATGATGAAGAAATGGACAACACTATTGGATTTGTGGCGTTGAGTAGTGAAGAATCCATATAAAATTTTCCTGAATCTCACAAAGTGAAAATCTGACCCCTCTGGAAAATAGCCTAGATCACGGTTCCACCCCCCTCTTAAACAATGCTCATGATTCCACCGTCTCGATTTCCGTGCCCGCTTCTAGCTGCCTGGGCACACTTATGAACTGAGGGTTTATATAATGGAGAGGCTGGCGAAGTTCCCAAAGGGAGTCGTTGGTAGATGGGCTTGGATCCTCATTTGGAGGAGGGGGTCAGGTGGTCAAACCTCGCCCCCTTCTTTTTAAAGTTCGAATCTATTTTATTAAACTGTGCATGTCTGTCATTTTATATTTTAATGCAAGTGTGGGGGGCTGTGTCCGCATTAGATGGCCCACCCCACCACTTTCGTCGCAATATTTTAGATAAGTGGCAAGAGGTTGGGTTGGGAGGTGGGGTTGACAACCCATGCCCACATGTATTACATATAATCATCGTGACATAAGGTGGAAGGTTGGGGTCGCGGGGTCACATTCATTGGCCCCACCTAGTTTACATTGAACATTGCTAAGAGTTGTGGGGTTCGATGGGGTCATGGCTACCAGCCCTATTTTTAATATTATTTGTTATGACGTGCAGTTGTGGTAGGGCAGGGGTCATGTCCCGCCTTACCCTTTTCTTAATATTTTTTTAGTTTTCTAAAACATACTGTTTTTTTCATATATTCTGTCTTTTTGACTGAAAGAGACAATTTAAACATCCCACAATTTCGCCGAGAATCCGTCTGGGGTTGGCCAGAATCTGATGGCCGGCTTTCAACAAATTTGTTGCCTCGTTAAGCCCACCACATCACTAAGTCAACCCTCAAATTTTGACTACTCCTAACTCCTTCATACAGACTCAGAATTGAGTTTCTTCTATGTCGTTGGAATCAGAAAGACGAGATATTCAACTTGATATTAATTTTGGCACATTCCAGACACTTTGATTTTTGAGCCTTTGTACTTAAGCCACTTGTACTTGGACCTGTGCAATCCACCTGGATCATGAATGAACAATGTATCTATGAATTAATAGATGAAAATACATCTAATGATATAAAGGAACAATGCTTCTTAGCGATTTTTGAATAAGTATGAGACAGCTACGCTCATATATGTTATTTAATTGTGTAGGTTACATAATTGTGACATGTTTGATGAAATACCTGTCATGGCTAGTAGGGGTATAGTCTAGACATTCTCAATGTTTTTACAAATTTATCATTTTAGCACTGTTACAATTAATTTCTTAACGTGTCATTGAGTTCTCTGCAGTGACCTAGGTTCTAGACCTAAAAAGGTGGCTCAAATCTTAGGGATGTTGGCACATGTTTGAGGAAAAAAATACTTGGACGCATGCATACCTACATTGTGGGAGCATCCAGAGCCTTCCAAATGCATCCTTGCCCTTATCAAGGGAGCGTCCAGGGATTTAATGGTATAAAAACCCAGTGGGACATAGGGGTTGGATATTTGAGCAGTTTGTATTGCTCATGTGAGCTTTTTTGCTAGCGTGGAAGGTTTGTGTGATGTGTTTCCATCGAGTCCACTTCCCTAAGGTCACCTATGAGGTTGAATCAGATCATAGTAACCTCTCTTAGCATGTTTACCTCGGTTTCCCAATTACTTGGGTAGATCTGGGAATTTTACATTCTTCCATATTTTTGGAATAAACAAGAATATCATCTACGAAAATAAGCACAAACTTATCCAAGTACGAATGAAATATATTTTTCATGAGACACATGAACGTTGTTGGAACATTTGTTAAACCAAAGGGAAAAAACACAAATTCTTAATTCCCATACCGCGTTCTGAAGGAAATTTTATATATTTCCTCTTCCTTTATTCTTATCTAATGATAACCTTACCGCAAGTTAATCTTATAAAATATTTTTTTCCCCTTGAATTGGTCGAATATTTCATCAATTTGGGATAAGGGGTATCTATTTCTGACTGTTAACATATTTAACTACTTTTAATCGATACATAATCTTAAAGTTCCATATTTTTTTTCTCACAAATAACACTGGAGCCCCCTAAGGTGACACACTTGGACAAGTATATTTCTTGTCCAACAATTCTTGCAATTGCATTTGTAACTCCATTAATTTGGGAACACTTATATAGTAGGGGCCCCTAGATACGGGAGCATCTCCAGGTATAAGCTCAATCGTAAAGTCCACACCTCTCTTAGGAGGTAGCTTAAGAATATCTTTAGGAAAAACATCAGTGAATTCCTATACAATGAGAAAATATCCCAAGGTGAATGTCTTATCCTTTGAATTAGTATATCCCACTTGTACTGCATATGCCTCAAAATATTTCCTCATACATTTATCCATTTGTGACGTAGTAATGGGCCTCAATTTTTGGGGTATTTTCACACATTGGACCTCCTTTCTTATGCTCTCCTCATTCAAATAGCTAATTATTTTCTCCTTAAAATCAATAAGTGACCAATGGTTTTCTAACCAATCCATTCCAATCAAAACATCATATGATCCTAAAGGTAGGATATTCAAATTTGTAGTCATCCGCTGACCTGCCAATGTCAGTCGACATTTATCAATTTTAACCGCCACTCTTCTTTTAACCCCCGTGGCTAGTTGCAACAACAATGGGTTTTTAAATTTGATTGATTGTAAATGAATTCTATCCACTATCTTGTGGCTAACATAACTTATACTTTCCCATGGATAAATTAATATAAACAGAGAGTGGTTAAAAATTTTACGTTCAAATTCCACCCTGGTTGGTTGATACTTTGCCTGATGGTTCTCTAACGTGGCATTAATTCTAGGCATAATTCTCACCACATGACCCATTGTAGAAGCTTCTTGAATCCAAGCTATTAGTTTTTCTCCCTTCCAATAAGCACAATTCTTAACATAATGCAGCCCTCCATATCCCCAACATTAAAATGCGGGTCAAACTGGTGTCTCTGCTTCAGTATTATTAGGATGTTCAGTGGCCTTTAGTTCACCTTGAAATTTGGACATCTGTTGGAATTTTCTTGGGTGCCTATTTTGGGATTTTTAATGAGAAATTTTAAAATTTAGGGATCTAAACACTTTTTGAGGTTACGTTTTTCTCTGTCCTTTTTTATTCATCCATTTGTTACCACCATCTCCTATTTTCTTCATTTTTTGACAACACAATCTGGACTTTCTAATCACTTCATCCATAGTTTTTGGGTTGTTGAATTCTAATTTCTCTTTCATAAAAATTTGAAAACTACTGATAAATCTTTCAACCATTGCCTTTTATTCATGTGTATACGAAACATATCCTAGTAGTGAAGTAAATTTTGTTATAAAATCATCCATTGTATGATCTCCCAATCGAAGATCATGAAATCCATTTGTTTTTCAATATTAAAAATGTTCCATTAGATATTTATCTTTAAAGTGTTAATGAAAATACTCCCATTTTATTTCTTTACCTCTTCCCACCATAAGGTGGCTTTTCCCTACATTTGGTATATTTCCAAACATTATTTTAGATTATGTTTATATTCATAAATATGAAAATACTTGTTCGTGTTTATGAGTCATGCTTCCGCAGCCTCCTCCTCGCCATCAAACATTGGAGGTTTTATTTTTTTAAATTCACCTTGCAATTCTATCATATGCCTTTTTTAAATTTTATTTCTAGAAACATTATCATATTTCTCCTCACTACCCTCTTGATCTCACTCAGATTTAGGGTTATCCTCCCTATGTCTGTGTATTCCACCCCTATTTTTAGGATCAATGCTTGGAGAAGGTTGTCTGTGGTTTTTCTTGTCAGAAAGACTCTTCATGATCCTTTACTTTTCTTGCATCAGTCTTTCATTATTTCACCTCAATATTTTCATATACCCCTTTAATTGTTGTATTATCTCGTACATGGCTTCTTTAATATTTTGCGACTCTTCCCCTAGTTAAAGCCACATTCCTGGGTTCCCTTATGTTTGTAGATTGGGACCAACTCCAACTATTTTTCGTGGTGTATACCCAAATATTATCATGTTATATCTCTTCTACTCACTATTAACATAAATAAATATTGTTATCTTAAATAAATAATATTATCATGTATCCTCCCAAAGGCTATGGTGCTAAACTTGGCTCTAATGCCACTTGTCACATCCCTAAGCTAAGAAATTTTAATCTAGCAACATTAATAAAAATTAAAAATTCATTTACATGTGTTTCTTATATATGAAAATATAAATCTTGTATACTAATTTCTACATTGTCCAAGACATGGAATTATTAACATGCAAAAGGTGTTTGACATTGTGTGTATATATATATATATATATATATATATATATATATATATATATATATATTGTTCCGAATTCATTATCATTGTACAAACTTGTACAAACTTGTTGATGAGGGTTCGATCCCGTCCACCTGGGAGGTGACTCTCGATATCTATGCATGTATCCACGACTTACAGGCACTGGACACATCGGATGATGGATGTGAATTTGGAAGGTTGGTGAGCGGCTAACTCACCCGACCCCGCTCCCCTTGTCCATCGTCATTTGTGCTTTATCTTCCTCCATGCTTGAGCTCCTGTATGCTTCTAGGTTTTACCATTCTAGTGTTTATTTAGAAGTTAACATGGAATTTCCATTGAATATCATAGTCTTGATTGGTGCAGCAAGGACCACCATTACCCACACTAAGTTTTCATCCATTTTTCAGGTACTGTGAATTTAATCTGGTTCGAGTTCATGGTTGACCCTCTCTAGTTTTCTTAATTCCCACATTTTTTAACAAGGCTTGAATTCTCTCCTAATATTATTATTCTAGTACAAGGGCACACAGTTTCAGCATGAAATTAGAGTCATAAGTTTGGCTTGGGTCTCAGAGGCCTACCTCTGAATTTTTTTTCTCTTTCCAAATGATTTTGGCTGGTATAAATTGATTATCATAGCTAAATTTATTATGGGTCACGCTACCGATTCAACCACAAATTTCCAAGGTCGTTTTTGCTATATACGTATTGGAGTCTCGTCTTAAAAAGAAACTATTTTTACTGTTATAATTATTTATACTATTTTAACTGTTATACTTATCTATATCTCGAGATTTTTTTAACTCCGACAGCACGATGTGATCGAGCTAACTCGTATACGAACTATGGTAATATTATAATTATCTGGATAGTTAACTTCGATTATCATCCTGTGTTACTTCTTCATACACAGTTGTTATCTTACAATGGTTTTGATTTAAGATACCTATTAAGGGTTTTGTTTTTCTTTAATAATTACGAATATGGGAAATGGCCTCTATTCCTTTTTATGTTCCACGTATCTTAAAACTTCTTTGTACTTTACGAATATGCATTTTACAATGCTTATATTCGTTTATTAGTTCATCTCTGTACATTTCTTATTTATTTTCTACTTGGACGCCCAAGGGCCAACAAAATCTTATTCGGTTGGTTTTTTTTGGCTGGGCTTCAACTTATTTCTCCTTTTCTGCTCCCAAGTATTTTAAGGGATTGTGTCTGGGTTTTTGAGTCCTTTGGCCCCACCCAGATCTAACACTTATCTATCAGTTGGTACTCTACATTCCCTACATATTTTACTTATTTTCAACAACTCGGGTCAACTGTTAAATTTCAGTCTTTTGTTGACCACCATGATGAGATAAGTAAATGCTCGGTACTGATTTTCCTCCTACTCTCGTGTCATTTGAATCTTATAATATTGTTTTAGTCATGTTTCTGGTTTCAGTCAGAGCTGTAATTTTTTCCAGTCTGTATCCACTTCCTGTTACAAATTGCAAAACTACACAGGGCGCAAAACTTCTTTTTTCGATATTGCATTATTTTAAAACAAACAGTGACATAACTTAACTTTTAGAATAAAATTAGAGAATCATTTTTTAATGATTTTTTCACAAAAAAAAAAATGGTATTTGATATGAACATTCTCTAGTTACTAAAAAAATATGTGTAAAGAAAGGGGTTACTACTTATCTATCTCTTTCCCTTAATAAATTTCAACCACTGGTATGAGTAGTGCTCCACCTAATAGTGAGACCATTCCTGTCACTGTGCCTTCCCCCGAGGCAACATTACACCCAGGTAGTTCCTTTCTGGACATATTTATAATATTATTTGGACTATCTGATCGCTACCGGACTTAGCCCTGAATCACCAGTCTGATGTTTCAGTATCAGATAGACTCTACTGGCCAACCAACTCAAGGGTCTACTCTTTTTTCCTCTTTTCTTTTTTCCTCCTTCCTCGGGTTCATAATACCCTCTTGACCTTTTTTGGAAGTTTGTATTTCCAACAGAGGATTTTGGTTAGGTAACTACCTAACCACAACTGTCCAACTACCTAAGGTAAGCTTACTCTAGCATTATTCTGAATCATGGTTTAAATAAAATGAAATTATGAAATCTTAATTAAAATTAAACATGCATTCATGTATTTCCATTTAAATGTCTCAGCCTTCACGAACCACACTTTAAAACACATTCTTTTAACTATAGTAAATAGTAAATTAATGTTTGTGTAATTACGAGGGGTTGTTGCACCCATGTTATTTTATATTGATGTGAGGTTTTCAATTGCAATATATATAGAGAAATCTAAAGGAATATTGAGTAGATCCAAAAGAATTTTATAACTTACAACCTTAATATTAAAGGATTTCCTCTCTACCCTGTCCTACTCATTCAAGCTATTCTTTCCCCTATTCAAGGCATGACTATGACTAGGTATATTATTTATAGGAAGAATTTATACAATATGGAAGCCAAGAGGTTTCCTAAAATTGTTTCTAACTGTAGCTAAAAGCCCCACCTTCTGCGCAATCATGGATGATGGGATAAGGATGCCCACGACCATTTGGGAGATAAAGCTGGAGATCATCTTGCATAATATGGATATATTAAAAATGCTATCACTTCCAAATCTAAGGAGAAGTTATGGAGGGATAAATAGTTAGAGGGACAAAGGAAACTAAGATATATTATAAAGGGGTGATTAACCTCAATCGTGAAAATTAGAATTATTTAAGTCTCTTAACTAGTGTGAAGAAGAAAATGAGCATTGGTAAGATATGGACTAATTTTAATTCTCATGAGGTTACTCCACAAACTAGAATTATTTATTTGTATTGACTAGTGTGAAGAAGAAAATGAACATTGCTAAGATAAGAACTAATTCTAATTCTAATTGTGATGAAATTATTCCTCTCCAAGTATCGAGCTTAAGTTTGGCCAATATTTTCTATTTTCTCTTACAATTATGTATTCTTCTATCCTCTATCCATTTGAACCATTCCAAATATTATTACAATGTATATCTTCATGGAGGTTCTATTTAGCATCATGATTATATTTTCTTTAGTTTTTTAGGATTATATTTTTTGTTCACATGTAGTACATTGTTATAATTTAAGAGTATGCAAGATTTAAAATTTCAACATAAAGATATAGCTTGTAATATCATATAGATAATTTTTTCAAAATAGACTACTAGAGGTCTTTTAAGATGAGTTTATTAGCATTAGTCACCCATTAACTGATATGGATGCTCTAGTCAATATAGTTTTCTCATCAATTTTTTTCCCATAATCAATTTTTCATAAATAAGAAAAAAAAATTAAAACTATAAATCAAAATTCTATAAATTTAATAATAATAATAATGGTAGATTAGTAATTAGTTGAAAAGTAACCTGAATAAGATTTAAAATCACACATTTAGACTTCCACTATAATAACAAAAATATATTGAAAATACTACGTTAAATATATAAATAACAGCTCATTCTTTAACAGAAATCTAGAAATTAACTCTACCAAAATAAGTTAAAATTGTAATTTTAAAATACATAAAAATTTGTATTTGCCATTTGATCAAATTACAAGAAGATAGAAAGAGGTGATTTAAACTATCCCAAAAAGAAGGGAGATGGTGTTTTAAACTTTCCTATCTTAGCGTCTGCGTTATAAAAGTTATATTCAAGGATTTAAAAGAAAACTGAGTAGTACACGTAGCTTCTAGGCTCCCTAATATTTGGTTTCAAGGTTATTTGTATTCGATGGAAATTTCACAAAACATATTTTGTTGTTTTCTTGAATTATTTGTATTCGATGGAAATTTCACAAAACATATTTTGTTGTATTCTTGAATTAAGATGTGAGTTTTCGAGTATGCCGTGAAATTTACTCATATTTGTAAATTGATCAGATTTATTAGGTATGATTTATTTTGGAAGAGGATTTTAGGATTTTTAATTTTTGAAAAATAAAAAAAATTGATAAGAAATTTTTTTAGGGAAAATCACATGTAAGAAAAATTTTGCCGATGTGTTTTGAATCAGCCAGTGTGGTTCATAATTAGGTTTTTTGATCATATTTCTTATCTTGCCTTGATGATGAACCACACCTGGTTCAAAACGCGTTGGCAAAAATTTTCTTACATATGATTTTCATCGAAAAAAAATTCTTACACAATTTATGGATCACAGAAGCCAAATTCCTAGTTAAAAAATTTGAATTATTTAAATTAAATATTTGAAAAATAAAAAAAATATGAATCTGATTTTCAGAATTTTTTTATTTAAAAATAAAATTATAATATATAATAATGTAGAAATAAATTTTTTTGTATACACTATTTAATAGATGAAATACCAAATTCAAATTAATTTTAATTTTCTGTGTGCACTTATATATTTGGTATTGTCTTTCTCAACAATGAGATTATTGGAAGATTAAGCCAGCTCATCTCAATTTGAATAAGAAAAAGACTGAAATACAAATTGAAAAAAAAAACAAAAAACTCATAATCCCATCAACTATTTTTAATCTAGTGACCCTTAAAATTTTATTTCATCTATATACTAACATTACATATTCTCACATTACAAATACATAAATATTTTGATGACTAATTTAATTTATGTCATAAAATCGATGAAATTCCCGGAGTGATAGTGGATATACCTGTGATTTCTTAGCACTTCATCGACAAAATATGTGTTTATCTCCATTCCCACCCTAACAATGGATATACTATTGATTTGTCAACACTTGTATCCATGGCTACACAGAGCCCTAGATTCCCACCAATTAGTCACATTTATCATTCCACGTGTTAGGAAATGTGAACACTTATGGTAGCGTAATTATTTCTCTGATCATCGGCGATTACAAGGTGTTGAAACAGAAGGAAACCTAGTCAATGTGATCCAGTAAAGGGCGAGCACAACCAAGATAAATCAGCGAAGGGAAAATTTGGTAGCGCGAGTTGTGTTGGGCACCATACCTCTCAAATTAGATGTACCCTTTATGTTGTGGGTATGCACAATTTGCCAACGTGATACAATAGCTTCCCCTGCAAATGATAGTTGTCCACCTATGAACCATGGGTTAGTTTTTCATATATTTCTTTAAATTCATCATCTTTAGCGTATTTTTCAACATAAATTTCAAAAGACAACGAAGCATTATGAATAATAATAGAAGCAGCAATGGAAGGGTGAGAGAGCATATTTGCTACTTTGTTATTAGTGCCCTTCTTATACTTTATTACCAATTGAAACTATTGTAGAAACCCCATCCACCTAAAATGATGAGAATTTTGTAGCTTGGTCTATGAATGAAGGTATTGCAAGGGTTGATGATCCGTATGGATAATGGTTTCCTTTCCAATCAGGTAGGGTTTCCACTTTTTCACACTGTGGACCAAGGCATACAGTTCCTTATCGTAAGTTGGGTAATTCATGACAGCGTGAGAGAAATTCTCTGAATGGTAACATATTGGCTTTCTCTGCTGCAACAATACAACTCCCATGGCATACCCATTGTCATCGGTTTTGATCTCAAAAGGCTGTTGGAGATTGGGTAAAGCTAGGACTGGCGTGGTGTTGATTTTCTCTTTCTGTGCTTCGAAGGAATTCTGCCACTTTCCTCCCCATTGAAAGGGTTGTTTGATGGTTGTCAGTGCATGCAAGGGTGATGCAATAATGGAGAAGTTGGAAATGAACCTCCTCCAGTACTGTCTTGCACCTAGAAAACTACGAACGTCTGTTACATTGGTAGGCTTAGGCCATTTTACAATCACCTCAACTTTGGAGGGGTCTATTTTTAATTGACCATTATCGACAATATGACCAAATTAAACCAAAGATGTTTTCCCGAACTCACACTATGACAATTTTACATATAATTCTTCCCTCTTTAATACATAAAACACTTTCTTTATAGGGCATACATGTTCATCTCAAGTCCTACTAAAGACAAGAATATCATCTAAATACACAAGTACGAATTCATCAATGAAAGGCCTTAAAAGATCATTCATGACCCTTATGAATGTCACTGGAGTGTACCTTCCATTCGAACAACCCCTGTTTGGTCTTGAAGGAGGTTTTCCACACATCTTTCCCTGCAATTTTGACCTGGTGATAACCACTACGCAAATCTAATTTGGTGAAATAGATTAAATTCTTTAATTGATCTAACAAATCATCAATGCGAGGGAGAGGGTATCAATTTTTCACCATGACTTTGTTTAGTGCCTGATAATCCACGCCATATTTCTTGGGTACTAACATGATCAGCAAGCTGCAAGGAGAATTACTTGGCCGAATGAACCATTGGTTCAACAATTCTTGTACCTACTTTTTGATCTCCTCCATCTCGATAGTTGACATCCTATACATACAAATATTTGGTAATGGAGCATCATGTTGCAAATGGATTGCATGGTGGATCTCTCGTTTCAGAGGCAATCCTATGGGTTGCTCAAACAACTCATCATAGTTAGAAATAAAATCACATAATTCCTATTTATGAGCCAGATCACATCCTTTGGAAGGATCAGATATTTCTACATATTTTTCTCTCACAACCATGAGAAAACACCCCTTGTTGGAATTCACCAATCTCTTCATATGTCTTGCACTTACAAGACTGCCACTATCATTTGTTTGATGAGATATTACAATATACTCTACCCCATTTTTTGTGATTTTTTATTTATTTTCATGTCAAAAGAAAACTACTTTCTTGTCGTAAAGATAGGGACTCCATAAAACAATACCACAAATATCCAATGGTATGAAATCCAGTTCTACTTCATCCACCAGTTTAGAAGCAATTGAAAATTTAACCTTACATTGTGTGGTTACATTTAGTTTTACTTTGTCATGTCTGCATCCAAGCAAATAAGGTTTTGGATGAGGCTTAATTTCTAAGCCTAACATTTTAACCAAGGATTCTGAGATTAAATTTCCTTGAGAGCCTGAATCAAATAGATTTTCTACGTTTGTATGATTTATGATAACTCTAATATGAAACAACTCAATTCTCTTTTGTTTATTAGGAAGAGGCTCATCTGTTGAACTATTTCTTGCATGCGATTTAGAATTAACATGAAGAGCATGAGTACCTTTTGTGCCTACTGCTGTGATCAATGCCTCATCGTGAGAGTTGGATCCAAGGTCTTGCTGCATGGTTTCTACCGTCTTTTTCTTACCCTTTTCTCCATATCTCTTTGTCTTATTTTCTAGGTACAACTTCCAACAATGATCATTTCCATGACCTTCCTTTTTCTAGTGGGTGAAATAAGGTTTTTCTCCTTCATCCTTCTTCATTGATGTCGTCTTCTTTTCCTTTCCCTTTCCTTTCCCTTTGAATTTTCCATTTGAAGGTTTGAAAGCTGGTTTCTTTGAATGATCATCCTTATCATTTTTTCCCTTGTTTTCAAGATGAATGGTCTTTACACTCGTCGAGTTAGTGGTAGTAGGTTTAATCATTAACAATGAATTTCTAAGGTAACTATGTAATGACCCAATGTACTTAGTTATAACTTCAGGAGAATCGAATGAAATGCCCAAACTTAATGCTTGTTTTCTAAATTCCTCGGTAAATATTTCCATGTTTTTCCCTTTAGCTGGCCTTAGATGCTGCCACTCCATTAAGGCTTTTTGTTTATAACCCAAGGGATAGAATTGATCTTTAAGTGCAACAACAAAACTTGACCATGAGGAAAGAAGGTTACCCAAATTATTGTTGCCTTGAAGTTTTCTCTCCCACTAGATTAGAGTTGTGCCATTCAGTTGAAGAGAAGCACACTAGATATTTGCCTCATCCTCCACAATCTGCTGAATTTGGCAGTAGATTTGAAGCTGCCTAATCCAGTTGTTCAGTTTTTCTGCATTACTTTCACCATTATACATGGGTAGATAAAATTTGACATCTAACTTAAAGGAAGGTTTATTAGATGCATTTCTTGAATTCCTATGATGATTTTGAGAAGAGGAGGAAGAACTTTCACTTGCTGGAGGAGAAGGAGGTGGATCTCCTCCATTATCTCCATGCCCTGAACCTTTGTCCTTCTAAAGAATTCTCCCACACTTTCTCTAACTTCTCAAGCCTAGAGAACAATTTCTCAACCCAATCTACCATGGTGTAGAAGGTCTTGTAGAAGTTTATCTCCTCTTCATTTTGAACATCGCCATCCATCTTCCTTCTCTTATGTGCACATCCCGCTTTGGGATCAAAAGACTATATCGCCTCTTCGCCTCTTCGTAGCATGTTTCTAGTTAGCATACAAGGATCTAATTCACATCTAAAAATACTTGCTTTGATACCACTTGACCCAGAAATATTTTTCTTGAGATGTGTTAAATAATTACAAGTGAAAATTGTAGTTTTAAACAAGAAACTTTAAAGGCATAAACATAAGAAGAGAGAAGCAATTAACATCATGCAAGAAGACACAGAATTGATATAGGAGTTTCGTCGAGGAGGGACTACATCTATGGGCACTGCTCAAATAGTGGGGAGGCCCTCTTTCATTAAGTGGCAAAAAATGAAAGTACAAATATAAAATGAAAAATTACACCCTTATACCTCCATAGCTGAAAGTGCTCGAAAATTGCAGACCTATGATGAAGAAATTGACAACACCTTTGGACTAGTGGCATCGAGTAGTGCATAATACATATAAATTTTTCCTAAATCTGGCAAAGTGAAAATCTGACCCCTCTGGAAAATGGCTCAGATCATGGTCGCACCCCCCTCCTAAAGAATTCTCATGGTTCCACCATCTTGATTTCTGTGCCCACTCTTGTCTACCTGGGCACACTTATGAACTAAGGGTTTATATAATAGAGAGGCTGGTAGAGTTCCCAAAGGGAGTCATTGGCAGATTTGTTTGGATCCTCATTTCGAGGGAGGGGATCGAGTGTTCAAACCTCACCCCCTCCTTTTTAAAGTCAAAATTTGTTTTATTAGTCTGCATGTCCACCGTTTTATATTTTAATATAAGTGTGGGGGGTTGGGTCCACATTGGGTGGCCCTACTCACCACTTCCACCACTGTAGTTGGGCAGTGGGGTTGACAACCCATGCCCACCCATATTACATATAATCATCGTGATATAAGGTGGAGGGTTGGGGCCGCAGGGTCACAGCCATTGGCCCCACCCAATTTAAATTGAACGTTGTGGAGAGTTGTGGGGTCCGGTGTGGTCATGGCTGTCGGCCCTATTTTTAATACTATTTTTTATGACATGCTGTTCGGGTAGGACGGGGGTCACGACCCGCCTTACCCTTCGCTTAATATTTTTTTAGTTTTATAAAACATTTTTTTTTCAGATCTTTTGTCTTTTTTACCAAATTTAACCATCCCACAATTTTTCTCGGAATCTGGTCAGGGTTAGCCGGAATCTGGCTAGGTTTCAACAAATTTGTTGCCTCCTTAAGCCTACCACGTCACCAAGTCAACCCTAAGACTTTGACTACTCCTAACTCCTTCATACAGACTCGGATTTGAGTGTCGTTTATGCTGTTGGAATCACAAAGACGAGATATTCAACTTGACATTAATTTCACCGCATTCCAGACACTTTTATTTTTGAGCCTTTGTACTTAAGCCACTTCTACTTGGACCTGTTTGATCCACCTAGATCATGAATGGACAATGTGTCTATGACTTAATAGATGATAATACATCTAATTATATAAAGGAATGATGCTTCTTAGCGATTTTCGAATAAGTATGCGACCCCTATGCTCATATATGTTGTTTAAACATGTAGGTTACATAATTGTGACATGTTTAATGAAATACCTATCATGGCTAGTAGGGGTATAGTCTAGATGTTGTCAATTTTTTTACAAATGTATCATTTTTCCACTATTATAATTCATTTCTTAACGTGCCATTGAGTTCTTTGTAGTGATCTAGGCTCTGGACCTGAAAAAAGTGGCTCAAATCCCAGGGATGTTGACACATGATTCAAGAAAAAAAGTCCTTGGACACATGCATACCTATGCTATGGGAGCATCCAGGGATTTAATGGTATAAAAACCTAGTGGGACATAGGGGTTGGATACTTGAGTGGTTTGTATTGCTCATGTGAGTTTTGTTGCTGGCATGGAAGGTCTGTGTGATGTGTTTCTGTCGAGTCCACTTCCCTAAGGTCACCTATCAGGTTGAATTAGATCACAGTAACCTCTCATCGCATTTTTACCTTGGTTTCCAAATTACTTGGGTAGATGTGGGATTTTTACATTCTTCCATATTTTTGAAATAAACAAGAATATCATCTATGAAAATAAGCGCAAACTTATCCAAGTAAAAATGGAATATATTTTTCATGAGAGACATGAACATTGTTGGAGCGTTTGTTAAACCAAAGAGAACAAACACAAATTCGTAATTCCCATAGCGCGTTCTGAAGGAAATTTTATATATGTCCTCTTCCTTTATTCTTATCTGATGATAACCTTACCGCAACTCAATATTATAAAATATTGTTTCCCCCTTGACTTGGTCGAATAGTTCATCAATTCAGGGTAAGGGGCATCTATTTTTTACTATTAACATATTTAACTACTTGTAATCGATACAAAATCTTAAAGTTCCATCTTTTTTTCTAACAAATAACATTGGAGCCCCCTAAGGTAACGCAATTGGACGAGTATATTTCTTGTCCACAAATTCTTGGAGTTGCATTTGTAACTCCATTAATTTTGGAACACTCATATGGTAGGGGGCCCTAGATACGGGAGCATCTCTAGGTATAAGCTCAATCGTAAATTCCACACCTCTCTTAGGAGGTAGCCCAAGAATACCTTCAGGAAAATCATTAGTGAATTCCTATACAATGGGAAAATATCCCAAGGTGAATGTCTTATCTTTTGAATTAGTATAGCCGACTTGTACTGCATATACCTCAAAATATTTCCTCATACATTTATCCATCTGTGATGCAATAATGGGCCTCAATTTTTGGGGTATTTTCACACATTGGATCTCTTGTCTTATGCCCTCCTCATTCAAATAGATAATTCTTTTCTCCTTAAAATAAATAAGTCACTAATGGTTTTCTAACCAATCCATTCCAATCAAAACATCATCTGCTCCTAAAGGTAGGATATTCAAATTTGTAGTGATCCACTGACCTACCAACGTCACTCAAAATTTATCAATTTTAACCATCACTCTTCTTTTATCCCCCATGTCTAGTTGCAACAACCATGGGTTTTTAAATTTTATTTATTGTAAATGAAATTTATCCACTATCTTGTGGCTCACATAACTTAGAATTTCACATGCATAAATTAAAATAGACAAAGAGTGGTTAAAAATTTCACATTCAAACTCCACCATTGTTGGTTGATACTCTGCTTGATGGTCCTCCAACGTGGCATTAATTCTAGGAATAATTCTCACCACATCACCAATTGTAGAAGCTTCTTGAAACCGAGCTACCAGTTTTCCTCCCTTCTGATAAGGACAATCCTTAACATAATTCGGCCCTCCATATCCCCAACATTAAAATGGGGTTCTAATTGTTGTCTCTGCTTCAGTATTATTAAGATGCTTAGTGGCCTTTACTTCACCTTGCAATCTGGACATCTGTTAGAATTTTCTTGGGTGCCTATTTTGGGATTTTTTATAAGAACTTTTAAAATTTAGGGATCTGAACCCTTTTTCAGGCTACGTTTTTCTATGTCCTTTTTTAGCCATCCATTTATTACCACCATCTCCTTTTTTCTTCTTTTTCTGATAACACAATATGCCCTTTCTAATGACTTCATTCATAGTTTTTGGGTTGTGTAATTATAATTTCTCTTTCATAAAATTTTGTAGACTACTGATAAACCTTTGAACCTTTTCCTTTTATTCATGTGTATACGAAACATATCTTAGTAGTGAGGTAAATTTTGTTATAAACTCATCCATTGTATGATGTCCCAGTCGAATATCGTGAAATCCCTTTGTTTTTCAATCATAAAAACGTTCCATTATTTATCTTTAAAGTGTTCATGAAAATACTCCCATTTTATTTCGTGTTCATCAATCTTACGCACTATCTTTACCTCTTCCCACCATAAGGTGGCTTTGCCCTACATTTGTTATATTTCCAAACATTCATTCATATTATATTTATATTCATAAATCTAAAAATACTTGTTCATGTTTATGAGTCACGCTTCCGTAGCCTCCTCCTCACCATCAAGAATTACAGGTTTTATTTTTTTAAATTCACCTTGCAATTCTATCCTATGCCTTTTTGAAATTTTATTTCTAGAAACATTATCATATTTCTCCTCATTACCCTCTTTATCTCACTCAGATTCAGGGCTATCCTCCCTATGTCTTTGTATTCCAGCCCTATTTTACTCATGCTTCCGCAACCTCCTCTTCCTCGCCCTCAAACATTGGAGGTTTTACTTTTTTAAATTCACCTTGAAATTCTATCCTATGCCATTATGAAATTTTATTTCCAGAAACATTATCATATTTCTCCTCATTACCCTCTTCATCTCCCTCAGATTCAGGGTTATCCTCCCCATGTCTATTTTTTCCAGCCCTATTTCAGGATCAATGTTTGGAGAAGGTTGTCTTTGGTTTTTCATGTCAGAAAGACTCTTCATGATCCTTTATTATTCTTTCATCAATATTTCATTATTTCACCTTAATCTTTTCATTTACCCCTTTAATTGTTGTATTATATCATACATGGATGCTTTAATATTTCGTGACTCTTCCCCTAGCTAAACCCACATTTATGGGTTCCCTTATGTTTGCAGATTAGGACCAACTCCAACTATTTTTGGTGGTGTATACCCAACTATTCTGATGTTATATCTCTTATATTCACTATTAACACAAATAAGTATTGTTATCTTAAATAAATAATATTATCATGTATTCTCCCAAAGGCTATGGTGCTAAAACTTGGCTCTAATGCCACTTGTCACATCCCCAAGCTAGTAAATTTTAATCTAGAAAAATTAACACAAAACAAAAATTCATTTACATGTGTTTCTTATATATTAAAATATAAATCTTGTATACTAATGTCTACATTGTCCACGACATGGAATTATTAACATGCAAAAGGTGTTTGACATAGTCTATATA
Source organism: Pinus albicaulis (assembly GCA_034641835.2). Classification (NCBI taxonomy): domain Eukaryota; kingdom Viridiplantae; phylum Streptophyta; class Pinopsida; order Pinales; family Pinaceae; genus Pinus; species Pinus albicaulis. The sequence continues at coordinate 533,814,250 of CM076584.1, forward strand.
TACATATATTGGTTTGAATTCATGATCATTGTACACTTGAATTTTGGTATTATTAGTCCCTGCCGCCTCTTGTTTTAAATGGATTTGTTCTCTACATACACCCAACTTTCAGTGCATAAGTAATGGATTCGATAATCTTGAAAACTTGTTGACGAGGGATCGAGCCTATCCACCTGGCAGGTGACTCCCATGCCTGTATCTACGGCTTACAGGCACTCGACGCATCAGACGATGGATGTGAATTTGCTATGGATTACAGGCACTGGACACATCAGATGATGGATGTGAATTTGAAGGTTGGTGAGTGACCAACTCACACCCCTTCCGCCCCCCCTCCCTGCTCCTCGCCTCCCCGCTATCCTTTTCTGTCGTCATTTGTGCTTTCTCTTCCTCCGTGCTCGAGCTCCTGTATGATTCTACGTTTTACAATTCTAGGATTTATTTAGAGCTTAACATGGCATTTCCATTGGATATCATAGTCTCGATTGGTGCAGTAAGGACCACCATTACCCACACTAGGTTTTCATCCTTTTTTGAGGTACTGTGAATTTAATCTGGTTCGAGTTCATGGTTGACCCTCTCTGGTTTTCTTAATTCCCCGCTTTTTTAACAAGGCTTGAATTCTCTCCTAATATTATTATTCTAGTACAAGGGCGCATAGTTTCAGTATGAAACTGGAGTCATAAGTTTGGCTTGGGTCTCAGAGGTCTGCCTCTGAAATTTTGTTGTCTTTCCAAATGATTTTGGATGGTATAAATTTTATTATCATTTCTAAACTTATTATGGGTCACGATATTAATTCAACCAAAATTTCCACGGTCGTTTTTTCTATATACGTATTGGAGTCTTGTCTTAAAAAGAAAATATTTTTATTGTTATAATTATTTGTACTATTTTAACTATTACAGTTATTTATATCTCGAGATTGTTTTAACTCCAACAGCACGATGTGCTCCAGCTGACTCGTGTACGAACTATGGTAATATTATAATTATTTGGATAATTAACTTAGATTGTGATCCTGTTTTACTTGTTCATACACGGTTGTTATCTTACAATGATTTTGATTTAAGATACCCGTTAAGGGTTTCGTTTTTCTTTAATAGTTATGAATATGGGAAATGGCCTCTATTCCTTTTTATGTTCCACGTATCTTACAACTTATTTGTACTTTATTAATGTGCATGTTACAATGTTTAAATTCATTTATTAGTTCATCTCTTTACATTTCTTATTTATTGTCTACTAGGACGCCCAGGGGCCGACAAATCTTATTTAGTTGGTCATTTTTTTTTGCTGGGCTCCAGCTTATTTCTCCTTTTCTCCACCCGAGTATTTTAAGGGATTGTGTCTGGGTTTTTCATTCCTTTGGCCCCAGTCGGAGCTAACCCTTATCTATCAGTTGCTACTCTGCATTCCCTACATATTTTACTTATTTTCAACAACTCAGGTCAACTGGCTGACCACCATGATGAGATAAGTAAATGCTCGGTACTAATTTTCCTCCTACTGTCCTGTCATCTGAATCTTATAAGATTATTTCAGTCATGTTTCTGGTTACATTAAAGGTACCCATAATTTGTGAATTTCACAACTGTAATTTTTTCCAGTTTCTATCCACTTCCTAGTACAATTTTCAAAACTACAGAGGGCGCGAAACTTCATTTTTTGATATTGCACTCTTTTTAAAACAAACAGTGACATAACTTAAATTTTAGAATAAAATTACAGAATCATTTTTTAATGATTCTTTCACAAACAAAATGGTATTTGATATGAACTTCTCTAGTTACTAGACAATATGTGTAAAGAAAGGGGTTAATACTTATCTATCTCTTTCCCTTAATAAATTTCAACCACTGGTATGAGTAGTGCTCCACCCACTAGTGAGGGCATTCCTGTCACTGTGCCTTCGCCCCCAAGGAAACCTTATAGATAGACTCCACCAGCCAACCAACTCAAGGGTCTGCTCTTTTTCCCTCTTTTCCTCTTTCCTCCTTCCTCATGTTCATAATATCTTCTTGACCTTCTCTTCTCTTGGAATTTAGTATTTCCAACGGAGGATTTTGGGTAGGTAACTACCTAACCACAACTGTCCAACTGCCTATGGTAACCTTACTCTAGCATTAACGTGAATCATGGTTTAAATAAAATGAAATTATGCAATTTTAATTAAAATTAAACATGCATTCATGTATTTCCATTTCAGTGTCTCAACCTTAATGAACCACACTTCAAAACACATTCCTTTAACTATAGTAAATAGTAATTTAATGTTTGTGTAATTATCAGGGGTTGTTACACCCCTGCTATTTTATATTGATGTGATGTTTTCAGTTGCAATATATACAGAGAATCATGAAGGAATATTGAGTAGATCCAAAAGAATTTTATATCTTACAACATTAATATTAAAGGATGTCCTCTCTACCCTATTCTACTTATTGACACTATTATTTCCCCTATTGAAAGCATGACTATGAATAGGTATATCATTTATAAGAAGAAGTTATACAATATGGAAGCCAATAGGTTTCCTAAAATTGTTTCTAACTCTAGCCAAAACCCCCCACCTTCTGCGCAATCATGGATGATGGCATAAGGATTCCCACGACCATTTGGGGGATAAAGGAGGAGATCATCTTGCATAATAGGGATAATATTAAAAATATTATGACTTCCAAATTTAAGGAGAAGTTATGAAGGGATAAAGAGTTAGAGGGACAAAGGAAACTAGGATATATTATAAAGGGGTGATTAACCTCAATCTTGAAAATCAGAATTATTTATCTCTCTTGACTAGTGTGAAGAAGAAAATGAACATTGGTAAGATATGGACTAATTCTAATTCTCATGAAATTACTCCACAAACTAGAATTATTTATTTCTCTTGACTAGCGTCAAGAAGAAAATGAACATTGCTAAGATAAGAACTAGAACTAATTCTAATTCTAATTCTCATCAAATTACACCACTCTCCAAGTATCTAACTTAATTTTGGCCAATATTTTCTATTTTCTTTTACAATTGTGTATTCTTCTATCCTTTGCCCATTTGAACCATTCCAAATATTATTATAATATATATCTTCATGGATGTTCTATTTAGCATCATGATTATATTTTCTTTAAGTTTTTATGATTATATTTTTTGTTATATTGTTATAATTTAAGACTATGCAAGATTTAAAATTTCAACATAAAGATATAGCTTGTAACATCATATAGACAATTTTTCAAAATAGACTACTAGAGATCTTATAAGATGAGTTTATTAGCATTAATCACCCATTTAACTGATATAGATGCCCTATAAAAAAAAATTAAAACTATAAATCAAATTGTATAAATTTAATAATAATAATAGTAAATTACTAATTAGTTGAAAAATAATATGAATAAGATTCAAAATCACACATTTAGACTACCACTATAATAACAAAATTATATTGAAAATACTACATTGATTATATAAATAACAACTTATGATTTAACAAAAATCCAAAAATTAACTCTACCAAAATAGATTAAAATTCTAATTTTAAAATACATAAAAATATTCACAAAAAATCAATTCAGATAAAAAAATTGTATTTCCCATTTGATCAAATCAAATTACAAGAAGATAGAAAGAAGTGATTTAAACTATCCCAAGAAGAAGGAAGAGGGTGTTTAAAACTTTCCCATCTTAGGGTCTGCGTTATAAAAGTTATATTCAAGGATTTAAAAGAAAACTGAGTAGTAGACGTAGCTTCGAGGCTGCCTAATATTTGGTTTCAAGGTTATTTGTATTGGATGGAAATTTCACATAACATATTTTGTTGTTTTCTTGAATTAAGATGTGAGTTTTAGAGTATGCCGTGAAATTTACTGTAGTCATATTTGTAAATTGGTCAGATTTCTTAGGTATGATTTATCTTGGAAGAAGATTTTAGGATTTTTAATTTTTGAAAAATAAAAGATTTTGAATTATTTAAATTGAATATTTGAATAATACAAAAAATATAAATATGATTTTCAAAATATTTATTATTTAAAAATAAAAAAATATAAATAATTTAAATTTAATAATATATAAAAATATATTTTTTATATACAATATTTAATAAATGAAATACCAAATTTAAATTAAGTTTATTTTTAGAGTCCACTTATATACTTAGTACTGTCTTTTTTAATAATAAGATTATTGAAATAAAAAATAAAAAAACAAAAAACTCATAGACTAAATAACCAAATACTTCATTTCATTTATATACTAACATTACAGATTCTCGCATTACTAACATTATATACTAACTTTTTAACTAATTATAACATCTTGTTATTTTTACAAACCAATAAATTTTATTCTGATTATCATATTTATGGATTTTATTCAAGTGCTTCAAATAGATTTATTGTTTTTATTCAAGTGCTTCAAATATATGTGATAAATGTTGCATGAATTCAAATCTCCAACTAACTTAACCAATCATAACCATCTTGTCATGTTTGCAAGTCAATAAATTTTATTCTGCCCGTTACCATGTTTGCGAATCAGTAGATTTTATTCTGGTTTTTCAGGGTCATTGTGGGAATATGTTTTCAAATTTATGTTTGCCTTTTAATTTACTTTGATTTTTATGGCCTCTTCCTGGAACGAGGCGTTTCTATTTCTCAAGTGAGAGAACGCGGCAGAGAAGCTTGAGGCTTGGAATTCTAGGTTGGTAGTTCTGAAGTGTGACATCTGGTATGGCACGTATGCATGGAACGTGGCACCTGTGACTGCGATCGTTATCAGAGGAGCTCGACATGCATCGTGGTGATGGCATTTGGACTACAGGTTGTTCCCAAATAAATGGGTTACCTTAAAAGGATTTTTCTTTTTCAAAAAGGAAGTGTTATTCTTAGAAGGAAATGTATGTATGGATGTGAAAGATAAGTGTGTATTTTAAGTGAAAAAAATTGGATTTCACTAGTTGTTTTGGTTTGTTGTGGATGGTTGAATTGGGTTTGGGCTACTTGTACTTGTTTTTGGAGGAGGGTTGTTTTAGTTTATTCAAAACATTATTAATGTAGAGTGGCTCATAAATGTAGATAGTTGTGTAAATTGTTAGAATTAATGGAGATGTAGTTATTTGGATAGGACTGAAACTCTAAGATTAAGTTTAGATTCTATTATTTAGAGAGGTTAAAACATTTAGTTAGTGTGAAAGCCCGTGCATTGTGTGGAGTGCTTGGAAAGCTCTTTAGTTAATAGTTTATAGTTAATAGTTTATCATTTTTTAAAATGGTATCAGAGCTTCATGCGAAAGCTCAATAAGTCTGTTGCGTGAAGTTCAGTGATTTAGTGCTGCCTAGTGGCAGATCCATGGGGGTGAGAGCCATGTCCCGAGTTTGCATGCTGAGCCCGTGGTGAGAGTTTTCGTGGCCTCGTCGCCAACAAAGGGGTTGTTGTTTGCCAGCTTCGAGAGTAGACGATAGAATGCCATATTTTAACAATGTTAATTGACATGGAATCGTTGTTGCTGGTGGCAGAACTTGGTCTCCAATTGGGCGAAGCTGCGAATTTAGAGGCGGCCACTAAATTGGAATTGATAGGTGGCCATGGTCAGTTGCTAGCGAGCTCAGTTAGCGGAGAGGCATCTGGTTATATGGGTCAATATAAAGGTCTTGGACATTTGTTAATGTGGTTGTTGGACACCTAATCCTCAACAGGTAGGTGTGGAAGGTGAATGGACAAATGGAGTCCAAGAGACCACTTGGAATGGCAAACCAAGGGTCACCTAATGTACTATAAAAGCACATCTATGGTTAATAGTAAAATAACTCACACCTATTTTTCCCATGTGTGTTTACTTGCTCATTCACCATGCTTGTGTTTAACATGGTATCAGAACCATGATGTGTGGCCTTTGAAAACCAATGTGCAAGATATTGCTATGCTCTCTGATTCTGGCTAACATTCTGCCATTTCTGTAGATGTCATTTCTGTAGTCTGCCTTGTAACTCCCCCATATAACGTATGACTTGTCAGATCTACCATTTCTGTGAGAGTTTTCACTATCCTTACTACCTAACGCACCTGACAACCTGAAATGTTGAAGGTTAACCATTGCATCCATAAAAAAAAAATTGCGTTACCCCTCCTTGGCATACAAAAATAGCATTCCTTTGAAATTGTAGCCGAAGGTCCCTCTGTCACAGCCAAATTTAGTGACATGGTCAATAATCCACTGCAAAAGGTTCTCCATCCTAAGGCTCGATTGTGCCGCTCCAAAAGAGAGAAATTTTTGCTTCCTTCACGAATAAGGTGAATTCCTATCTCTTGCTACATGTATTGAATTTTTTTTTAGCAGAGAGTTGGAATTAACATATTTCAGGTCAGGCGTATTATTTCATTCTGGGAATATTTGTAATTGGATGGCATGCAATATTGAAACTAGAGACCGAGCCTACTTCCAGCAAGAAGCCCAATCCCTCTCTGCCTCTCCCCTACTGACTTGACTAGATATTGTAGAACATATACAATTCAAGAATCTAGACTCTCCACACTAGATTCTTAAAGGCATCTCAAGCGATCACAAGCTATGCATGATCTAAAATTCCTATGACCATCGACATTGGAGAAACTCCAAATCATCTCCACCATGGTCTCCTCCACACTACTCAGGCCTCCCTCCACATGGGCTTCCGTCGCTCCCTCTCTGCACATTACTTGCAACCTCAACACCCCTTTCTAATTTCGCGTACACTTCAACTCCTTTCCACTGTGCGTAGCTCCTCGGCCTCACCTACATAGTCGGCCTCCACCACTTAGCCTTCCACTCCTCCGCTCACCCCTACCTGCCAGACCTTCCCCTCGACACTGGCCTTAGCCTCCCGTGGCTCCCTCAACACCTGTGTCCTCTCCACTGTCATCTCCCATCACCTCTCCGCTCAGCTCCACCGTCCTTCCTCACCTCACTCTGACACAGCTCCCATCTTGAGCTCCTCTCATCGCTTCATCATTGCTCCTCCACGCTACCACTCCCATCCCTTCCACTACCCGCAACCTCCTCGACCGCTTCATCTCCCCACCTCCACACATGACTCCACAACTCCCTTGGGCCCCTTCGCTCTACCACTAGACTCCCCTCCTCCCGCAGCATCCCGCTTCCCACTCCCGAAATAGGAATGGCAAAGCCATCGCGTCGATAAACTGGGACGAGGTTGTAAACAGCCCTAGCTACATTTGGAGCCTTGGGATCTAGAGGATTCGGGCTTCGCGCTTCCGCTAAAAGCAAGCAATCCTGACACAATACACCATGAAACCACACATTCATCAACAGTTCACGAGAGCACCATAGAGAGAGTGAGTCTCTGTCCATTTGATCAAAGTTGAAAGCATCAAAGGAAAGGGCTGAGTTGGTTTCAAAAATAATGGCCGAATCAACTCATCTGAAGGAGCAACGAGCCAAATTTGAAGGCAAAATCATTTTTTTGCAGGGTTCGACTTATGCATCCAGAGGCATGGAGGTACCATTCCAGTCTTTTAAAAAAAATGGTTAACGGACAGTGGCCTCTCAACTTGAATTTCCATCTCTGAAAATAGAATTTGTGCCTGCTCCAATCGTGTATTTTCCTCGTGCTTCTCTTTGTAAAATCGTGCTCTATGTCACGAACTATATTGCTTCATGGCTTGGTTTATTTTCTGCCTGTGATTGTCATTTTCTGTGGAACTGCTGTTTGCTGCGGAAAATCAAGAGTGTGTTTCCTTGTTTTTCATATTTCAGTCCCCTGCATTTTTGTATGGACGACTTGGTCTAAGAATGATATGTCAATGACTATACCCGAAAAAAATATCAGGAGGCTGATTTAGAAAGCTATTTATCATTGTTTATGGGGGCGAATTTATAATTATTAAGGCGTGAATCTTTTATTCTAAGAAGGTCGAGTTCTGGGCATTATTAAAGCTGGATTTAATGTGCCAAATTTAATCTTATTGAGGTCGAGAAGCCATCTAACCAGGGAGGCTGAGTACACTAGTTTAATTGATGATTTATTTACTGAGTGTTTAATATCCATCTGCCAAAGATTAATTCCAGAGGGTTGAGTTACTTCTTCGACTATTATAATTCTTAGGAAATTGATTTACTGTTTGGAGGCTGAGTTTCTTCAATTAAGGAGGCCGAGATCTAAATTCTTGGAAGGCCAAGTTTATTAGCATTTGAAGACCATCTTATCCAACTCTAAAAGTCGAGTTACCTTTCAGGGGAGGTTGAGCTTATTGATCCATATCATCACCAGAAGAAGGCCGAGTTGCTAATCCTTTAGAGTCCGGATTGTTTGTGTATCAAGGAGAAAATTTGTCCTGTTTCTATTTGTCAAGATTATTCCTTGAAGGGGCAAAGAGTGAAAATTTCCAATAGTGTATTTGTGCCATTGTGCAAAATTATCTTTGTGCATTGTTGTCAGTGAGTTGAATTTTTTTCTAACTAAGTTTCTTTTGTAGAGAAGTGTATGGTATAAGGTGCATTAAATCATTTCTGAAGACTGTGTATATTGGCACCTTCCTTGATTAATTTGTTGAAGTTTTTTCGGGGTGGATGGTATAGGTTGAATAGTTTTTTTCTTTTTTCTTTTTTAAAAGGAGAGAAGAAGAAGAATAGATGGATGGGATAGATGATAAAATAGAATTGTTGAATACTTTAATACATTCCACTATTGATGGGATAGAAAACATCAACAAGGACACTCTTTTTGACATCTAGAGCTATCTACATAATGCACAAGAAAATATTGATTTTTTGCAACTTGAATCTCAGCTTCAACAAGTAGAATTACAGCAGTGGAGTCATCATTCTAAACTTGTTTCTGCTCAGAAAATTGAAACAGACTCCCATAAACAACAAGTCAGTAATGTTGTAGTCGATTCACATTTAATGCCTAGTTCAAAAGCAAATTTGTATGCAGATGCAGAAGCTCAAGTTCTACCTCCCTAGCCCATCATGAGACCTTGGGAAGAGCTTGTCCATAACAAGCACATAATAGGTCTTGGATATGACAAGGAGTTTTCCTTTCATATTTGGGACTACTCCAAGCCCATTCAATTTCAGAGTGCCAGATTTCTTTATGATAGTTCACCTTGAGTTGTTGCAGATCCTGCTCCTCTTCCACAACAACAATAACAAATTGTAAAATTTCAACACTATGATCGAGTTGGCCATATGAAATATCATTTTTTTGATCTTCACCCATGCAAGCACTGTGGTTGGCACACCCATTCTTCACACAGATGCTTCATAAACAAGCCTCCTGCAAGAACAAAGATTCATCTTGGATGGATCGCTTCTTGGCAATTGGCATCAACAACCAAGAATATGTTTAAGTCGAATGTCAGAACTTGTTCTAGAATATTGAACAACCTTGCAGTTGAGTTTTCGCCATCATCTCGCCTTGTACTTGACAGGGGGAAAATGGTGGTCATCTACAAGCTTCGAAGTCACATAAAGCGAGCCTGAGCCACAACCTGTCATTCCAGATTCAAATTTGTAGCCAAAGACACAACAGTTCAAGCGAGCATGAGCTACAACTTGTCATTCCAGATTTAGAGTTGTAGCCAGAGACATGGATGCCCATAAGCATGCCTTTGGTTGGTGGAAAGTCTTAAACCATCTATGCAAAGTTGATAGTCTTCCTCTTCAAAGAATTCATAGCACTTCCTCTAGCAAAATACTTTAGCTTCTTGCCAGTTTTGGTAGAAATATGGGAAATGCATCATGCATTCCAGAGTTGGTGGTCTTTCTTAAACCATCACACACTGTAGACCTCCCTTCTTCTAGGTTGAAGGTCTCCCTCTTCAAAATATGAGGGACACTTGCTATAGCAGAAGCTCTTAGCTTCTTGCCAGATTTGGAAGAGTTCTGGGAACTGAAATAAGCATTCCAGTTTTGGTGGTCATCCTTAAACCACCTCTTTATGCCAACATTTCAGAGAGCTTATTCAGCCTAAGTATTGTCATGCATACTTTGCAGATTTGTATTACAACTCTCTTCTTGGACTCACACATACCCCTTCAGATTAAGGGGGGGAATGTTGGACACCTAATCCTCAACGGGTAGGTGTGGAAGGCAAATGGAAAAATGGAGTCCAAGAGACCACTTGGAATGGGAAACCAAGGGTCACCTATTGTACTATAAACTCACATCTATGGTTAATAGTAAAATAACTCACGCCTATTTTTCCCTTGTGTGTTTACTTGCTCATTCACCATGCGTGTGTTTAATAGTGGTATCGAATTACATGCATTAGAATTGGATATCGATGTCATTTCTATCTTGTTGAGAGGTCGTTTTGGAATAAAAGTGTTTCTCGTCATAATAACCAAGGGCACTGAAACCTACGTGACATATAAGCCACCGTCTGCACCACAAGGTTCTACAGTTGAGCTGCTAAAGGGAGAAATTTCACATGTGGTGGTAATGAGGTTGTTGGAGCTCATGAGAGGACCGAGTGGAGTCAGAAAGAAATCTCGAAGTGAGATAAGCTAGCCTTTTCCAATATGGCTGCACTTTTAGACATATTTGAATTTGATGATATTTTTCTCATGAGACTTGGTGGTTTTATTAATGACCACGATTATTATCGAGAGATATTCACCCACTAGTAATTATTGGGGAAGGAAGTAAAGAGGAACATATTGTTGAAGATCAATTGGATGAGCCACATGAAGCTAATTGCAAAGAGTTGGGAGAAGAAGACAAAGATGGAAAGAATTCAAATTATGATGATCTCATGAATATTTCTGTGTGTGCAGATGTTAGCAACAACAACAAGGAAGAAGAAAAAAAATTGAAGAGGAATTAAAGTTTCTTGAAGCATGGCTTGAAACACCATGTCTTTATGAAGTCAACACAGAAGTTGCATCAATGAATTTTGAAGACAACATCGCTGATGTTCAGATGTTTAACACCGGAAATAGTGAGATGAAAAATTCTCCTACCAATATTGTACCCTTAAGAGTTCAAGTGTTCAGTATTTGGGGAAGAAAACGTAAAAATGAGGAGAATATATATCACTACCTCATGGCCAGAAAAGTAAAGATGAAGCCTAGCCTATGAATGAACAAGAATGGACTCTCAAGCAAGAAGACTAAAATGAAAACCTTTGTTTCCAATTTTTTATATTTTTATGTAAGCCTAGGTGACACTGAAACCAACATGGATATGTTATTCTTTCAACACCCTTTCTCCATTAAGGATAGTGCTAGAGTTAATTGAGACTTAGTTACTTGAATAGGATTGAGACTCTAAGATTAGGTCTCAAATCCTACTATCTAGGGAGTGGTTGAAACCACCATGTTACTGTGAAAGCCTATATGTATGAGGCTCATCAGACTGAATAGTTAGTGCATTGTGTGGAGTTCTTGTGGACTCTCCACATATCTCACCTTTAGAACCATTTAGTTAATTTTTTAACATAAATATCAATATATGATTGCGCAACTAAATACATACTTGTGTATGTTGTTCATCTCAAATGTATTTCTTTAGCCTATCATGTCATGTAATGTAATATATATATATATATATATATATATATATATATATATAATTAGGAGGTCATCGAAATACATATTCATTCCAAATGTATTTTTTTTCAGGATACATTAGAAATAAAAAATAACTAAAATAATTAAATTTTATGTTAAAGTAATATTAGTAGAGATGATTTAAACTATTATGATGTTTTATTAGTGTATATTTAAAAAAATAAAATTTCCCATATTTATTAAATTAAAAGAAATACATTTAAAAAAAATGATAGTAAAAATATTTTATATATTTTAACTTAATTACTTTTATAATTTAACTGTATACCATTTACAAGTTGGTTTACTTAAAAAAAATTAAGAGTAATATAAAATACAATATATTAAAGATAAATGTTAAAATTAATTGTAATTTTGTTTAACTTTTTAAATAAAGAAAATTATGATATACATTACATTATAAAATATAAATAATGAAATATATAATATATTTTATTAAAATATATAATATATAAATAGTAGTGGTAAATTGAAATCTATTTTACTATAAAAATTAAAATAATGATTTCATATTCATATTTAAATTTAATTAATAAGTACATCAAAATTTAATAATTACAATAAATTTAGAATATAATCAGATTCTTAATTATGAATATCTATGAGCAGTTTAGCATAAATACTATAAATTTGTCCCTGTTACACTATTATAGACTAATACCATGATTTATCAATACTCAAAACCTAAAATCTTTAACTCTTTTCACAATTAGTATATTTTATAAATAATTTATTTGAATTTAATTTTATAACATTTTTAAAATAAATGTAAAAGCTAAAAATTTATAAATAAATCTACAAGAAAAAATGTTAAAATTACTTTTGAGAACTATTTAAAGTCTCTAAATTTGTCATTTCTTGCTACATTTACTCCCACTAACTCATAATATTAAGAATAACAAACAACTATATCTTTTCCAACAGAAGCAAAACTAATAATCCACAATTTTGTGCTAATTCAATGATTCAATGTTTATTGGATTGGATTCATATGTCAATCGAAAAACAAGTTTTTATGTTTTCTTTAGTTGAAAGTAATTAATATTATATAATATTAATGGAGAAATGGTTACATGGTTGTAACGTAACTCCTTAAGTTAGGATTAGTTCCTAGGTTGTAGGAGTTTTTTCCCAACTCCCTATTATTTTGAGATGTATTTATATATGTATCATTGATTAATTGAATGTACAGTGTAAGCTCCAGTTACTGCTGTCTCCTGATGCATTACTCACTTGTGAGCTACTTTTCATTCAATTCATACTTTTCCTTTCCAGTTTTTATCATGGTATGAGAGCCCATATTAGGTGAGCCTGATTTACTTACAGAGCCTTAGTGACTATAGAGCCTTCATGGCTATAGAGGCTTCGTGGCTACAGAGGCTTCGTGGCTATAGAGCCTTCATGACTAAAATGCACATGTGAGCCTTAGTGCTCACAACGGAGTAGGTGGTCTACAAAATCACCTTACTCAGAGGAGGAATTGGGTTTCTCAAAGTTCTAAGCTTTCTGACAACAAAGCGGATTAGCACATTTTTCAGAGTAACAATAGCGTTGATCAGTGCTATTTTTGGAGCTAAATATATGCTGATTAGTATGGATCAACATGTTTTTTGGGGTCATTCCAGTGCTAGTAGAGGAAGCCTTAACGAATTTTTTCTTAGTGCAAATTTTAAGCAAATAGGATTTCTGACCTACTTTATGGTTCAGCTCGTGTAATTTTTCCTGATTGGTGGCAGATATGAGTAGCAGACACAAAATTTTTTTTAGATCAATGGGATATCAGAGTTGGGGACATAGAGATCGTGCCAGATCAGTGGCAGATCTGTGATCAGGTTCTTGTATGCGTAGAATTTTTTTTTTAGCTTGTAATTCTTCACTTGGTTAGAATCGACTGAAGATTGGAGGATTTGGGATCCAAACAGTCCAAAATGAAAAATTTTACAAAAAATTATCTCAAAGGGACTAGAAAACTCGATGGGACCAATATTACCAATTGGAAATTCAAGCTACAAACGTGGCTTGCGGGAGCGAGCGCATGGTTGATCGTGAGAAGTGATGAGGAAAAGTTGAATAGTGCAACAAGTGTGGTTGCAGTCATACAAGATTGGGATAAAATGGAGAACAAGGAAAAATTTTTATTGAAGATGTATGTTAAAGACAATATTATCCCACATATCAGAGATGGTAAATTGTCCATTGAGATCTGGATGACACTCAAGAATCTATACTAGAGACATAACACCATTCACATCTTGTCACTCAGAGGCAATTTGTTTTCCATGAGGATGGAGGAGAATGAATCTGCTGCAGGATTCATTGCAAGGGTTAAGGACCTGAAGGATAGATTGGGTGACATCGGGGAGAAGGTGTTTGATTTTGATGTTGTCATAATTACTTTGAATAGGATGATGGATGAATACCAAATATTAATTGTAAGCTTTTCTGCACGGGATAAAGTCCGTGCATTCAAAAATCTAATGGGAATATTGTTACATGAAGAAGAGTGGCGGCAGAATTGGAGACCACAGAGTCCCAATATTTCTCTGATGGCGAAGAAGAAGGCATACAAAGGGAGACAACCACAGGGACAAAAAGGCAGTGGTGGTTTTTAGAAGAAACCATTGAAAGGACACTTTTTTGATGAAGGTCACAGTCATGATTATCGACTTTTTGTAGTTGATTGTGATCTTTCAGCTTCTGAGGAGGATGAGGCTAAAATATGGTACGTTTATTCAGGCGTGTCTTCCCATATGACAGGTAATAGAAGTTTTTTTGAGTTTTTTTGAAGAAACTACTTGTGGAGCTAAAATTTATCTAGGTGATGACATAGGTTATGAGATTAAGGGGTATAGTGATATGATGGTGATGATGCTTGGTGGTGATATCAAACATATTAAAAATGTAATGTATGTAACTGCGATCAACAAGAACTTAATATCCATGTCAATGATAACACATCAAGACATTCAAGTTGAATTCTTCAAAACATATTGTGTCATAAAGGACAATAGGAAGGAACCAGTTGCATCAGGAGTTCATGTGGGAAGCATGTATAGATTGAATTTTAAGAGCATGCCACACCAAGTTTAGGTTGAGGAAGGAAATAAGGAAAATTATCTTGAAGAATGGAACATTCCATTTTTTATGGAAGAAAGCATCGAGGACAGTAAAAAAAACAACAACAGTAGAAAGAAGAAGAGGCAGGTGATATATTCAACAAGTTAAGCCCAAAAACGTTTGAAGCAGGCAGATTTGATGTGAGTACTTTACTGAGAATATTAGGTAGGTAGACTCAACTACCTGCCAAATTGAAAGACTATGCTTTAATTTCAAACATTTTAAATCTTATAGAGCCCACAAATTATAAAGAAACTAGTAAATCTCATGAGTGGAGGGCTGGAATGAATGAAGAATTTGAATCTATGTTAGAAACAATACTTGGGAACTAGTTGAATTTCCTGAAGGAAAAATACCCATAGGTTGCAGTTGGCTTTACAAACCTAAATTTAATGCAGATGGGAGTATGGAAAAGTTTAAAGCTATAATGTTAGCAAAGGGTTATTCATAGAAATAGGGAATTGACTTTGAAGAAATATTTTCTCCTATAGCCAAACAGAATACTATTAAATGTTAATTTCTTTAGCTAAAAAATATCAGTGGAAGCTACACGAGTTGGATGTTAAGTTTGCATTCCTAGAAGGTGATTTAAAGGAAGAGGTTTGTTTAGTGTAGCCTGAAGGGTTTGTTAAGCAAGGGCACGAACGTTTAGTGTGTAGATTGAAAAATACATTTTATGGTTTAAAACAAGCACCCAGGTCATGGTATGAGAAGATTCATTCATTTTTCTTACATCTTGGTTTTCATAGGAGTATGAATGATATGAATCTATATACCATGTATGATGAAAAAAGGTAGTTTATTTTTATTTCCTTGTATGTTGATGACATGATTATAATAGGTAATGCAGATGCATTAATCAAAGATATGAAATTGCATATGTCACGGGCTTTTGAAATGAGAGACCTCGAAATTTTACATCATTGTCTAGGTCTGGAAGTATTGAGAGACTCTGGGTAGAATTTCCTTACTGAATAGAAGTATGTCAGAGGGCTTCTCAAAAAGTTTAGAATGGATTAGTGTAAGACAACATCAATACCTTTGCAACAGAAATTGAAAATGTGCAGTGACGATGGCTCTAAGGAGGTGGATGGCACTTTGTATATGGAGCTAGTTGGTAGTCTAATATATCTAACTACAACTATACCAGGCTGAGCATACTCTGCTAGTGTGCTAATCCAGTTCATGTCTAACCTCTTAAAATTCATTGGGTGGAAACAAAAATTTTGCTGAGGTATCTTCATGGGACTAATAATTATGGTATTTTATACACTGATACATTTGATGTTATTTTAGCAGGTTTTTCATACTCTAATGGGTAGGTAACTTGGATGATCGACGATCCATCATATATTATGCATTTAGTGTTGGATATTGGTTAGTAGTGTGGAGCAGTAAAAAGCATAGCATTTTGTCCTTATCTTCAGCTGAAACTGAGTACCAAGCATTATGCATAGTAACATGTGAATCTACCTGGTTGAGAAGGCTTCTCCATGATGCAGGAGAAGAGTAGAAAGAGGAAACTGTCATCAAATGAAACAACTAGATTTCCATTAAGATAGAAAAAAATCCAGTGTTTCATAAGAACACGAAACACATCGATACTCAGTTTCACTTTGTTAGAGAAAAATTCTAGTCAAAAGAAATATTTATTGAATATTGTAAAACATGTGACAATGTGGATGCTATTTTTGCTAAGCCTCTTGGGAAAGTGAAGTTTGAATTTTTTAGAGGCTCGATGTTAGGACTATAGGATAATAGTTTGTCCATGAAGGGGGAGATTTGAAAATAATTAATATTATATTATATTAATGGAGAAATGGTTACATGGTTGTAACGTAAATCCTTATGTTAGGATTAGTTCTTAGGTTGTAGGAGTTTGTACCCAACTCCCTATTCCTTTGAGATGTATTTATTGATGTATCCTTAATTAATTGAATGTAGAGTGTACACTCCAGCTCTATTTTCTGCAGTCTCCAAGTGCATTTCTCACCTGTGATAATTGTTATTCAATTCGTTTCTTTCCTTTCCAATTTTTATTTGATTTCTTTAAAATCAAATAATCAGATCACACTTCACATAGAATTCTTACATTCACAATTATGCATGTTATTCATTAATCTAGCTTTAGACATACATATGCTCTGAGGCATTGATTCTCTCTATGGCCTAATTTCCATTCATTTAGCCATTAGTTTTCCCCTTAGAATTACAGTGATTGAATAAAAAGTTGCGAGAAAAGTAGATTTTTTAAATCCATAAATAACTTCCTCATTTATTCTCTAAATCTCTCATGATTTATTCTATAAATGTCTCATGCTTTTTAAGACAACTTTGTTTTCTATTTATGAAAAAATCTGTATTATACATAGCTTTTCTAAAATTCTTCTATAATAATTAAAAGAATCTAAGATTATTTACAATTAAGAAATTAAAATTCCTTTACAATGTTGAATTTTTTTTGGAGTTTTTCCTCAAAAAATCTTGATGGCTTGGAAACTCTAATGTGGCAACAACATATATCCTCACTACTACTAAAAATATATTTCCTACATATTCCATAGGGATTAAACCAATATTTTAATAAAATTAAAAATGAGAATACTTTTATATATAGAAATGTGAAATTTATATAATATAAATATTACTATTAAGAAGCAACATATGTCCATATTAACTAAGGGTCCACTAAGCTACAAGAGTAATAAAATTTCTGGAGATGCAAACCTATGCTACTTTTATAATTTTTATATTTGATAAATGTGCTTTATTTTGGTATAAGGTTTGATATTTATAATTGTGTTTGAGAGGCACTCTAGCATCAAAAAATGAATATGTAAATTTAAAATCAAAACATTTAAATATCCACTCAATGTGGGAGAGATGATTTAATGTCAAAAACCTAATAATTAATTCATTTAAAATAATAATAAATTGATTAATTGGAATTTGTTCCTTAATAAAATTACAAACAATTATTTTTGGGAAAAAAAAATTATATATATATATATATATATATATATATATATATATTAACTATAAATAATATTATTAAGAAGCAATATATATATTTTAATGAAGAATTTATTAACTCTTAAAAGGAATCATATCTCTTCTTAAAAGGAATAAAATATCAGAAGGGTTAAATGTTTTCCCAAATTTTGCACTCAAAAGGAGGTTTGCATTTTTACAGATTTAATATTCGAATAGATTAATAACTATTATAGTGGTAACATTAGCCAATGCATCATCTGAGGATTGAACCAAATAAATATACAAATTTCATTCATATATATATATATATATAATTTAAAAACGTAAAGGCTATATTTTGACTATGAAATGAGTTATGAATTTTTTTTGGCTATGTCGTATTAACCAATGATATTGTAACAGAGAATATTTGCAAATAAAGAATTTTCATGAAATTTATAGAGTAAAATAATGGTGGGTAAATTTCTATAGTTGTTTTCTTTTAATATTTTATTTTATTTATGATTTTTTGTAATCTTTTCAATGTGTATCATGCCGTTTGTTGGTGCCTATTATAAAATGATATCAAACATTTAATTTATATAGTTTTTCTAACATGTATGTTTAAATTGCATAGATAACCATATGTTTAGGTTGGGGTGGATAATCAATTTTTTTAAAGGATAAATATATTTCTCTTACATTTCACGAAAAATATTTTTGTCTTAAAATTCACAATGGAAGGATAATATTTTTGTCTAGGAAATTTATATTTATATAGAAGAGGGTGCAGAAGCTAAGTTTTTAGGTGAGGATAATGATTTTTGTTTATGAAAAGTGTTTGGGGAAGATAACTTTTGTCTTGGAAAATTGGATACAAGAGGGTGGGAGAGATAATCTTTTTCTTAAGAACGTGGATGGAAGAGGATGGCAATGTTTTTCAATTTTTCTCTTTTCACATTTTTTCACTTTTTGAAATGTAATATAAAAGGATGTTAGTAACTTTTCTTTCTAAATTTATGAGGTATATATGATAATATATTCTCTCTCTAAATTTTAGAGGTAATATTTGTAATTTATCTAATGTTTTTTTTTTAACCATCGCCCTCATGTAAAGATTTAGATGGAAGATAACTTACCTCTAAAATTTGTTTGAAGAAGATAAAAATCCTCCTTCAATTTGACTATAAGAAGACATTTTCGTCAATTAAAGCCAGAGAAACGATAGGGAGATGTAGAAATTTTGGAGGAAGGATAATAATATTTTTTTTCCTTTAAGTTCAGAGGTAGTATTTCAAAAGAAGATAACTTTTCTCTATCAAATTTGGCTGTAGAAGGTAATAGTGGTCCTCTAATTTTAGGATAGGTAGACATTGTATTGACAAGTTTCACTATATTTGAAGGGAACATGGAAGTAGGAAATTTGAGTTGAGTAGACATTATTTGAAATTTAGATAGTGACAGGGAAGATAACAACTATCTTGAAATTTGAGGAGGGATTTGTAGGTAGGGAATTTGACTAGAGTGGAGTGGAGTAAACAATCTATCTGAATTTTGGATAAGGATAAGGAAGATAACAAAAGCCCCCAAATTTGAGTGAGAATTGGGTGGAAGGAATTTTAGTGGAGTGGAGCATATATTCTATCTGAATTTTGGATATTTTTTTATAGGAATAGCGAAGAAAAAAAAATATACTTAAATTTGAGTGTGGATAACATCTTTTTTTTAAAATTAAAATATTAATGGAAAATAAAACAATGTGACTGATTAAATCTAAGGGAGAGGATGATAATTTTTTGAGGGGGTAGATAATATTTTTTTTTCATAATTGATATTTTGACAGAGGTGATATAATATTCCAAAGTGCAAAAGACAAGAATATAGAACATATGCATAATTCCAACTACTGTAAAATAAGAATTAAACATGTATAACTAGAAAAATACTGGAATACATCAAAACATCATACATATGGGCATAAAAAAACTAAACCATATCATTAAGGATCAACAACAAGGTAAGCACACAATGCTCCAAAAGGAATGCACTCAAGCCACAAGATGGATTAAAATACACTAATGAAAACTAGCATCGGAAACATTGTGCTGCTACTGTTGGAAACTACTGCTACTATGAAGAAGAACCATGTACGAGAGGCTGCTGGAGTACTTAGAAAGATATGGTATTTTAACCACAGAATATACTCATAAAACCCAGCAAAACCTAGAAATGGTTTGCCCAGATTGTAATATTGGATTTTTGGCCCTTTTTTAGTTGTTGACTTACGTAGTCCTCCTGGGTAATTGCTGAGATGGAGCTGAACTAATGATATAAATTTTGCAATAGCCCCCAATCAACTCAATACTTGAAGGGCTGACCCCTTCTTTAGATTCTCAAGCTAGAAACTTGAGATATAGCTCCTCCATCCTTGGCTCAAGTTGTAGCTAAAAACTGCACAACCACTGGAATGGATTGCACTGTCAAAGAGGTTGAAGTTGTAGCCTGCTTATGGATGATTAGATATAGATCATAGCTGATAGAAATAATCTCACCAAAGTGAGGGAATGGTCCCTCACAGGATTCCAAGCTGAAGTACTTGGAACTTCCTTCCTCCACTGGATCTACCCTGTTGGACTGTGTAATTCCTGATGGAGTTACTACTGTATGAAGGTGTAAAATGATGGCCTGATGCTAGATGTCACAATGATACTCTTGGAAAACAGAAATTAATGCATAGGTGAAAGGACGAACCCTCCATAGGTTTCCTAGCTGAAATGCTAGAAACTACCTTCCTTCTCTCAAACCCTAAGAGAGGAATCCGTAATTCCTAAAGTTGTATATGAAGAAGAGAGGGGTTGAATGTGTCACCAATTATGGATGATGAATGGTTGCTCAAAATAACCTTCCTAGAGTAGGTACTCGAAGTCCCCCATGGGTAAGGTTGGGATTCCCACTCGGGAACACCCGTGTGCTAAACAGCACAACAGACTTAACTAAACAGCTGAAGTGTGCAAAGAAATGTAAAAAAAAAATAGAATATCAAATTATAGACTCATTTTCTTTGCTTCCCTCATCTTCCTTATATGGTTTTGAACCTTCCCTAGCCTTGACCCACCTCATAACTGTGTTGCACATGTGGCCACTAGTCTCCATGATGATTGTGTTGTCTCTCCATGATCTCCATGATCTCTACAATTAATCTCCACTCCCTCCGTCATGTTTGCATTTAATGCACCACTTCCTCCATCATTACATCATTAATGCTCTATGACCTTAATTTTATTCCTCCACTATCTCCATCATCTTCCTCATTATCTCTCCATAATCCCCACTCTTCCTTTATTAATGAGATGCTCCACTACTCCCTGATGTCGATCTACTATCTACTAACCCACATTCATACAAAAAAGTGGATTTTATTCATCTATGGGGTTTATGGATCCCTCGACCATTTTATTTAATTAATTAATTGAGAAGAGTACACTAGTAGAAAATGATGAAATTATTGACTAGGTGACTAAAATGTTAGTCAGCGCAATTATTTCAAGTGAATTACTACTAAATTTGAGCAATTATAAGTGACTGAACTAAAAATGACTAACTTAAATGACTAATTTATTCTAGGAATAAAATATACGACTAGATAATAAGTGACTAAACTAAAAATGACTAACTTAAATGACTAATTTAGTCTAGGAATCAAATATACGACTAGATAATAAGTGACTAAACTAAAAACAACTAACCGAAATGACTAGTTTAGTCTAGGATTAAAATATATGACTATATAATAAGTGACAAAATTAATAATGATTAACGTAAATGACTATTATAATCCAAGAATAAAAATATGACCAAATAACAAGTACAACAAGTATATGAATTATTCCCTTGTGCCTTCGATGTTCAGGCGGGTTGGGTTAGGTTTAGTCATGTGACGACGCCCAAGGAAACATGTTCAGGTTGGGTCAAGTTGTGCCATACTGTGAGGGCACCCAAATAAATGCGTTCGGGTGGGTCAGGTCGGGTCGGGTGATCAGGTCTGGTCAGGTTGTGCCATGTGAGGCCATGCAAGGAAACGCATTTGGGCGGGTTCGGTTGAGTTGTGTCGTGTGAGGGTGACCAAGGAAATGCATTCGGGCAGGTCGGGTCAGGTCAGGTCATGTAGTGTGAGGGCTCCTAGGAACATGCGTTTGGGTCAGTCGGGTCATGTGAGGGAACCCAAGGAAACACATTCATGCAGGTCGGGTCGGGTCATGTGAGGGCACCTAAGGAAAGGTGCTTGAGGGGGTCAGGTCAATTTCTGTCATGTGATGGCGCCCAAGGAAATGCGTTAGGGCGAGTCTGGTCGAGTCGTGTGACGACACCTAGGGAAACATGTTCAGGCGGGTTGATTGATTGGGTCAGTTCGTGTGAGGGTGCATAGGGAAACACGTTCGAGGGGGTCGGGTCGGGTCGGGTCAGGTCGTGTGAGGGTCGATATATAAAAAATACTAAGTTGTGACCACCCATGTTCCTTGTGCACGTTTCTGCTATCTGTTTCCCATTTTCTCCCTCATGCCTTCATTCGGGAGGGTCGGGTCGTGTTGTGTGAGGGAACAATAGGAAACCTGTTCGGGTCAGATCGTGTGAGGGAGTTCATATAAAAAATGCTAAGTTGTGACTGCTAGTGTTCCTTGTGCACGTTCATGTGACTCATTTTCCGTTCTCTCCCTCGTGCCTTCGATGTTTGGGCGGGTCGGGTTGGGTCGAGTCGTGTGATGGCACGCAAGGAAACACATTTAGGTTGGTTCTAGTCATGCCATGTGAGGAAGCCCAAGGAAACAAATTTGGGTGGGTCGGTTCATGTGAGGGCACCCGAGGAATGTGTTCGAGTCAGGTCATGTCGGGTCATGTGAGGGAGCCCAAGGAAACGCGTTCGGGTGAGTCGGGTCGGGTCGGGTCGTGTCGTGTGAGGCCGCCCAAGGAAACATGTTCAAGCAAGTCGGGTCAGGTCTGGTCGTGTCATGTGAGGGCGCCCAAGGAAACGCTTTCGGGCAAGTCGGGTCAGGTGGAGTTGTGCTGTGTGAGGTTTCCCAAGGAAATGTGTTTGGGTAGGTCGGGTCGAGTTGGATCATGTTGTGTGAGGGCACCCAGGGAAACGCATTCGGGCCGGTCGGTTTGGGTTGGGTCGGGTCTTGTGAGGGCTCCCAACAAAACACATTCAGGCGGGTCGGGTTAGGTCATGTGAGGGTGGTCGTATCCAAAATTCTAAGTTGTGACCACCTGTGTTCCTTTTGCACGCTTGTGATACTTGCTTTCCATTTGCTTAATTTTTCCTTCATTCAGGTGGGTCGGGTCATGCCATGTGAGGGCGTCAGGGAAACATGTTTGGGTCGGGTCGTAAGAGGGAGGCCATATAAAAAATGATAATTTGTGACTGCCTGTGTGCCTTGTGCATGTTTTTGTGACCCGTTTGTCGTTTTCTCCCTTGTGCGTTCGTTCGAGTGGATCGGGTCGTGTGGGGGCGCCCAAGGAAACACAGTCGGGTTGGGTCATGTCGTGTCATTTGAGAGTGCCCAAGGAAACAAGTTTGGACGGGTTGGCTTGAGTTGGGCCGTGTGATGGTGCCCAAAGAAACGTGTTGAGTGTTGATATTTTACGTCCAAACTAAAAAAAACAATTTTCTGAGTTTTTAGTATCAACTAATTCCTGAGTTTTCTTTGTCCATCGATCATCAAATTTGGAATAAATATGTTATATAAAAATGAATTTGATTATTTTATTTCACTTTTATCTTTCATTTCACTCCTATATTTTATATTTTCAAAATATTTCTAAATGAACACGCTAAAATATTCTTTTTAAACAACTGAAGTTAAATAGTTAATTTAACTTTTATCTTTCATTTCACTCCTATATTTTAGACTTTAAAAATATTTCTAAATGAGCGTAGCTAAAATATTCTTTTTAAACATTTGAAAGTAAATATTTTCTTTATTTCTCTATATTTTCAAAATATTTCAAAATGGACAATGCTATTTTTTTTATTTTTTTGAAACAACTAACTTATGAGAACTCTACTAGGGTCAGTTTGTAAAGGATCTATATCTGTGGTATTCCCCTAAATATATGCATTTAAGTTCAATAATAAAATTCTCTAATGTGTAATAGAAACTAAAAAAAATGATCAACATATGTTTTTTTGGCCGGCGGCAGTTTCTTAGCTGTAGAGATTTAACTAGACCCTGAGCTCTTGAGCTTCTTCACCGTAGCAGTTTAACCATCTATACACGACCTAGAAAGAATTCCCCAAAACTCAGGTGAAATCCCCCTAGATATATTGGAAGATGTTTGACTAGCGATTTTTGTGGTCATATTGGGGCTAGAGCATGGAGCCGCAACCTCTGTGAGTTCTGGAGAGGTATTTATCCTACATTTTCCACAATTTCCCAATTTTATTGCCAATTTTGTCTCACTGAAGTTTACTGTAAAATGGTTGTGAATGGTGCTTGTATATTTGTGAATGGGGCTTGTATATTTTTTTGGAACCTAAAATTGATATCCTGAATGCAAGTAGTGGAACCCTAAAATTGATTCGGTGGGTTTTGAATAGCATGGATGAACACCAGAACAAATAAATGAAGTCGACAAAGAAGACAGTTCCTTTCCTTCCCTGCCATGCCTGACTGTAACGTTAACTCGCCTTGTATTATTTATCGATCGTTTGCCAATGCGTTCTCAAATGCCATAATGAAAAGCCCCTAACAAGCTCAGCATACCTTCAACAAACAAGCCCGGTCAACAGGCCCCTAATGGTCTATCTCTCTTCCTATATATGCAACTTTCCCTCGTTGTCTCTATCTCAGTGTCTCTATCCCAGATCCTTTCAATGATTTTTCAAAGATAGAATCCTTAATAATAACGGGAAACTCAAAGCTGCATAAATTTAGGTTCCGTCATAATCTAATAAATTCCAAAAATTCCAATTCTACGCACCGATCCCATGTCCAAATTGTCCTATTTCAACAATATTTTCGAAGTATGCCCGATTAGTTCCTTGGTTGCTTCTGGAAATTTCCAACAGTTTTGGCCTTTTTTTTTCATTTTGTTTTCTATTCAAAACAAAGAAATCTCACACAAAACTTAAAAAATGTGACTAACTCAAACATGGGAAAACTAAACCCTTGAAAGTTAAATGTTAAAACAAAATTACAACGAAAAACTGACGGATGAAAGACTTTATTTTTTAAAACAGAATAGTGGAGCAACAAGGATAAAATGAAATTAGCAGTACTATCCTAGGTAGTTTTTCATAACAGGTAGGGAGAAAATGGCTCAATGACCCCAGCTGTGTTGGAGGATTAAATGTATCACCTTTAGCTTCAATTTCCGCACTAAAAAATTGGATCCAAGGACACCATTATTGATATTTGTAACCAGGGGAAACAAAAGAGGTAGCATATGTTGAAAGAGCTCTTCTTCTAGAGTGTAGTTTCTTGATGATGGCTATGACGTAGGAAGCACCCCAATAATGGAAAGCATGCTAAGGCATCCAAAAAATGAGGAAAAACCATTCCCAAAGCAAAGAAAAATCATTCCAAAATTTAAAAAAGGTCACCTTTGGCATGCATGCTAAGGCTTGCTAAGTTGGCATGCTTTAATTTCACCTTTTCCTCAGGCAGCTAGGGTGAATATCTCTTGATGGCTTGGGCTTCTACATAATTAGGGTTCAGGGGTTTAGTTAGGGTTGGATATCATTTTTCTCTATACAGTAATGTAGTAGTGGACAACTCGTCACTCTTCCATTCACGAGACTTAGACTACTACCTTCATTGCAAGCAAGGGGGTCCATGGAAGCCTGTCACCTATTGATTCACTATGATTCAACCAATCTCTTCGATACTATGTGATTTGAGTCTTGACACAATTATGCATTGTTCTAGCTCTTTGAATCTATTGGTTGTTGTTGATAAAGTTGTTTGATGTGTTATGATAGATTATTGTCCATTTACTTTGAATTCCTCTCACTTAAGGTGCACATAATTTTCATTCATTTTCATTTACATCTATTTTTAGAATCTTATCTCAAACACTTTAAAATTATTATTTGAAACTTACCCTCTCTCTTGACTATTTACCAAATGGCCCAAGAGTGGAGTCCTTTGTGTGTTGATTGTCTTGGATTTTTTGCATACTTTAAATTATATGGAAGCATACATATTTTAGCAACACCCCCATGATATTGGAAAATCACCAATTAAAATGGAGAGGGTCTCCAACAATGACTAGGGTTGGTTTTCCTATAGTTACTAGGCCAATCTGCTTGTGCAGATTTGTGTGATAACATATACCCAATGTTTATCTATTTTATATTAGAAATATAATTTTATGTATGTGCAAACTTATATCTTGATGTAATTTTGTTATTTTCAACCTTACATGCTTATAAATTAACAATTGTGTCATATTTTGTGTCTAATTGTTTTTATTTACATTGATGTACATGAATTTTGAATGTATATATATATACTGATTTTTTTTCTATTTTTTATTCCACCAAGTTGTTTACTCATTCTATGGTCAGTTCTAGTTTGTTGTTTTTTACACAAACTTACATGGACATGGATAGATATAATAGCAAGAGAAAGGGAGTGGATTTGTTCATTTGATGATGCAACATTACATAGTAGGAGAAAAGGAGTGTGCACCTCATTATGCATCTAAAAATCTCAAGCTCTAACACACATAAGTTCTGAATATGACCACTATCTCTAATACCCTCCCATAATGATCATTTTACGTCTTGTTCAAAATAGAATAAGACAAGCTTCAGGCAAGCTAGATGTCTGCAGTCCACAAGATAGGATCTTTAAAATAGTGCCTAGAAGTGAATTTTATCTCGCAAGGTTGATGACATACAATGTACGTCACCATCATTTTGTTTGAGCATTGAATCATGAGCCAGATGGGAGCCAAATTTAGCTAAATTTCCACCATTGACAGTGCTTGGCTTGTTTGCTGAATTTACCTCCTTCACAACCTAGTGGTACAACATATCAAAATTTTGTGTTTCTTTATTTGAGGAAGCACAGTCTCATTTTACCACTTCATATCCCCCCTCCCTACGGTCATCCTTATGAATCACAGCAGGTAATACATGGTATACTTATTGTCTGCTTTTTCTTCTTCGCTGATTTGTATTTGTTTCAGTAGCAACACCATCTAGGGCCTCATTTTGTGAGCACTGTCTCACTTCACCACTCTCTTGGCTAGGAATTATGGCTAATTTTTTGTGATATTTCAACCATATTTTTGGTTTCTTCTCCACCCCTCAACACAATGGATCAGACTGAGATTTATCCTCTGCAAAATTAGCATAGCAATCAATATTGTTAATAAAATGAATACATTACCTTGAGTTCATATACCATTTATCCTTAACACTTTTTGAATCCTTGTTTCTCCCCATTAACATATAGAAATCTTCCTCATTTATCCAAATTAACATGTATCTTTCGAAATTGATCATCAAATGAATGCTCTTGGTTGTTCTTTTCATCCCATGACCACTTCTTGCAAACTCTGCTCATATGTTGTAACTTGCCACAATTAAATCAATGAATTTCTTGTTTAGTTTGAACTAACTCATTATAGTGATGATCATCATGTTTTCTTTTTTTAGTGACTTTTCTCTTAAAGTTCGTTACAACTGCTACCTTAGAAGGTTAAATCCCATGGATATTTTAAACTACTTTTTCCATTTGTTTAGTTTGCAAGAGCTTAGTGCTTAACTACTCAAGTGTTAGATCTTTATTTGTACTAATAATGTTTAAGGTTTCAATAAAATTTGGATATGAAGAAGCCAAATTTGTCAAATCTATAACAACCATACATTCTTCTTCCATTGTCTTTGGATTGATTTCAATTGATCTCTAATATCCTTGATTTTTAAGAAATGATCTCTCAAGGAGTCAAATTCCTCCATTTTAATTGATAATAACGTAATTATAAGGAAAAATGTTTTGGCTTTGTTTGAGGTTTCATGCCATCCTATGTAGGTTCCAAACCGTGACAAATGCATCATTACCATTTTGAAATTTTGGGAATAATCTCATTTGTTATTAAGAGATTTATCAACATCATAGCCTCTTGATTTTCACATAATACTCTTCTTTGGCAAAGGATGGTCACTCATTCTCAGGAATCAGGTGAGTCTAGAGGTATGTGTCACTCAGATTTTCTTCGTGGATGACATATTGAATTTTGGCAGATTGTCTCTTCCCTAATGGGAGACACTGCATCATCTATTTAAGCGATTTGGTGTGGCTTTCGGGCTGGTGGAAAATGGTAATAATTATATTCTCTTGTATACTGCTGAGGTCAAAGACAATATCCAAAGGATTGCCAAATTATTTCAGGTTGATATCGACCCCCTCCCTTCAGGGATCACATACTTGGGAATTCATCTTAGGCTAAACAACTATAAATTTAAGGATTGGGACTATATAATACAAAAATTCCACCATAAGCTGACAAACTGGTCGCTCTGGGACTTATCCCTTGGGGGTTGCCTTATTTTGGTGAAGTCGATATTACAACAACTCACTACTTATTGGCTTTATTTAATTACATTACCGACATGGGTTATCCATGCACTACAGGTAATTATGGAGAAGTTGTTATTGTTGAGTTTGAGGGGGGCTCGAAAGTACCATCTGGTCCATTGGTCCGATATTGCTAGACCCTGTGAATTGAATGGTTGGGGGATTCTTGATCTTGTTTCCTGTGACAATTCCCTGATTCTAAAGTCAATGTGGTGATTCATCACCGGTACTGGTATGGTCCATCAACTATTTGTGCACATATATCTGAAGGCACGACTACTTATGGTTTGCATTCATATGAGGAAATTTGGTCTGGTGGGGGGTTCCATTATATGGTGAATTTTTTTTAAGGCTCGGGACATTTTCTACCTTAGAATTCGATGGAGTTTTCTAGGAGGAAACATAATCATTATAGGCAGAGACGTGATATTATGGGTGGCTCATGATGCATGAAATACTACTAGGCTTGTGGAGGCTTTACATGAAAGAGATATTTTCATTATCGCTCAGTTGATTCAGAATTGGTAGTGTTGGGTATGTGTTATATTCTTTCCAGGACTAGTCAATAGCGCTGTATGTTGTGCTAGGTGCAACAGGGGGGTCACAGGGGGGGTGGTAGCCCCCCCTGTTAGGGTTTGGGGTAGCGCCCTGGGAATTTTTTTTGGTGTGCGACCTGACTCATAGGTGGACCCACCCATCGTTTTGGGTGATGATGGTTTTCAGCCCTTGGTATTTTTTAGATCCGTTTCAGGGAACTATGGTTATGTTATAATCCAGGGTTAAAGTGTTGGTGTTAATGTATGTTTCGACATGTATATATATGTGTTGTAACACTAAAAGGAATATACGAAAAATCAAGCTGGTAGTCCCGATTGGGATCCAGGCGAAAATCTCTTTGTATATCTATTTTATGTTTTTATGTTCTCTCTATTGTTTATTTTATATTTTAAGTTTTGTTTGTAGCTAATGTCTATTCACGGTTAAAACCTACAGGTAGGGAAATGAACTAGTATGTAAGGACGCTATATAAATTGTCTTGCGAGACATATTGGCTATAGATTGGATGACATTCTTGCATCTCCTACAGGATGTCGGGTTATGTCGTAACTCTCATGGAGACAACATTACCTGGGGCAGTATAATGAACTGGAACTTGGTTCTAGTTTCAGAGACATATCACTTCATATGTCGCCTGGGCATAGAATTATCTATTACACCATGGTAATCACAAAATTAAATTGTAATCATAGAATACTGCTCAGTTAGAAGCATCGTAGCTAAATCCTTGGAACTTTTTTATCCTTTTCCATAAACATGCTTTTCTAAATTTTAGACAAATTGGGAATTATTGTATGAAAGACTAGGAAATGATGAAGTATAGCACTCTTGAACTATGGTTGATGTAACTTGATTTTTTATTATCTTAATATGAAAAGGCAGCTATTTTTTTCTCCTGAAAAAAAAAAAACATGAGTTTCGAGGCGATAAAAAAAGTCCCTGACACTTTTGGTAGAATATATTCTCCTCAAGCCTAACAGGAAGGGAAGGAAGTTGACTATGTGAGTTTCATTTTTTCCCATAGGCTATATCTTTAGCCTCGAGGATGTTAAAATATCCTTTTCTTCTCTCTCCTCTCTATTTGTAGTCAAATGTGTGAGATTGTGTTAATATAATAAGCATAGGTTCCATGCTAATGTAGAGGTGGCATGCATCCTACTATTAACCAAGTCTTCCTGAGGCGTGAGATATTGTGGTAATATGATAAACTCTGGTTCTGTATCAATTCAGCATAATGGTAAGTCCTAAGTCACTGAAGGCCATTTTTTGAGTGCATTGTTCACCCTATCTCTACTACCTTATGAATCACACAAATTTAGGGATTTATTCATCTTCCCATTTCAGAATTTAGATTTTCAAAATATGTTTTTTTCTCATAATCTCTTAGATTTTGTTGTAGAATTTAGGAGGAAGGCATGAGTTAGGTTCTATATTGGGTTGTAGGATTGGTTGTTCATGATGGAAAAGGGTTTGAAATATTAGGAGGTAAAGGAAGGAAAGAAGGGTGAGGCTAATAGCAATGGGAAGTCCTATGAATTTGAAATAAAAGAGAAGGAGGGGACTACAAAGAAGAGTGAGATTTTTAGAGCAAATCAGATCAATATTACAAATACAGATATACATTTAAGTAAGGTATGATGAAATAAAAAGCCTTGAAGCCAAGAGAGGAGTGGGAAATTGACCTAAAAATATTAGATATCCTGAATATTTCACCCAAGGAACATTTGGGACTAAGTGACATTTAGCCATCTTATTAATTAATGTCCCATGTCCCACTAATCACATCTCCTAATTTTCTAGAGAAATGGTTGTGTGCCATGTAAGATACCCTTGTGAACTCCAAAGCACATCTTCTAATTAGTTAGATTCCCTTTTCTGTATGGATTAGAGGATGATAGTCTCACATGGCATCTCATTTTTTCTATGCATGCACATGGAACAAATGATAATGAGTTAAGATCAAGACATGGTTCTTTCTGTTGATATTTATCTTTTCCCAAGTCATCCATTCTAGTTGGAATATCTAAAGGCTCCGCAATAATCTATAAATATTCTCAGCATGAGCTAGAACTGGAGGTTTTGTCCAACCCCAAACCACAACAGTTCCCACTTTTTTAATTACCTTGAGCCAAAATTGGACTAGCAATCTCAATATTGGTGACTTTGATAACATGGAAGAATTTGTTTTATTTCAACCGAATTCATGTCGACATCAAGGATGCTGAAGGGCAAGATAAGGAGTTAGACTACATTTTCATCCTTTTAGCGATCTCACAACAGAATATAAGTGATTGTCTTTTCAAAAGGTTGCATGATCAGCCTTTAGCAGGGATGTTAGTATATAATATCTACTCAGGTTTGTATTATTTATTATTATTATTAATAAAAATAGTTTGGTGTGAGATTTTTGTCCCAACCCTTTTCATATTATATTATATATTTAGCCTTGTGCTTATTGATATCCAATGTTTCATGGGATACTAAGTTGCATAATCATCTTTACAAAAGGTTTATCATGTTGATGATCATTTCTCATATATTTGGCTTTCTTCTTTAGTGTTTGTATGTTGATTTGATTTGACTCTTGTCATTACTGTTCCTCAGAGGGGATTTTGTTTAAAACTTGTTAGAGATTATTTAGATCTAGTAATCTAGAAGGGCAAGTTTTCAGATGGTGGAAATTGGTTTATTGAGAAATTATTCTAGTGTTTCTAGAGTAAACTATTGGAAGCTACTCAAATAGATAATTTAAAGACGTAAATTGGGATAAGTATTGAATGGTCTTTGGAAGGAATTGTAAGAGGATATTTTATAACTATTGAAGCTATCTCTAGACTCCTCAATATAGGAATTTCTAATAATTGTAACTGTTACCCCTTGCAGAAAAGGTAGCCTTAGTCAAAAACATAATTTCGTGTGACAAGTAATGGTCAGCAGTGGTGCAGCCTGCAGGAGCATTGGTCTATTAGCCAGTGTAATGAAGAATGAAAAAAGGCTCTGTCTATAAACCATTTCACAAGTTAGCCAACCGGACACACTTACTTTAGGAAAATTGAGGATATTACAACATAAAATTCAGAGTTGGTAGAAGATCAGATATTGGATTAAACACTAGTCAATGTAGGGAAGAGGGAAAGTGTTGTTGCCAAGGTTACACTCGGATTGTATGGTGTAGGTTGGAGCTTTCACCAGTTCAAAAGTTTAAAGTACAATTTGAGCGGTAAGAGTAACAATACATCTCACATACAATGAATCATAATAGGTGATATATTTCTAAGACCCCAAAAGCAACTAACCCCTACTATAACCTTGAATATTATTTAATGTATCAAGTGACATAAATTGATACAGTAATATCATGTGCTGGATATATTTTTTATATAGTATACACAATGATATATATATATATATATGTATATATATATATATATGTATATATATATATATATATATATATATATATATATATATATATATATATATATATATGTATATATATATATATATATTATATATATATATATATATATATATATATATATATATATATATATATATATATATATATATATATATATATATATATATATATATATATATATATATATATATGTATGTATATATATGTATATATATGTATGTATGTATATGTATATGTATATGTATATGTGTATGTGTGTGCCTATCTATATATATATATATATATATATAATGATGTTGGAACATATATATATATATATATATATATATATATATATATATATATATATATATATATATATATATATATATATATATTATGTGTTTTTAGAAGTTGTGTGCAGACTGTATCCAGCATATAGTCCATATGGGTCATACACATATCCATATAACACTTCTACTGAGTATGGATCCTCTACTCATTCGAGCCAAATGCAGGCTTTGGAATCTAAACCTTACAAATCCAAGGAGGGGACGAGTTGTATCTGCTAACTAGATATATCCAGATATTTTTCATCACACTACTGCCAGGAAAATATATAATTAAAATCATGCATCATGTTAATGAGAAATACTATGGTTTTGTAAGTTTGTAGCGAAAAGAAATGTTGAGAGAATAGAGTGCACAACAACTGTACTAGCAGGAACCAGAACACTTCCAAGTTCCAACAACGTGAAGTATTACTGCATAAACGTAGATGATTTTCATGAAATGGAATCTTGAGTCCACGTACACGAAGCATTGAAGTTTCCATCAGGGACTGGTAGGGAAAAGTTATATATATTGTAAAATATGTTTAGGGTACTGAATACATACTAAGTACATTTATAGGCTGGGGATTTAATATGTACTTATTCATTATACTTATAGTCCATCAATAATAGCTTTATATTGATTAATGGCATGGAAGTAACACACATACACAGTAATAACATGAAGTATAAAGTTTTTGAATGCACATTATTATCCTTAGCACTTGCCTGGCTAACAAAAGTTGTGTTGTAATGCTCATGCTTGATCAAATTTGGTATACTTTGATATTGGCTAGACATAAAATACCCTAAGTGTATGATCATATTCTAAATTAAATGTAGTTTCTTAAATTCCTTGAATTCTATTTGAGGATGCCATAAAATTAGTTCATTTTTGTCATCTAATGTAACAAAATTGGGCCTGCATATTACTTGAATATAGTGTCAAAACTAATTAATTTTTATTTTATTTTGTGATAATCAAACACTCAAAAGAGTCCTCAATGAGTAAATACTGAATATTTGGAATTATATGAAAAATTGGTTCCTTCAAGAAGTTGAGGAGGATGTGAAAGAAAAAAGAAAAGGAGAAATGGGGGTAGCCAAGACTTTGTGTATGCCTTTGGATCAACTGGAACTTCCTGAAGGTCAGATTCTGTACTTCAAACTCTTTAGTTTTTCTATATAACTAACATAGTGCAGTGATAATACTTTGGATGAAGTGTCTTGATAATATTAATGGTGAAGTGTAATCCTAACAAGAGATCAGAAATGAATGAATTGTTCTTTAGTTAAAAATCAAAAGGTTTTAACCTTAATATTTACTTTGATGTTGGCTTTTTTTCCTCACATTTTCAAGCTCCCACCCTCTAGTCTATACTAAGAATATTTACAGTTAATTCATGATTGGAAGAGATATTTGAAGTAGAATATGAATATTGAATAAATGAATAAATCAATTGAAATATAGTCAAGGAATCCACCAGAGAACTTGTTCCCATCCTAAATGGATTCTAAGCGTGCCCAGATCACCATTCATAACTGGAAGCAACCATTTCACTCCCTCTCATTCAACCAATATTCGTTGATAGCTATAAAAATTATGTAAAATTCATGCACTCTAGGAGATTATCCTATATGCAAGCTGTAAAATAATTCAATGACAAAGAGATAGAGTCTAGGCTCTTGGCATGACAAAGCTCTGGTGTTATTGATCCATAGAGTCTGTTAGCATCAATTCCCAATATTATGAGAGACAAACAATTCCCTAGTTCCTGAGGTAAATGACTTTCAAACTGGTTTTTGGATAACCTTATAGAAGTTTCTATTCTCCATCCACTAAGAGAGGATGGAAGGGGTCCTGTTAGAATATTTTCCTCAAAAATAAAACTTTAAATTTTCTCCATATTTACAAAATCATCAGGGATTTTCCTAGTCAGCGCATTGAATAACAAATCTAGTACCTGCAATTTCCTACAATTGGCAATTTTTTTTGGAATCCAACAACTTAGTCCATTAATCATAGTCATTAGATACAAAAGGTTGGGAAAAATTTCAATTTTTTCTGGTGATGATCCTTCAAGGTTATTATCTGAAGGGTCAATTTTCATATAATATTTAAGGTCTCCAATTTCTAAGGGAATGTGCCCACTGAACTTACAACCCCAAAAATCTAATATATTAAGCTTAACAAGTTGTCCAATTTCATCTGGTATTTCATCACCAAATGAGTTTGATCCTATCCATATACATATCAAATTTTCCATGCCCCCAATTTCCTTTGGTAGCAATCTAGATAGTGGATTATAACCGAGATCCAAAGTGACTGAATTAGTAATATGGATGAAAAATTTCTCTAGAAAAATAGGAGATATTCTTTGGAGTTCAGAGAATTTTCTTGGAACATCACTCAACAATAAATTCCTTGTGGTTGTTTTTTCTCCATCCATGTCTACTACCAACAATCTCTAGAGGTTGCACCTTGATAAAAATAATTTACAGGGATTTATTCCTAATGAGGTTGGAAAAATGAAGGTTTAACAAATTTATCACTTCATGGAAGCAGGCTCTCGAAAAATTCCTCCTCAACTTTTTGACTATGTCAATATTGTGGTTGTTGATCGGGAATTAAGGATTTGTCTGGCACAATTCCAAGAAATATTGGGCGGTCATAAATGTTGGATAACCTTCTCCTTTCTCATAACAAGCTTTATGGTTCCATTCTAGTTGAAATTTGTGCTGGATCAACCCCCTTTATAATTTTTCACCCTTACAGGTGTTCATTCTTATTTTCTTCTTACCATAAGTAAGAAACAAGAACGTGAATATTTGTGTATCAAGAATTTAAGTTGAAAGAAACTCTTATGTTCTTAACAATGGAAATGGTTCTTAATCCACTTAACAGAAGCAGTAGTCGAGTTTCCAAAAATGACATGAAATTCTTGCTGTCTATGAATAAAATCGTTTTTAAATGAGTCAATAGTGTTTATAAGAATTGATGGACTAAATCAGATTCTCAAATACATTTACAATAAAAAAATATGAAAGAAAGGCATATAAAATTGAGGTAATGACATCCTGTTATAGGCTAATGAAAAACTAATGTCAAGAAGGATGCTGCTTCAACAAATGAATCCATCTAAGAGTATATTGAATTTTTTTGGACATTTTTCCAAACATTTGGGCTCTTGTAAAAGTCTAATTGAGCTTCCTAGCAGTTTGGAAAAGATTACATCATTGCAAGAACTCCATCTGGGCAGTTGTACAAGTCTGGAAGTGCTTCCTAACAAGATGGATAAAATTTCATCATTGTGTTTATTGGACTTATCCATATTTAAAATCTTAAAATATCTCCCTTATGTCTTGGGAAATTAAGATCAAGATACTTCAAATTAAAAGGTCCCACAATACAATTGAGTATGGGAGCTGCTCAACAGTATGTGCCTCCAGGAACTAATCAGTTTTTACATCTTGTGTCTCCAAATATTTCAACACCAACCCCTTTGCAGGGAGCTTCCATGGAAATTCTTGGAGTTGGTACAATAGGTCAACAACCACAAATTTCTAGTGATTTGGAAAAGTGGCCAGGTTCAAGGATTGTTGGACCAACATCCATTGGACCTATTAGCAATCTTTTTTCTGCACAAAGTGTTACAAATTAGGGGGAATGCTCCTTTGTCACTTAAGAAATATGGTCTCAGGCAAGCAAGTTTAGCTTTTCAAGGAGGTTTAATTCCATTAGTACCATAAAAACCCCTACAACATAACATAAAATACATCTTGTCTATAGGACGAAGTGATGTTAAATGAATGTTTGCTAATGGAAATGGTTTTTATTCAAATTCAAATTTCTATGGAGATGTTTTTTCTGCTACCCTCTCTCAATATAAATAGATTTTATCTTACCGACCTCTGTATTTAGTCAACAATGTTTCATTTTATATGGTTCTTGTACCAATACCGGCCATGCCTTCTCCAGCTTTGGTTAAGCAGAATCAACTAGATAAATCATAGAGCACATCAAATATGCCTCCATCTACTGGAGTTGGTGCAACAACTTAAAGTCTAGGAGGAAACACCCAACTATCCTGGCCAAGGATGATACAATATGATGCTCGAATGTATACCAAGTTTTTCTCTGGGGTGGACACCAACAAGGATATTAAAATCATCGGTGAAAAATCTTGTGATCTTTTATTGAGCTAGAAGCTTCCAACAGGAATTGAACATATATGAGAATATAAAGTTGATGATTATTTATATGTCATTTGAAGTGTTGGATTAATTAAGATATATGATGTCAAAAACCATTAAAATGACAATTCGCAGCTGCTATTTTATATGAACCAAGGTATTTGTTAGCCTCCAGCTAAGACATCTTCAATGTTGTCACCTGATTAGCTTTTTCCATGATATATGGATTTGGCTTAAAAGGGGGTTGATTTGTTTGAAGGAGACGTGTTTGATTGAACTACATCCTTGAATGAAACTGGCTATGAAGAAGAGGATACTCCTATTCTCACTGCTCACTACAGTATGCTTTTTATCAAGACTTATCTAGAACTGCCCTGCCCTATAACATGTTATTGGCCATTTCAAAATTTCCTTGTTTCTTCTCTCTGCAAGGTCATGTTGGTTGGGTGTGTGTGCACATAAAACCATCTCTAGAGTCTAGATGCATTCTTACAAAAATTAACCAACTGATTATAGTGGAACTCCACTCCACTGTTTGATGGAAGGACCTTTATACCTGTGCCTTATTCCTAATATATTGCTACCTTAAACATCTTAATTCAACAAAAGCATGAAATTTCTTATAAAAGAGTAGCCCCACATCTTCCTAAAGCAGTCATCAAGGAAAAATATGTATCTTGCAACAGGAATTAAGGTTGACGTTATAGGATTCCAAATATGCATTGGGCATGCCAAAATGAGAATGGAACTTCAATAGATGGCTTGATATTCCATTGAACTTAATAGGAATCCCAGTCCTTAGCATCAATCAATTATTTCACTGAGGTACATATAATTATAACCGTTGATCCTAGAATGTTCTGGTTATATATTTTCTTGTGTCTCTTCTCAAAAATTTAATCTCCTAAAATAGAGGGTGCCATATTTGTTGTATAATTTATGTAGTATAGCTACTATTGAGGTAAATAAAATGGTACTCTTGAGTACTATCATGAAAATAGAATGTCTCAACATCATTGAGTTCTCGACTATTGTGCTTATGGTTTTGTGAATGTTAGTTTCACATTTGAATATTAATTTGGCATGTTTGTCACCCATGCAAGTTGCTCTTAGTAAATTCCTTAATTAACTAATAGGCAAATATTTTACCTATGACTTGACTTGGTTCTAATTAAATAGAAGGATTGGAATTTAAAGAGAAATCATCTATACTTTCTCTAGTTATATTTAATCTTGTAATTAATCAGGTCAAGGTTTATTTATTTACTTCCATGTTTGTATAAGAGGATGGAAGATGATATGTTCCATTGGAAAGAGAAAATTATGGGACCTCCCGACAGTCCATATGTTGGGGGTGTGTTTCTCGTGACAATTCATTTTCCACCCGATTATCCATTCAAGCCACCTAAGCTATATTTACTATTCATCATTTTTTGTTAGGTCCCTATATTACTAGTACAGTCCCTTATTGTTGTTAGTGTAACCCCCTTATTTTTATTATTGTACCCTTGTAACCCCCATATTGTTATTATTGTGCCCTTAAAATATTGTTGTTAGGTCGGCTAGGATTACATTGTGGCCCCACTAGGATTACATTATGGCCCCATGGACTCCTATATATAGAAAGGAGGTTTTGTAAATTGTATCATCCAAGAATTGTTCATTTATGTAATGTATTGGAGGTTGCCCCCTTGAAGTGGCTTATTTCTAAGGCGTTGATATCTCTTTTCTTCTATTTTTGGAGCTAGTTACACAACATTTGGTATCAGACCTTTGGGTTATAGGGTTTCACTGCTCCAAACAAGTCATCGTGGCAGTTTCGCTATAACATTTTTTCTACGACGTTTCAGAAGCTGAAATTTTAAGGGTGCGAAGCTGAAATCCCGAGGAAGAGTTTCTAAAAATTTCAGATCTTGGTTCACAGTATTTGCAAAGATATGAGCTGTGGAAGTTAGGTCTTGTTTCAAGCTCCTAAATAGGTCATAGTCGAATTTGTGCTATAACTTTGTCTCTACGAAGGTTCAAAATCTGAAATTTTTAGGGTACGAAGCCACAATCCTGAGGAAACTTTTCAAAAAAATTTAGATCTTGGTTCACAATAGTTTCGGAGATATGATCTGTGGAACGTAGTGCATTTTCAGGCTCCGAAATTTCATCTCAAAGAGGTTATTGTGGGAAAAGATTCATAAATCTCTCTCTGAGCATTGGATTGGAGTGTTGTAAAAAGTGGTCGCAATTACATGGACTGTAGTTTCTTGGCTATCAATTTCATTGTTTAAGGATGAAACTATGACACATGGCAAGTCGTACAAGTTCTCTCTACTGAACCAGTCCATAATTAGGTCATTGTGGGAGATTGGACACAACTTTGTCTTGGAGAATCCAAATTAGGTCAGACCTGTGGCATTCAAAATAGAACTCAGAGGGATACGTTGGTACCAAAATTCAAATATTGAAGTGTTGCAATCACAGAGATAATCCAATTTCAATATCGAGCTCCTCAAAAACAATAAAAAGGTGTGT
Organism: Pinus albicaulis; assembly: GCA_034641835.2. NCBI lineage: Eukaryota > Viridiplantae > Streptophyta > Pinopsida > Pinales > Pinaceae > Pinus > Pinus albicaulis. The sequence goes on from CM076584.1 coordinate 533,853,507, forward strand.
ATTTTTTTTTCCGAATTGCATAAGTCTTGTTTGAAGAATCAATTTGAATTTATTCCAAGGGCATATTGTATAATAGATATTAGTATTGGGTTCTAAAAGATGCCCCGTAAAAATAAATCAACACCCATTAAGCCTTCAAAAGGCTCTACTATGACTCATGAAGATGAATAATTGCAACATGATCTATCTAAATTACAAGAGCAAGTGTACCAAATTTCTCTCTCACAAAGAGAAACCAAAAATGAAATGGAAGTTTGGAAGAAAGGCATGGAAGCTAAGATGGATATGGAAGCTGGCATGGAAGCTAAGATGGAAAAAATGAAGAACGATTTTAAAGAAGACATGGAAGGTTTGACAAAGTTGATACAAGAAATGTTTCATAATGGTGAAAAGATAGTAGAAGAAACTCATAATGAGAACAAAATAAATGTTAATCGTGATTTCACAAACTCTAATGTTGGCAGGAAGAACCACCATATTCCAAAAATGGAGATGAGGAAGTTTGATGGAAAGGATCCTGTAACATGGATACGAAAAATAGAGCAATATTTTGATCTCCATAATGTGCAAAACACACAAAAGGTACACATTGCAACTTTACATTTAGAACAAAATACATTTGTATGGTATCGATGGCTTTGCTTCCGTAAAAAAATTGTCACTTGGTCAATTTTTACGGAGGAAATGATAGCACATTATGAGGATACAAAGAGCAACACCTTTAGCAAATTGATAAATCTCAAACAAAAGGGCTTAGTGGGGGAGCACATTGAGGACTTCCAAAAATTGAATATAAAGGTAACTGATATTCCATAGGAACACAGGATTGATCTAGTCATAAGCACGTTAAAGGATAACATCCAACATGAAGTTCGTGTTTTGGAATCTGATTCATTAGAGAAGGCATTTAGGTTGGCATGAAAAATTGAATGTAAAATTATGGCGACAAGGAAGCCTACCACTCACTTCTATAAAGAAGGAAGTGTTACTACGCCTAGATTTCCACAACCTACAAGGTTGACACCACAACAATTGGAAGGAAAAAGAGCAAAAGGGATTTGCTACAGCTGTGACAACAAATACACTAAAGGTCATAAGTGTGCTGAGAAGAAATTATTTTACATAGATTGTGAAGAGGAAGAAGAAAATGAACAAGAAGAGGATATACACCAGGAACGAGCCATAGAAGGGGAAGAAATGAATCCGACCATATCGTGTAATGCACTGGCAGGAATTACCACTCCTAAAACTCTCAAGATAGAAGGAAATATCAAGAATAAAAAGTTAATAGTGTTGATTGATTCATGTAGCACCCATAATTTTATTCATTGTAAGGTAGCCAAGGAATTAAATTGTTTCTTATACCCAGCACTAGAATTTCAAGTGATGGTTGCAAATGGAGGAACTATAAATTGCTCTGGAAAATGCCATAATATCAACCTAACCATGGGGGAATATGTATTGACTAGTCTAATGCTTTTCATTCATATGGGAGGTGTTGATGTTGTACTAGGAGTACAATGGTTACAATCTTTGGGGATGATAGCTTTTAATTTTCAAGAACTTTTCTTGAAATTTTTTTCAGAAGGAAAGGAAGTCGAATTACAGGGTATTGCGGGGAAGCCGGGAAAGATAATAAGCTCAAATGTCATGACAAAGCTTCTAAAGAAAGAACAACGAGGCGTAATTGCACAGTTATGCTCACTAGAAGTTTCAACATCAAAATCATCTATTTCTACAGATCTCCAACAAGTCTTGGACAATCATTCCAAGGTTTTTGAAACTCCCAAAGGACTCCCACCTATTCGTGATCATGATCATTCTATTCATTTTATTCCAGGAAGTGTTCCTCCAAACATCAGGCCTTATAGATATACTTATGTCCAAAAGAGCGAAATTGAACGTATGATTGCATAAATGTTAGAGACAGGTATAATTCAACCTAGTCAAAGTTATTTCTCTGCTCCTGTAGTATTGGTACACAAGAAGGATGGATCATGACAAATGTGTCCGGATTATAGGGAGCTCAATAAGCTCACCATTAAAGATAAATTTCCCATTCCTGTCATTGATGAATTATTGGATGAATTACATGGAGCAATTTATTTTACCAAGTTGGATCTTCGTTCAGGATATCATCAAATTAGAATGAAGACTGAAGATATTCCAAAAATAGCGTTTCGAACTCATGAGGGTCATTATGAATTTTTGGTCATGCCTTTTGGCCTTACCAATGCACCTTCTACATTTCAAGGGTTGATGAATTCCATTTTCAAGCCCTTCCTTAGAAAATTTGTGCTAGTATTTTTTGATGATATACTAATCTACAGCAGGTCTTGGAAGGATCATGTTGAACATGTTGACAGGGTGCTCAAACTATTGCGGGAGAAACAATTATATGCAAAAGCATCCAAATGTTTCTTTGGAGTACAAGAGGTGGAATATCTGGGTCATATTATATCTCACGAGGGTGTTAAAGTAGACCCTAACAAAATTAAAGCCATTAAGGAATGGAAAGTCCCCCAGACAATAAAGCAGTTGCGAGGATTTCTCGGGTTAACAGGCTATTATCGCAAGTTTGTTAAGAATTATGGGAGAATAGCAGCACCTCTAACAACATTATTAAAGAAATATGCATTTTCATGGACTCCTGAAGCAACTAAGGCCTTTGAACATCTTAAAGAGGCAATGTGCCTAGCACCGGTCTTAGCTACGCCAGACTTCACAAAAACCTTTATTGTGGAATGTGATGCCTCAGGAAATGGAATTGGTGCTGTTTTAATGCGGGAAGGAAGACCCATTGCTTTTGAAAGTCGTCCAATCAAAGGAAAGTATTTACAAAAACCTATTTATGAGAAGGAAATGTTAGCAATACTGCATGCACTAAAGAAATGGCGAACTTACCTAATGGGAAGACACTTCAAGGTAAAAACTGATCATGATAGTCTTAAACACTTTTGGAACAAATACTATCTTCAGAAGAGCAGCAAAAATGGGTCACAAAGATGTTGGGTTATGACTTTGAAATAATCTAAAAAAAAGGAAAGCTTAATGTTGTTGCAGATGCACTCTCAAGAAAGAATGAAGAGGTGGAAGCATTGCTTTGTGCCATTTCTATTATCCAACCAGATTGGATAACCGAAGAAAAAGATGAATGGAAGAAGGACAAAGATGTATGGACACTCATTCAAAAGTTGCAGCAAGATCCTAGTACATCTGATACATTTAGTTGGAAAAATGATTCCTTATGGTACAAAGATCGCTTATATCTTTGTAGGAACTCCCAACTAAAACAAAATATTCTTTTGGAACTACACACTTCTCCTTTAGGAGGACACTCAGGATTTTTAAAAACTTACCACAGGGTGAAGAAAGAATTTTTTTGGGATGGCCTTAAATTTGATATTCAAAAGTTTGTGGCAGAATGTTTGGTTTGCCAGCAGAATAAAGTGGAAACAATCAAGACCCCAGGACTTCTACAACCTTTATCCATTCCAAGTCAACGTTGGGAGGAGATTTCAATGGATTTTATCACGGGTTTACCTAAGTCCGAAGGAAAGAGTGTCATCATGGTGGTAGTTGATAGACTTACCAAGTATGCACACTTTTGTGCATTATCTCATCCATTTAAAGCAAGTACAGTTGCTACTACATTTATGGACAGAATTCAAAAGCTACATGGAATCCCAAGGGTTATTGTGAGCGACGGAGATCCCATTTTTACTGGAAATTTTTGGACGGAGTTATTTTCTTGTTTGGGTACTCAATTAGCTCATAGCTCATCTTATCATCCTCAATCTGATGGTCAAACTGAGATAGTAAATAAATGTTTGGAAGGATATCTTCGTTGTTTTGTATCTGATAAACAAACACGATGGGTCAAGTGGTTACCTCTCGCTGAATGGTGGTATAACACTTCCTTCCATACTGCAGCAAAAATGACCCCATTTATGGCACTTTATGGATATCATCCACCATCCATCACATCATATTTAAGGAAAAATTCGAAGGTTCAAGCAGTGGAAGATCACATCGAGCATCAGCAAGAAGTTCTCCAACTCTTAAAGGATAACCTGAATTTGGCACAAAATCGAATGAAACAAGAGGCAGATCAACATCGCAGCGAGAGAAGTTTTGATGTAGGAGATTGGGTATTTTTACGGCTACAACCATACAAAAAAATGTCCCTCAAGAAAGCTAAGAAGGATAATAAATTATTGCCAAAGTGATATGGTCCTTACAAGGTGTTGCAAAAGATTGGTACTATGGCATACAAAATTGGAGCTTCCTGCTTCTTCGCGAGTGCATCCAGTTTTCCATGTTTCATGCTTAAAGAAGGTTATAGGTGAAAATCTTCCAGTTCAAACAATATTTCCAGAACTTGATGAGGAAGGAAAAATCATATTGGAACCTGAAGCGGTCAGGGAAACAAGAACTCGATAGCTATGGAATCGATCAATTTCGGAGTATCTCATCAAGTGGAAGAACTTACCCACTGAAGATTCTACATGGGAGGATGAGAATTTTATACAAAAGCACCCAGAGCTACTCAAGCATTGAGGAAAACACTTTTTTGATGGAGAGGGGCATGTTAGGTCCCTATATTACTAGTATAGTCCCTTATTGTTGTTAGTGTAGCCCCCTTATTGTTATTATTGTACCCTTGTAACCCCGATATTGTTATTATTGTGCCCTTAAATTATTATTGTTAGGTCGGCTAGGATTACATTGTGGCCCCACTAGGATTACATTATGGCCCCACTAGGATTACATTATGGCCCCATGGACTCCTATATATAGAAAGGAGGTTTTGTAAATTGTATCATCAAAGAATTGTTCATTTATGTAATGTATTGGAGGTTGCCCCCTCAAAGTGGCTTATTTCTAAGGTGTTGATATCTCTTTTCTTCTATTTTTGGAGCTGGTTACACAACATTTTCAGTGAGTGCATACTATGAACTACCTTCAATATCCTCTAATTTTTCTCTTTATGTTGTGTTTTGACTAAAAATGATGATATTTCCTGCATTTAAAATCCAGATAATTTACACCCAAAAATATTTTTTTATTATCTAAGGCATCTGAGCCTGGTGGTTTAGCTTGAGTGGTTGGGTGGTGTGAATTTGTAGTAGGTTGTGGGGTCAAGTACTTTGGGTGGATTCCTGTGTGAATATTATGGGTCTTAATCATGTCCCCACTGGTTTGGGTTGCCAAAACTGTAACTAGACGGTTTACCTTAGGTGCCATCCTTAGAATAATGATATCTGTTGGATGGGTTTCGATGGGATGTTCATTCGATTGGCAACAACAAATATTGTAGCCCTCTAAACCATCTATCTATGTTCATTTTTCTGATGTTTGATGGAGAATGAAATACTTTTTTGATGGGTATATGATTGTATTAAAGGGTAACTATTAGTGCTATGTTCTATTCATCAGATGAGGAGTTCTCCCTTTACATAAAACTAAATCTAGCATGGATTAAAAATGTTGCCTTGTTTGTGTTACTTCCATGCTAGGATAATTGGAAAAACTAATAATTAGATGGTTTTCTTCTAAAATTTTCTATATGAATCACTCTGAAAGTCTACATTCACTTACATTTATATATTTTGAATCTCAGATTTTTTATATTCAATAAAATGCAAAAATGTTGTGATTTGATTGGTTTCTTCCCCACCAAAAAAATGTATATTTACTATTTCAATCAGAAATGAAAAATATGCATAGGTATGTGCCTTGGAGCACTTTGGTATTTCTCACTATGAGCATAAAAAAATAGAAAAAACTGATAGTTATATTTTTACTCCATATAGAGAGATTCCATTAAGGCTTTACATTAAAAACATTTACATAATCATCAGATAACCTCATATTTCTAAGCCACATTTTGAAGCTACTCTCCTCTAGTCTAATATATTAAGAAAAATTTGCAACAATGCTCACAACAAGAGTACATCATAGTCTGTTTCATAATAGTGCCAACAAAGTCCTAAATGGTGCTAACTACCAGCATAAAGTTGTTTGACATAAGCAGTTTCAGATACATCACAGTCCAAAAAACATAGTAGTATACATTCTATAGAACGAACCTAAAAACATAAGAATTTTGAAATAACTTCAAACTTAATGGAAGACATGTCCATTTGAGGCTTCATTTTCTACTTCCATGGCCGAATCCAAATCTTTATTGACCAATTCTAAACTATCTTGGAAGAAGATGGACTGTATCATGTTCCATTTGTCTTCCAAGATTTGAATTAACTGTTTGCACCTTGTTAAAGGCTCCAGACTGCTTACCCTTGGAGGAACTTCCTACCATATTCCTGAGTGTGTTACATGCTGCCTCTAACACATTTATATAATGTTTCTTCTCCACCAAGTTACCCATTATAGTTGCAATTAGGGTGGTGACATGTTTTTAACTTCATACTACTCATATTTTCTCAGAAGTGGAAGAAATTGAGCTTTAGTTGCTTAGTATTTCATCCTCATGTCTCCGCAGAGCTTGTTGAGACTCTTGGAGTTCTCTCAATCCATATGAACAGGGCAAGAAGCCAAATCACAAAGCCAAGATGAAATTTCGTAGGAGTATTAACTATCGAAAATTATCACAATACGCAGGTTACTTTCAGTATAGAAAGAGAAAAATTAGATCATGATTGTCCCAACAAGTGCTTCCTGGACATAACAAACTGGTGAATCCAGGAAAGCAACAAAAGGTCCAAGGTAAACCTTCTGTACACCGAAATGAGTAAGAAGAAAAAAATAGCCAGTCATAATTCTGATTAGATTCAGACTGGTTCTGAGTATATCACACTTGAGGTTTCCAATAGCTACGAATCAGGACAAAGTAGCCCAAAACCCCACTATTACCATTAATGAACTCAAAATAATTGAATTGAATGGTATAATCCCCATTGAAAAACATAGAATTAAGCTCCTCAAAATTGGGATGAGAAGTTAACCCAATGCCTAGGCCACACCATGAGGAAGAGAGGAAGAATGTAATGGTGACAACTTACCTATTTGAGGAGAGAAATTGAAACCATCAACCAGACCAGGTGGCTAAAAATCACCAAACTGAGCCTCACATTAAAGAACTGCAGATGCTATTTGAGACAACCAAACCATAATGCCATAATCCGCCAGAGCTCAATGGAAATAAGTTTCCATTGAATCATCCTATTGTTCGATATATTTAGTAGAAGCAATGCTTTGTCTTGTAATAATTCTAGTTTCTTCTTCTTTTGGCTGCATAGCTTTATGGGATGTGGGTTTAATGCCAACTTTTCTTCGTCTTCTCAAAGATTTGGATCCACAACATATACACTTGGCAACAAATTTGTGCATGTTCTTGAGGATTTTATGGACTATAATAATCCTGATGCAACCTCTTTTAGTGGTTTAAGAGCCTTGGAAAACACCATAGCACGTTTGAAGTCTACCATTTTGAGGAGAAAGGATGCAGAATGGAGAATGAAAATCAGGTTCCAAGGGATGATATAGGATTGCTTAGTGCAGTAGACAAGAGTTTAATACAACACTGATGAATTATTTCTATGGTCATGGTACATTTAAAAGTCTTTTTGACTACTTTTGAAGCAACAAATAATTTACTGTGGATAGTGCCATTATGTCATAAAAAGGAGTGGAAACATAAAACAGAAAACATATTGAAAATTACAAGCAAGAGCATGCACCTTGGTTTTTAGATACATACGAAGATATTGCAGGCTTTTGGAGTACCTTGTGAATTCTTATTTTTTGTTAATTTTTCCCTCTGCATCATAGATGTTAGTGCAACCAATTTTGGGAGGCTCCCATCATTGTTCCAAGGGATCCAGAGGTTTTTTTCCACACCCTACAAGCTCAACTTCTCAATGGTTTTCTACCTATCTAGAGCAATCAAACGTGATGATATAGGATTGCTTAGTGCAGTAACCAATAGTTTAATACAACAGTGGTGAATTATTTCTATGATCATGGTACAATTAAAAGTATTTTTGACTAATATTGAAGAAAACAATCATTTAATGTGGATAGTGCCATTATGTCATAGCAAGAAATGGAAACATAAAATGAAAAACATATTGAAAATTACAAGCAAGAGCATGCACCTTGGTTTTTAGAGACATGCAAAGCTATTGTAGGCTTTTGGAGTACCTTGTGAATTCTTAATTGTTGTTAATTGTTCCCTCTGCATCATAGATGTTAGTGTAACCAATTTTTGGAGGCTCTATCACTGTTTCAAGGGATCTAGAGGTTTTTTTCTACACCCTACAAGCTCAACTTCTCAATGGTGTTCTACCTATATGCAACAATCCAATGTTTTGTCACTACAATCCAACATTAATTTCCTTTATTTCCATTATTACCCTCATTAGGAAGAAATGTTTCAAATTTTTTTGAAGAGGTAAGAGAGAAAAAGAGGGAATCCCTTTAGTAAATTGGCAGTTATTATCTAAGCCAAAGGAAGTTGGTGGATTGGGTTTAGAAAACATACTTTCCTTTGGTAAGGCTTAGACAACCAAGAGTGTAAAGAGGTTGACTTATAAGAAATTCATACATAGGAAATTTATTTTTCGTAAGTATATAAAACTTCTTTTTCGTAAGTATATAAAACCACTATCAATGGAATATTGGATTGGATAGATTTTCTTTCTCATCGTCACATTTTAGATCTGGGGAATCCATTACTTGGCACAGACAACAAATCCAATTTCCGCACCTATTTGGAAATAGAGAATCCATTACATGGCACAACAACAGATCCAATTCCCAAACCTATTTGGAACGAGGGATAGAAAAGAGAGGTAGAGTTAAATTCTTCATAAAGGGAAGCAGAACAGTGTAAGGAATATCTGATACAACTCTAGAGGAATTACATCAAGCTTATAGAGGAGGATTCTTTTCTCTATTCAAAGAATCTTGCCATAGGGGTATATACTATGATTCTAGTATATAGAGCTATATTTTAGATAATTCATGTGGAGCACCTTGGTATTTGAAGAAGATATAGAAGTTCAAAAGTCTTCAAAAAGCTAAGTGACTAGATGCATATATATCTATGAGGGATATCAGGTTCAATTTTTAAAAAATTATGTTTTGAATAAAGACTTAAAGGGTTGTAAGACATTGCGTCTTATGGTGTTTTGATGTATCTGGCTTGCCAAAAACTCTGAGATATTTCAAGGTAAGTTTTAGCAATCATTTCAGTGTGCCTTCTAGTCATGAATAAGCTTTCAAAGTAAAAAAGCCCCTAACACTGGTAAAGAAAGGACATTTATCCATCCTTATATTGTTAAGAGTGGGAATGGTGTTATTTCAATTTTCAACAATGCCAATCAAGGTAAACAAGAAGAATATTTTGCAGAGGTATCCTATACCTTAGTGATTCTATTATACTCATATATTCAAAATTTAAAGCATTTATTGGTACAAGCTCTAACAACTATGATGAAATAAAGCCACTAATTTTTTTGTTAACAATAGTAGTAGAGGAGAGGTGACTAAATTCTAGGTCTTCGGGATTCCTTGGTTATCAATTGGTTCAATGGTAGCTTTACAATAGAATAATTGTTTTCACAACCCATTTTGGAGTAGCTGAAGACAATCAAGGCACAATTCTTGAAGATATCATTCCATCATTTTTACAGATAATTTAAGGTAGAGGCTAATGGATTGTCTAAAGAGGTCTTGTTGATGATGCAAAACTATGGTTTAGCATGGGAAAGTAGGTATGGTGTAAGACTCCAGGAGTGGTCAATGCAAAAACCACCAGTATAACTATTGTATTTACACCATATACAAATACTAAACACTATTGATGGAAAAATAATTACCTCTTTTATTATTCAAAGCATCCATTGTATCTATATATTGTTCATAACATCAAAATTTTAATAATGGGAGTGAAAAACATCTTGCAAAAAGAAATAATTAGATCATACTAGCAAGACAAGAACCTTCAAATTATTAATGACACCATTGTGCAAAGATGCACATTATGGGACTTTAACACATGCCTCAATATTGATAGAATATAAAATTTTGAATGATTGGTTTCTTGTAAATGTACTCCACAACATGATATAATGTGATATGTTTATGAACATATTTTATCAAGCTCCACACCTGACAATGTTTGAGAACTAAGGAAAAATATTTATGATTTTACTTGTTTACAGATTTGAGAAAGCCTCAAGCGTTGCAATTAAAATCTGGAAATTATGTTTCTTGGTGGAATGTGAAACATTTAGGAACCAGGTAAGTGAATGAATGCAAGTTTTTTTTTCATTTTCCTACATTGGATTCCCATTCTCTCTAATTTATCAAAGAAAAGTTAAAAATTGATAGACTATGGGACAACATATTCCATTTCCAAACTTTAACCTTACAGGGAAATGCACTACACTTGTTTGATAGTTCTAGACATTTTGAGGGGATGCTAATAGAAATGTAAATGTTGTTGGATAGTTTTAGAAAAGTTCTCTTTGTCAAATTTCTTATTTTCATGAAGTAATATTTCCAACTAAGAGGATAAAGACGTGGCATGCTTACGACACAGTGGTGTTATTTCTTGCCTGCATTTGTGATTTATTAGTATTCCACCAGTAATAACTTCATTACGCGGTTGTTTGTTTAGTATTATATTACAACAGTGACTTGTTAAAGGAAAATGATTCCATTTTGTTTGAAAGTCATAAATTGGAAGGAAATTTAGCTTTGAATTTGAAAAATGGAATATATTTTGAAAAATATGTTTTCTGATCAAATATAGGCCCGTTGCTTGATTATTAAAAAAGAAAAATCATGAAAATAAGAAATGATTTTGGATACGATGAATTACAAAACTCTCCAACTTAAAAATAGGTTAGCATATTCAGTTTTGTCTGCATCAGAGAAAAATTAATGAGTATCATTAAGTTTTCTTTGAATATTTATAGAATTATTTCATAGATTCTAAATGGAAATTACGTGTTCTAATCTAGCTCAATTAATTATAGGGAAAACAAACGGCATACATAATTTGTTTACTTATGGGACTTGGATTCTTTTGTCTCCTAGAATAGTACGTTGATAATTGAAAATTACTATAATGAAGTTATATTCCCAATTAGTATCACAATTTACAAAGTCTAGTCTTAGTCTTTTTTAGTTTCTTGTTGTAATCTTGTGTCAACAATACTTTTCTCCACCCATTAGATTTCTATTGCACAGTTTTATTGTTGAAGTGTCATTGCTTCTTAGAGATAACTAGAGGAAATGATACAACTACAGAAGTGGAGAATGAGACATTCTTAGTAGAAATTGCTAGCTATGTTGTGTTTATTTGTGACATTTTATTTTCTTTGTTTATACATGTCATTGGGCCACATAGCTGCCACTATTTCCCAACTGAAGAAAAATTGTTCAATTTTCGTGCTTTTATGGGGAAAAATGGCATTAAAATTAATGTTGATGTTGAGGTATATATCGTATAAATCCTTTATATTCTAATTTAGTTTATATTCTAGTGTTCACGACTTTCATGTCTTATACATTACGTTGCATCTTTTTTTTTTTAATGTCAGAAAAGGAACTCAATATTGATGGTAAGAAGCAAGGATTGAAGAAAGAGGAGAAAAAATAACACTAGAGTGACAAAATGAAAATTAAAGAGAGAAGAGAATTGGTCCAGTGGTACCCGTAGCACCAATATCTTGCATAAGACACACACATAAAGGTTGAGGATAAAGTCCCCAGAGTTGGTGAATTCACTTGCAATGCCTTGGCAAGAAAACGATAATGTTTGAAGTGATGAAATAGTATTTCATGTGTAAATTGTACTCCAACTAATGTTAAGTTGGAAAGTCATATCGTAATACTTGACATTTTATATAATATAAATTGTGTGGTTGGAATTATTTATAGTTGCACTGGATATTAAATAGTATCGTAATTAATATATGTAACTTTTTGTTTTCGTATTAGATGAACATGTACATTGTATGCCATTTTTTTTAAATTTAGTTGCAAAATGATACTAATTAATTTATGTTGATTAGTAATGAACACATAAAATCCATATAAAACTACTAAATTAGTTTCTTATAAGGATTGTTATTGAAATTAAATGAAATGAATATAAACTACTAAAGTAGTCATTTATATAATGAATATAAAACTACCAAAAAAAGATAAATGACTACTGCAAATGATAAATTTGTGATTACAAATGATGACTAAATTGTGCATATATACGACTATTAGTAGCTAATTTACAGTATCTTATAACACGACCAAAATTTAGTGATATTTATTTGGTCATTAATTGGTTTGAAATGATGACGAAAATTTGCATATATATGACTATTAGTAGCTAATTTATAGTATCTGATAACATGACCAACATTTTGGTCATATTTCTTAGGTCATTAATTAGTTTTACCAGGTGATCATTTAGTAATATATTTTATTGTATAATTAGTCATTAATTATGGAAATTAATGACCAAATCAATGACTAAATTAATGATCAAATATACTACTAGGAAACAAAATTGAGACAACCAATTAATGACTAAGCTAAAAACGACTAAAATTTAGTCGCATTATAAGATATTGTAAATTAGCTACTATTGGTCACTAACCGAAAAATAATCGTTTATATGAAAATATTATTCATTTTTTTAGTAACTAATTATCCATTTTGTAATAGTGGTAAGAACTCTAATATTCCCATTAATTGATGGAAAATTGGGAATATTATTGTCCTCCCCACTAAAATGTTTCTTGTCTTTAAGAAACTGCAAAAGTGAATGCTAAACAATCCTTGATCCATGTGGATATTGGTGGCCACCCGCCTATTCCACTTGGGGCCCCACCATTGTTTCTTTTAGTTTTCCAATTTCCTTAAAAATAGCACAGTTTACTATTTTTAGCAGTTTTTTGAGTCCTAAAATTTTAGAGCTGTTTTGAGGCCTTGAACAATGTATTTTGCACATCGCTTATTCAATGAATATGATTCCACTCCAAATCAACATTTTTGGTAAGAAATTGAATTCTTTGGATAGATATTTCTAATGATGTACCATGTGCATCAAACGAAGATAGTATGGAAAAGTTACGACCCTGGGAAATTGATGTACCAATTTACCCCGACGAGGCCCATATTTTGGTGTTTCATCTACTAGGGTTAGGTTTTTGGATCTTTAGGGTTTTCCATTGTTTCTAAATAATATATAGGCCTTCAAGCCTCATTGTAACACAAATTTTAGTGGCTTGTAGTCACCACATCTCTTTTCAGAGATAAGATACCAGCGACCTAGATATTTTATTTCCATTCTGTCTGTAAACAGATTCTAGTTCCTTGATATTAGTGAAATGAAGTTTTATTTCCATTGCATTATTATATTTATGTTTATATGTGTATTTTGTTGCATTCCTGCATAAATCTAGACTAACGCTATCAGAGCGGTATGCTCTTTCTCGATCCTTCTTTGCATGTCCCCAACAAGGTCGAGGTATGAGGAGTTATGGCTCAATCTGGTTGAAACTTTGCAAGATCAACCTCACAAACCCTGACGGCCTCCTATGGGGGATGAAAAGAAAGATGAGGGAGCAGAGATCCTATCAAAATATTTCTTGAGGAGGCCCTTGAAAAATAAAGGAACGTGATGATGGACAACTTTGTCCAGATCCTTCAATGACTGCCTACTAGCAGCACATCTACATCTAGCAGCCACTCTGGAGGCACAACTCCTTTTAAGGTACAAGTAAATTTTTATGTTCCCATATTTGAGCTCCAAATAGATTTAAACACCATAGATAGATGGTTGAATCTATTATAAGGATATTTCTTAGTTCATGATTTTTCCGACTGGGAGAAGATTATTTTTTCACTCCTCAAAGATACCCCCCATGTTAAGGACTCGTGGGAAACCTACTGTGAGAAAAAGGATGAGGGGGAATCCTATCTATTCTTGGTCATACCCACTTGGAATTATTTCCAATATGCCAGCAAGGAACAATATTATCCTTTTTGAAGTATCGCAATTGTATGCATAGATACATTCAGGATTAAATGGAGTTCCTCGACATCTTCTCGTTTGGTACAACATAGTGGTATGCTTCCAAAATTGAGCAGAAATTCAAACAGAATAAGTCAGACTTTGGTTCTGTGAATCAAAATTAAGCGAAAGGTGCACCCAAACTGTAGAAAAAAGGACAAATCCAAGGCATCATGACCCAAGATAGCCTACCAAAGCTGCAAGCAAATAACAACACCACGAAGCTGAAGAAGGACATAGGCAAGAAGAAGACCGTGGTCATGACCTCTAGACGGGGATCCTCCCAACGACAAAAAAAAAATGGAAAAGGTCATGGAGGAGTATGGGGACATATTAACCTCACCCCCAGGGGTGCCTTTGCACTGTTAGGTCAAGCACCCCATCGATCTGACCCTAGGTACGTTGTTGCCGAATGGACCGATATATCAGTGCTCTATTCTGGAGAACGATGAAATCAAGAGGCATATTCAGGAGCTATGGTAGAAAGGTCACATCTGGACGAGTTCATGGCCCTGTGGGAGCCTGATCGTGTTAGTGTAGAAGAAGGATGGGAATTTGATATTGTGTATTTACTATCAGGCACTAAACAATATCACTGTCCAGAATAGGTACATGATCCCATGGATTGATGACCTTCTTGATCAACTCAAAGAGGCGAAATAGTTTAGCAAGATCGACTTGAATTCTGGGTATCGCTAGGTAACAATCGAACCATCTTATTTGTGGAATACTACCTTGAAATCCAAGGAGGGCCTTCTCAAATGGCTGGTCATGCCTTTTAGGTTGACGAATGCTCCCCCAACCTTCATGAGGCTGATTGACGACATATTGTGGCCATTCACCAACTCATTTGTAGTAGTGTACTTGGATGAAATCCTGATCTTCAACCAGACTTAGGAAGAGCACCTCCATCACATCTGAGAGGTCCTTGAAACACTACAGTAACACAAGTTGTGTGCCAATTTGGAGAAGTGAACTTTTGGCATGACCCAGGTTCAGTATCTAGGATACGTTATTGATGAATGGGGGGTGCATGTAGATCCAACCAAGATACAAGTAAATTGGGATTGGCCGGCCCCAACCACTCTAACAGAGCTTCACAAATTTCTGGGTCTTGCTAATTTCTACCATGGGTTCGTGTTGGGATTCTCTCATATCACTTGGCCCTTGAGTAAAGTCACTAAGGGAGGAACAAAAGAAAAATTCTTTTGGTGAGAATCCCAACAGAAGGAATTCGTTGAATTGAAACATCACCTGTGCTTTTCCCCAATGCTCACCTTACCAGACTTGCAACAACCATTTGAGATGGAGACATATGCCTCTAACTATGCTATTGGGTCATTTCTTACCCAACGGGGGCATCCAATGGCATATCACAGTGAGACACTATCCGACATAGTCTGCAATTATCCCACTTATGAAAAAGAAATGTATTCCATTCTGCAGGCGTGCTGCCAATGGAAGAATTACATTTTTGGGAAGGAAACTGTCATCCACATAGACCACTGACCCCTGTAGTTCATACAAACACAAGGGGAGTTGTAGAATGATCGCCATCAGAAGTGGTCCACATATCTACAACAATTTCATTTGAACATCAAGTATAAGAAGGGAAGCACCAATAATGTTGCAGACTTCCTCAGCCGACCACCGATCATGGTGCTAACGACCGTTCTCAACTCTTTGGGGCACGAGACTTTTTTTTGGCTTCTTCTCTACAAGAGCAATCTGAAATTAGGCCACACATACAACACACTCTTGCAGGGTACACAAGTTCCAAATTTTCACCTCGAGGATGCACTTGTATGTCACCTGGGACACCTTTGTGTTCCTTCAAGCGAGAATGCCAATTTTTTTTGGAAGCACACTATAGTCGAGCTGCTGGGCATTTCGAGGTCGATAAAATAGTGGCAATACTGCAGAAGTATTTCTATTGTCTGAACCTTCAACAAGATGTTGGGAAATACATTAGATCCTACACTGATTGCTCCATTTCCAAACCAACCATCAAGAAGCAAGCCTTTTATACTCTAATACCTACCCTATTCAACCTTGGGAATCCATCTCCATGGATTACATGTTGGGCCTTCCTTCTACTAAGCATGGAAACAACCATGTTTTTTTGGTCGTTGACATATTCTAGAAGATGGAAATTATGTCGGCCTGGAAGAAGAATATCACAACATAATCCACTACTAAACTCTTCTTTGAATGAGTGTGGGTGCACTTTGGGATCCCAAAATCTATCTCTCAGATCGGGATAGTAGGTTACTTAGCACATTTTGGTCCAGCCTCTGGTCAATGCCGGATACCAAGCTCACCAATTCAACAACTTTCCATCCTCAAACTGATGACCAGACAAAGGTCATCAAAAGGATGAATCATGATTGTACACATTCCACGCACACAATTCAAATCATCCATGCACATGGGATGAGAGCCTTCACTATGTACAACAGAGTTATAACTGGGCTCTCCACAGCTCAACCGACAACAACCTCTTTTAGGTGGGCCTCAGGTTCCAGCCACTATGTCCCATTGACGCAACCATGCCATTTGTGCCTACTTAGGCTGAATTGGATCATGTCCAGTCTTAAGCTGACAAAGCAAACAACTTCATTGAGCACATTCAGTACATCCATGAGTAGGTTCATGAAATATTGGACAGAACCAATGCTAAGTACAAGAAGTGACATGAACAACATCGGGTGCCACATCACTTCCAGGTGGACGAAAAAGTGTGGCGACATTTGCCGGAGCGCTTCAATGGACCCCACCGCAATATTTTCCCACTCCGATATGGGCCATACACCATCACCAAGGCTATAGGGAACAATTCCTTCGAGCTGATTCTTCCGCTATTCCTTGGTCTGCACCTAGTATTCAATGTGAACCGCCTTTGACCCTATTTACCACCTCTATTGGACACCTCTGACATTGTAGAACAACTCACACCAACAGAGTTAAACCCATACTGCATGGAACAAGCCACCACAGATTGTATCATGGAAATTTAAATCAAGAACATTTGCTAGCATAAGATCCAACTGTATCAAGTGCTCAAAGCTGGCCAACTCCTGCACCAAGGCAAGTGGTTCACCAAGGACCAAGCTCAGCAGAAGTTTCCTCATCTCATGGATGAACTCAATGCAATGGGCACCATTGCTTCCTAAGGGGGAAGGAATGATCGAAGTGGATATTGGTGGCCACCTGCCTATTCCACTTGGTGCCCCACCATTTTTTCTTTCAGTTTTTTATTTTCGTTAATAATAGCACAATTTATTATTTTTAGAAGTTTTTTCAGGTCCTAAACATCTAAAGCCATTTTCAGGCCCTAAACGACTTTTTTTGGGCATCAATTTTCTAACGAATATGATTTCATTCTAGAATAAATATCCATGGTCATTAGTTTTAGTCCTCGATAGATATTTCTAACGATGTATCATGTGCATCAAACAGAGATATTATGGAAAAGTTACGACACTGGGAAATTGATGTACTAATTTACCCCGATGGGGCCCATATTCTGGTGTTTTATCCCCTAGCATTAGTTTTTTGGATGTTTATGGCTTTCCATTGTTTCTCAATAATATATAGGCCCTCGAGCCTCATTTTAACACAGATTTCAAAGGCCTATAGCCTCCACATCTCTTCTCAGAGATAAGATACCAGTGCCCTTGCTAGTTTATTCCATTATGTCTGTAAACATATTTTAGTTCTTTGATATTAATGAAATGAAGCGTTATTTCCACTGCATTTTTATATTTATGGTTATATGTGTATTATGTTGCATTCCAACATAAATCTAGATCAATCCTCCTCCCTCCAAATGGAATCCTCATATGGAAGTTCTCCCCATCTACTCCAATGTGTAATGAATGCCCAACTCC
Organism: Pinus albicaulis; assembly: GCA_034641835.2. NCBI lineage: Eukaryota > Viridiplantae > Streptophyta > Pinopsida > Pinales > Pinaceae > Pinus > Pinus albicaulis. The sequence continues at coordinate 533,871,450 of CM076584.1, forward strand.
ATAGCTGCCTGTCTAGAATTTCTAGAATGGATTCTAACTATATAGCTTTGTGCCTCTCCTCATCACTAAATCTCCAAGTGGGAACCATATGATTTTCTATATCCTCTTCTCTACATGAGACATATGAAGTCAAGTGGTTCCTCCCCCAAAGAAAAGTCCCAACTCATGAACTATCTCTCCAACCCATGCTACCTGGAGTAGGATGAACCTCTCCATGCTCCCATTATTGGCCCTGTTTTCTCTACTTGCTCTAAGAATCATCTCAACACTGTGAAAAATAGAAAACATAGACATATGGGTTTACATGTGAAATTTCAAACCATACTCTCTTAATAATAGCCACCGCAACAATTCCTTTTGCTACCATACCACCCCATCATCATACCAACTATGGTGGCCATACTCTCCTAACATAAGCCAACACAATAAGGCCTCTTGTTGTCATCCCCCCTCCTCATCATGCAAGGTATTGGAGAAATTCATCCCATACCCTCCCAAGAGTAACCAAAGTAGCAATGACTCTTGTTTCCACCAAACATCATCATCATGAAAGCCATGGAGCAACACCATACTTATTAACATGTATAATTTCACTTCATCCCAACATAACCAAGCTCCCTGCTACCACATCATGTGAGTTCCATGAAATTTCCCAAATAATAACACACCCATTGGCATAGGATGTGTCATGTGATGGCCAAACTAGTGCAGCCATGCCTCTTGATGTTGCATCACACCAGTAATATACAAGGCATGGGTCATACAAATGTGAGTTTTTGGGTGGTAACCATACTCACCTAAAAGAAACCATCGCAACAATGCTTCCCATTGCCCCATGCCATAGATCTTCAAGTAGCTCACCAACGATTTTCTCATCATCCTCACCAATCCATCCAACTATGGGTGATGAGTCACATCATGATCCAACTTGATATCCACCCAATGGAGAATACCATCCTCCCCAATCTGATGATATTTGAACTCCATGATATGTTGAAGTGCATCCACCTTGAGGTTACTCCATGAGAACCTCTCATCGATGACCCAATAGAATCCATAAGATTCTGAATATGTTATAGGTAGAAACTTCTCTTTGAGCTGTGAGATGTTCATCAAGAAGGCTTCATCATGATAATGGAAGATTTTATCCATCATAGTATGTCTACCAACTATCATCTATCCCTCTAATGCTTCATGACTGAAGCGGTCATCAGAATGCTCCAAGAATAGTTGGGCCCCCAACTCATCACTACTTCCCAGTGATAGCAGTGCCGATCTCCATGATGGTGCATCTATTGTCTCATGACCATGCACAATATTGAACTCATAGCTTGGCATTGTACCGATTAGGACTATGCTCATCCTATCTTCGTAAACTGCACACTTCAACACAAAGAGTTGTGTGTAGCTAAACACCGAAGAGCTAGGATGGCTATACATCTCCTCCTTGAGCAAGTCAAGGGTCCTCTACAAAATGAGAGTTTTTTTCTCCTGCAGCAAGGTGCTTTAACCCTTATTTATGCAATTTCCCTGATTGAATTTTTAGTCATCAGTAATTTATGCCATTTTGTAGATGACTAAATGCTTATCCTAGATTTCTAAAAACAAGATTCAATGAATATTATGAGTTTTATAAATCTCACTACTTTCATTATCCTTAATACAAATTTTTCATTATTTTACTACTTTGTCATTCCCTTGTGTAGCCTACCACTCCTACAAGGCCCCTCATGGGCTCATGCCACTCATCTTTATCCTATTTTTCACCCATAATCTCAACACTCTATTTTGTCTTTGCCTATACCCTCCATTGTCCATCTAAGATTACCAAAGAGCTTACTCTTTCCCATATCCACCGAATGCCTCAAGCATTGATGATCTCAAAACTATCTCTATAGGCTGTTTAGATAAATCAAGTACATTGGATTTTGGATCTTTAATGCATCAATTTGTAAAAAATATATTTTTCACACTCAAAGACCCTAAGTCAAGCTTTCAGCCAAATACCAAGTCAAAAGAGCCTCCCGCTAAGTCATTAGGGTTTCATATGTTGCAGGGTTATGTTTGGTGTCCTAAATCATTGTTTTTCATGTGCTAGAAGATGAATCAAATATGAAAGAAGGCCAACACTTGTTTTTCCAAGATAAATTGGATAAGCATCCAAGGAAGACCTTCTTATCAAGTTCAAATTCTGCAAAGGATGTTCATTTTTGACATTTATGTAAGAGTGTGAAGGTGACTATCACTAGAGAATAGGTAAGGTAAGAGGCCTACTCCTCATTAGAAGATATACTCAATCAAATGGAAGAGGAAGCAGCCTATGTTCAATAAAAATCAGGGTTTATAGGTACCGATTGGGCTAACAATATGCCAAGAAAATATCAATGCATCAAATCACAAGGACAGATGCACACTAGCACAACCAAGCATGAATTGAAGATTTTTAGAAATTATAAATGGAAAAGGGAAAAAGGTGAGGTGAACTGAACATAAATGAATGAACTTGATAGGGCTATAGAGAAACTAGAAGACAACAATAATGATTCTTCTCAAACATGAAATGAGGATGATGAGCCTCCATGATGACAACAGAAAAGGGTTTGGAGAGACTGTTGTAGGTAACTCCTAGGGTTTTCCAATGTAAATCTTTTCACTACCTCAAAGGGAAAGAATGCAAAGAGTATCAGTGACAGGAAGGTCAAGTGTTCATTTTCAGTCATATGCACTCAATGATCAAAGGAGTGAAAACATAGGCTTAAGCTCCAAGATGGAAGACCAAACTGATCATAAGTTTGTTGCTGTATAATTGAATGTGTCAAACTCCAAAAAAATTAGACATGGCTGAATCATTCCTTCCTGGCACCTACAAATTAGAAGTGGCCAAAAGAATTTATCATATATGATTATGAAAGTTATGGTGCTTGTCAAAAAGGATTTATCATGCTCCAAATATCAGAGGGAAAAGATTCACTTCAAAGTTTTCATGACACTTATTGACTGAAAGTGGTTGAAAGGCATGAAAAATCCAAAACACGGTGAATCATGCATCTCAAACAAACATCTGCAAAACATGTTTTAAATGCATTAATAGGCTAAAGGGAGTCATAGTTCACCCTGTAAGCAAACTCAAGAATAGTAAATAAAAAGATTAGAAGGAAAAGGGACTATTTTTATGTTTTTAAGTCACCTACTGCAAAAAGGTAAAAAAGAATATCAGTGAAATGACAAAGAGGACTGAAAACATTAGCAAAGTGGGTTGTTGATTTAAATTTATTTTTGTAAAATATATAAAGGATCATTCTGATTTCCTCTCATCTCATTTTTCATTTGAAAATATAGTGAGAGCATTCAAGGAGAAAATTTCTGAGTTTTAGTGAGAATTCGGGTAGGGTTGCCTCGCACTACGTTTTCAAGTAGGTGTTGTTCTTACAGCACCTGGCGCTGTGCGTAGGGGAGATTTTGCAGTGTAAAATTACACTGGGTTGCGCTTATAGGTGAATTCAGTGCATTCTCGGATGAGTGCAACCCGTCCCATATTTTTCCCAGTGCTGCACTCAGGGAGGACTCGACGGGCCTGTACATGGGTAGTGCTACACTTACGAGACCCGACAAGCCTGCATGCGGGTAGCGCTGCACCCAAGAAGGCCTAACAGGCCTAGAAACCCATCCAGTGTTGCGCTTAGGAGACCGACAGGCCTATACGCGGGCAAGCGCTACACCTAGGCCAGAGACCCTGTTTCACTTGCAAAATTGCCAAAAAATTCACAAGGGAGCACCATCAAGCTGCATCCAAGGACCTGGAAGGAAGTCTAAGGTTGGTAGATGCATGTTTTTCCCTCTTCTCCAAGTGAATTTCATGATTTACTGGTTAAATGAAATTGGTCAAAACCCTAAAGAATAGAAACCCTAAGCCCTCATGACCAAAGCCCTATTTTGACCTCCAAACAAGAAATTATCAGCCTTCACCTCTCCTATCAAGTTTCATAAGAAGGCCTAGGGTTATCTAAAGGCAACACTAATCACCATGTTAGGAGAAGAAGGGAGTGTGAGCAGTGGAGGTCAAGTGCATATGAGGCCAAAGCACAAGGGTGGGACGGTTAATAGATTTGAACCCCAAGAAATTATGGAGATTACTACCTCTCTCATGATTCTCACATGCTTTCAGAATGTAAGGTGTTTCCATTTTTGTGAAAGGGTCCAAAAAGTACAAAATCACCTAGTGCTTACAAGATTATTCATTCTTAACCTACTTAAAAAACAATCAAGCTTGGCAGGGGTGACCTTTGAACTCTCATCAAATGCCATTTCTAGTGCTACATGTATACCTGATGTTGGTGAAAAGTGGTTCAAGAGAGAAAAATTAGACATGAGTTGCTATGAGCCTTTCCTCAAGCCTAGGTACAAAGAAGGATGCAAGACCATTTTTCCTTTCTCCAACCTGTTGGAGTGGTATGCTCCCTTAATGAAGGCCATCATGAAATATTTTACCTATGAGGGGAGATACTCTAGGCTCTACTCCTACCATATCAGATTACTCATGCATTTCACTAGGGTCAAAATGCTTCATTTTCCCTATTACTTATATAGTAGTATCGAAAATATGTCTTTTGTTTTGCAAAGGAGGATTTATACCCATAAAATGTAGATTTTGTTCCACCACTCCTTGATCAAGATGGTGGTACTACATTAGTTGGAACAAAAAGGCATACTTTGGGAGGTGTTCATTGATAATGAAATATTCACAGGCCCACAGCCTCATCATCAGCCTAGTTTACCCTCATCATCTCATCCTCCTCCCTCCACACCTCAATCACCTCCTACATATCATGCCTCATCATCTACAAAAGTTGCCTCTCCTCAAGAGAACCTCCCTTCCTTACCTTCTCCTGATGCATCAGAACACGAAGGAAGTGGCAGTGAACAAGCTAGTGACAATGAGGGTGAGGGTGAAAATGAATCAAACCAAATTCAAGATGAGGGTGATGATGATTTGAGCAAATAGGAGGCAGAAAAAATGGAAACAGAGGAAGAGGATAACAATGAAGAAAATGAGGAATCTGACAGTGGAAATGAATTAGGCAGTGATGAAGAAGAGGTTAGAAATGAAGCAGAAGATATGGAAGTGGGAAATGATGAAGATGAGGCAAGTGAAAAAGAAAAAAAGGATGATCCGAAGGGCAACAATGAGACTGAGAGCCTTAATGACAGTCAAAATGGTGAGGCTCCTAGTCATGAAAAAGATGAGGAAAAAAATGAAGAGATCAACCGAAATGAAGATAATGACAGTGAAATCAATGAAGAGGTTGAAGGCAGTAGTGACACCAATGAAGCAAGCACCAGTGATGAACATGACAGCAAGGAAGAAAACAGTCATGATAGTCATGAAAACAATGAAGGAAATGAAGAGGATGATGATAAAAATGAATATCAGAGCAATGGTGAGGCAAGGAGCTACAATGAAGAACAAAATGAAAGTGAAAAAGTCAGTGTATAGGTTGAAAGTGATGCTGATATTGAAGGAAGAGAGGTAATCAACAGTTAAGGTGATGAAGAGGAATCCTGGAAACAAATGATGAAATCCATACCAAGACACTAAAATGATCGACGTCAAACCTCTTCCATTGACATATCAAAGAGGAAAAATGCCTGTGTTTTCTTCCTCTAAAAGGAAAGGGACCATGCCATCCACCTCAGATCAAAGTCTTGACAAAGGAAACCAAAAGATCAAAGAGGAAGAAGAAGATCTTCATGAGGTTGAGAGAGAGTTTGAAATCATTCAGATAGACAGTGAGGAGGAGAATGAAGCAAGGATCTCAAACTTGCTCATCCAGAACAAAAATGCCCTAATTGAAGACCTCCAAGCAAATCTGAATAGGGACAAGAGTGTGAATGATGCCCTCACTACACAAAAAAGGTACACTGGTGAGGGGCGAAAATGGTCACCATAAGCTCATTGGTGAGGGTCAAAAGATTCTTCGTCACCAAAAACTGAACATCACCAAAGGTGGCATCACTGAAAGTATAGGCATTGTGATGACATTCAAGGTTTGTCACTAATAATGATTTATAGTGATGGATAGTGACCGTCACCATTTCATATGAGCAATGGTGACAGACAATAGCTTTCATCACGAGAAAATTGAATGTCACCAAAGGTGGCTTCACCGAAAGTATGTGTTGTGGTGACATTCAAGGTCCGTCACAAATATTAATTATAATGACAGATAGTGACCGTGAACATTTCATATGAACAACAACGATTTTGTGTGATGGACCTTTCATGGCTATCACTATTGGTGCATATATATGGCAATGTTCATTGACCGTCACCATAAAATCGTTGGTGACATCAAGGTTCATCACGAAAAATGACTATAATGACAAACAGTGACCCTCACCATTTCATATCAACAATAATGATTTATGATGACATACCTTTAATGGTCGTCACTATTGATGCATATATATGGTGGCGTTCATTGACCGTCACCATTTCATATTTTGGTGAGGGTCGAAAAATGTCACCATAAGCTCATTGGTGATGGTCGCAAGAGCATCTGTCACCAAAAACTGATCTTCGTCATTCCCTATGAATATCAGGGCACAATGGAATCAAACCACCAACCTCCTGCTTGTAAATCAGGTGCTCTTCCATTGAGCTATCACCCTTTAAAGAATTATACTTTAAACTTGCAATTTCCCCTAAATGTGCAAAGATACACCAAATGAATAAGAACCAAGAAAACTGAAAGAATTCAGTGTCCTTGCTCCTTATTTTATTCTATGACACTCTACAAAGTATGATCTTGATCTTTGACGTATTTGTGCCAAGTGGTTCTAATTTAATAGTAAATGTTATACTCAGATAAAATAAATGAATAACTGAGAGGCCTTATGGGATAATTTTTAATCCTTACACCAAAATCTCTTTATTCAAGTCTATGGAGCAACTCGTTCAAAGTATAGAATGAAGTAGATTTTAAATGGAAAGCCTAAAACCACCTAAGTAGTTTACAAGTTAACATTTTGTATATAACTTCTGTTCAATTTATATGACAAGTTATGACATAACCTTGAAACTAGTTTCTTAGCTAAAAAACTTTCTTAATTCAACAATGACAAAGAAAGATAGTCATCTCAAGCAAAAAAAATTTTTTTTTTTCTAATGAGGGTGCATGTAACTTGATAAAGGTTGTATGAGAGTATCAAATCATAAACATTTTCACTAAAACATGGAAATGACAAATTCTTGTTAAGAAACAAAAGTTTAGTTGAATATATGAAAAGCATTGAGCTAAATGATATAATTAAACTAAAATTAACTATAAAAAATGAAATTGCCATCACATACCATCTGGTTTGGTTATTTCTTTAGAAAGATAAAGTGAAATTGCATGATCTAGCTCCTCATCTTGATTCTGTAATGGACCATCCTGAACAATAATGTCCACATACAACAATCAATGTTATCGTATTGGTAAGGCTTTTGATATAATCTATCAAAGCATGCACTATGTAGGAGAATAACTGGAAAGCACAACTAGAAATTTAGATCACAACATAGCAATATAAAGGAACATGCAACAGGAAAGGAACAACTCCATAGTTTGAGAAATATGAACAATCCATGAACATATTCTTATATATTGATATAGATAACGAAAGAGAAATATAGATTTATGAAATTAAAGTATCACACAACAATGTCTTGAACAAATATCAATATGTAAAATAGTATTTTTTACATTTGGATTTACCTTGCAGAACCTCAGGAAAAAATTTCCACAGAAAAAACGAATAAACATAACAACATGGACCTCAAAATCAATTGTGCAGGGGATAAAATATGAAGGTAAAGCACTAGATAAGTATTCAAAGAAAATGATGAAAAATGTACCTAGAAAGAACTGAGAACCCTCTGAAGTAAACAACACATTTATCATCCTGACTAGTACACTTGCAAAAAAAGATAAAAATAAATTATGAACTATTCCACCAAAAAATAGTGAATTTTTCCACTAAAATACAGTTTCAAATTAAACACTAGCATGACGCTCACTTTGTTAGAGCTAACAAATAGAAGATTGAAATTTAAAAGACAATACAGTTTGATGAAATAGGGATTTTTCATATGTAGGAATTGGATTTTTCAGTTTGATGAAATAGGGATTATCGTGGCATTAGAGGGCACATGCCAAATTACATTATCATCTCCAAATTTACCCCTACGTAATTTCCATCTGACACTTTGTGACTTGAACCTTTAAAAGGCTTTCTTAGCCACTTCATCATTCGAGATTTATTGTGAATATGATGGTACAATGTGACCTGCATGTCCCAAATAACATGAGCCAACAATGAAGACCATAATTAAACTATTAATGCCTTACTAATTTAATCCTTGAAAAGACAAAAAACATGAATCCAAGAAATAAAATGATAAGGTTCTTGTTAACCAACTATTATATTTATAGATATGGTAGAATTGTTGATTGGTTGTTTCAGAATTTAAAGAATTTTACTTATTCTCTCAAACATATGAAAAGACACTAAAATTACCAAGGTCATATTTCAACATAAATATTGCAGAAAATCATATTGCAACTATGAAGATATTATTAAAAAAATATTATATAAAATCTGATTGCAACTATGAAGATATTATTACAAAAACCTTGCAAAAAATCAGATTGCAATTATGAAGATATTATTACAAAAATCTTGTAGAAAATCCGATTGCAACTATGAAGATATTGTTCTAAATTTTAAAAATTATAGTAATAAATTTCATCTTCAACATGACTTAACATTTTATATCATATTAGACAAATTTTGAGTCAGAGAACAAGTACAAGGTTCAGAGTTAAAATACTTGCATCAAGGACAAGGAGATATCATATACAACTTTCTGAGTTGAGGGTTATCACTAGAGAATATAGTCTTGAGTCTTAAACTAGTACTTAATGAGGGAATTATGGAAATAAATGGGTACAAAATGTGAATTCATCCCTCATGAGTCATGTAAACCCATATAAAACTCTTGAGGCTTTACAACCACTGCAGCTGTACCCATAACAGTACGTTTTTAGGTTGAATTGTCCACACTTGAGGCTTTGTAAGTTGCAGCCACTGCAACTGCACCCATCACACCACCTTTTTAGATTGAATTGTCCACATGTCCTAATCCACAGAAGATGTAGTTGGATAGTCTGTTGTGATGAATTGAACAACTTTCACCCACAACTGACCATAAGTTCTTGTGTGTGATAAGTGCACCAGATATCTATCATGGCAGCCACAAAACCTGCAAACACAATTATCCATGAAGTAAAGAATAGGGAGGATGTAACTGGAAAGAAAAAAGCTAGGAAAAATGCTCCCTTGCAATGAAATTCCAGATGTGACTCCTCATGAACAGAGAGCCATTATTATATAAATATTCTAAGAGAAACATGTTTTGAAAAGCTAAATGGATAAAATTCATTAACCACCTTGCCGTCCTACCATGTCATATCACCTTGAGCACCCCCCAACACAGTGACTCCCTTGGTAGAAAAGGCCAAATATCTAAATACGTTTTCTCAAAAATGTAAAAACAACATCTAGATATGGGAAGAATACACCAATTCCTAACAGGATTGGGACTAGCAGTTGCCAGCAAGGAGTTTCACACCTTTGGTCAATATTTTGTTCTCACAGGCTTCACCCATGGGTGATAGGAAGGGATTGAAATTATGGCATTGGGAGGTGATGAACCATGTGCATATATTGGCGCTTGTGACGTGACTGCTCTTCGTGAGACAATTGTTGATCAGAACAAAAAATATATATATTATTGGAATATGATCCAACTATGAATATGGAAGTGCTCAACTATCTTATTGAGGACATTTTATTTGTGAAAATATAGAATTCAAATCTTTAAAATAACATAATTTATGGGAGTGACAATGTATGCAAGGCAGTGGTAAGCTGGAAGTCAAATCTGAAATAACACAATTCCAAAATAACTTAGGGTTTATAGTAGCTCCACCAAAGATACTCTAACATGGAGGTTTTTTCTAATGGTTATTTTAGATTGTTGGAGAATATTTGGTGGAGCTAGGGTTTCTCTTGGTTTTCCCTATCTAGTGTTTTCGAAAGCATGGACAATTATATGATAGGTTGTGATTGTGTTAATGGTTTTCATTTATTCTTTATGTATATGAAGTTTTTGGGTGAATGTTCCAACAAATCCTAACACCTTAAGAAAAAAACACATAAAGTAAAAAGAATATTCAATGAGAGAGAGAGAGAGAGTATCACTGCTCTTACATCCCTAACCCAAGTATGAAAAGGAATATGCACAAGTGCATGATCGACTATAATAACAACTCACTCCTTCCTCTATTTATATGAGAGTTAAAGGGGCTTTACAATAACAAGTGGACCTAGTCCACTACAAGCAAACTTGAAAGACACATTTAGGTCCACCCATGTGAAGCACTCCACTCTACGTGACATGTGTCAACATCAAAGGTGACAGTGATTAACAAGCAAGCCCTCCATGGCATGAGCACTACTCCCCAAGGTCCAACAATCCTTCAAAGGTCCTAAGCTCCAATGCATCTCCTAGGTCATGTGTCTCCTTAAGGACAATGCATATACAAGGTAATGTCTCACCTTAAGAACTCCCACACCTACATATCCACTCCCTCAACCCAAGAGTTCACATGTCAAGGGATTTTGTGTGCTCATAATGATTTTGGGATTTTTTTATCATGGTGAAATACTCAACTCTACTCCAATCACACAAAATCCCTTCATGCATAAACAATATGAAGTCACCAAGATCCATACTAATCCAACACTTCGAGGAACAATGTCTTTCAAACATCTAAACAAGTTCTAGCAGCAAACGGTAAACCACCTCCAATGTCCAAGTCCATCAATGTAAAACTCATGTTATTATTATTTCAAGAATATTTATATTTTATCCAACATGATGACCCACTATGTGCACTATTTGTAGGGAATCTTCTGCATTTTTCTGCTTCAACGTGTTGATCCACTATGTGCATTGGTGAAAAACTCTATTTGGTCAAGGAACTCTTCTAAATTTCTTTCCAAGTTTCATTTCGCTTTCCTGTCATGAAGAAAATTGGAGAAACTAACTAGGATTCCATTAACTGTCGTCCATCCATTTGTTTCTTAAACAAGTCCTATTTCTTAAAGAAAGTAGGAAACCATCATGAAACATGACTATAGCGACATAGTTTCAGTAGCTATAATCTGACAATGTTATTGAAAACACTATTAGATTTGTTTCATAAAAGAGCACCTATTCCCAAACAACATAAAATGTTCATAGATAATGGCTTGTTTCACTATTGTTGAGCTTGAATGTAAACAATGACAGGTTTTTGAGCCAATAAAGTCCTTGGAGAAAAACGATGATGGTTTCTCTCTAAAACATTTGTAGATAAACATACAAGATTCGAGTGGAGGAATTAAGTAGTTCCATAACTACCGCTCGACTTGTAACTGTTTGGTTTTTTGGTCTACTTTATTTTTTATATTTCAGATCTAGTTCAAGAATTTTTGGATTTCAAATTTCAGTTATAATAGCAAAATTTTGGGTTGGCTCACATCATTAGTATTAGAACCTAAATTAATATTAGATTCATATTATATTTTTCTCTACAGTTCAGATTAGTTACTTAAGTTCACCAATATTTTTATCTTTCAAGGAATCCTTGTAGGGAAGATAGAGAAAAGCACAACTCAGATATATTTTCACCAACATACACATCAACTCAGATATATTGTCATAGAGAGAGAGAGAGTAGCACTGCTCTTACATCCCAAAAGCAAGCTTGAAAGGAGTATGCACAAGTGCATGATCGACTATAATAACAACTCACTCCTTCCTCTTTTTGTATGAGAGGTAAAGGGGCTTTAGTGGACCTAGTCCACTACAATAAAAATTCCAAGACACAAGTAGTTTCACCCATGTGAAGCACTCTACTCTACGTGACATGTGTCAGCATCAAAGGTGACAGCTATTAACAAGAAAGCCCTCCATGGCATGAGCATTGCTCCCCAAGGTCCAAAAATCCTCCAAAGGTTCTAAGCTCCAATGAATCTCCAAGGTCATGTGTCTCCTTAAGGACAATGCATATCGAAGGTAATGTGTCACCTTAAGGACTCCCACACCTACATATCAACTCCCTCAACCCAAGAGTTCACATGTCATGGGATTTTGTGTGCTCATGTTGATTTTGGGATGGTTTTTTCATGGTGAAATACCCAACTCTACTCCAAGAACACAAACTCCCTTCATGCATCAACAACATGAAGTCACCAAGCTCCAAACTAATCCAACACTTCGAGGAAGAATGTCTCTCAAACATCCAAACAATGTCTAGCATCAAATGGTAAACCACCTACAATGTCCAAGTACATCAATGTAAAATTCATGCTATTATTATTTCAAGAATATTTATATTTTATCCAACATGATGACCCACTATGTGCACTATTTGTAGGGAATATTCTGGATTTTTCTACTTCAACATGTTGATCCACTACATGCATTGGTCAACAACTCCATTTATTCAAGGAACTCTTCTAAATTTCATTCCAAGTTTCATTTCTCTTTCCTGTCATGAAGCAAATTGGAGAAACTAACTAGGATTCCATTAACTCTCGTCCATCCAGTTGTTTCCTAAACAAGTTCATATTTCTTAAAGAAAGTAAGAAACCATCATGAAACATGACTATAGCCACATAGTTTCAACAACTATAATCTGACAATGTTATTGAAAACATTATTAGATGTGTTTCATAAAAGAGCATCTAGTCCCAAACAACAGAAAATGTTCATGGAGAATGGATTGTTTCACTATCATTGAGTTTGAATATAAACACTGACAGGTTTTTGAGCCAATAAAGTCCTTGAAGAAAAATGGTGATGGTTTCTCTCTAAAACATATGCAAATATATATACAATATTCGAGTGGAGGACTTAAGTAGTTTCATGACTACTGCTCGACTTGTAACTGTTTGGTTTTTTGGTCTGGTTTATTTTTTTTATTTCAGATCTAGTTCCGAAATTTTTGGATTTCAAATTTCAGCTATAATAGCAGACTTCTGGGTTGGCTCACATCATTGGTATTAGAACCTCAATTAATAGCAGATTCATATTATATTTTTTGCTATAGTTTAGATTAGTTACTTTTGTTAACCAATTTTTTTATCTTTCAAGGAATCCTTGTAAGGAAGATAGAGAAAAGCACAACTCAAATATATTGTCACCAACATACACATCAACTCAGATATATTGTCATAGAGAGAAAGAGAGAGTAGCACTGCTCTTACATCCCAAACCCAAGCTTGAATGAAATATGCACAAGTGCATGATCGACTATAATAACAACTCACTCATTCCTCTTTTTATATGAGAGGTAAAGGGGCTTTAGTGGACCTAGTCCACTACAAGAAAACTTTCAAGACACAAGTAGGTCCACCCATGTGAAGCACTCTACTCTACGTGACATGTGTTAGCATCAAAGGTGACAGTGACTAACAAGCAAGCCCTCCATGGCATGAGAACTGCTCCCCAAGGTCCAACAATCCTCCAAAGGTCCTAAGCTCGAATGCATCTCCTAGGTCATGTGTCTCCTTAAGGACAATACATATCCAAGGTAATGTTTCACCTTAAGAACTCCCACACCTACATATCCACTCCCTCAACCCAAGAGTTCACATGTCAAGGGATTTTTTGTGCTCATTTTGATTTTGGGATGTTTTTATCATGGTGAAATACCCAACTCTACTCCGAGCACAAAAAATCCCTTCATGCATCAACAACATGAAGTCACCAAGCTCCATACTAATCCAAAAATTTGAGGAAGAATGCCTTTCAAACATCCAAACAAGGTCTAGCAACAAAAGGGTAAACCACCTCCAATGTCCAAGTCCATCAATGTAAAATTCATGCTATTATGATTTCAAGAATATTTATATTTTATTTGACATGATGACCCACTATATGCACTATTTGTAGGTAATCTTTTGGATTTTTCTGCTTCAATGTGTTGATCCACTATGTGCATTGGTCAACAGCTCCATTTAGTCAAGGAACTCTTCTAAAGTTCTTTCCAAGTTTCATTTCTCTTTCCTGTCATCAAGCAAATTGGAGAAACCTAGAAAGAATTGCATTAACTGTCGTCCATCGATTTGTTTCCTAAACAAGTGCCTATTTCTTAAAGAAAGTAGGAAACCATCATGAAAAATGACTATAGCCACATAGTTTTAGTAGCTATAATTTGACAATGTTATTGAAAACACTATTAGATTTGCTTCATAAAAGAGCATCAGGTCTCAAACAACAAAAAATGTTCATGGAGAATGGCTTGTTTCACTATCGTTGACCTTGACTGTAAACACTGACAGGTTTTTGAGCCAATAAATTCACTGGAGAAAAATGGTGATGGTTTCTCTTTGAAAAATATGCAGATAAAGATACAAGATTCGAGTGGAGGAATTAAGTAGTTTCCTGACTACCGCTCGACTTGTAACTGTTTGGCTTTTTGGTCTGCTTTATTTTTTATATTTCAGATCTAGTTCCGGAATTTTTGGATTTCAAATTTCAGTTATAATAGAAGAATTATGGGTTGGCTCACATCATTGGTATTAGAACCTCAATTAATAGCAGATTCATATCAGATTTTTCGTTACAGTTCATATTAGTTACTTATGTTCACCAATCTGTTTATCTTTCAAGGAATCCTTGTAAGGAAGATAGAGAAAAGCACAACTCAGATATAGTGTCACAGAGAGAGAGAGAGAGTAGCACTGCTCTTACATCCCTAACCCAAGCTTGAAAGGAATATGCACAAGTGCATGATCGACTATAATAACAAATCACTCCTTCCTCTTTTTATATGAGAGGTAAAGGGGCTTTAGTGGAACTAATCCAATACAAGAAAAATTGCAAGACACAAGTAGGTCCACCCATGTGAAGCACTCTACTCTACATGACATGTGTCAGCATCAATTGTGACAGTGATTAACAAGCAAGCCCTCCATGGCATGAGCACTACTCCCCAAGGTCCAACAATCCTCCAAAGGTCCTAAGATCTAATGCATCTCCTAGGTCATGTGTCTCCTTAAGGATAATGCATATCCAAGGTAATTTGTCACCTTAAGGACTCCCACACCTACATATCCACTCCCTCAGCCCAAGAGTTCACATTTCAAGGGATTTTGTGTGCTCATTTTGATTTTGGGATGTTTTTTTCATGGTGAAATACCCAACTCTACTCCAGGCACACAAACTCCCTTCATGCATCAACAACATGAAGTCACGTAGCTCCATAATGCTAATCTATGCATATGTTCTATGCCATTTCAGATTAGGGAACAATAATGAAGAAGATAGAACATACTAATAGATCGATAAAAGACAAGCCAAAAAAAAGATAATAAATGGTGGCGTTACGGCGATCGACAGGATGCTTCTACCAGCAAAGTCCCCAATAGGTCATTCAACCAAGTGTGTCACACATCACCCCAGAACAACCTAGACAAAGAATAGTCCATATATTACGCAGCTCCAACGCTATCCAGAGAGAGAGAATTCCTCCACACAATGTGTGCGAAATTAACTTCAAGTCTCTCCAATATATAGGAATCTTTAGGGGTATGTGACACGTCCTTTAAGACATTTAAGTCTATATTTTATTCTAGGCCGACCTAGCACATAAGTGGAATAAATTCAAAGTATATGTTCTTCTCATCCGATCAAGATGATATTTAGATCAATTTTACACCTCTCCGAAAGAGGAATTTGATAAAAATATTGGGATCGTCATCTGAGCAGCACAACCTGGATTTTGGACGTAGTTGTCCAATTTTAACACTCCCTCTCAACTAGGGAGAACTCCGTCCACTAGTGCAATCTAAACATCGTGCATCATCTCGTCGTAACTTGCTTTGTTGGCCTCTTTATTTCAGAACAGAAGTGGGTCAGTCACAAAGACATCATTCCCAGCTGATATATTTAGCCTAGAGGTCAAAACCTCTCTCGGACTCACAAAGAGTCTCCAACCAACCCGAATTTGGTTCATCTGACTCGAAGTCAGGCAGAGGTCCGAGACCTCACAAGACTTGATCCCAGATCAAGTGGTTGGACTGTGCCATCCTAGATAGAGAGTACGGCAATCTCTGATGCATCTGTCAGCCTTTGCTACTAGTCTCTAGCTTTTCCCACCTCATTGGCCAAATGAGAGGTACTTCCCATGAGCCCTGAATTCAATGGGTAGGATGCATATGAGGCTCAGATAATGAGAGGTTAACCAACTCAATAATCACAACGGTGGGGTCCAAGCACACCAACAAGGTTTGGCAAGCCTAGCCTTGTGGTTGCTCATAGCTTTGAGAAGCTGTCCCCAAATCCCCCCAGAGCTCCTCGAGCTCATCGTCCAACAGGACCCACATCATAGGGTCATTCCATGATACCAAGTCTCTCATGAAATGTTAGGAACTTGACCTTCCCCAGGGGCTTAGTGAGAATATCCGTGACCTGCTCATCAGTTCCTATATGATTGAGCCTTACGATGCCTCGTTGTACCATATCCTGGATAAAGTGGTACCAGCCATCAACATGCTTGGATCGATCGTGGAACCTCGGATTCTATGAAAAATGAATCCCCCTCTAGTTATCAGAAAGGATAACGATGGCCTCTAGCACATGCTTGAACAACTCACTGAAGAGCTTTCACAACCAAGTGACTTCAAAACAGGTCATACATGTTGTAATGTATTCGACCTCAGTAGTGCTCAAGGCTACCATCTTTCATTTCTTGCCCGAATCAGATCTACTTGTGAAGTAGCATCCAGATGTGCTCTTACAATCCACCACACTGCCAGCCCAATCGGCATCAGTATATCTAAGGAGTGTCATGCTCTCGGTAGTGTATCTCAACCCATGATCTATCGTGCCATAGAGATATCTCAAGAGTTTCTTGGCACCAGCCCAGTGAATGTTATGATCAACCATGTGTTGACTCAAGGTGTTCACTGCACAACATACGTCCGGACAGGTGTTCACTAAGAACATCAAAGCCTTTATGAGTTGATGATACTTAGTAGGATTTGCTAACATGGGCCCAACAACACTTCTACTCAATTTATTAAATTTAAACTCCATCAGTGTCGACACAGGCCTACAGTCCACCATACCAGAAGCTTCATAATGTATTTTCCTTGATAAAGGAAAATCTTGTCAGGTCTTTGCCATACCTCTGATCCTAGGCATCAGTCCTAGGTATTTCATCTCAAACTCAGCAGCGAGCTCCCTCTTACACTGATGAATGAGAGGGTCAACACCTGTCAGGAAGAGGTCATCCACATACAATACCCAAATGAGAGGCTTTTCTCTATCAACCTTGAAGTAAAGGTTTAGATTAGCATTACTATGAGTGAAGCCCAGCTTCATCAGTTAGCTATCTATCCTCTTGTACTAAGCTCACGGTGCTTGCCTCATCCCATAGAGGGCTTTCTCCAACCTGCAGACATGGGTGTCAATCCTGGACTCAGAACCCCAAAGTTTGCTCTACATACACCTCTTCCTTTATCGCATCATGCCAAAAAAAAAGGCAGTCTTTACATCCATCTGATGAAGATTTCATCCTTACGTAGCAACAAGGGAAATAATATATTATAGGTGTAATAATAATCAGCGCCTTCCTAGAGAAGACTCAAGAAAAATTGATCTTATATCGAGGTGACAACAACATTGTTCTAGGAACCATATCCCAGACATCATTCTCGCATCTATGTAGACTTTGATGCTTTCCAGTTTCTGTAAATGATCCAGGCTCATATTGTACACATGGCAGCTAGATACCCCTAGTGTTTATATGGCTTCTTGGTTTTCTTCCGGAATTTCCCCCTCTGAAGCCATATGTCTTTGAGCCATGAGGATCTTCCTTCGTCCATCAATGATATTAGCTCGGGAGTATATACAGAGATGTATTCTCCTTCTTAATGCCAGCTTCTCTCGAGAGAGAAAAACATCTATTTTTAAATGAGGGCATCTCAGACACCAGCTTGGAAGGGATTTTTATTCTCCCATAGTCAAAACCATCCAAGACCACAGTCTTTTGCTAAAGACTTCCAACAATGTGTCTGAACGCTGCAGAAACACATTTTACCATTACGCTCCAATGTGAGATTGCTACTGTCACATGATTTCTGCTACATAGGTGTATCTCTATGTTGCTTTCCAACAGAGAGAATATATCAACAAGCCTCAGCTTGTGTTAGAAGTCCTGTTATTTTGAGGCGGTATGTTGTAGCTTCCTAAACTAGCCCTCTTTAGTGTGACTCACAGAACTAGGAATCCAAACATGATTCCTTCATTCATAATTCTGCACTTGAGAGCTTCATTGACTACATCTGGTATCTCATCCAGCACTACTTCTCAATTTTAGATTTACAATTAGTAGTTGACTAATCTAGGGCTTCAAGTCTTGAGATCTCAGTTCTGCAATTTGTCTCCTAAATTGCACAGATCTAGGAACCAATCATAGAGATGTTCCAAACACAAAAATTTACCCTTCTTCATGTTAGTTGATACTTTATGTGAAACCTTTCTGTTAAGCAGATCTAGCTCAGTCATAAGTACCCAGCTCCTGAACATGTGGTAAATGACACAGTATGCCATATTCTAAATATCATTGTGGTATTTCTTACGCACAAATCTGGGAATCATTGTGGTTGTGACCAACTTTAGCTTGGATATGCAGATGCAATCTACTACTAAAGGGTTCTCGACCTTTCATGTGAAGATTCCTTGGTTTAGTTTTTCCAGCTTCACTTTTAGAGACAAAATCTACTTCATGATCTGTGCACTCCTGCATTATAGAGGTCTTCTTTAAAATGAGAACCTTTGCAGAAAAAAAACACTAAGTCTAGCACCACGTACACTGACATATCAAGGTCACTATCATATAACTCACTATTATATATATATATACATCTTTGTTCTTACATCAAGGTCACTATTATGGAACAAATTCACTGTATTTTAAAGGCCATTTCAATATAAGATCATGGCCTTGTCAAGGGCATTGTCATATGTCACAAGTTGATCTGAAGTATGGCACAATTATGAGCTAGCAACAAGTCCCGTGATTTTTTTTTTTTTTTATAATAGATCCGAGCTTGGAGAATCTTCCCACAAATCTGAGTTATTTTGGGGACAGGTCTGGGTATAGCTCACACATGAGCCTTCACCCAAGTATATTTATGTTATTACAGTCCTCTATAATGGTTTTTGTTCTGCGTTTTCACCTTTAAACTTCTTTGGAATAAGGCAGCGAAAACCCACAGATTAAGGCTTTCAGTACTTATTGAAGAACTGATAAGATTATTATTACCTTGGCATTGAAGAATTGGAAAGTATGGCAAGTGAATTTTTCTCAACACACCTCGGGGCATAACATCTGTCCTAACCCATTGCATAGAATCCTTTGTAAATACTCCTCGTTGAATGACACTCCACAATATTTCCTGTAAGTAGCCACCGCTCCCTGGAAAATGAGCAACAATGGGCACCGAAGATCAGTTGACGGCATCTTCACATACTATATTTCAAGAGGCGGTATCCCAGCGATGCAGTGATTGGCATCGCGAGGTAGTAGAATGGCCCTCCCAGCTAAACAGCATGGACCTCATACCAGAACTGCAAAATTTTTTGCTTGGAATTACAGATTTTCCAAGTCGAGAATCATAAACCTCTGTGATGCTCTCGTCAGTGGTGGATTCGGTAGTTAAAGTTACGAGAATTTTGTAGAAATTGGTGGTTTTTTCGGCCACCATGCCCATTATATCAATGTAATGGATTTGGAGCATCTCCAGCAGCACCCTCTGGGTTTTTGTGACTGGGATGAATACATTTAAGAGTGTGTCTCCATTGGATCTACCTGGGCCCAAGCGATCCAAGTTTGAGGTGCTGTCAAAGGAAGAATCTGTTCGTGTAAATGACTGTGGAAATTATAAGGAATTTCCATCATCCACTGGGCTCGACGACCATCCACAACTTGATCTGCAAAACAATTCCATAAATGATGCGAATGTCATTCTCCTCGATAGCCACATGGAGAATCCTGACGATCACGCAAGGGACGAAGGAAGACTGATTTCATATCAACTCTGTTGACCCTTGCATATCTACCAAACAATCGTTCAATATCTGTCTGCCGAACATTGTACTCAATGTTTCCATAGTACAAACAGTACAATGGCTTCATCTTTCACTCGCTCGTCTAGCAATTCGGACGAATAAATGGCGCAGTCCCCTGCAAATAGGGCCAAAACAGATGAATGAGGTCGACACAGTTTCTTCTTAGTAATAGCAGGAAAATCAGTAACCTGCATGCCTCTGCCCGAGAAAACTTCCATAGGATTTTCGGTCTCTAAAGATGGAATGGGGGAAACTTCCCTCACTTGCCTTTTAACTAGTTGCGCTTCTCTGGTCTCCGCCATTATTGGATCTTCTCCTCTCTGAGAAACGCTTCCATTCCTCGATAGAATTCTTGCCCCCTCCCGTTTTCATGAATTTGATCCTTATTGCCCCTCGAGGAATAGACGGAGATGGGGCATCCGCTGACATGGCTATGCTCTGCAGCGGCCTCTGTTGTTTTTTCAGTCTGTCAGTGTCGAGCGTAGTCCACTGCGGGAGTTTGATTGCATGGTCCATGGTTTGATTAGGGTAGAGTCAAAATTCTACCTGGATAACCTCGCTGAGCTACGGTCCACATATGATGTTACCTCCAACACTTTTAAAAATGCATGCGTTGTAATTTAAATCTATACGCCATTACTTGTTGAGGTGATATGACCTACGGCTTCTAATTTTTCTCTCATGTAGGCCTTGCTTTCGTGCTATGGCCTACGGACTAACACATAGTAGCGTAGAGCCTACGGTCCTCCAAAAAATAGTTCCCAAATAGTGCAGTGTTTGACCTTCAAGGGCTCAGCCTAATAGTTTGCAAGCTCGGCCTTTATTATGGCAGTCAATAAACCCAAACGGAGCTCCTTCTTCTAGGGCATAGGAGAAATTCTACTTTACCAATTCCTTTAACACAAATTTCGGCATTGTCTTCCCCTTAACCTCTGATACCGTGTTAATTTCTGCATATTTTCTATGCCATTTCAGATTAGGGCACAATACTGAAGAAGATAGAACATACTAATAAATCGATAGAAGACAAGCCAAAACAGAGATAATAAATGGTGGCGTTACGGCGATCAGTAGGATGCTTCTACCATCAAAGTCTCCAATAGGTCATTCATCCAAGCGTGTGACAAATCACCCCAGAACAACCCAGACAAAGAATAGACCATATATTACGCAGCTCCAACGCTATCCAGAGAGAGAGAATTCCTCCACACAATGTGTGCAAAATGAACTCCAAGTCTCTCCAATATATAGGAATATTTGGGGGTGTGTGACACATCCTTTAAGACATTTAAGTCTATATTTTATTCTAGGCTGAACTAGCACATAAGTGGAATAAATTCAAAGTATAGGTTCTGCTCATCCGATCAATATGATCTTTAGATCAATATTACACCTCTCAAAAAGAGGAATCATATAAAAATATAGGGATCATCATCTGAGCAGCACAACCCGGAGTTTGGACCTAGTTGTCCAATTTTAACACATACTAATCCAACACTTTGAGGATGAATGTCTTTCAAACATCCAAACAAGGTCTTGCAGCAAATTGTAAACCACCTCCATTGTCCAAGTCCATCAATGTAAAATTCATGCTATTATTATTTCAAGAATATTTATATTTTAACCAACATGATGACCCACTATGCGTTCTATTTGTACGGAATCTTTTAGATTTTTTGGCTTCAACGTGTTGATCCAATATGTCCACCGGTCAACAACTCCATTTAGGCAAGGAACTCTTCTAAATTTCTTTCCAAGTTTCATTTCTCTTTCCTATCATCAAGAAAATTGGAGCAACTAGAAAGATTTCCATTAACTGTCGTCCATCCAGTTGTTTCCTAAACAAGTGCCTATTTCTTAAAGAAAGTAGGAAACCATCATGAAACATGACTATAGCCACATAGTTTCAACAGCTATAATCTGACAATGTTATTGAAAACACTGTTAGATTTGTTTCATAAAAGAGCACCTAGTCCCAAACAACAAAACATTTTCGTGGAGAATGGCTTGTTTCACTATCGTTGAGCTTGACTGTAAACACTGATAGGTTTTTGAGCCAATAAAGTCCTTGGAGAAAAACAATGATGGTTTCTCTCTAAAACATATGCAGATAAAGATACAAGATTCGAGCGGAGGAATTAAGTAGTTTCATGACTACCGCTCAACTTGTAACAGTTTGGTTTTTTGGTCTACTTTATTTTTTATATTTCAGATCTAGTTCCAGAATTTTTGGATTTCAAATTTTAGTTATAATAGAAAAATTCTAGGTTGGCTTACATCATTGGTATTAGAACCTCAATTAATAGTAGATTCATATCAGATTTTTCTCTATAGTTAAGATTAGTTACCTATGTTCACCAGTCTATTTATCTTTCAAAGAATCCTTGTAAGGAAGATAGAGCAAAGCACAACTATATTTTCACCAACATACACATCAAATCAGATATATTTTCACCGAGAGAAAGAGAGTAGCAATGCTCTTTCATCCCTAACCCAAGCTTGAAAGGAATATGCACAAGTGCATGATCGACTATAATAACAACTCACTCCTTCCTCTTCTTATATGAGAGGTAAAGGGGCTTTAGTGGACCTAGTCCACTACAAGAAAACTTGTAAGACACAAGTAGGCACACGCATGTGAAGCACTCTACTCTACATGACATGTGTCATCATCAAAACTGACAGTGATTAACAAGCAAGCCCTCCATGGCATGAGCACTGCTCCCCAAGGTCCAACAATCCTCCAAAGGTCCTAAGCTCCAATGCCTCTCCAAGGTCATGTGTCTCCTTATTACTATTGTGCTTTCTACCTATTATTTTCACTGCCAAAATGTCCATTTGCATTAAAAACTACATGCCATGTACATAAATAGAAAACCTTATGGATGATAAGGAAAGGGGGCTATCCTATATGCTATGGAACATCATATTCCATAATTAGAATGAACCCCAAGATGTCAAATTGCATGCCAAGTGGAAAATTTGCGTTTCTCAGGTTAAAATCTGTGTTACAACTTACATATTGACCTGATTGCAAACAATTTCTTGCAGATGTACCTATGGAAAAGTCATAAAATAAAGTACTACAATACTTCTCCCTGTGTATCTTCCTACACTTCCATAATTCTAATGTACAAATTCAAGTGAGATTACTAAGTCTACCAAAACAGTTTCACTGATTTACCTATCTCTTGCTAAGTGAAAGTATTCTTTAATAGCATGCATGTCCAGGGCTCACTAAAGATCAAAATTGTGATTTTCAAATTTCTGTGTGGTTATTAGAAAATTATTGATTTTTTTACATCGTTATAGTTTCACTTCCAATCTAGGAAGTCACTACTGTGCAAAAATATTGTGAACCTGGAAAATTTCACAACATGAAAAATCAGGCTATGGTGCCTTCAGAATTTTATATGCCAGAACATAGAGCACATATGATGAAATATAGAGGTTTATAGCTAGAATATATTATGGTATGAAACCCTACACAATCAAATTCTGAATAAAAATCTCCAAGTGATAATTATTAAGCATCAACCATGAAATTTGTTTGGTCTCTAGAAACACATGCGGCCTTGAAATAAATTGCATACCCTGTTCTCATTATAGATCACAATGCCAATTCTTGAAGTATATGGTCTATTCAAGCAACAAAGCACAAACAAAATAGGAAGCTTTACATGGAATGAAAGGTCTTTGAACCCATGGCATTACCTCAACAACAAAGTGATCCCAGATCTTGTCACTGTGAGCTTCCATGAATCCCTTTAAAATCATAAACCCCAAGCCTCAAAGGATTTCAGTCATTTCAAGGAAGAGCCCTCACTCCTCACAAATCATCTACAAAATTGGTGAAAACCAACAGAAGAGAACATGACAACTTTAAACCATGTCTCAAAATAACAAAATTGAATTATTGAGCGCATATAAAAACCCTGTTAATATAAAAATTTAACTGACCTCTATAAGTGATTCTTGGGGCTGACTCATATTCTCCACTATGATAGGGCACCCCATATTTTGATGACCCAATTCCACTGACTATCTTGCACCACTTTCCAGGTTACCTTTTGAAAGAAAGCCACCATCCTTATCAAGCACCTACATAGCTTCCAAGGAAATAAACAATTATACTTGAATGGCAAGTTTACAGTCATATTTTCTTTTTTTTAACTGTTGGAAGAAGAAATTTATCAATTGGAGAAAAAAAATCACTGCACAGATGGAAAATACATAAAGAAGCACAAGAAGATCTGAATTACAATTTTAAATCCCTAGTATATCAGAATGTCAATGTAATATTTTAAAGCACCAGTAAACACCAAGAATGGATATGGAATACCAGTCAGTATTATCTCAAGGGATAGGAGGAAAATGCAGAATTATTAGCTTATAAAGTCTCTTAAAGCTAGAACCTTTAGGAAATAAAACAAGAAATATTAATATTAAAGGCAGATATTATCCTACAACACACTGTTGGCAAAGAAACTGAGATGTGAGAATGACACTTACGTTTTTGTAAATGTTCATCCTGGTTTTTGCTAACCTGCATGGAGTAAAATGAAGAATGATTAGTTTAACTGTTCTTAAGCTAAGGAATCCTCCAATTGACCATCCAGTAATATTCTCATATTCTTTATGCTCCTTTTTTTTCCTCCCAATAATTGCACTCCTCTATCTCCATAGTTTGTTTTGCAACCCACAACTGAATAGTTCGTTTTGCAACCAACAGTCGCAGAAGAAGGCTAAAACATGTCATGTGCCCAAGAAATTTGTATTTTCTAGTTTATTTTAAATGAGTAATTTCTAGGGCTATGATCCAATAATAATATCGAAAATTCTCATTTCAATCTTAAAAAATATAAAAATTGTAGAAACTTCGCACTTATCAAATTTTTGTGTTCAATTTTTTGTATGGACAAGATTAATGGTGCAATATGAAAAAAATAGTCACTGTGGTAGGTAGGGATTAAAAATATATCTACTAAATGGGCCTAAAACATTTTATATATAAGAAACAAAGGAATCTCTCTTCATAACCAAATATCAATTTTGGAGTTCTCGAAACAAAAGGTTTAAAAACTTATAGAAAAATTCCAATAGAATTCTCCAACCCTGTGAAATTTACCTTCGTCATCTTTATCATGAAGGAAATGGGGCTCTGTGATGTACAATGCCAACTTTGTATTTAGCTATAGAAACAAAGATGCCATATAATGGAACGAATTTTTTAGTGTACTTAGTTATAAAAATCTAGATCATACAGTGTATACAGTGGCTTTCAGATTTATTCGTTTGCAATGGATTTCATATTTATTTGTTTGTTATGTCATGATTTTGTTCGGACAATTAGTGTGCGAGTTAATATAGCCATGTTAGGAAAAAATTGGGGGGATTTTAGCACTTTTATCACCTACTCTGCTCGCGCATAACTAGATTTCACTGAAATGGCTTAAGGGAAAATTGGGAGGATTGTATCACTTTTCTCACCTACTCTGCTTGTGCACTAGTATGAGAAATTTTTTTGTCAGAGTTGGGCACATCCCTGAAAAAGGGCATAGGTTCATAGCTGTTACTGAAATATTTCAAGCTTCCATTACTCAAAATATAATCAAGGGGCAATTTATTCCCATAATTGTAAAGGACAACATTAGAAGAAATCCCCCCTCATAAATGAGTGCACAGATCTGTCTCGAAATTTCTCTAGGTTCCTTCAGGCATTGATTGAAAGGACTGAACTTAATACAACTAAAGTTCATGATATTAAATATATTAGTATAAAATATAAATCTGTAAATTTTTTTGTGGATTTCCTTACAAATCAAGGGCCTGTGCACCATGAATTTTCCATAAATACGGTGCAAAATTGTTTTCAGACATTATCTCTCTTGGGTCCTCAGAATCAAAGAGATCCATTAACATCAGAACAAATGAGTGATCAATATATCTCTTGGCCACTTTTGCATCAGTCTCATGAGATGCTACAAACCTGAGGAGGAAATCACAGACCAACTGCGGACGTGACCAATCAGGCTCCAAGGCTGTCACCTACTCTTCTTGATCAAGGCCCTCAATAGAAGGTGGTGCTGGTGTAGGTCTTGATGTTAGAGTCCTAAACAAATTTGCATAAACCATCTCAGAAATCTCCTCCATTGTTGTTTCATTGAGCCTAAAACTACCTGAAATGATGAAATCCACAAGGACCAGTAGGTTTTGGTGTTTAATTTCCTTCTCTCTCATTTTTGTAGGGGTCGGTGAAATAAAATATAGTAGAACATAGGCTCAAATTTTTTATAATAAAATTTTATCTGTCAGAGCTGGGCACATCCCTGAAAAAGGGCAAAGGTTCATAGTTGTTACCGAAATATTTCGAGCTTCCATTACTCAAAACAGAAGCAAGGGGAAATTTATTCCCGCAATTGTAAAGGACGGCATTCGAAGAAGTCCCCACTCCTACATAACTAGTGTTATTCTGGTGGTCATATTTAGATTGTTTTCCAGGAAGTCTGCCCAGTATTATCTTTGTCATAACTATTATTCCTTTAGGCCAAGAAATACCTGGATCAACACAATGTCAGCATTCCCTTTAGCATTTATGTTTTCCAGACAATTTTTCCCATAATTTAGCCATAGATCTAGAAGAATTTTTAGAATGATAGAGGTTCCTGCAGGTCACGGAACATATGAATGGGGCAGTCCAAATTTTCCAGCGCGAATCTTTTGCTCTTTTTTTCTCCTCTGTATCAAACTACAGATTATATTTATCCATATTTTTTTGAACAGTTTCTCAGATATTTGATGTTTTATGTAAATATTTAGGTCACGAAGGTCAGCTGTTCATTTTTATTTACTGCCAGATTGGACTTATTATGAACAGATCGGTATATGTATCGGTTCTCATTCCAGGTTGTGCGGACAGATTGGTTTTGATGTTTGGTCTCAAAGTGGTTTTTGTCACTAAAATATTACTTTGGAGGTTGTACCACTCATGTCTTTGGCCAATGACAAATGGTTTTTTTGGTTGCAGTAAACTAGAAATGGACCTAAAACGTCTAGATTCACTATTTATAACCCCGATTAACGTAAACAAGATGGAATTTTTATGCGAACGATTAGCTTACTTGTGATATAAGTGATCAATAAAGAAGAAACCCCGACCACCACAAAAAGACCTTGATCCTCGCTCCGTGTTTGTCCAGGGCCAAGTCCAGCAAAATTATCCTCACCCCACCAAGCAAGAACATAAACCCTGATGAGATCCCTTCGATAATATATTGCTTGTTCACTCTTTCGGAGAGGAAGACCACTGGTTTTATGTTCCTGTGACAGGATCCTGCATGCTGCCAAAGCTCGGTGGCTTGAAAATGACATCGTAGATGAAGCCGGAGACCACCAAGAAATAGGTGGCCAAGACGAGGGAGAAGACAGTCATGGATGAGTGCAGCGAAAAGGAGGGCACCTTCAGGTGCACGAGAGGTACTCTGAGAGCAATGTAACGAAGATTTGGGATGACAAGCAAGGGATCCATTGAAGATAATGATGATAAGTCTTTGCTTGATGATTTCGAGCTCTGGTAATGAACATTCAGAGACGACCAACCGAAGAAGTTTTGTTTTACCATTTATTGCCCCGACCCCCTAAATAAAGAAGAATTGTGGGACTTTACTGGAAGTTTCCTTGTAAAGAGATAGCTTCAATGTGCAATGGTGGAGAGAGCTCTTATGTGGGATGGTACAGCATATTAGCATTAGCAATAATAGGAAGGTTATTTATTTTACCAATAAGCAACCCTGATGAATCTATCTTCCCCTCCCTTTATTTTCTAGGTTACCCGATTTAACTGACTGAAATCTATTTAGGGAAGCTGGTGCCAAAGCTAGCTCAACCTTGGATGAGTAGCCAGCATTTTTGGGTGCATTATAGAAACAAAACCCCTACAATTAGTTGCCACACCAGTCTCTTGCAAGTAGAGGAACGTCTGTCGAAATTTTTCTAGGAATGGGGTTTTTCTCATGGATGGAATTTAAATGACTGAATTGAGATGAAGATTTAAGCTTTTGCCTGAGAAATTTGTCTTTTCCCTCAGTTAGTTGGGTTTTTGATGTGACCCCGAGGTATTAGTTACCTAGCATTTTAGGTTGGGTTAGCCCGAAATGATGTTGGCTAGGTAATGAATCCATAAAACATATAGACAAAATTCATCATTCCAATAATGTAAAACTGAATTTAATTACATTTTCATTAAAAATTATGGAAGAAAATGCATTCCATTATGGGAAATAAATATATCCTATACAAATTGAAAAAGTTATATCCTGATAGAAGTATGAGATACTTTCCATTCATTTAGTAGGTTTTAGGTTATTTTTTTATTTAATTTGGAGACTCTCAAAAGTGATGTTTTGGTGAAAAGTTTATTGGAATTTTGTTCATATTATCACTTTCCACTAGAATTTGGAGAAATCAATTACCACCATGACTTTTACTTAATTTTAGATAAAATAATATCATTGTATTTCCACTAATATCATTGAGCATTGTTCATTTCAAATAAATGTTTTTGTGTACCTAAATTAGCATCCGAGGGTTTAGTTTCCATGGTAGTGGTTGAAGCTTACATACATGTTAGCTAACTCTAATAATATTATCTTGTAACAAGTTTATAAATTGATTCAATTGATCACATTTTTATGTTAATAACTCAATAACCTAAATATTGGTGGTGAGATTGAAAATGGGGTTGTTCTATAATGTTCATGAAACATGAGCCTAATATATATTCCACGTGGCTTTATTTTAACCTTATCTTGATGGTTATTTGAGAAAACTATTTTGTTAAAAAAAAAACCCACGTATCCCTGTGGTGAACACTATCAAAGTTGATGGTAAGGCCATAGAGAGTACTTTTGTATAATCACTAATGATGGGGGCTATACTTGTAAGCAGAATATTAATATACTTGAGAGTTAAGAACTCATGGTGCTTCCACTGCAGATGAGTTAGAACCCTAAAACGTGTGTTCTAGTTTTTTCCCTAGCCAAATCTAGATGGCCCTGGGCAACATCTTTATGTTGCCAGTGACCCTTGTCGGTATTATATGGAATGAAATATTGTTAGGAAAACATCTTCCATAGGCCAAAAAGTTTCATTCTTCTTTGATTGTTGTTCATGTTGAAGTGTTTTGATTTTTGTGAAAGAAATGCAATGAAATCTTATTTTATGTTAAAGAGCCTTCATAAAATTTCTTGTGGTATGATAGAACACTGATTTGTATGAACCTACCCTTGTAGATTATAACATAGGTGCAAAGGATTTAGATATAAAGGGGGTATTTATAGCAACTACTCGAATTATAGGGTGTTTCCCCTTGCAACATGAGTAAGGAGAACCTTTGCCCTTTCGCCATCTATTCAAACTATTTTTAATGTGATGATAACAGGTCATGTCACATGGTCAATGGGAATATTTGTTAAAGGAAGGGACACAAACACAACTAGCCTCCTTCTTTAGTGAATAACAACAAATTCTTGAGTATTGTGTCGAGCATTTTTTTAGGTATTGAAGACTCCTAATACATGATCCTTTGGTTACTATTGGAGTCTATTCGAAGGGGTAAGGCACATAATTGAGTTGGAATGTTAGTGTAAGACATAAATCCAATAGCTAGGTTCTAGGGTGTGCTAACATATGCTAGGAAGTGTTAGGGAGACAAAAGGGAGAACTAGGTCAAATTAATGCATGGAAATGAATGAATAACAGTTTGTGACAAGAAGTGTCAGTGAGTTCCAGGTGTGTTAAGGAGGGAGTGAAAAGGTATGTTAGGAATTGTTAAGGCATGCTAGAGTCGAGGGTAACATGCCAAGATGTGTCAGGTGTCAGGGTCTTTCAATGCATGCTAGGGAGTTTTTGGGAGTGCTAGGGAAACACAAGGGAGCACTAGTTTGAAATGCATGGAAATGAATGAATAAAAATGTGTGTCAGGGAGTGTCAGTGAGTTCTAGGTGTGCTAAGGAGGGAGTGAAAAGGTATGCTAGGTAGTTCCAAGGAATGCTAGAGTTCCAGGGCAGCATTCCAAGATGTGCCAAGTGCTAGGGTGTGTCAATGCATGCGAGGGAGTGTTAGTGAGTGCCATGGAAACACAGGGGAAAAATAATTCAAAATGCATGGAAATGAACAAATAAGAGTGTGTGATTGGGAATATATGTGAGTTGCAGGTGTGCTAAGGAAGGAGTGACAAGGTTATATGTTAGCTAGTGCTAAGGCATGCTCGAGTGCCAGGGTATGTCAAGGAGTGGTAGTGTGTGTTAGGGAGTGCCAAATGCCAAGGAATGCTGGGGATACTAACATGTGCCACATAGTGCCAAGACGTTTTAAGATTCACCATGTGATATGGCATGTAAATATGTAAATTGTGTTGCTAAGTTGTTTTACTACCACGGTTGAATGTGAGCCTTGCATTGGTAACTTGTTAAGTGGCATGAGTTGAGATTGGACATGAGTATCATAGGATGAGTTATAGGTAGTTCTTAAGTGAACAAGGCATATGTTGAATTTTCACGACACATGAGAATTTTGGTTTGGTCTTATAACCTTTGAGCAAAAACACTCAAGTGCCACAACATATCTACATTAATGCACAATGAAATATACACACATCAGGGAATCAACTAGTGCACATGAAAATTTTTAACTTTTTCAAAACTTCTTCATTATATTAAAAACTATAATACAACAGGCTAGAGCTCCTGTACCAGGGATCATGACCCTTTACAATCACATTGATACAAGGAATACAACTAAGGCTTGGTGTTAGTCCTTTGAAAACCAATATATGAACAAGACAATAGTTGGCCTACTTGTTGATGGTGGCCACACACAACCCTTTCAGTCCACATGTCCTGAACACATATGGAAGGTCCTCGTGCCTCCCATTTTGAAATTCCTTAATCTACCTCTATTAATGAGCTCAAATCCTTTAGGTTACTAAACTTAGCTAAAAAAACTTTGTCATCTAGCTGCCTCCTTTTTCCTTCAAGTTCAGCAACACTTAGGGTACTCTTTGATCAGTTGTTCACAACTCTGTTTGTGAACATCTCTTTGGTCTGCCTACTTTTTCCATACTACTACTCCATGATGAAAAGTATAGGGTTATGGAGTTTTCCCTTCTTCTCACTAAATCAATCCTCTACAATATAGTGAACCAGGTATAGTTGGTTGGCCCACTTGACTCCTACTTTAGTCCTTCAAAGTTTACACATCGTTATTTGCAATACACCAGCCCTTCTACCAATATTGTTTTCCTTCACAAGTATGGAACTTAAGGCTCTTCTTTGATAGTCACCTAACAACCCTCCAACTGTACTTAGACTTCCATAAATTTTCCCAACCACAATCAATCCTTTTATTGATATAGGGCCCACGACAATGCCCTCATCTAGGGCTCTTCAAATTTTCCACCTAACAATGATTTGATTCCTCCCAAAATCATTGTTCTTATGTACCAATTTTTTTTTGTCCAGTTTATGAATAGATCTGAACTCCTCTTATCTTCCTTCTAACAATTTGTAGATGACTGAACTTGGGTCACAAATAATCCACTAATTATCCATTGAATAATTTTTATAGGTTGCATCATATCTCTGTCCAAAACTCTATGGATAGTCCACTGAAATAAACTCATCTTCATGTCAATCCATTCTTCATATCCCACATTTCTTCTTCTCAGGTTCCACCCTCCTTTGGATCTGTTATCTCCACAAATAGTTCTGCAAACCATATTCCAGATCTGTGGTTTATATTGTAGAGATAAACCTCACTCTAAGGGTCACAACCCCTCTTCTTCTATGCACATTTATCACAGTATTAAGGGCATACCTTATGGACTAAACATGCTAGGAAACCACCGTAACTAGGGAATTATACTTTTTTTTATAATTTATTTAGAACAAACCCTATCCACCCAGAGAAAAAACAACAAATATTTCCTCCTTAAGAGACTATGCCTAGCTCATATGGATCCGTAGATTTTGGGCATTTATTTGACTGAATATTGACTTGAACTTAAGATCTCTATGACCCTCAAACTAGGGTTACCTCAATCAATATTATTCTTGCAGCTACTTCTGCTCTAGCCCTAAATTCCAATGCATGCCCTCCTTCATTTGTGTTGGTATTTATCACAGACCTTGCGGCCTACTAACCACCACAAGACAGGGTCTCAACCCTCTCTGCTATTTTAGAATTTGATGTGGCCTTCACACAAAGAGACCATTGAAATCACATGCCCATATTATCATGAGAATTTTAACTTTTTTGATGTCTATCTCTCTAGTGTTTCTTGCCCCATTTGAAATGTCATCCTTATGTGCTAGGTGTTTTCTTCAATATAGTGTGAATATTTTTCCATCACACAAATTCTGTGGGATTTGTTTATGCAAATAGCTTCTAAGGCCCATTCATCAAGGTATTTGACGAAATGAAATAATTATCGATGATTACCAACTAATGGTACCTGCAGAGATTTACTCTAAAAATTATACAGTTTTCTTGTGCCAACAATTATACAACATCTTAACCTCATGAACTAGTCTCCTCTATTCTCTTAGCTGATGCTATAAGCACTTATCTCTATTTTCAAAGCTTTTAATCTCTAGTCCCATTGAGCTATTTCAGTTATTTGTGGATATTCATCTATTTTCATTTCATTTCTTCAATTTTTCTAACTATCATGCGTTACCTTTGGCTAGTGCCTTCTTTCTTAACTATACTTTTTCTTCTTAGGCATTCCAACCAGTTAGAGCAGCAGGGGCAGCAGGAGCCACGCAGTCCAGCTAGAGCCCAGCAAGGGTAGCGCAGAGCCAGCAGGAGCCATGCAGGGCTGACACAGGCCCAGTCAGGGCAGCGCAGGGGCAGTGTAAGCCCTTCAGGTGTGACGCAGGCCCTTGCTGAGTAGTGTAGAGGCCGATGCAAGTCAGTCAAGCTGACGTAGAGGGATTCAGAGTAGCGTATTACTATTAGGTCACCTAGGGAAAAAAATTCCTAGGAATCTAGCTAGAGGAAAAATTCTATCTTCTACAGGCAGTTGCTTTGCTCGGTGCCCTCACTCTCCTCAGAACTTGGGCCAATTCCGATGGTGGAATATTTCGATACCTCAAGCCCTGGCTCTAGGATCAAGCTTTTCCTAGGTGTTCCCCAGGATAGAACCTAGTAGGATCAATTTGACCTATCAAAGTAAAAACTCATGTCTGATCATTTCCCATCACCTTTTCTAGGATAGTAACATCATTGGTTGCTAAATTCCATCCCCGAACCTGGACTGTGTCCACTTAGCCCCGTGTGGTCCCATTTGGTGTCAAAGGCCTTTCATCAAGGACCATTTGGGAATCCAAGTTCCCAAAGGATTTTAGGGATTGAGAACTTCCTTCATAAGTCTTATTCTTCTCCCTCAACCCTTCAATCCCCCTCCTCTCTCCCTAGAAGATAAATTCCCTTGCTTAGAAGGAAAGCAAGTCCCACTCTTTATTTTATCTTAGGGAAAGGGTTTCAAGGGTCACTTCCCACCTATTCATTGAACTATACTCTACAAGTGACTTCCTAAACTACAGGGACTCCACCCATCAGTGAAATTCCATGAAGAGCAAGGAGCCTTAGCTGTGGTGACAATGGGCTAAGCCTCCATTGTTTCCCTTGTCCTAGCAGTTTCCCCCTTAGGAACCCCTTTTAGGTCCATGACTAGTTTCAGTGGTAACAATTTGTACACAATTCCATTTGTGAAGAACTCTTTGGTATGCCCACTTTTTCCATACTACGGCTCCAAGATGAGAAGTCCAGGGCTATGGAGGTTGCACTTATTCTCACTGAATCAATCCTCTACAATATAGTGAACTAGGGCTAGTTGGCTGGCCCACTTGACTGTTACTTTAGTCCTTCAAAGTCTGCACATCCTTAGGCCCTATAGACCTACCCTTCTACCAATTTTGTTGTCCTTCACCAGAATAAGAGTCAGGGCTCTTCTTTGACAGTAACCTAGCAACCCTCCAACTGTACTTGGACTACCATCAATTTTCCCAACCACAATCAATTATTTTTATTGATCTAGGGCCCAAAATATTGTCTTCATCTAGGGCTCTTCAAATCTTCCACCTAAAAATGGTTTGAGTCCTCTCAAGATCATTGTTCCTGTGTATCGACAGTTTTATCTTTGTTTTCAAATCTATGAAAAAATATGAACTACTCCTCTTATCATACTTCTAACAATATGTAGATGACTGAACTAGGGTCACAAATTAGCCACTAATAGTCCATTTAATAATTTTTTATAGGTTTCTTCAGATCTTTGTCTAAAACTCTATGGAAAGTCCACCAAAATCAACTCCTCTGCATGTCAATCCATTCTTCATATGGCACATTTCTTCTGCATGCTTAGTCTTCTACTCAGGTTCCACCCTCCTTTGGATATGGTGTCTCCACACATACTAAATCTGTAAACCATCTTCCAAGTCCGCGGTCTTTATTCCAGAAATAAACCTCGCTCTAAGGGTCACTACTCGTCTTCTTCTACACAAACATGTCACAGTCTTAAGGGAATACCTTAACTAAACATGCTATGAAATTTTACTAACTAGGGAATTATACTTATGTACTTATAAATATTGTAGAACAAACCCTATCCACACATAAAAAAAACACGACTCTTCCCTCCATAAGGGACTCGACCTAGCTCATATGGATCCATAGATTCTGGGCATTTCTTTGACTGAATCTTGACATGAACTTCAGATCTCAATGTCGACCCTAAAACAAGGGTTAAATCAGTCAATATTACGCCTATGTCGACTTCTGTTATGGCTTTAAATTACAGTGCAAGCCCTCCTACATTTATGTTAGTCTTTATCACAGACCTTGCTGCCTACTAACCACCACAAGGAAAGATGGTATCAACCCTATCTTCTATTTCATGTAGAAAATCTAACCAACGGGTATCAATCTAATCTTGTAATTTACTAAAACAAAAAAATGAATCCTTCCTACAATTTGTGGAAACAAAACACGATCACACAATCACATATAAGTAATAAAAACAAGTTATCAATCGCACAACACAATATGTATCTGGGGAAGAAACTGCTCAAAACCCTCTATCTCTATTTTGTATTAAGTCAAGGAATCATGAAACAATACAATGCTTAATCTCTATTGAGATTCTCCAGCACTCTGCCAATTGTCTCTTGTTGATCTAAGCAAAATCGGTCTAGTACTTAGCCAATTCTCAGCCTTCCCTCGGCCTACCTTGCTCATGCAATTCCTATGGAATTATCTCCATATTAATTAGGAAAACCAACCTTCCTTTATTGCACAATCCATAATGGCATCCCAATGACTTTATAATTGCACATGGGAAATTTTCTATAAATACAACTGATAGTTATGTTCCTCTGAACTGTGCTACAATAAGGATCAAGGGTCTGTTTATTATTTAAAATAATTTAAAACCCTAAACAACCAAAACCCTAACCCGAGGAGATGTAACACCAAGATTTTATGGCCCCCCTTGAGGTTAGTTGGGCAGCCAACTTCCCGAGGTCGTAACTTAGTCATATGATCTTCGTTTGACGCACATGATACCTTGTTAGAAATATCTCTCCGAGGACTACAACTACTAATGTGATTTCAATGAAATCACGAAAACTTTCATGCCCAAAAAATGTTGTTTGGGGCCTCAAAATGGCTTCGGAAGTTCAGGACCCAAAAAATTGGAAATATAGTAAATTGTGCTATAACTAAGGAAACTAAAAAAACTGAAAGAGACAATGGCGAGGGCCCAAGTGGAATAGGCAGGTGGCCACCAATATCCACCTCGATCATCTTGAATCAAATTTCTTGATCTAACTCAATCATCATGACTTAGTTAAGTGACACAAGTTTTTATGAGATGAAATTACAATTTATTGTCCAATTTATTTAAGGGAAAAATAAATTAGACGCCTCACATTCCTCAGTCCTAGTAAATCAAAATTCCTCACTAGTGTGGGTTCATTTTCTTTTGTCCTTTCTAGTTTCCAATTTCACTTTTTCTTGTTGCAAATTCAACACTCTCTCTCAACAATAAAGTAATTCAATCTATCCACATTTGGTACCTTTGGAATGTTCTGCATGCTACACTTCTCTAGTGTTGTTTGCACCTGCAAATCCTGAAACTGAATATCCTCCGAACAACTGAATCAGTATAATGCATCTGTCTTTAGAGTCTTCTGACTACTACTAGCTACTACACTTGTCTAGTACTAGTTTCTCTGTGCTGCTACTGACATTTGCATCTGTGCCCTTTGAGCTATTGCTAACCTTGATTTGTGCTCCAGTATTTGACATTTTTCACTCTAATTTCCGTCTTGCTGACATCTAATTACATCAATATAACTAATCCTTCCTAATATTGTTGTACTGTGGGCTCTTCATAGCTAGGTTCGATCCATGAGACATGCCATCTCAATGGACCTTGCCCAGATTTTTTACCTTGGAATTATGTCTACACATCACCCCAACTTACACCTCAAGGTATGGCTTCTCCCTCTTCCCATATGGCTCGAAATTTTCCCCTCATGGAGGTCTTTGCTTGAGTGGATGCTTCCACTAGGTCTCCTCTCTGCTTCTCCAATTGTGGCAGCCACTCCACAACCTTCTGAGACTTCTTCTCATGAGGATGCATGTTGAGAGGTAATTTATGCTCCCTCTAAACCACCAAGTCTCTAACTTCTACCTTTCTCCTCAAATATTTTCATGCATCTGGTACCTCAAGTGCATATAGGTTCTTGAATCACGCACAGTGTAATTGTTCCAACGTTACAAGAAGTTTGTAAAAAAGAGTTTATTTTAAATCAATGATATCTCCCTCATCTGAGCTCTGATTCGACTGATTTTTTTTTCCCATTTGGGTAGATTTTCTCAAGGAATCCAAATATTCTATTAATTTTTTAAAATTTTACAGCAAAATATTTAGATATTCTTTACAAACTCTCCGCCCAAAAAATTCCTACTCTAATACCATCTAGAAAATCTAACCAATGAGATTTATTCTGATCTTGTAATCTGCTAAAAAAAGATACTGAATCCTTCCTACAATTTGCAGAAACAAAACACGATCGCACAATCACATATAAGTAAGAGAAATAAATTATCAATCACATAGCAACATGATGTATTTGGGGAAATAAAATACTCAAAACCGCTCTATCTCTATTGTGTATTAAGTCAAGGAATCATGAAATAATACAATTCTTAATCTCTCATCAGATTCTCCAGCACTCTGTTAATCGTCTCCCATTGATCTAGGAAAACTCAGCCTAGTACTTAGCCAATTCTCATCCTTACTTTAGCCTGCCTTGCTCATGCAATTCTTAGGGAATTAACTCCTTATTAATTAGGAAAATCAGTTTTCCTTGATTTCACAATCCATCATGGCATCCCAATGACTTTATAATTGCACATGGGAAATTTTCTCTGAATAAAACTGATAGTTATCTTCCCTTTAACCTCTGTCTCAACTGGGTATTCCTCGAAACTGACATGCATGCAACTATTAATAGCGAGTTATCAGTTAAATGATTGATCACTCATTGTGAATTTCTAATTTAATTCAGTAGACCTCTCACTAGCTCATGACTCAGTTAGAACTAGTTAAACTGATTTTAACTCATTTAATTGAGTTAATTACACTTGCACCCCACTAATGCATCAACTTCAACTGGACCCAATAAATATTATAATCCTTCTAGATGTATCATATTATACCGTCAATTATAATTTCTTGAGCTAACTCGGTCATCATGACTTAATTAATTGACACAAGTTGTTATGAGATGAAATTAAAATTTATTTTCCAATTTATTTAAGGGAAAAATAATTTAGACGCCCCACATTCCTCACTGTTGATGCATCAAAATTGCTCACCAGTGTGGGTGCATTTTTTTTTTGTTCTTTCTGGTTTCCAATCTCACTATTTCTTGTTGCAAATTTCAACATTTCAGAATTTGATGCGGCCTTCACACAAAGACACCATTGAAATCACATGCCCAAATTCTCATGAGAAACCTCTCTTAAGCTTGATCTTCCAGAAGAGAAGCAACAATATGAAAAATTATTCTGAACCGTCACATGATGATCTTGCTCTTGGAGGATGATAATTAAGGTATGCAACATTATTTCGAACCCTCACATGATGATCTTGCTCTTGGAGGATGATCATTACCTCCTTGACTGCACAATCCATCATGGCATCCCAATGACTTTATAATTGCACATGGGAAATTTTCTCTGAATACAACTAATAGTTATCTTCCCTTTAACCTCTGTCTCAAATGGGTATTCCTTGAAACTGAAATGCATGCAACTATTAATAGCGAGTTATCATTTATCTGATTGATCACTCATTGTGAATTTCTAATTCAATTCAATAGACCTCTCACTAGCTCATGACTCAGTTAGAACTAGTTAAAATGATTTTAACTCATTTAATTGAGTTAATTACACTTGCACCCCACTAATGCTTCAACTTCAACTGGACCCAATAAATATTAGAATCCCTCTAGATGCCTCATCTTAGATTGTCAATTCAAATTTCTTGAGCTAACTCGGTCATCATGACTTAATTGACTGACACAAGCTGTTATGAGATGAAATTACAATTTATTGTCCAATTTATTTAAGGGAAAAATAATTTAGACGCCCCACATTCCTCACTGTTGGTGCATCAAAATTCCTCACCAGCGTGGGTGCATTTTTTTTTGTTCTTTCTGGTTTCCAATATCATTTTTTCTTGTTGCAAATTTCAACACTTCATAATTTGATGCGGCCTTCACACAAAGACACCATTGAAATCACATGCCCAGATTCTCATGAGAGACCTCTCTTAAGCTTGATCTGCCAGAAGAGAAGCAACAATGTGCAAAATTCTTCTGAACCCTCACATGATGATCTTGCTCTTGGAGGATGATCATTAAGGTATGCAACATTCTTTCGAACCCTCACATGATGATCTTGCTCTTGGAGGATGATCATGACCTCCCTTTAGAAACCCTTACTCAGCCCTCGTACTTGACCTAATTTAGCACTACATCTCTCTTCACCCCCTTGATGTGCCAGATAGTGGGAATGCATGTCAAACATGCTAATATGTGCCAAGTGATAAGGCATGCCAAGATGTGCAAGGGTGTGTCAATGTGTGTCAGGGACTGTCAAGACAACAAAATGGAGGTAAAAGTTAAACTACAAGGAAATGAACACATAAGAGGGTTAATAAGTCATCAATTTACCTTTTCCAAGAGGGGCATGCTAGGCCCACCAACACTAAGTGGCAATAGGTGCCAAGTGAAAAGTCTTAGTGCATTCTAGGTGCCAAGTATTCCTTTGTTGCTTCTCATCTACTTTCCAAAAATTGATCATGACAATTAAATTTAATATTAAACCATGCCAAATCACACCAAGGAATCTCAACGTATTCCATACATGTTAAGATTTTGCAAGTGCCAACACATGCCAAGTGCCAATATCTGTCAGGGACTAATGTTATGCATGTTATGAAGTGGGAGGGAATGTTTAGGAGTGCTAAGGTGTGCTAGAGTTATGTTGATGAGTGTTAAGGAGTACTAGGGAAAAACATTAAGGGATCACTAGGTAAAAATTCATCGAACTTAATGAATATGAGGAATGTGTACTGCCAGAGACCAGTGTTAATGAGTGTTAGTTATCATGCCAAGGAGAGAGTGACAAGGTATGCTAAGCATTGGTAAGGAATGCTAGGGAATATTAAGGCATGTCAAGAATTCCCAAAGTGTGCTTGGGAGTTCCAGGGTGTGCTAATTATATCATGCGCCAATCAATAGTGCCAAGATATTCCAATACATGCTAGGTGCGAAGGATGTGGCCAGGGTTCCAGGGTATGTCAATATGTGTCAAGGAAACAAAAGGAAGAACCAATAAGAGGATTAATAAGTCAGGACTTTATCTTTTTGAAAAGGGGCATGCTAGGCAGACTAATAATAGGTCCCAATACATGCCATGTGGTATTGTGTGCCAAGTGCTAATTTATGTCAATGCATTCAATCAAGGTGTTCCAAGGAATGCTAGGGACTATATGCAACATGCCAACACATGCTAGGAGAGTTCCATGTTGTGCTAGCACATGCCACCATGTGCTTGGGCGTCAGTGTCATCATAAGACGTTCTAGGTACAAATATGTTCCAAGACATGTGGGGTGCTAAGAAATGTTAGTGTGTGCCAAAGCATTAATTTATGGTGTTCCCATATTTTTTAGGATTGTTAGGTCTTTCTCATTAATAGAATTGTTAGAGCTTGATTATGTATCAAATAATATATTTCCTACACACAATAGTGGAACTTTATCTAAAGGGGATTTTCTAGATAACAAAATTAATAGATATGAATCATGTGTTGACTCACAGGAAATCTCTATTCAACTATTCATTACTTGAGGGAAATGATACACACTAATTATTTCTTAAGAAATTGACTGACCCTAACCACTATGGCCTTGGAAATATTGTAAAAATACTCCACAATAATGGCATTAAATCATTATCTTTTGACAAAGAAAATATTAATAGGCACATAGCATCATCAAAAACTCATTGGAATGATCAATGATGACAAAAAAATTTTTACCGTCACCAAAAGTAAAAAAAAAAGAGTATCGGTGAGGGTCATTAAAATTTCGTCACTAGAAGTGTCACCAAAGAGAGAATTAGTGATGGGCCTTTAACGACCCTAACCAAAAGTGTCATCGAAAATGTCTTTGGTAACAGACCATAAAGGACCATCACGGTATACACTTACAGTGACAGTTTTTTAATGATCAATGATGACAAACATTTTTTGACCGTCACTAAAAGTAACAAAAAGAGCATTGGTGAGGGTCATTAAAATTTTGTCACTAGAAGTGTCACCAAAGAGAGAATTAGTGATGGGCCTTTAACGACCCTCACCAAAAGTTTCATTGAAAATGTCTTCAGTGACGGACCATAAAGGACGATCACTATATACACTTATAGTGACAGTTTTTTAAGGACCGCCACCATATGTGACATTGGTGATGGAACTTAAAGGTTCGTCACAAGCATGACCCTCACCAATGTGATTTTTTCTTGTAGTGCCTTGAGATGGAGAACATGCAGCTAGGAGAACAGATTTCCATTTATGAGACAAGAGCAATCAAGGCCTGGAAAGAAGCTCAAAGGGCATAGGTAAAGCTAAAAGAGTTCATGGGCACCTATGAGGAAAATGAATATGAAGAAGGGAAGTCTAGGAGGAGACCAAGAACCATGGGTTTGAAGAAGGCACTGGAAAAAAAAAGAGAACAAGAATCAGCCTTAGCAGAGCAACTCCCTCTAGATAAGTTATTGGAGATGGAGATAGCACATGATATGGAGCCTTGGTTGGAAAGAGAAAACATATACTTTGAGGATAAATTGGATAAAGCTAACAAGGATCTTGATCTCCAAAGGAAGATGACCAAGCATTATGCCCAAAGAAACCAAGTTGCAAGGGGTAAAATAAAAAAGGCCCAAACCAAAATCAAAGCACTCAAAGAGGAAAAAGTCCATGAAAACCTTGGAATATTGTCTCAAGCTTCTATACAGGCATCTCAAACATTATGAAGAAGACATCCACCAAATTTGGGAGAATTTTGACAATTTTTGGTTTTATTTCAAATTTTGAGGCCTCTAAGCGCAGCACCCCTGGCACTACGATTTCATCTCAGGCATCCTAAGGAGAAAAACTCCGAATTTTTGGAATCCTTGGATAAATTATAGTATTCTCACCAAATTTCAAATCATTTGGAGCATTTTTGACCCCTCAAAAGGCCAAAAAACACCTCATTTTTCACCTTTCTACCTCATTTACAAACCTAGTACTATGCCTAGAGCAGTTTTGGGAAATTTTCCTTTTGCATAGGTTAGTGGAAATCAATCAGAAAAATAAGGGTAGATTTGGAAATTAGACTCAGCAGGTTTTCCAACAGGCCATTACAGAGCCAATTCCGACATTGGGAAGGTCATCAAAACTTGTCTGCAAGTGGACCCAATTTTTCCCATGCATGTCGCTACACTTTCAGACCTCACTGTGCGTTTTTGGCCAAAAAGTGAACAAAAGACACTAATTGATGGAAACATGATATTTTAGTGTTTTTTTAAGGAAAATCACTCCAAATTTAGGTGCTAGGAGTTATTTTTGCATTTATTTCATGAGATATTTTGTGCCTTGGGCCTTGCATGGTCTCTTAGGCATAAATGACATTTATGACTAGTTTTGACATTTTCAAACCCTAGTTAGGGTTTTTGCCCTCCTTTTCTAGATAAATAGAGCATGAGGGACTCATTGTAAAAGGTTGGTATTTGAGGACTCTTGAGAGAAATATATGGTTTTCTAGAGATTGAAGAACAATTGGTGTTGTGGAGTTTGTGAATGGCTTGTCTT
Organism: Pinus albicaulis; assembly: GCA_034641835.2. Classification (NCBI taxonomy): domain Eukaryota; kingdom Viridiplantae; phylum Streptophyta; class Pinopsida; order Pinales; family Pinaceae; genus Pinus; species Pinus albicaulis. Next base: position 533,914,172 of record CM076584.1, read on the forward strand.
GGTTGATGATGGAAAAGGCTTGCTTGCAGGATCCCTGTGTTTTTGGTTCATGGTGATGTGATTCTATTCAGTTCATGTTTTCTTATGTACCATGTTGTTTCATCCTTCTATATTGCAGTAGGAAAAAGGTTTTAGACTAAGAAATGTTTTTCAAAGGCACCTTAGCTCTGTTTTTTCTTCACTGCCTCTATGTTTTCCTCTGCTAGGTCATTTTAGAGAATTCTTAATTGCTTTCTAGATGCACCTAGGATTTTTTATCTTAGGAATGGTTCAATACAGTAGGTATCAAAGATGTTTTTTGGTTAGACCTGCTTGTTTTATGTCACTAAAACAATGTTCTTGATATTTATCTTTAAATTACTACTGATTAGGTTTGACAAAGAGGCTATGTTTCGATCATACCCTTTGTCCATACTTGAATATTTGTTTTGGAGATATTTGTGGCTATAATCAATGATGTTTCGGAGTTCCCTCTTCTTTGATTAAATTTATATGTTTATCTTGAATGTTTTCTAACCTTGAACGTGAAATCACTAGAAGTTAAATGAGTTTCTCACCTCTATATTTCATTGGATTGTTTTTCTGAAATGCTTATTTTCTTGAGTTGAATCAAAGATTCATTGGCATGCCCTATCTATTGATTAATTATTTATGCTAAATAGTGTTAAATTCCCTTATTTTTTAAGTAATTGACAATGGATTCTTAATTTCCCTTTTCCCTACTTTGTTCACCAACTTGATGTTCATTTCATTTCACACAAACCTTGAAAATCCATCTGACCATGCTAGATTTTCCCTGTGATGTACGCTGATTCCTTATTGAAATTTCCATGAATTTTATTAACTCCATAGCCCAATGACTTGAAGATTTATTCACTCCAACTATTCTCCTAGATCATCTTACCCAACCAAAACAAACAAAAAAACCCTAAACTTAACAACTAGCCTAAAATCAAACCTTAAAAAGACAAAGAAGTTCACATCCTTTGCACAAAATAGAGAGAGCCCTCTATGAGTCTAGGAAGTATAGGTCGTAGGAATCCAAAGACTGGTCTGATGTTACCATGTGCATTTGATCTCACCAATCTAACAAATCACGGGAACCTTGTTGGCAATATGATGCAGAGTGTTGTCCTTGATGGCAACCCACTGAATGAAGATGAAGACATGAGATTGTTGACTTGTGTTGTCCTTGATGGAAATCCACCTGATGAATTTATTCTTGACTTGATGAACTTGGTAAATGATGTAAATCTGATGTGATATGATGTGTGTTTACAATATGATGTTGAGTACCCACTTGATAGAGTGTTGTCCTTGAATGGCAACCCACCTGATGGAGTTGTGCTTGATAGAATATGTCTTGATGAACCTGTTTAAAGATGTAAATCTGATGTATCTACAGAGAGTACAGAAGGTAATGAAGAAAGGAATTCAATATGTGCTAGATCCATGATGAAAAGAGTATGTTTCAAGGAATACGCGGATTTGTCTAGGAGAAGTCGCGTATGCACACGGTTAAGTACGTGCCAAGTCTCGTATGGGAAAAAGCGCTCAAAAAGTGCAAAACCAGGGGTAACCACCATGGTATTGACCCATTGTATTGGGTAATGATTCATATAAACGACCCCGTCCAGGAATACCATCAGATGTAATGTGGTTTTGGCTCATGGTATTGAAAAAGGGTAAACCTATATAAAGAGAAGAAATTCATTGTGCAAAGGAGGGGAGAGGGTGCAAGATGTCTGAGCTTGAATGAATACTTCTCTCTGAAGTATATCTGAATGGAAAGGGTTACAGTTGAATGATAGATCTGATTGCATGATGCACCAATGATGAAGAAGGGTATATAGATCTGAAATTTACTTGTATTTGCTACATCTGTTTAGGGGATGATTAGATCTGAGAAGAGGCGAACATCTGTCTGAAGTAAAGCGTAAAATCTGAGTAATGTATCTGTTTTGAAGAATTGCAATGACCTAAATGTCTGAAGAACCATACGCTAGTTCACCGCAGAAGAAGCACGTATATACGCGGCTTTGCTGAAGAGAAAGCGCGTATGCGCAGTGAAATCAGCTCTGTAATTTGTACAGAAGTATACGCGGGTTGATGTGATTGGAAGCGCATATATATGTGGTATCAGTGAAAGGAAAGCCAGACAAATTCAGGGGTTTGTCAATAAGGAAGCTGGATCCGCAGAAATTGATGAAACGGGTCCATAGAGTGTGCCGAGGGTTGTAGCCTTCATCATGGGGTTGTAGTTCTTCCAGTGGTCGAACGAGATCGTGGCTCATAACCTTACCGTGAGGAACAAATCAGCCAGTTGGAGCAATTCCAAGAGAGGTCAAACGAGCTGTTAGTGTGGGTGCCTACGTGCTCTAGAGGAGTCTCCAGACCAAGACAACTTTTGTAAGATGTTTTCTCTATAATAAAATATTGAAGGCTGAGCAACTGCAGCGGTGGTTTTCTCCCGACTTGGGTTTCCACCTAAAAATCCTGGTGTTCTTGTGTGATGTTTTATGTGATGGTTTATTCTGTTGTTACTGCACATGTTTACTGATAACTTAACATCAGATGAATGAATATTGCAAAGAACTAAGTTAATAAATATCTGCATATTTAGATCTCTGCTAATACGCGAGTTGTATGAAGGATATCCGCGTATATATGCGAGTTTACTAAAGGAAAGTAGCGTATGGGTTTTAGAGAGTGAAAAAGTAAAAGCTGAATATGCAAAGAAATATTGATTCACCCCCCCCCCCTCTCAGTATTTTCCCAACAATTGGTATCAGAGCAGGTCCTTCTGCAGAAGCTTGATCGCTTGAAGGAGATCCGTCGCAATGGGAAGTCAAGAAGGAGTAATGTCTATAAAGCCACCTCTATTCAATGGAAGCAATCTGATATTTTGGAAGGTACGAACAAAAGCTTATCTGCAAAGTCTTGGTGCTGATGTATGGGCAATCGTGGAAGAAGGCTATAAATATCCAACAAGTATTCCTACTGATGCAGCTGAAAGGAAGAAGTATGAAATCAATGCCAAAGCAGTGAATGTCTTATTAGGAAGCATGTCTGAATCAGAATTTGCTAAAGTGATGCAGCTACATTCATCAAAATAAATATGGGACAAAATCATTCTGAGCTATGAAGGAGATACAAAGGTAAACAGTGCAAAACTCCAAACTCTTAGAATCGAATATGAAAATTTCCTGAATATTTTAAAGAGAGTTCAAGTGTTGCCGCTTTTTTCTTGTTTAGATGATGTTATTGTAAATTTATTTATGAATGAAGAAACCATGTGAATTATACTATCAAAAAGTCTTTACATCTGATTTCAATTTGACTTGGTGTTTCTCAAATACTAAATGGTATGTGTTGCAAGATTCAGTAAACTTACTATTGAATGAATTACAGAATTTCATCATGAAATGAGACAAGGAGAACCTTCTTTAAATCGTGATATCGTTAAGGTATTCAGAACAGAAATGGTAAAGAACAAAATATCGTTAGAATCGAATAGTGATATCCAGCAATATAAAACTTTGTAGAGAAAATCAATTGTAGCACCAGAAGATTCAATCTGTAAGTTTCTGCTCAAATGTTTAGATGCACTAAATGAGCACCACATTGAGGGAGAAAGGGTGTCGTTAAAGAACTTATAAAGAAACATCTGCTAAAGGAAAAGAAGTAGCAAGAAGGAATAAGAATCGATGTAGCACAAGAAAAAGTTACTATATTAATGAAGACAGTGATGGGTTATCTGATAGTGAGGAAGAATGTGAACAAGATATTAAACTGCTCATGGCAAAAGAATCTAGAGAAGAAAAGGATACTTTTGTGGATGCTCTGGAAGACAATGATTTTCTTGAAGAAAACAATCAACTCAAAGTAAGCCTAGAAGAAAAGAATATAATCATAGAGACTCTTGAAAATCAGCTTGAAGCAAAGGAAAAACGCATTGAGGAATTGGAGTGTGAAGTAGTAAGTCTAAGGAAAGATAATGAGAAAGGAAAAACTCTCAAACTTAGATTAACTAAAGGTTTAGAAACCTTAGATGAGATTATCAAGATACAACGGTCTCCTCTTATAAAAACAGGTCTTGGATATACTGGGGAATCTTCCCAGACTTCAGCACCAAATTATCTGAAAGCAGCCACAGCTGGTTCACTACATTCAGCCACTCAACAAGGAAACAAAGGATCTTTCCAGGTAAAGCATGATCATCTCAATTCAAGGAACACTAACAGGGAAATCTTTCAAAGAAGCTACAACCAACAGGTAAATTCAAATAGAAAATTTCATGATCGCAGAAATTTCTACTTCAATGGACAATGTTTCTCATGTCACAATTTTGGTCATAAAGCTGTTCAATGTGTTGCATATAAAACCATCATGACAAGAGAAGAAAGAAAGAAAAGGATGAATATTGAACCAAAGAGGAACACCTATAACAACTTTTCTCCTCTGCAAAACGAAGTTGAATGTACTTATTGCAATAACTTTGGTCATGAAGAATCTGAATGCAGGAGCAAGGTCTAGCCAAAAGAACATGTTCCCTCAAGCTCTAAAGTGTGGAAAAAGAAAGAAATACCGGTTGAAAATTGTGGGATAGCATTATTTGCAGAAGGTGAAGAAAATCAATGGTACATTGATAGTGGGTGCTCAAGACACATGACAGGTGAAAAAAGCAAACTTCTTACATATAATGCTATAGAAAAGGAAAAGAAAGTTACATTTGGAAATGATACTCCTACTGTAATTAAAGGAAAAGGGTCAGTATTTCTAAAAGTAAAGGTGAAGGCTAATGATGTCATGTATGTGGATGGATTAAGGCATAACCTGTTAAGTGTAAGTCAAATGTGTGATCAAGGAACAGAAGTGGTCTTTAGTTCAAAGGAATGTGTGGTTCGTGATCTTGATACAGGTAAAATCATTATAAAAGGAAAAAGAAATCCTAGCAACCTGTATGTACTGAACGGTATAGATCAATGTTACTTGAGAAAGTCTTCAGAAAATTGGCTATGGCATAGAAGGCTGGGGCATCTGAGCTTCTCTCAAATCAACAAAGCAAGTAGACTTCAAGCTGTTCGTGGTCTTCCCAATATTAATCTACCAGAAAGTATCATATGCAAATCTTGTCAATTCGGTAAGCAGACCAGAGTACGATTTAATGCCAAAGAAGGATCATCAAGAGAGCCTCTTGAACTCATTCATACTGACATATGTGGACCTATGAGGAAAAAGTCACCACGTGGGGAAGAATACTATATCTTATTTATTGATGATTACTCTAGAATGTGTTGGATCGAGTTCATTAAACACAAAGATGAAGCATTTGAAAAATTTCAGATCTTCAAAGCATTGGTAGAAAATGAATTAGATCTAAAAATCAAGTGTCTTAGATCTGATCGAGGAGGAGAATATACATCAAATAAATTCTTTGAATTTTGTGAACAACATGGCATAAAAAGACAGTTCTCTGTAGCAGGCACTCCACAAAAAAATGGCGTAGAAGAAAGAATGAATAGAACAATTCAACAAATGGCTAGAGCTATGCTTGATGATTCTGGAACTCCTGACATGTTCTGGCGTGAAGCAGCACATACAGTAGCTAACATTCTTAACAAGGCTCATGTTCGGGTAAATAGTGACAAAACTCCATATGAACTCTGGTATGGTAGTTCTCCCTCTGTGAAGCATTTTAGAGTTTTTGGAAGTAAATGCTTTATCAAAAATAATGATGAAAAGCTTGGCAAGTTTGAACCTAGATCAGATGAAGGGATATTTCTTGGTTACTCATCTACAAGCAAAGCATACAAATGTTACAATAAAAGGCTTCAAAAGATTGTTGAATGTATTTATGTTGTTATTGATGAGTCTCATGCAGTCCCTAAAGAAGAAAGACAAACAACAGAAGAAGATGATGGTGACTTTTGTCCTTCTACATCAAATAAGAATGATATAGACAGTGGATCCAATGAAGAACCTGAAGATGATTTATTTGGAAAGGCTCCATCCAGATATGTTCAAAAGAATCATCCTGAATCTCAAATTTTGGGAGACAAGGAATTAGGTGTACAAACGAGGAGGACTCTTGTGGGATCTCCTAGCCATTTGGCATTTCTATCCACAATTGAACCACACAATTTCAATCAAGCTAGCAAATATGAATGTTGGAAGCAAGCCATGAATGAAGAGCTTGATCAAATTGAAAAGAATGATACTTGGGAATTGGTACCAAGACCACATGATAAAAATGTCATTGGAACTAAATGGATTTTCAAGAACAAGTTAAATGAGAATGGGGATGTTGTAAGAAACAAAGCTAGATTGGTTTGCAAAGGAGTATACTCAACAAGAAGGTATAGACTTTGAAGAAACATTTGCACCTGTGGCTAGACTTGAAGCCATAAGAATGTTTCTTGCTTTTTCAAGTTTGCAACAATTCAAGGTTTATCAAATGGATGCAAAATCTTATTTCCTCAATGGTGATCTAGAATAAGAAGTTTATATATAACAACCAGAAGGATTCATTCTTAGAAATGATGAAAAACTTGTGTGCAAATTCAAAAAGGCTCTATATGGTCTAAAACAAGCTCCTCGGGCATGGTATTATTGTCTTGACAAATATCTTCAACAACAAGGTTTCACAAAAGGATATGCAGATAGTAACTTATACACAACAATTGAGAGTGATATATTGTTAATTATTGTTGTTTATGTTGATGACATCATTTTTGGGAGTAGCAGAGATGTAATTAAAAAATTTGTACATCATTACATGTTGAAATGTATTTTCTTGGGGAACTAACATTCTTTCTTGGCTTGCAAGTGCAACAAGTAACAGATGGCATATTCCTATCACAAGCAAAATACCTCAAGAAAATCCTGAAGAAGTATGGCATGGAAGATTGCAAACCTGTAAGTACACCAATGATAACCGAATGTAATTTCAGTTCTAATGATAATTCCCCCACGGTGAATCAACTAGAATACATATCTATGATAGGAAGTCTACTTTATCTCACTGGGACAAGACCAGACATCATGCATGCAGTTGGGATTGTTGGACGATTCCAAGCTAATCCAAAAGAGTCTCATCTTCAGGCTGTGAAAAGAATATTCAAATATCTTCAAGGAACTCAAGACTTTGGAATATGGTATCCAAAGAATGCTGATCTTACTCTTCATACTTACACTGATGCAGATTGGGCTGGAAATGTTGATGATCAAAAAAGCACTAGTGGTGGTGCATTCTATATGGGGCGCCAGTTAGTATCTTGGTTCAGCAAGAAGAAAAATTCTATTGCATTATCTACAGTAGAAGCAGAATATTTGGTTGCCGCATCTTGTTGCACTCAACTCCTTTGGATGATGCAAACCTTACCGATTTTCAAATCAATGTGCTTCTCCTATCTCCATTATGTGTGATAATACAAGTGCCATCGAGTATCTCAAAGAATCCTACATTATGCATTCGAAGACCAAATAGATTCCCATCGAGTATCACTTCTTACGTGAACAAGTGCTTGAGCAAAAGGCAGGTATGTTCCCTCCAAGAACAAGTTCTTGATATCTTTACCAAACCTGCGCGAGCGTTCGATGTCTAAGATGAAGGCTGGGAGTGTTCTCTGCCAGTCAAAAGAACAAATCTGCATAAATTCAGAAGATTAAATAGGATACGCAGTTTTCCTGATGTACAGTCGCGTATATACACGAGTATATGAACAAAAGGTCGCGTATGGATAGTTGTTGACTATTTTTGGTTGGTGTCAGCATTCTGCAATTCTGTTTGGCTTTTCTGGTTATGTTTCTGCCTGAAAAATCATCTGATATGAAGAAGACAGGTACAGGAGGTACAAGTTCAGGGGGAGCTGAAGAAAAGTAAAATTTTCTATGCTTCACTTTCCATACGCGGGTTAGATGAACAAAAGTCGCGTATACACGCCAGTTCCAGCAGACACAGTCGCGTATGCATTAATGATAAGAGAATTGGGATGACAACTAAATATCAGGAATAGAGGTTCATGGGGAGCATCAGTCTGACTGCTAACGATTAGATAAGGACAGATCATGCAGAGATTGTAGTCGGTGACTTGCTATTGAAGGTGTTCAGGCGGCATAAACTAAGGGGGAGCCTTGGTCATATGGAAAGGATGCTTGGGTGCACAGTTTCAGGGGGAGCATTGGCCTTGCTAAGTATAATGCATTGTTGGCATTATGTTGATTCTGAAAAATGATCTCTTTCTTGAGGACTTTCTAGTGTTGGTCATAATTGGTCATATGTGTAATTTGATGAAAATGTCTTGTTGAGACCCATGATGTAAAATTGTAATATTAAATCATGTAAGGACTTGTCAATTTTCGTAAACCCACTTAGTTGGGTAGCTGAGTTGAAATGTGTAAACCCACTTGGTTGGGTACTTGAGTCTCACATGTAAATCCACTTGGTTGGATATTTGATGTAAGTATGAGTCTTTGGTGATAGGAAGTTCATAGAGTCATATGCTTCATTGAAAATTATGTTTGAAGATTGACATGAACTCGGGGGGCTTCACTTCAGTATACATCAGATCTGCAGAACACTACTTCTACATAAGGAGAACAGGGGGAGAGAGTGTTGGTTTTGATCCACCCTTTGCCCTTGATGTCAAAGGGGGAGAGTGACATGGTGTCATTGTATTCTTAATGTACCTATCTATTGTGATAACCAAACACCATCGTGGTTTCCATCAAGTCCAAAGGGGGAGATTGTTGGCAATATGATGCAGAGTGTTGTCCTTGATGGCAACTCACTGAATGAAGATGAAGACATGAGATTGTTGACTTGTGTTGTCCACCTAATAAAGTTATTCTTGACTTGATGAACTTGGTAAATGATGTAAATCTGATGTGATATGATGTGTGTTGACAATATGATGTTGAGTACCCACTTGATAAAGTGTTGTCCTTGAATGGCAACCCACCTGATGGAGTTGTGCTTGATAGAATATGTCTTGATGAACCTGTTTAAAGATGTAAATCTGATGTATCTACAGAGAGTACAGAAGGTAATGAAGAAAGGAATTCAATATGTGCTAGATCCATGATGAAAAGAGTATGTTTCAAGGAATACACGGATTTGTCTAGGAGAAGTCACGTATGCACGCGGTTAAGTACGTGCCAAGTCGTGTATGGGCAAAAGCGCTCAAAAAGTGAAAAACTAGGGGTAACCACCATGGTATTGACCCATTGTATTGGGTAATGATTCGTCTAAATGACCCCGTCCAGGAATACCATCGGATGTAATGTGGTTTTGGCTCATGGTATTGAAAAAGGGTAAACATATATAAAGAGAAGAAATTCATTGTGCAAATCATGAGTGTGGGTGCAAGATGTCTGAGCTTGAATGAATACTTCTCTCTGAAGTATATCTCAATGGAAAGGGTTACAGTTGAATGATAGATCTGATTACATGATGCACCAATGATGAAGAAGGGTATCTAGATCTGAAATGTACTTGTATTTTCTAGATCTGTTTAGGGGATGATTAGATCTGAGAAGAGGCGAACATCTGTCTGAAGTAAAGGGTAAAATCTGAGTAATGTATCTGTTCTGAAGAATTGCAATGACCTAAATGTCTGAAGAACCATACGCTAGTTCGTCGTAGAAGAAGCGCGTATATACGTGTCTTTGCTGAAGAGAAAGCGCGTATGCGCAGTGAAATCAACTCTGTAATTTGTACATAAGTATACACGGGTTGATGTGATTGGAAGCACGTATATACGTGGTATCAGTGAAAGGAAAGCATGTATTCAAACTAGGGTTTGCTGAAGCAAGGGGAAGCTTTGGATCCAGTGTGAAAATTGATGAAACGTGGTCCATAGAGGTGCTGAGGGTTGTAGCCTTCAGTCAGGGGGTTGTAGCTCCCTTCCAGGAGAGGCTGGTAAACGAGATCAGGGGGTCGTAGCTCCCTTCCAGGAGAGGCTGGTAAACGAGTCAGGGGGTTGGAGCTCCCTTCCAGGAGAGGCTGGTAAATGAGTGCAGGTGGGTGCCTGCGTTCTGGTAGGAGTCTGCACCAGCACATATGTTGTAAGATGTTTTCTCTATAAATAAAATATTGAAGGCTGAGCAACGGTAGCGGTGGTTTTCTCCCGACTTGGGTTTCCACCTAAAATCCTGGTGTTCTTGTGTGATGTTTTGTGTGATGTTTTATTCTATTCTTACTGCACATGTTTACTCCTTATTAAACATATGATGAATGAATGATGGAATGATATAAGTAAAGAATTAGATCTCTGTGTATACGCGAGTTTCATAAAGGGTATCTGCATATATATGCGAGTCTGTATTAGGAAAGTAGCGTATGGGTTTTAGAAGCAAGAAAAAGTAAAATTTTTGAATATGTAGTAAATACGGTTCACCTCTCGGTGTGCCCCAACAAACCTAACACGCATGACCCAACAAATCTCAAACTAAGGTGCTGAAATAATATGGGATGGAAATTTTTGCAAAACTTGGATAAGATGATACTTGGGGAAATATTTTAAGGCTACAAGATTTCCTCCACTCACTGCAATGGCTTCTCCAAATGCTAGTGATGGTGATGGCTACTCCTTTATTGTTACACCAGCACTGGTATCTGCCTCTTCTTCCTCATGCATCTCCTGAATCATGCACGTGACTCCCAATTTCAAGAGCACAAGATGATATTGAAAAGATGCAAGTGATATTTCTCCTAATGAAAGTACTTCTACAACTGGTGGTGGTGGTAGTTGCTCCCTTTCCAAAGTGATAGTGTTAACATCTTCCTTTTGCTTCTCATGTACTTTCTCATCATTGACGAGAAATGTCTCTATAGAAAGTGTCTCTGGTTTTCTTCTATCAAACTTCTTTATCATCCTTTGAGTGAAATCTGCATAAGCACTCACTCTTACATGTTTCAAATGGTTGAACCACCAATCCTTTGCTTCACCCTCAAGGTGCAGCACTGCAATCTCAAGAACCTCTCTTTCCGCTACTGGGTGTAGCTGGAAGAAATCATCTAACTCCTCCATACAAGATTTTGTTGTGCTTGTGGATGACCATAAAATGTACGAAAGAAGAATCTATTATCTATGTACCCTTTTCTTATATTACTATTGCGAGGTCTCTAGTTCTATTTGATCTGAAAGAATTGTTGGAGAGTTAGATTCTCCTTGAATTCTCTAGATTGAGATTTGTGCTCTGCAAGATAATTACTCAGACTCTCATGCTCTAAGTATCCTCCATTTCCATGCCATTCATCTCCTTCTGCAAGGAAAGTGGACATAGAAAAGTGTTATGGAGCTCTTTGCATTGCCGGTTGTTTATGTTGCTGATAGGAAGTGCATGTACCTTCCTCATTCTGAAAAATTCTTGAGGTTTCTCTTTGCCTTCCCCTTCTCATTTCTTTAACCTATGTGGAGAGATGCTACATAGAACCAAAGAGAAGTGTGTCAAAGCTTAATCCTTCCACCATTGAAGACTTCTTATTTTTATAATTCTTCTTGTTATTCTTCTAATGTCATGAAGTGCCCACAAGTTGAGCCAAAGATCATGCTATGATACCACTGTAATATTCCAAAATGGAAAAGGGAGGAATATAGAACATATGCACAATTCCAATTATGGTAAAATAAGAATTAAACATGTAGAACTGGAAAATGTTGGAATACTTCAAAAAATCATATATGGGAAGAAAAAAACTAAACCATATCATTAAGGATCAACATCAAGCTAGGTACACAATGCTCCAAAAGGAATGCACTCAAGCCACAAGATGGCTGAAATACACTAATGAAAACTAGCACTAGAAATGTTGTACTATTAGTGTTGTTAGTGCTAATGTGAAGAAGAACCATGTGCGGGATCCTATCCGAGTGATTAGAAATATCAAGGATTTTAACCATGGAATCTACTCAAAAAACCCAAAAAAACCCTGAAATGGTTTGGCCAGAATTTAACTTTGGATTTTCGATCCTTTTTGAGTTTCCAATTGCACCCCTGCTATCTAACTTACACACTAATCCTAGTTAACTGATAATATGGGAATGAATTAATGATCTAACTACTAAAATAGTACCCTATCAGCTAAATACATTAAAGGCTTACCCTTTCTCTATATTCTCAAGCTAGAAACTTGAGATCTAGCTCCTCCTTCCTAGGCTCAAATTGCAACTACAAACTCCGCAACTCTTGGAATGGACTGTAGAAATTATATAACTAATGTGTTATACATCTTAGATTCTCCATATCATACACTATTTGACTTCATGCATAATACATAATCTCTTCTACTATTGATCATTACTTGCGGAAATTAAATCAATTGCATGCACACATTGAAACCATAAAAATTCACACATATGAACACAATGTTTTAACGAGAAAGCCTGAAGCTAAAAACCCCAACTATATTTATATAATATATGTCATAGATATCATGTAACAATCCTAATACAAATCTGATCATGTCAAGCTCTCAGTACAATACAATCGCTACACACTAATCAGGCCCGAACTTGCAAATCCATGCATCAATCTTTTCCACCTGCTAGCTTGCCTCTACTGTGCAATCCTTGTTGAATATTAGCTCTGCATGAACTTGAATTGGTCCATCCTTTCTCACACAATCCTCATTGGCATCTCCAATCATTGGGTGTTGCAAATCATGCAACACTATAGTCACAACTGATAGTCAACCTGCTCTTTCACCTACCTCTCTACTAGTCTCCACTGAAACTGTCCATGCACTGTAGTTAACTGATGTATTATTCAGTTGATTAATGAGTTAATAATTAGTGAATTAATTAATAATTAATTCACACCACTCTCACTAGTGTATCAATCAGTTAGACTATATACAACTAGCTCAACTGTGTCTAACTGAGTTAAACTGAACACAACTCCACCAACTACCTCAATAACTCCACCAAACTATGTCACATGAGTTTTAACTGAAGTCTCCATGAAATATCTACACTTAACCCTTATGAATAGCATAATTACTTCTATCAGCTCCTATGCCACATCTGTGCACTTAACTGAAGTGCTCCAAAAAAATAAGATAATGTTTATAGTCCAAATATTATTAAGAGCTAATAATATTTTACACATCTGTTTTTAGACTGGAAATCTAAAAATAGATTCCACCCAGTATGTCTAAAAATATAATTCCATATATTTTTTCAACTTGACCAACCATCCAAAAATAGCATCCTGCAACTCATAGAATATGATTGACATGTCTAAAAATATACATAGTCTAAAAATAGACTTGCGCCAAAAATAGCCTGCGGGCCCACTTAGTGAAGGTGACTCTTTTCACTAAGCTCATCATCTCGTTGCAATCTCAACACTCCCTCTCAGCAAGATAGGGATTATTTTCCACCCCAATCCTGCCCCTATGGTATTCAAATTTTCTCCTAGTGAGTGCCTTCGTCAAGATATCAGCATCCTGATCCGTCGTAGGAATGTAAGAAAGTAACATGATCTTCCGCTACACACAATCTTTGATATGATAGTACCGGTCCGTGAAGCCATGCAACCTCAACTCACCCTCCTGTCTATACCAAGATCCATATCCTGATGTGCCTCTCAGATATCTCAATACATACTTCCCCACCTTCCAAAAGAGCTTGGTAGGCTTAACCATAGCTTGTGAAAGCTGGTTAACAGTGTATCATATGTCAGGTCATGTATTGAATAGATACATAAGTGACCCCAACAACTATCGGTAAACAGTGGCATCCACTACCTCTGCTGATGTAGCATCCTCTTTCCTCCAACCACCAGGAAGAGGAGTGTTGATAGGCTTGCAGCCATGCATGTTGAACTTCTCCAGTATCTCCCGAGCATACTTTCCTTGAGACACAAATATTCCATCACTGCGCTGCCAAATTCCAATCCCAGGAAATAATGAAGGAGGCCCAAGTCCTTCATCTCAAACTCTTTTTCAAGATCAGCCTTGCATGAGAGTATCAACTGTTCATCACTCGTCAAAATAAAATCATCTACATAAAGTACAATGATCAACAACTTACCCTCTACCACAATCTGGTATAGGTTCGGATCCCCCTTACTCTTGGCGAATCCAAGACCAGTGAAATAACTATCTATCTATGTGTACCAAGCATAAGGTGTTTGTTTCAACCCATACATCGCTCTTTTGAGCCTGCACACATGCGACTCGCTGCTAAAGATCTCGAAACCTTCAGGCTGCTCTATGTACACCTCCTCCACAATGAATCTGTTGAGAAATGCAATCTTCAAATCCATCTAATGAATGTGCCATCCCATTTGCACTGAGAGAGCTAGGATGCTCTGTATGGAAAAATACCTTGCGACAGGTGCAAAGGTTTCCTCATAGTCGATCCCCTCAATCTGTGAGAAGCCCCGAGTAAGAAATATTTCCTTGTACTTCTCGATGCTCCTATCAGTAGCTTACTTTACTTTGTAGATCCATCTCGAACCTACCACTAATTTCCCTTCTGGCCTTGGGACAATCTCCCATACACTTTTTCTAACAATCGAATCATACTCTTCCACCATGGCATCTACCCATGCAGGGTCCTCCACAGATTCCTAAAAAGAGGATGGTTCTGTCATGATACACTTGATCATCAGAGCCATGTATCGAGTATATCGGTCAGGTGACTGTCTCTGTCTGCACTGTGATGTAGGTGATCCTACAATCTTCTCTACATCAAGATTCAGTCTCTCAACTTCTGTAGTGCGCTTCTGCCCTCTGATGGTTGGTGCTGCATGAGTGGTTTATTCCACTCCATGAACCTCCTCTTATGGCTGATCCACATCCTAAGGCTCATCCTTAGGAACTAATAGCTCCTCATCTACATGCAAGTGTGGCTCCCTCTGAAGCGAACACTTCATGGCTTTATCCTCATGAAATTTGATATCCCATTGCACAACAGTCTTCCGACTGTCTGGAAAATACACATGATAGTTGTGGGGTGTTTCTGTGTACCCCAAAAATATCCCAACCTCTGTGGTCGGTTCCAGCTTCTTCCTGGCATCCTTCGTCACATGAATGTAAACAGGTGAGCCAAAAATATTCAAATGAGAAATATCAGGCTTCTTACCAGAAAACGCCTCTTCGGGTGTACTCATGTCAAGTACTCTGTGAGGACAACGATTTTGCACATAAACCGCAGTATTGCAAGCTTCAGCCCACAAGTGTATGGGAAGGCCCTGATCATGAAACATTGGTCATGCAACACCCATGATCGTTCTATTATTTTGCTCCATGACCCCATTCCGTTGTGGGTTATGAGGCGTTATAAGCTCTCCTCGAATTCCTTCTGTGCTACAAAAGTATTTGAATTCAACAAAGATGAATTCACCACCATTATCGCTCCTAAGAGCCTTCACCTACTTCCTCGAATCTTTCTCCACCAGTGCCTTAAACTCACAGAACTTAGAGAATGTCTCCCTCTTCTTCTACATGAAGAAGATCCAGCACTTACGAGAAAAATCATCAACAAATATCACATAATACTTGTGCTTTGCTGTCGAAGCTACTGAGAAAGTCCACACACGTCTGTGTGAATTCTCTCAAGGATCATCATGGCGCGACTATCCTTCTCATGAAAGGTGGCTCTCACAAATTTTCCCAAAGTACATCCCTTGCACTGATCTGACTGCACAAGTGTACCTTTGGGAAGCTTGGTAGAAATATTCTGCAAAATTTTCAAGGCACCATGGTGAAGATGGCCCAATCTCCTGTGCCATAGCTCGCCCTTATCCTAACTCACCATTCCTTCTTCCTTGCCTGCCATTTCTGTGTAGCTATCTACCTACAACTAATAAAGGTTCTTAACTCAAACCCTTATCCTCTGAGTTTCACCAGTTGCCTTACTGCGCAGGAAAGCCTTTCCCTCACTAAAGACAACATCATATCCCTTGTCTTCCAACATCGCCACAGAGATAAGATTCTTCTTCAATATTGGAACATGCATGACATCATTTAAGATGAAAGGTTTTCCAGAGTCCCTCTCAAAGGAAATGGTCCTGAAACCAGTCACTCTGTATCTATCGTCATCTCCCATCTAGATGTGCACTCCAAGATCCTTCTCATCTAGATCAGTAAACAATTCTTTGTCTCTGGTCATATGGAAAGACGCACCACTATCAAGAAACCAAACTGAACCCATCATACTTGAGACCAAGCATGCGATCAGTGAAAAATCCAGCTGAAACTGCGAGGCTAAGGCCTCTCCAACTGCAGATCTAGCACCCTGCTTATTTTTATTCTTCTGTGGAAAATTAGTGGCGTAATGTCTGTGTTGGTGACAGTGAAAGCACTTCACCTTGGACATGTCCTACTTCTTTCCTTTCACATCGGATTGAAAAGTATTTTTCTTGCTCTTCCCCTTCCTTGCTTTGGAAACCAAAGAAAAATTTTCTTCATCTTCATTCTTCGATGAAGATCCATCCCTGGTACTCCGCCTTATCTCCTCCTGCACAAGATCCGACCAAAGTCTCTCCCATCTTGGCAATTTCTCCCAACCATTGACAGAGTCCTCATAGGAATGCCAACTCTTCGGTAGCCCAAGGAGAGCCAAGCTCACCAAGTCCTCTTCATCTACAGTAACCCCCACACTTCCCAGCTCATCCCTGCACTGAACAAACTTCGTGAGGTACTTGGGTATACTATTTCCTTTCTCCATTTTTATCTTCCTGAGTTTATCCTTGAGCACCAACTTCCTCTAGTCGCTCTTGCTTTGGAACAAGTCTATCAAAGCTTTCCACATCAAGAATGGAGAATCTTTACCATGAAGGATGGACAATATGTGATCCTTCACACGTTCCAACAGAATCTGACATTTTTCTATCTTCTTTTGCCATTTTTCTAGAAGCAGGTTTTGGAATTTTGGCATCTATGAACATCTTCAACCCATTGTCCTCCAGCACTGCCTCCATCCTGTCCTTCCATGCAATATAATTCGAGATACCCTCAAGGGCATACTACAATCGCAATCCGTTGAAATACATCTCAACTTTGACACCAAGAAAACACTACTACAAATTCGAATTCCACTAGCATAAAACTCAACCGCTTCAATGCTTTACAATTGCTCCAATGATCAATATCGCTCTGATACAATGTAGAAATTATATAAATAATGCATTATAAATCCAATGTTCTCCTGATCACACACTATTTGACTTCATGCATAATATAGAATCTATTCTAATATTGATCATTACTTGCAGAAATTAAATCAATTGCATGCACACATTGAAACCATAAAAATTCACACATATGAACACAGTGTTTTAATGGGAAATCCCGAAGCTAAAAACCCCAACTATATATATATAATATATGTCATAGAGATCATGTAACAATCCTCATACAAATATGATCATGTCAATCTCTCAGTACAATACAAACGCTACACACTAATCAGGCCCGATCTTGCAAATCCATGCACTGATCTTTGCCACCTGCTAGCCTACCTCTATTGCACAATCCCTACTGAATATTGGCTCTAAATGAACTCGAATTGGTCCAGACTTTATCACGCAAGCCTCATTGGCATCTCCAATCACTGGGTGTTGCAAATCATGCAACACTATAGTCACAACTGATAGTCAACCTGCTGTTTCACCTACCTCTCCACTAGTCTCCACTGAAACTGTCCATGCACTATAGTTAACTGATGTATTCTTCAGTTGATTAATGAGTTAATAATTAGTAAATTAATTAATAATTAATTCACACAACTCTCACTAGTGTATCAATTAGTTAGACTAGATACAACTAGCTCAACTGTGCCTAACTGAGTTAAACTGAACAGTACTCCACCAACTACCTCAATAACTCCACCAAACTCTGTCACATGAGTTCTAACTGAAGTCTCCATGCAATAGCTCCACTTAACCCTCAGGAATAGCATAATTTCTTCTGTCAGCTCCTGTGCCATATCTATGCACTTAACTGAAGTGCTCCAAGAGAATAAGATAATGTTTATAGTCCAAATATTATTAATAGCTAATAGTATTCGACATATCTATTTTTAGACTAGAAATCTACAAATAGATTCTACCCAGTATCTCTAAAAATAGAAGTCCATATATTTTTCCAACTTGAAAAACCATCCACAAATAGCATCCTGCAACTCATAGAATATGATTGACATGTCTAAAAATATACATAGTCTAAAAATACACTTGTGCCAAAAATAGCCTGCGAGCCCACTTAGTGAAGGCGACTCTTTTCACTAAGCTGATCATCTTGTTGCAATCTCAACATGGAATGCGATGTCAAGGAGGCTAAAGCTATAGCCTACTACTGGATGATGAGATGTAGCTCAAAACTGATATAAATAATATCACCAAAGTGAGGGAATGGTCCCTGATAGGATTCCAAGCTGAAATAATTGAAACTTCCTTCCTCCATTGGATCTTCCCTGTTGGAATGCATAAGTCTTGATGGAACTGGTACTACATGGAGGTGTAAAACAATGGCCTGATCTCGAATTACACAAGGTGAAATGATGATGCTCCTCGAAGACTGAAATGAATGCAA